>CM031595.1:7812526-7857526 GCA_018398815.1 Conus ventricosus
CTCCGACACCTTGGTTAAGCCATACGTACCCGAAACCATGTTCATATAATTTCGCCTTAACACGTGACACCCAGTTCATCTTGCCTCTATTATCTAGTTCTACTAGCATTTTATAAGCTTTATAGGGTAATCTATGTTCAGCCATCTGAGTTAATTTGAGCCAGTACTTGATACATTTAACAGTAAAATGCAAAGATATGGGATATCTGTTAGTCTCTCCATACACAAGATCATTTGGGGTTTTGTGATGATACACCCAAGAACTTTTTAAAGCAAATAAATGAACCTTTTCGCATTGTGCAGCGGCAGCATCAAGACCCCACAGTTCAGCCCCATATTGTAGCATAGGCAGGATTTGAGCATCAAACAATTTCAAAAACAAAGCAAGAGATTCATTATTCAGCTTCGACAACTTCTTCATAAAACACAGCAATGCATTTTTGGCTCTGCAAGCAATATCGTTACATGCGAAAGTGAAACTTAATCGCGTTAGAGAAATATACACCTAAATATTTATATACATTTACAACAGGCATTTTTGCCCCATCATATGTCCATTTTTCCGAGAGGAAAGGTAACCCCCTTTTCTGAAACGATTATATTACTTTTACTCAAATTTACTTTCAGCTGGAGTGAATTAGCTGCCCTTTGCAAACTATTTAGTTGAGTTTGGAGGCCTGTTACTGTCTCAGACCATTAATGCCACGTCGTCGGCAAGCAATAGAATAAATATTTCCATAGCATCATTTACAAAATGGGCACCATGTCTTCCAGAGTTTATTACCTCCAAAGTCAGCTCATTAATGAATAAAGAAAACAAAACTGGGCTGCAAACATCACCCTGCTTAACACCTGATGTGCAATTGATATAATCAGTTAAAGCAGCACCACATCGTACCTTTGCCTTTACACAATCATACATACTCATAATGCATTTATGTATCTTTCCTCGAATACCGTTTTTTAACAAGATAGGCCAAAGTATGGTTCTATTGATAGAGTCAACGCTTTCTCAAAATCGATGAAAGCAACATACAACTTACGGTTCAGACAAAATTGTTTTTGGATGAAAGCCAATAATGTGAACATATGGTCTATGGTGGAACGATTCTGTTTAAACCCAGCTTGAAACTCACCTGTAATGTTATTGTCCTCAACCCACACTTGAAGTCTTTTATTAATAATTGCACTATACAGTTTGCTGCAAACATTGCACAACGAGATTCCTCTGTAATTATTTGGATTGGTAACATTACCCTTTTTATATAGTGGCACAACAATTGACTCACACCAACTTTCAGGATATATGCCTCTCTCAACAGAGAATTAAAACATTTTACCAAAAATTCCATTACCAAGTTTGATTTTGCAGGCATTTTAATAAATTCCCTATGACTTTATCCGGACCGGCAGCCTTGCGACTTTTCAGAGTTTTCAGCGCAATCAAAACTTCTCCTACTAAGATAGGTTGATTCAAATTATTTTCGCCGTCACCATCGTTATTTTCTCCATCATCATCACCATCATCATCATCATCAAAAGCAGCAGCAGCAGCAGCATGGTCATCATCATCATCATTATCAACATTGTCATAAACATCATCATTCTTAACAGCATCATAAGCACTTTGGTCACTATTACTTTCCTCCCTGAACCAGAACATTATCAAACTTGTCTTTCCTTTCTAACAATTCTTTAAAGTGTGTATACCAATCGCTTATGCTAATATCATTCGATGTCTGCCTTCTTGTTGTAGATATTTTACGCACAGATTCCCAAAAATCTTTTTGATTATTTACAGATCGTAATAAGTCAGTTAATAGAGTCTCATTAAATTGCTTCTCTTTTCTCTTTAACAAATGTTTATATTCACGTCTTGCTATACATAAAGAAGTGCGATCAGGTGGAGAGAAAGTACGCTTAAATTTCGTCAACAAATTACGTACAGTTTTCTTTTCCGCACGACATTCTTTATGATACCAGTCGTCATCTTTCACGTGCCTACCAATGTATATTTTTTCTTCATAAAGTCTGCTGCATCTTTTATACAATGATTAAAAACCTCAAGTGCTTCGTTGATATTTATATCTATTAAACTGATCGCCATTTCAAACTGCCTTTGCATATCGTTTGAACAGATGTTGTCTCTGAACACATTGCTATGGGTTTCGTCCCATACAAACTTTTCGAGAATTTGAACATCATCCTGAACACAAATCTCATTATTCATAGGAAAGTGAATATATAATTCCAAAGACAAATGGTCAGATTCAATTCTATCAGACACATTCATTCTGATGCTATCAGACACTCTTGAATACAAATCATACGACAGTAAAAAATAATCATCTACACTGTTACCATTATCACTATGTACGTGTAATGACCTTGAAGGTCATCCACACACATACCGTTCAAAATACACAGGTCAAAAACAGTGCACATGTTAAGTAACATTTTGCCATAATTATTAATCACACGGTCTTCAGAATTTCTGTTCAGGTTCAAAGGCCCACTCAAATGTTGATTAACAAAATCACACACATTGGATTCTAAGTCACAAGATATATTTGAGGTTCTGCTATTTAAATCTCCATTAATTACTATGTACATATCATGTTCTTTATTATAAAGCAAACAATCACATAAAAAATCTTCCAATAAAGAAAACACCATTTTCATAATCAAAATGCACATAATATGGTGAGTTCTCTGGCGGTATATAAGCACAAACATACATAATGTGTCTTTCAATGCCGAAAAGGCATTTATCCAACACAAAAGCATAAAAAAGATGAGACTCCACACATATAGGTTTGACAAAAGAACACAGCTCACTTCTTATCAAACATATAATTCCACCCGAACGTCTTCCGTGTCCGACAGTTTAACAGCAGGCTTACAGAACAATGTGTACCCTTTAAAAATAGGCACCTGAAAATCTTCTACAAACGTCTCAACTAAACAAACAAAATCAAAGGAACAAACATACGAAACAAAATCATGATCATGTATTTTTGTGAGTAGGGCCATTAACGTTCCAATGAAGGAAAGAAAAGGGTTTCGTTTTATTACATACATTAGCATCATCAACTCATTATTCATCACTGACGAGGTCGATCCACACACATTTCCATTTGACACATCGTCTACAGAGCTGTTCACGTGTACCGGCGACACAGAAACCTCGTCACAGAACACGGGCGCACAGTTCTCACGTGGCGCTAACTCGCTGACACTGTCGCGCTGTGACAAGGTCACCGGCGTCGACTCAGTATGCGTTCCTTCCCCAGCAGCGGACAAAAAAAAGGATAAATACAGGACCGGCCGAACCCCTATTTCATTACCACAAGACGATCACCCGAGTCCAACGTGTAACGAGTTCCGTCCACAAGGAGATGATCATGGATCATTGCGGCACGTTTCCCGTCACTTCTTGCCTGTTTAAGATGAGGGGTTAGTTTTCTTCTTATGTCTCTCACTCTTGTGTAAAAGTCCTCCCCTACAAAGATTTTGGTGCCCTTGAGTTTCCGCTTAGCTTTAAGTATGTCCATTTTCTGTTTATAAAAAAACACATCGTGCAATTATCGGGGAATCCGGTTTGGAACTGACACGATGGACCCTATCGAATTCCACATCGCGAGACAGTTCCAGCTGATCAGTGATGAGTTCCCTAATAATGTCCTCACACTGCGCGCTTGTCTTTATTCTCCTTCCTGGGCGAGACCATAGAAGAGGATGTTGTTTCGCCTGGACCTCCCCTCCAGGTCGTCCGCCTTCCTTTCCCGGTTGTCCACTCTCGAGACCAGGTCGTCGTTCCTTCTCTGCAGGTCGTGGTTCTGCTGTCGAAGGTCGCCCACCTCCTGCCTCAGCCCTCTCATCTCCTCCTGCATGGCAGCATACCCCTCACGGAGAAGACGCAAAGTCCTGCTTGACCTCGTCAAATTTCCGGTCCATCGACTGGAACATGGTCATGAGGTCGGACAGGGACGGCTCCTTCACTGGCTGGTTAGAGGCGCCTCCCTGAGGGTTGACAGGTTTCTCCAGACTCACTCTGCCACTGCTCGCCCCAGTGCTGGAGAATCGGGTCTGCCTGGTGCTGTCACGTCCTTGTGCAGGGTTGGGGCCAGGATTAGTTTCAATATCTCCACAACGAAGCAGAAGGCTCCCCCAGAACAAATACGTGAGGAGCAAGCCTGCCACAACACCGTCCACTCTCCTTTTCAGCTGCAATATGGCGACTCGCATTGAGAGTTTTTGCCTAGCTCGCTTCATCATGAAGACCAGGAAAACGGGGAGAAAGGAGCCACAGGAGGCCCTAAAGTCCAACGCTCCAGATGGCATGGCACTTCTGTCGCACACTGACCAAAACTGTGTGGGGTAGGTACACTTGAATCACTGAAAAACCATGAAATCAAACGGAGAGCTATCAGGTGCGACTTGACGCGCGAAACTCCCGTCGGCGCCCCCCCGAGAGAGAGAGAGAGAGAGAGAGAGAGAGAAAGAAAGAGAGAGAGAGAGAGAGAGAGGGGGGAGAGAGAGGGAGGGAGAGAGAGAAAGATAGACAGAGACAGAGAGAGAGAGAGAGAGAGAGAGGAGAGAGAGAGAGAGAGAGAGAGAGAGAGAGAGAGACAGAGAGAGAGAGAGAAGCAGGCGGGAAGACAGACAGACAATAATATCACGAAGACACACACATTCAGCACTTTCACACACACACACACACACACACACACACACACACACACACACACACACACACACACACACACACAGAAGCACAGACACAGACTCACAGAGACCCGCACACCCTTTATACAATAATCACACAAGCATTGTCCGCGTCACTGCCTGTGTGCCAGCAACCACATAACTCCTATTGATGGAGCTGAATGCCAGCCACGAAGTGGACATCAACCGCCTGTGATGTTAGTCACAAGAACGCATGAATGGAGTGCGTTGTGTTATAGTCACGATGAGTTCAGAAAAGAGACCAGTGTATGTTAGTCGAGGATGTCTACACAAAGGAGATCATTGCATGTAAGTCACGATGACAGCGAATGGAGATCACTGTAGATTGGTCCCCGATGACAACAGAATGGAGATCATTGTATGTTGGTCACGATGACAACAGAATGGAGATCATTGTATGTTAGTCACGATGATGGCAGAATGGAGATCATTGTATGTTAGTCACGATGATGGCAGAATGGAGATCATTGTACGTTAGTCACGTTGACAACAGAATGGAGATCATTGTATATTAGTCACGATGACAACAGAATGGAGATCATTGTATGTTAGTCACGATGATGGCAGAATAGAGACCATTGTATGTTAGTCACGAAGATGGCAGAATGGAGATCATTGTATGTTAGTCACGATGATGGCAGAATGGAGATCCTTGTATGTTAGTCACGATGACAACAGAATGGAGATAATTGTATGTCAGTCACGATGACAACAGAATTGAGATCATTGTATTTTAGTCACAATGACAACAGAATGGAGACCATTGCATGTTAGTCACGACGACAACAGAATGGAGATCATTGTATGTTAGTCACGAAATAGCTCAGTTGGTAGAGCGCCTGACTCGTAATCTTGGTAATCCTGGGGTTGCGGGTTCGAACCTCAGCCAGGGCGTTTCGGTACAGGGGATTTTTCCCTCGGAGTTAACATTGGTTCTGACTCCATTTCCCATACAGTCCTTCGAATGAACTATAAACCGAGGTTCGTGTGTGAACGCATGCAAAACATCTTGCACACACGTAAAATCCCATCACCAACTTTCGGAAGAGTAGGCCCGTTTGGCCGTTGGTATGGATGACACGTTACACATAGCATGCACCCTGCGTGAGAAATGGGGAAAGAATGAAGGAAGTAAGGAAAATGAGTGATCGATATTGAACGATACTGACTGGATGACACGGGAAACGACTGAATGAAGCGCCAGCTGGCAGCTCTTCAGTCGGCACTACCCAGGTAGGCAGCCCGTTGTGTAAACGAGTGTTGATTGTAAAGCGCTTAGAGCTTGGCCTCTAGCCGAGAATAGGCGCTATATAAGTATTCATTACTACTACTACTACGACGACAACAGAAGGGAGATCATTGTATGTTCGTCACGATGACAACAGAATGGATATCATTGTGTGTTAGTCACGATGACAACAGAATGGAGATCATTGTATGTTAGTCACGATGACAACAGAATGGAGATCATTGTATGTTAGTCACGATGACAACAGAATGGAGACCATTCTATGTTAGTCACGATGACAACAGAATGGAGATCATTGTATGTTAGTCACGATGACAATAGAATGGAGATCATTGTATGTTAGTCACGATGATGGCAGAATAGAGATCATTGTATTTTAGTCACTCTGACAACAGAATGGAGATCATTGTATGTTAGTCACGATGATGGCAGAATGGAGATCATTGTATTTTAGTCACTCTGACAACAGAATGGAGATCATTGTATGTTAGTCACGATGACAACAGAATGGAGATTATTGTAAAATTCGTCACGATGACAACAAAATGAAGATCATTGTATGTTAGTCACGATGATGGCAGATGCAGATCTTGTTGTAGCATTATTATTATTATTATTATTATTTATTATTATTATTATTATTATTATTATTATAATAATCATTATTATTAATCATTACCATCATTATTGTGACTGTGATTATAGTTAGTAGTAGTAGTAGTAGTAGTAGTAGTAGTAGTAGTAGTAGGGAGTAGTAGTAGTAGTAGTAGGAGTAGTAGTAGTAGTAGTAGTGGTAGTTTTACAGCGCTTCTTAAAATCTCAAAATGCTTTACATTGACGACAAGGCACCCATTTATACAGCGTCTCTCTTTTACAGAAACACACACACACACACTGACTGACTGAAACCATTTATTGTCAGATTAACATAGTGTTGTACTGACATTTTAAAAAGAAAAACCTGTATAAATTAATGAGAAACGAAAATAATACAAAATAACATCTGAAAGACATAAAAATCATAAAGGAAATTAACAGGGAAACATTTAACATTTGTAAGTAACATAATAAAAATCAGAAATTGTAACAATAAAGCAAATTACATCTTAACTGTACTGAAAATCAGAAATCTCTCTCTCTCTCTCTCTCTCTCTCTCTCTCTCTCTCTTCTCTCTCTCCCCTCTCTCTCTCTCTTTCTCTCTCTCTCTCATAAACACCATAAAAAAACCCCCCACAACAACACACAAAAACACAAACCATCCAATCACACACACACACACTGACTGAAACCATTTACTGTCAGATTAACATAGTGTTGTACTGACATTTTAAAAAGAAAAACCTTAATAAATTTTTGAGATAACGAGAATATACAAAATAACATCTGAAAGACATAAAAGTTATAAAGGCAATTAACAGGGAAACATTTAACATTTGTAAGTAACATAATAAATATAAAAAAATTGTAACAATAAAGCAAAATACATCTTAACTGTTACTGAAAATCAAATCTCTCTCTCTCGCTCTCTCTCTCCCCTCTCTCTCTCTCTCTCTCTCTCTCTCTCTCTCTCTCATAAAACACCATAAAAAAATAAAATAAAAAAGGAACACCATAACAGCACACAAAAAAACACACACCATCCAATCACACACACACACACACACACACACACACACACACACCACACACACCACACCACATACCCCACACACACACACACACACACACACACACACACACAACACAAAAACACACACACACACACACACACACACACACACACACACACACACACAAAACCACGCTTCCCCTTCCCCCTACTCACGTGTGTGCGAGCACGCACATATATTCACCACAGACAAATAAAAAAAAAAACAAAAACTCTCTCTCTCTCGCACGCACGCACGCGCACGCGCGCGCGCGCGCGCAACACACACACACACACACACACACACACACACACACACACACACACACACACACACACAAAGCCCCCTCCCTACACTCATTCAAAACATATACACACAAAAAACGTATAGACGTACGCACAACATGCACTCACATATAAACAAAACCAAGTTCTCCACCCCCCCTCCCCCCCCCCCTCTCTCTCTCTCTCTCTCTGTCTAACGCGCGCAAAACCCTATGCAAAAATTTCGTAAATGGAATAATGCGACCTAGTACACGTGAGAGTCGGACAGCTATGTCATGTAACAAATTCTTTGCTCTACGTGTACATCAGACCACTAAACCAAGAAACAAAGATTTAAAAAAAAAAATTAAAAAAAATATAAAAAAATTAATAAAAAAAAATAATAATTAATAAAATAAAATAAAATAAATCCGTTAGAAAAATCTGCCAAGTGGATGAGACTTGATCAGATTTACAGCCAAATTGGCTAGACTCCACCCATTTCTGGGTTGGGACAAAAAACACTATGCAAGGTTAAAGGCAGATTTTTAGACAAAATTTTATCATGAAGACAATGAAAATACGCTTTTGTTAATGAACATTCAAGTAAAAAATGAGATAAAATTAAGGTTTTGACCACAGACACACAAAGGAGATGGTTTTAAAAACCTGCCTAACAGCCGTCCACCCGTATTCTGTGCAAAAAATTTTCGGTTCGGAATAGAACCTGGCGGACTTATACAATGACTGCTGGGGGCAGAAAAATCCAATCTGTTCTTCTGAATGGCAGCTTCAAGGTACTGTGTTCTTCTCTGGTCCCAGAGTGCTTTTGTCAGAATACTGTGTATTTCAAGAACTGAATAAGGAATATCACATACAACTGTATTCGATTTGCACATTGAAGCCTCTTTTGCACAGGTATCAGCCAGTTCGTTCCCTCGAAGATTGCAGTGACCGGTACCCATAATAATGTTATTTTAGAACCTCGCATCATTACCTGGTGAATTGAAAATAAAATTTCACTGACGAGATCAGGACGACTTGATGTATTTGAAGGTGTAAAGCCGTTAAAGCAGACTTGGAATCTGACAAAATCAGTATTCTTTCTGGTAGTACTTGCATATCAAGAATGAAATTAATAGCTTTCATGAGAGCAAATAACTCAGCGGTGAAAACAGAACAACCTTTGGTAATATGAAATCTTTTTTCAATTTTAAAGGGGAAAGGGTATCACGAAAGCAGCACCAACCTCAGAAGTACACGAAACTGAACCATCAGTGAAAATATGCAGATAAGATTCATATTCAGTGTAAATCAATTCTTTAACAAGAAAAAGCAAGCAAAAGTGGATTCTCATTTTTAGTAATATTACCATAGGAATAAAAAAAATCTGCTTGCTTCATCAACCAAAGGGGGAAAGGGTATTTGGTCATTTTAACAATGTTGTCAAGCGAAAAGTCGCATGCATGTAAAAGAGGAGATACATAATCAGACAATGAAGTATATGCTTTTTTATTCCGTATCTCTCTAGAAACGTAGGTGCTTTCATCAAGTTCAGAAGTAACTGAGTTGGGGAAACTGTTCTTGCTCGTGCTGAGTAGCTACAAGCACAGAGCATCCTATGTTCATTTAAAGGTAAAACTCCTGCCTCTCTGTAGGTCATATCAATTGATGCCCATCTTGGAAGCCCCAGAGAAATTTTAAGTGCTAAGGAATCAATACTAGTTAACTTATGTAAATCTGTCTTTGGTGCAGTAAAAAATACTTCTTGACCATAACTTACATCGAGCGAACTGTCCCTAAGGCGACATGGATAAGATTAGATCCATAATTTATCAGGGGATTCCAGTTAGGACTCGCAGTAACGCAATTTTCTTTCTTGCCTTTTCCACGAGATGATTTATATGTTTACACCAAAATAATTTATAGTGAAAAATAACGCCTAAAAATTTTTTACTTGCTTACTTGGAAAATGAAAGAATCACCTATTTTTACTTTTTACAGCGTCCCTACCTTCAAAATCGATGTTTTTCTTTGTAAATATAATAAAAACCGATTTGTCCGTTGATAAGTTAAAACCGTTTGAATTCAAATAATTAACAAGTTTACTGATCGCAAATTGAAACTGTTCAACAATTTTATTACGCTTGATTTTGTTTTTTGTAAATTACAATTTACTTTTTCCACATTGCAATATCATCTGCATAAGCAGCTAAAGTTGCCCCTTTCGTGTCAATTTGGTTAAGATCATAAAGCATCAATGAGAAGAGGATTGGAGAAATTACACTTCCTTGAGGGACACCCATGTTAACATATCTTGTACTTGACAGCACACCATTTAGTTTTACTTGTAGCGTTCTTTCAGATAAAAATGATTGTAAAAACATGTGGAAACGACCTTTAATCCCAATTTTCATGAGCCTTGGACAATAATTTGAAATGCCAAACGGAATCGTACGCTCTATGAATATCAAAAAACGTGGCTAAAGTGGAGTGTCGCTTAGCCAAGGTTTTTTTTATGTGTGAAGCTAAAAGACTAACATGATCAGTGACACCCCTCCCTTTCCTGAAACCAGCTTGAAATATTGGCAAAATCCCATTCTTTTCAAGGAAAAGTTCTAATCTGAATTTCATTATCCTCTCAAAAAGTTTTCAATGTGAGGAGTCAAAGAAATGGGTCGAAAATTAGAAGATTTCTTTTTGATTTTCCTTGTTTATGGATAGGTACAACTGTTGCTTTCTTCCAAGCCATTGGCAGCTTTCCAGAATTCCAGCATAATTGGAAGAACTCTAATAATTTTTTCAGAAAGCATTTTGGAAAATGCTTTATCATGTTGTAAGAAATGGGATCAAATCCTGTCGCAATTTTACCAGATTTTAGACGGCGAAGTGAGTACAGAAGCTCCTCCATTGTTAGATTTTTATTAATATATAACATGTTGTTCATTGTCATGTGGTTCAACGGTTCTCCTTCGTTTTCAATATTTCTTCTTCGTCTTGTTCTTCTTTAGGCAGATGTTCAGTCTGACTCATTGCTGCGAAAGTGTCAGCAAATAATTCAACTTTCTCCTCGTTTGTTTACAGATTTTATCGTTTTCGATCAAGACAGGATCTGGGAGATGAAAAGAACCTTTAGATTTTCTAATTTCTTTCCAAATTAAAGCGCTATCGTTTGGGTGTTTGGAACAGTTGTGACTAGGTTTTTGTAATATTGCTGCTTTGCAAAAGCAACCAACTTTGTTACTATTGGTGTTAGCTTTTTTGTATTCAGCGTGTAACTGTTCCACTCTACTTTTAGGCTGCGTATGACGGCTTATCATCCAGCTTTTGAAGGCCTTAGTTTTCGCACCCACGGCGACTTCACACGCAATATTCCACCATGGGTTTGATGCTTTCTTTGGATGATTCTTTAATTTGACTTTTGGGATTGCAGAATCTGCAGCCTTAAGGATAAGTTTTCTTAGTTCAAAATAACAATTTTCCCAAACCTTCCTCTAACACTGTATTTTGATTGAAATTTAAGAAAAGATGAACCTGCTGTCAAAATTTGATTGAAAAGCGCCCAATTAGCCTTAAACTTCATTATATTTAGTGCATCAGAATTGTAGATTGTTTTTTCAGGGTTCACTAGAAGTTGGATTTCAATGGGAGATGATCACTGCCTAACGGTATTTGATGAACCTGCCAAGTACACAAAGGTTTATGTCTGGGGAAACTAAAGTCAAATCTATCGATGAGCAACGTTGATCTGATCGATCAGCAATTCTTGTTATAGAGCCGTCATTTAAAATGGTTTTAAATTTGCGTTGATTATTGTACTGGCAAGGTATTCGTTGTTGTTAACAATATTATTGGGATTTTCGGACCACAAAGCATGATGGGAATTAAAATCGCCAAGAATAACCCATTGTCTAGAGCAGTCTAAATCCATTATCCAGTCAGCTTCACCTTTAGATACTCCATCTGGATAATAACAGTTCAAAATTTTGAAGTATTTACCATCAACCTTAATTTCTATACAGCAAGAATAAAACGTTTATCTATTGAAGAACACGGTGTTTTGCACGGTTATACATAAGATTGCAAGCTACAATGTAGCAACTTTTATTTTAACGTTGGGTTTTACCTCATCTATAACAGGTGGGTAGAAAAATCCGTTTAACTTGGGTAAGTCATTTTGTGGCAATTCAATGACTGAAGCACAACTACGTCAAAGAACGCTTCTGCAAAATTTTTCCAAATATACAAAATTGCACTTACTTCTACAGTTTTAATTGTAGAAACGAGAAATACCAGTAGGTTTGACTTGTTTCAGGCCTCGTACACATGATTTGTTCGTAAGGAAAGGACTATAACTGAGAATACCAGCAACAGAGAAACCAAAACGGATAAAGTTTGACAGAAATTCTCTTTGTAGTCTTGGAGTTAGACAGGTACTGGACAGATTGTTTTCAATTCAATGATTGACGAAGTCATGACATCAGAAATTTTGTTAGGATGGTCAGAAATTTCACTGAGAGATTTTCAAGATACATTAAAATCTTTTCAAGATCAAAATTTACAGATTGTTTTTTTAACGAACTTGAAGAATCAGACTTTTCTTTAAGAGTACTTGGCAACAGATGTTTTCGAAATTTTTGATGTCTGTCCTATACTTTCTGAATTTGTGACAGCAATACTGTTTGATTTTGAACTGTCAGTATGAGTTGGTAAAATACGGTGCCCAAGATTGAGGGGGGGCTAGAATCCAAAGAAGTGGGCACCCGGTTTTGTTGATTAGCCTTCATCATTCCTTGACTTAGAACCGAGGAATAGACCTGCTGTGGTGATTTGCTTTGGTTGAATTATCGTTTCCCGGGACCCTGGGGTCTTCTTTTAATTCCTGCACCTTTACCTCTCCTTTGCTCATTTGGACTTTGATTTTGTCTGAGAGCCTCAGAATATGGCATGTGGCTGGAAGACTTTAGCTTTCCGGCCAAAACACGTAGTTTATATTCTGGGCATCCATGTAAGAGGCTGAATGATCTCCAGAACAGTTTATACAATGTTTGGCCCTGGTACACGATTCCAAGACATGGTCATTGTGACCACATCTTCACAAGTCGGCTTAGCCCGACACGCGGACTTTGTGTGCCCCAGTCTGTTGCACCTAGTACAAACGATAAACAGGTGGTACAAAAGGATCAACAGAGAAACACTGGAACCCAATAAAGATTTCTTTTGCAGTGTTGATGTTGAGAAAGTGATTTTTATGGCTCTTGATTCACTACCATCTTATTGGAAGTCTTTTAACAGAAGAAACCATGACTCAGTTCTTTCTTAATGTCAGAAAGACTAATGTCAAGAGGAACTGGCTTTACCCCACCTTCGGTGAAAACCTCAGGTACAGAACATTTTATCAAAAATTTCCCGACAAATTGGTTGTTTTTTGTAGTCGATTTTGTTGATCGGCGGAAGTACAACCGATCAACCACCTGCCTGAGGAGAGCTGTTTCTGACCGGCTATGGGTCCGATGGAGTTGACCCAAAGCTTTTTGCTCAAAATGCCCAGACCACTCAGTGTGGCAGATCCTTTCTTCGTATCTTCCAGAAGTACTGGAAAGCGAAAGGAGAATGATTTCTTTGAGAAAAGTTGGGTTTGTGGAAGATGTGTTCACATCAACAGTTGCTGGGATAGGGATGATGATGCGGACGAATTTACGCATGATACATCTGGCGATAAAACAGAGCAAGATTGTGACGATTTTGCTGTTTTTTAAAGAGGTATCAACAGCACATTCTTCTTCAGGACAACTGTTTTTTCCCTCACCAAGCTTAGATTTTATTCTATTAATAAGATGCTTTTTCTTGCCATGTTTAGAAGATTATTTTCAACTAAGATCTTTTAAGTTGTGAAACTTTGAGATCATTCAGAGAACCAAATTCCTTTTCATTTAATAACTGCACTGACTTGGAGACGCCATGCAGGATCCTTTTTTGCTGTTGTTGTCGTGGGGAAAAAAAAGTAACTGGGGGGGGGGGGGGGGGGGGGGGGAGGGGGGAGGGACACACACACACACACCACACACACACACACACACACACACACCCCACACACACACACCGTTAGTTTAGGATTTTTGGAAAGAGACAGGACTTTTCAGATCATCCAGACCCAGACTGTCGACTTTAAAGTAAATACTGCTTAGATTTAAAAAAAAAAAAAAAAAAAAAAAAAAAAAAAAAAAAAAAATTATTATCAGTTAGACAAATTGAATAACGCAGCAATGACCTGTATCCCGACTAATATGAAAAATATTCAAGCCTTCAAGCCAAATTTAACAGGCCTGACAGCCGTCGGTGACTCTAATTCTAGTGTCAGAAACACAATTTGGATTTTAAATTAAGAAGTAGAAGAGGTGGGAAAAGCAAGACGAAACCGCGCACTGACTTGATTGTAGACTGAGAATTCAGGAACTTATTCACGTGTGGCAAGAAAACGAAGACCCAAAACACGACAGCACACGCAAATTTTGCTGTGTTAATGACGTCATGACGGTGAGACCATATAAATAAAAAAAAAAAAAAAAAAAAAAAAAAAAAAAAGACGTCACAAAAAAGAAGCACGATTGAAACTCCAGCAGGCAGTCTCAGTAGGTCCCACGCAGCCACAAACCACGTAAGACCCACCCGCAGCACAGCAGTCAGCGGAGGACGCGGAACGGCGCCGCCACCCCAACGGCAGAAGAGGATGAGGCCGATTCACCTTCCGTCAGCCGGACGGACGGTGTTGCCAAGGCAACAAAACCCAGTCTGGCTTCTCGGGAGAAAACGCCGACGACCCGATACAATCCACGGCGACGCAGAAAAGATGGCGCACAGACCGACCACCGAGACCCCCGCAATCCCAACGGAACAGCCCGGACCGTTTTAACAGTCCAGAAAGGACCACAGACAATAAACGCCGGGCACCACCACCTCAAGGCCACGGCAACAGGACGAAGGCCGTCCCGCACAAGACAGAAAACGATCAACCCAAACGAAACGACGGAACGAAAACCAAAACGCCGCCTCCCTCAGAGAGGCACCACACAAACCAGGTAGGACCACAACTTCCAGATGGAAACACGGCGCAGCTCCGACACAGTGAAACAAAAAACACAGAGCATACACCACCAAGACTTCTCTTCCGTTGATAGGAAATGACGCACGACACACACACACACACACACACACACACACACACACACATATATATATATATATATATATATATATATATATATATATATATATATATATATATATATATATATACATATATAGCTGGTAGTACGTGTTAGACGTAGGGCCGAAAGGCAGTGGCTAAAGACAAACCTCGAGATTCACAAACAAATTTTGCGAATTGCTAGTAATGCGTGAATGAAATTGTTCAAAAGCAAAATCAGCCTTCTACAATGCTAAAAAAATTAGCATGCACAACAACCAACAATTGTTTAAGGTCACTGATACACTCATGGGGAGAACAAAACCCATCTCCCCTTCCATCATCTTCTTCCCTCTGACATTCCACAGAAATTTTGTGACTTTTTTCACTAGCAAAATTAGACTTATCCTGAAAGTCTGGATGCTCATCAGTATCTGAACCTGATATTCCATACAACTCTTTTTTCCGGCATTTCTTTGGGACTGACTTTGAACCTGTGACAGTTGCTGTTGCAAAGAAGTCTTTCGACAAGACGTTATCAAAAATGTGTACTGGATCCTCTTCCATCTACTTTTTATCTGCATGCATGGATGTTTTGTTGCCATATACACTAGTGTGGTAAAGGGAATCTCTCACTTCTGGTTGTTTCCCACCTGCACTGAAAGCTGCTGTTGTCCGACCTCTTTGAAGAAACCCTCTCTTGACCCTGAAAACCTAAAAAATTATCGACCTGTCTCCAACTTGTCTTTTCTTTCAAGATAATTGAAAAGAAGCACTTCTCCAACTCCAAAACCACCTTGACCAAAACAACTGCTCTATTCGTTTGCAGTCCGCCTATCGCACGGGACACAGTACAAACTGTCTGCTGAAAATAATAAACGATCTTCTCTCTGCTCTGGATAATGCAGGTTTCACTGCTTTCTCTTCTTGACTTGTCCGCTGCCTTTGATACCATTGATCACTCCACCTCCTCACTAACTTCAACATACTTTTGGCATCTCTTCTCACGCTTTGGCATGGTTTTATTCTACCTTTCTGGTCGAACCCAAATTGCCCTCTGTCAAGGGTTTTTTTCTTCAAGCTCGCGACTTGAATTATGGTTTTCCCCCAAAGGGCCCTCTGTCCTTGGTCCCATTCTGTTTGTTCTATATACCCAACCCATCTCTGACATTGTACCCCAATCATGACATTTCACACCACTGCTTCTCTGATGACATCAAATCTACATTTCTGGTGACATCTCTCTCCCTCCTCCATCATTGATCGCTCACAGCTCTGCATCTCTGACAAAAAGGCATGGATGACTTGCAACAAATTTCAGTTAAACAATGACAAACTGAACTGATCTTCATTCTCCCAAAACGGCTCATGTCTACAATCTCTGTTCCTTCTTCTGTCCAACTTGGTACCTCCCATCAGACCTCTACCACTGTGCGAAATCTAGGCGTTGTATTTATCAGACACTCCTTTCAAAATCAGATTTCTTTATCTCCCGTGCTTGCTACTTGGAGCTTCGGCGAATCAGTTCTGTGCGCCACCTTCTGCCTGAAAAAAGCCACCAAGACTCTGGTTTTTTGCTTTCATTCTTTCAAGACTTGATTTAACTGTAATTCTTTTCTTGCTGGCTGTCCACAGAATCTTCTTGCAAAATTGCAGAAAGTCCAAATAATGCTGCTCCCCTTGTCTCGAAATCTCCGAAAACCTCTCATGTTTCTCCCTTGCTTAAATCTTTGCACTGGCTTCCTGTTGAAAAACGCATCAAGTACAAACTTTCTTGATCTGTTTACAAGGCATTGGATGGCCTCGCTCCATCTTACCTCTTTTAAACTTCTGTCGACCTATACTCCTTCCAGACAGCTTCGCTCTTCCTCTGACACTCGCATTATGCAGGATCCCCCGTTTTTCGGGCCAGAACACTTGGTGAACGTTCCTTTTTTTTCTTTTCAGGCTCCTTCCTGCTGGAAAAAATCCCTTCTGCACTCCGAAACTCAAACAGTCCTTTCTTCTTTCAAGTCCCCTCAAACAACTCTCTTCAAAACTAATTTTTTTTCTGCTCCTTTTGCTGGTGTGTGGTGTGTGGTGTGTGTTTGTGTGTGTGTGTGTTTTGTGTGTTGTGGTGTGTGTGTGGGTGTTGTGTGTGTGTGTGTGTGTGTGTGGTGGTTGTGTGTTGGGTGTGTTTTGGTGTGTGTGTGTGTGTGTGTTGTGTGTGTGTGGGGTTTTTTGGGCTTATTGCTGTAAGCGCTTAGGGCTTTTGTTTAAGATTAAGCGCACTAAATGTTCCTTATTTTTATTATTATTATTATTATTATTAGTATATTTTCCGGCTTTTTTTTTTTTAAAAAGTGCGCAACCATGCGGGAGCACTAAAATAATGATTAAAAGCAAATCTTAAAACCCGGGGCTACAAAAATTTTCGAGGGCTTTCCCCTTCAGATCCCGTGCAATTGGCATGGATCTGAGAGAGGAAAGACCTCGAAACAAAATTTTTAGTCCCGGGTTTTTAAAATTTGCTTTTAATCATTATTTTTTATATATCTATATATCTATATATATATCTATATATCTTATAATATAAAATATTTTATATATATATAATATATTTAATATATATATATATATATATATATATATGTATATATAGTTAAAACAAGTTCCAAGAGGAATCTTAAAAACTATCTACAAATTTGTTTCGAGCGTATATATATGTTAAAATAGGTCTTTTAAAAATGAATCTACAAATTTGTTTTGAGTGCGTTGCGATGACAGCGCAACGCACTCGAAACAAATTTGTAGATTCTATTTTAAAAAACCTATTTTAACAAATATTGCTCCCCAAGGGGTCGAGCACTATCAAAATCATTTGGGTATTTTAACCACACTAACCTTTTATATATATATAATATAATATATATATATATATGCCCATCTCAAAATGAATTGTCACTGCACGACAACTGCCCTTAAGGTTCAATACGTGACTCATGACGAGATATATCTCCATGCTTTTCGTTCCTGTTTTATGGACTTTCCGTTTCAGTCTTGCAGAATTCAAGCGCTCTTGGAATATATCAATCGAAACCAAATCTGGAAACGGGGTCGGAATAGCTCAGTGGGAGAGCGCCCGGGCTCGTGATCTTAGTGATCCTGGTGTTGCGGGTTCGAATCTCCGCCGAGCCGTTTCGTACAGGGGGATTTTTCCCTCGGGGTTAACATTGCTTCTGACTCCATTTTCCACACAGTCTTTCGAATGAGACTATAAACAGAGGTTCCGTGTCTGAACGCACGCATAACATCTTGCACACACTAAAATTCCATCACCAACTTTCGAAAGAGAAGGTTAGTTTGGCCGTTGGTATGGATGACACATTACACATAGCATGCACCTTCCCCGAAGATGGAGTATGGCTGCCTTAATGGCAAGATAGAAAACGGTCATATACACAAATTTCCACTCCCTTTGATGGGTAGATGGGGTTAATCCTTGCCTGTCTATAATAATAATGATAGTAATGATTATTTTTGGCGCTTAATCTTACATCATAAGCCCATAATCGCTTACAAATACATAAAAGGTTAAAGAAACATAAATGAAACCAATAAGAAGATGAAAATTGCAATAAGTACCATGCATCTACAAACAAGGGTGCATATTGACACACACACACACACACACACACACACACACACACGCGCGCGCGCACACACACACACACACACACATAGAGGGAGTGTCCGCAGTAGTATCAGCCTGCGTACGCAGAGAGAGAGAGAGAGAGAGAGAGAGAGAGAGGAGAGAGAGAGAGAGAGAGAGATCTGGAAACAAGGCTGTTCAGTTTTCATTAGAAATTTCATTTTCAATCAAGACATAGTCACATACAAAACAATAACGCTGTCCACTGGCTTTTATTCACAATTTCTCGAAACATTTTTCGCCAGTTCATGGCAAATTGTAAAATGAAAACAGGACCAAATAGCTCCAAAACCTGTTTAGCACAAAGTGTGTCTTGCAGGTGACTCGGGAAGAAAGTGTGCTCAGTTTATTTTTGCCATGAATTGCTGCTCCACCACTCCTAGGTGACCTATGCTTTCGTTCAAGGGAGAGCAGTGCTTGCTTCACTCACCTCTAGTCATTATTCGTGTCACCGACTTTTCCCCTATCCCCTCCCGATTTTCTCTCCCCCCCACTCCCCTCCCCCCGCCACCCCTTGTCTACTCACCTCTTCCCCTTGCAACATGAAGCCAGATTGGTTAATGGCCGTTTCGCTCATATCCCGGTAGGCCGAGGATGGCTGCAGGGATGATGGTGTCAGTGAGAACCTAATGGTCTGTTGATTTCTGGCCGGCCACGACGTTCGAAGTAAATCAAATACTCTCGTCTGCGGCCACGTGGCGACTTGTGACGACCCTGATGGTATTGAGAGGGGAACGTCAGGAAAATCACTGTTCCCTGTGCGGAATTGTTCTCGGAAGGTTTATCAATAGTTCTTGCGTCAGTTTGTTTGTGATGGTTGTCAAGGTGAGAGAGTTGGTTGCCATGACTACGAAACAAACTTCCAAATGCAATATGAGGAATGTTTGTTACTGTGGTAGTATGAATAATTCCTTTTTTTTCGTTTTTGGGGTGGTTTTGGTAACGTTCTGCCCGTGTCGCCTGTGATGTGTGCATCATTGTTATTCTAGTTATGTAAGGTGGCA
The DNA here is from genome assembly GCA_018398815.1 of Conus ventricosus. NCBI lineage: Eukaryota > Metazoa > Mollusca > Gastropoda > Neogastropoda > Conidae > Conus > Conus ventricosus. The sequence continues at coordinate 7,832,319 of CM031595.1, forward strand.
ATGTTATCGGTATGAGGACGTCAGATAAAAGCAAATAAATCATGTCCCCTGCGTGGAATCATTCTTCAATAATTCATCTATGGATCTTGTGTTCATGTCTTGCACAAGTTTTCAGAGAGTTCTAGCCATGATGACGCATGACATGTCCAGATGTGAGGAGTGGTATTACTCAGGCAATTCAAAACATGTCGATGTTCTATTTGGCGATGGTATTGGTAGTTTTCTATCTGTGTCGCCTACAAGACGCCTATCATGGTTATAGTGAGGTAAGTTAGGATGTGTGTGTTCAGAGAAGCCTTTTCACGTTTGGTCCTGTTGGTCACTCCCCGCATATGCTTTGTTTTCAATCAATACTTTTCAAACATCTTTGTTTCCTCTCGAATGATCTAATGCACTGTGGTCATGATAGTGTTGTGTTGATGCTGTTTGTAATTGTGATGACAATTTCTATTTTCACATGTAATGTGTGGAAGCATTAGCAAAAGTAGACACATTTCAGACTTTCAGCTGAATTCAATTAGGAAGGGGAAGGGAATGATTTTTTGACTTTCCACTGTCTTAATGGTAGGAAAACGGAAGCTTTTCTGACTTTCCACTGTCTTAATGGTAGGAAAAGGAAAGCTTTTCTGACTTTCCACTGTCTTAAATCTGGTAGGAAAACGGAAGCTTTTCTGACTTTCCACTGTCTTAATGGTAGGAAAACGGAAGCTTTTCTGACTTTCAACTGTCTTAATGGTAGGAAAAGGAAAGCTTTTCTGACTTTCCACTGTCTTAAATCTGGTAGGAAAACGGAAACTTTTCTGACTTCCCACTGTCTTAAATCGGGGTCGGCCCGCTATTGCGTGGGGCCGCTATTGCGTGGGGCCGCTATTGCGCGGTGACTATTTGTCATTCAACCAGTCTCTCAAAACAGTGTAACAGAACTAGGGTTAGGGTTAGGGTATTCCGCTTCTTATAGATGATATGTTCTTAGGTCGCGCAATAGCGGACCCGCGCACTAAAATCTGGTAGGAAACGGAAGCTTTTCTGAGTTTCCACCGTCTTCAAACGTTACAATTTCCTGACATTTTACTGTCTTCAAACATAGAGGGAAGGGAAAGTTTTTCTGACCTTGCACTGTCTTCAAATGTAGATGGACGTGGAAGCTTTCCTGCCTCTCTGCTGTCTACAAACGTAGAGGGAAGGGAAACTTTTCTGACATTGCACTGTCTTCAAACGTTTTGGAAACGAGATGTTTTCCTGACTTTCCACTGTCTGCAAAACATTGAGGGAGGGAATGTTTTCCTGATTTTCCATTGTCTTCAAACGTTTAGGGCAGGGGAAGCTTTCCCCTCTTTTCACTGTCTCCAAACATTAAAGGGAAGGGAAGATTTCCTCTCTTTCCACTGTTTTCAAACATTTCGGGAGGGGTAAGCGTCCCTGACTTCCCATTTCTTAGAAAGGAATGACAGGAAAACCTCTTCCTAAATTTCTATCTTTGAACGCTAGGGGAAAGGAGAAACTTCTCTGACCGTTCATCACCTTCAAACACCAAGGGAAAACTTTCACACTGTCCAGTATCTTCAAGTGATGAAAGAAGGGAGGTTTCCGTGAGTGTTTAGCGATTCCCAATGCTAGCAGAAGGAGAGCCTTTATTGACTTCCTTGTGTCTTCACAAACGTCATGTGATGTGAATGGGTGGTTTCTCTGGTTTCCTAAAGTAAACTACTGGTCCATTCAAACAGCAATTACCAAACACCTGATTTCAAAGGATGACATGGGCGCACTGTCATGGGCGCAGTCGATCCGACATCTGGATGAAAAAGAGAGACCGCAAAGAGCTGAGGGGGCTTTTCCTACCTACCACAGTCTTCAAACGCTTAGAAAAGGGCTATGTTTCTCTTTCACATCGAAAAGATGATCACATGAAAGAAACATCTAAAACTATTGCCCTGCTACCCCCTTGAATGCAGTACACGTGGGCTAATTCCTTTTTTTTTATGTCAAGCACAGTGAGGGAAAAACGTACGTAGCTTGAAAGATGATGACTTCAACATCTAATTCAACATTTATCTTCTGTTAGATCGGCCTGCAATTACCAGTACAATAAGGAAACGTTTTTGGCTGTGTCATGTCCTGTGCCACTTTAGCGGCATTACTCCCCCCCCCCAACCCACCCCCACCCCCTCCCCCCACGCCGCTCATTCCGGTTCCTCGTTCACAGCCACAGCCAGGCTGGTCCTGTGGCAGCGGCAGCAGCGGCAATCCACATGGAGCAGTCCGTGTCAAATCGATAGGAAGCAACTCACCAGAGGACACTCTGCACAGCGGCCGGGTCCCTTTGATGTTCAGTGGTGGTTGCTTTCATGCAACATTCGCAGGACACCACCTACAAGTTCCCTACTAATGACAATGATCGCTTAATCACAGAGCCAGCGAGAGCTGTCCAGAGGCTGCCAGTCCAGCAACGGTGCCCATGAACACGCCGATACCTGCATGCTCAATAGGAACAGTGCCCATGAACACGCCGATACCTGCATGCTCAATACGAACAGTGCCCATGAACACGCCGATACCTGCATGCTCAATACGAACAGTGCCCATGAACACGCCTATACCTGCATGCTCAATACGAACTCACCAAGGGCATAGACATGGAGAGAACATCGACAAGGGATACGTGAGAAACTGACAGTTGTGGTTACTTTTTTTTGTATTAAAGTAATAGCATTCTGATGCTTTTAATTCAGCCCTTGAAAAATAACGCTCTGCTACCTTCAAAGCATCCTTTATGAAATAAACGTTCCGCTACCTTCAGAGCATCCTTTATGAAATAAAGTTCCGCTACTTTTAAAGTTTGTCGCACATGCGTGAGAGCTGGTCACTAAACTGACTGACAGATGATGGTGAGTCAGGAATCATTGACTTTCTGATGATGGTGAGTCAGGAATCATTGACTTTCTGATGATGGTGAGTCAGGAATCATTGACTTTCTGATGATGGTGAGTCAGGAATCATTGACTTTCTGATGATGGTGAGTCAGGAATCATTGACTTTCTGATGATGGTGAGTCAGGAATCATTGACTTTCTGATGATGGTGAGTCAGGAATCATTGACTTTCTGATGATGGTGAGTCAGGAATCATTGACTTTCTGATGATGGTGAGTCAGGAATCATTGACTTTCTGATGATGGCGAATCAGGAATCATTGACTTTCTGATGATGGTGAGTCAGGAATCATTGACTTTCTGATGATGGTGAGTCAGGAATCATTGACTTTCTGATGATGGTGAGTCAGGAATTATTGACTTTCTGATGATGGTGAGTCAGGAATTATTGACTTTCTGATGATGGTGAGTCAGGAATTATTGACTTTCTGATGATGGTGAGTCAGGAATCATTTTCTTATCTGATGATGGTGTGTCAGGAATCATTGACTTTCTGATGATGGTGAGTCAGGAATCATTGACGTTCTGATGATGGCGAGTCAGGAATCATTGACTTTCTGTGGTGCTGAAAACTTGTGTCAGTAATGTTTGTTTGAGCGAAAGGAAAACTTTCTCTGCACTTTCTTGTTTCAACTCTTCTTCTTGATCAGGTCAGCCTTTCACTTCCATACGCCTGGCAAGGACCACAGTAGAATGAACACACAGTCTCCACAGTATATCCAGTATGTTCAGGGCAGCAGTAAAATGGTGTTAATTGAGGACGTTTACTTCCATGTTTTAGAACATTAATATTTGCCAGTGAATCGAAAACAGCTCGTTCGTTGTTCCAAATTACCTAAAGGGTTGGAAAGCAGGGGTGGGAGTGGGGGTGGGGGGTGCGGGTTCTTGCCATGCTATTTTCAGTTACAAGACTCAGAAGACGACACATAAAAAAAAGATTTTTCCTTCCTTGCAATACTAAAGAAAGAAAGCAATAATGGAGGGATGGGCGAACTGATACAGAGGATTTGTAATCTGCTAAACAAGTCTCAGTCATTCTCAGAATGACGTCATTGGCCAGTAGGAACAGACTACTTACTCTCTCTAGTTGAAAAAAAACCCAGTATATTAACATCCATTACCTCAACTATGTCACCTTTATTGAAGGGGAAAAATAAAGACTCACTCATTCAGCTAACCCAACGGTCAATTGCACTGACATACGAAGAAAAGACATATGCACTTGCCTTTTTTGTTTTTACGCTGCGTGTTCTAAGACAAAAACTTGCTTTGCACTATGTTTGCGTGTTTATGTATGTTTTGGCTATTTTTTCGTCAACTTCCCAGTCTATTTTAGTCTTCTTGTCATACACTAAGCCACAATTGCTAGCAATATACCAAAATGACACGTTCTGGAAGAACGACATGTATCAATGCTTTTCCTAGAAGTCTAAGCTAAAAACTGTACGTGAATTAACAGATATTTCTTCCTTTCAGCAAGACTGTCAACACACACCACACTACCGTGAACTAACAGACATTTCCTCCCGTCAACATGACTGTTAACACACAACATACTATCGTGAATGAACAGATATTTCTTCCCTTCAGCAAGACTGTCAACACACACCACACGACCGTGAATGAACAGATATTTCTTCCCTTCAACAAGACTGTCAACACACACCACACGACTGTGAATGAACAGATATTTCTTCCCTTCAGCAAGACTGTCAACACACACCACGCTGCAAATTTCGTGACCGGAAGTAATCCTTCCACATGCCCGTTAAAACAGCTTTGTCTACAAGTACAGAATAGGCCCAGCGGAGTGTGCTTACTACGATTGTCTGTCTCTTTTTCTATGGTCCTTGCATACATCTAAGGAAGCCGCACGTGACACTTTGGCCTAAAAACGTGCACCTGTCCCATTCTCCGTTTGAGCAACTTTGTTCACCCCCCCCCCCCCCCCCCCACCAACTTTCCACGATGGACCACGGACTGACTAAGAGCCCAGAAATGACCCGCTGTTTTACGTCTCCCTTTTCTTTGTGAGAAGATCACCTGCTTATAAATCGAAGTACCAACTAAATTACGCTACTATTGATGGTTCATGAAAAATGACGGACCATTATCAGAAACAATATCCTCTCTGACCTCTTGCCTATAAAGAAAACATTTATCTTCCCTGTTCCCAAGATGAAGAGGATTTTAAAACTGAACGAAGCTAACTGGAGACTGAGTGTTTGATCTTCGTTTCCAGTCTTAGTCTTTATTTACATTGGTCAATAAATGTGTCGGACTACGGGATTGGCTGGATTCTGTGATCTTCCCTGTGATTGGTATCAGTGAACAGTTCCTTTCATCTCTCTGTCGGAGTGCCTTTCCTGCCGCTGTCCTCATTAGTGTCACCACTCTCCATCACTTTTCGTGCTGACGTCAAAGATCGCGGGTGGGGATGTCAGACACAATCATCGTCGTCATCATCACCATCGTCATGGGGACATCACGTCACCTTCATCATCATCAACCCCGTTTTGGTACCTTTAAGCTGCAGTTCTTTTCGTCAGCTTACTTGTTTCCATTTATGGTTTTCCTTTCTCTTTGATTGCTCTTGATCTTCATAGAGGAAAAAGAATTTGTGTTTTTTCCATGTACGATGTAGGTCTTTTTCTCTTATTTTTTTCTTTCTTAATTCTTTTTACTATTTCTAGTTTTCTTTCTCGTTTTGTTCTTTTAGCTTATAATCATTTGCAGTCTGGTTTCTTTCATTCCTATATTTTTGGGAAGTAGCTCTTTATCGTATGTAATTCTCACTGCACACTCTCTTTGTTTGTCCAGTGTGTCAGTAAGGTAGATAAGGACTGCCTTTCTTTCGTATTCTTAATGGTTTGCTGGAGTAGCCAGCGACTTCACTGTTGTTAAATCTTGCAGAAATTCAAAAGTAAAAATCTGATAACATATACTTAGATGAAATGAATGGTACAGTGCTGCTTTAAAACATTTTCATTATGCTGTCATTGAACTGTGTCAAGAATAATGCAAACTTTCAAAGCACAATAAACGCAGAAGGTGAAATATTTAACAAGTTATAAAAGCATCATAACTTAGTTTTCATACAGCGATATGGCGCAAACATCTATTTTTTGTCATTAAAAAGAAAATTAAATGGTAAATAGAAAATGCAAACTAAAAAAGTACAGACTTTCTTAAGTACAGTCTTAACAGAAAAAAGCACTAATGATCCTCGCACCAAAAAAGATATAGTAAAACAAAAAACAGAGGAGATGGACTGACGGAAGACAGTAAAAAGAAGACTAGACACTGGAGCCTTTACGACAGCGGAACTCTACAAACTGTTCAGCCGTAAAACTGGAGACAACGGAAATCATGGCGAATAATGTTACACATTCTACCAAGAGAGCTAAATTTCTAAACAATTCATTTTACTCAACCTTGGAACGAAGAAAATAAGAGAGAGAGAGAGAGAGAGAGAGAGAGAGAGAGAGAGAATCTGCACGGATCAATACTATCACGTGTTCGGTTACGTAAACGCGCATCTGTGTCCGTGTATCGCTCTTTCTTATTCTGTCTCAGTAAACCACCATAGTGACTGAACAACGTTTGGGTTAAGGGCAAAACAATGATAGATTTAGTGACTGAACAACGTTTGGGTTAAGGGCAAAACAATGATAGATTTAGTGACTGAACAACGTTTGGGTTAAGGGCAAAACAACGATAGATTTATTCATAGTTTTCTGCCCCCCACCCTCGCCACATGCACAAGTTTTGCAGATCATTAAAATTAATCTGGATTAGGCCCATGGTACAATGGCTAGAACGTTTACCTGCAGAGCTGAGAGTTGCGAGTTCGAACCACTCCTTTGGTCGTAGTGTTTCGGCTTGAAACCCCTCTCCATCCACCCAGCAGTAAATAGGCACCTGATTCATTTCAGGGGAGGTTAAAGGGGGCAGAAAGGGGGCGGGCTGCCTTCCATCATGCCGTGCCCTAGACAGGATGAACCTCTGACACTCCATTGTCCCTATGGCCAACAGGTTATTGAAACTTTCTTTTTTCCAGCTTAATCTGAATTAAAATACTTCAGTCATTTAGCTACACTTATTTCAATAGATTTCTCCACTGAAGATAGAGTGGAAGTCGGTGGCAGAAAAAGAATGTATTGACTACCAAAAATATTGATTTGATTATGGGCGCTCTAATCCATCGTAAGAGTGTGTAGTAGGGGCCTACACATGGTGTACTTCTAGTAGATATGACTTTCCAACTGGTCATACTAATCAGACATCCTCATGCATAAGCAAGAACTCAGAATTAAACTCACGGAAGACAGGGGCGGTAGTGCTCTGTGTGGCAGTACATTCACAATGCACTTGCCGCCAGTTGTCTTTCGTGAAAACTATTACGATCATTATCATCACCATCATTGCTGCCATCACCACATCCATCATCATTATCACTATGGCTGCATCAATCATAATCATCAAATGTATCTTTAAACGATCGTAATATAACTATATAGTATATCGTATTCATGTTACGTCAATAGACATGTGCAAATAAGAAGCGGAGAAATGAGAGATTTCAGCCTTTGATTCAACCTGATTGATGATGGCCGCAAGGCATTTGATCGGTTTCACAGTCTCTCATTATTGTCCACTGACTGTGACCTTTGACTCAGTGGGCTTTGTGCTGTTCGTCATTTCCCCCCGTGCTGACGGATCACAGGCAGTTCACCAGGCAGACAGCTTCCTCTTCATTACTGCCAGCGCTGTGCTCTCATTGGCAAGGCTTGTGGTGGTTGTCTGTCTTGGCACAACCTGGGTCACGGTATGAACTGGAAGAAAGCAACATAACAGCCACTCCCTGACGACCTTGACCTTGACCAAACTTCACGTAGTGTTGATCGTTTCCCCCATACACGTAGCACATAATGCTAAGGAACATCGAACGCAACCTGAAGCTTTGACATGATTTCCGTGTTCAGTAGAAGAAGAAAAGTGTTAAGCCAGATGAGAATAATAGGGAACAGTATTTTTTGAAGCGTGTGCAAGTTTGCCATCGTAATGTGAAAATGCTGCTCGTTTTCTCCATTTCAGCCAAACATGAATTACATATCACATACACACTCAGATGCCTGTATCTTTAAAAGCACTTTGGAACCAGTTCAACATGGATTTAGTGCCTAACCCAGCTAGAGCTGGCAGGGTCGGCCAGTGCCACAACATTTGTCCACCAGTTCTGACTCTAGGGTATTGTCCAATCCAAGGTGTTGAATAATATGGGTGAACATCGGCAGCCTGGATTGCCTCCAACTGACAATGAAACCAGTCCCCCACTGTGCTGTGAACAGATTCTCCACTGCTGGCCTTTGCATAGCTGATGATGTGAATCAGCTGCAGTCCCAAGATGTATTTCTCATTCATTCAGACGTTTGTTCGGTGTGAAACGTGTTTAGTTTTGCTGTGTTTTAATTTCAGTTTGAAATACAAGACAAAGGGCATTTCATGGACAGTTCACTGACGAAATGATCTATTCGTCGTTTTGATCATTGTTTGAATAAGTTATTTTGTACATACATTGCTTTTTTCACTTCGAGCGACAAGCGCTCCTACGATTGTGTAAGAGAGAGAGGAGAGAGAGAGAGAGAGAGAGAGAGAGAGAGAGAGAGAGAGGAGAGAGAGAGAGAGAGAGAGAGTGTGTGTGTGTGTGTGTGTGTTTAGAAAGAAGCAAACTGAAGGACCAGATGTTTTATTTATGAGGGGATGACCAGAATAAGCACTCTGTGGCTTTAGGCCTCAATAAAAAGAGATATCATGAAGCACAAGAACAGCTGTATTGATGACATAGAAAAGACCAACATGTATGGAATTAATCACTGGCATGAAAAACCTTCCGCACGCAGTGCATTCTATAAATAAATGCAAAGTGTGTGCGTGTGTGTGTGTGTGTGTGTGTGTGTGTGTGTGTGTGTGTGGGGTGCGTGCGTGCGTGCGTGCGTGCGTGCGTGTGTGTGTGTGTTGTGTGTGTGTGTGTGTGTGTGTGTGTGTGTGTGGAGCGCGCGCGCGCGCATGTATGTGTATGCGTGTGTATGTCTGTGTCTGTGTGTAAGTGCGCACATGTTTGTGTGTGTGTGAGTGTGTTAGAGAGAGAGAGAGAGAGAGAGAGAGAGAGAGAGAGAGAGAGAGAGAGAGAGAGAGAGAGAGAGAGAGAGAGAGATTCTGTCGCCCTACCTTCAAAGAGAACTGACAGGAACACAAACCCTGGCACCGCTTTGCGGCACTCCGACAGACATTCACAGAGCTTGGTAGGAAAGATCACCAGCAGGTAACCTCGCTGAACAGTCTCTGAGCATGGCGACACTTCCCGTCGGACGTTTCGGTAGCCATTTCATTCGCTTTTATCTCTCTCTTTGTTTGTCTGTCTGTCTGTCTGTCTGTCTGCATGCTTGTCTACATGCCTGCCTGCCTGTCTGCCTGCCTTGTGTTGACCAGGGGCGGTTCGTTTACTTCAGAAGGATGGAGAGGGTAGGAGATTCAATTTCTAAAGTTTGTATGGAGACCAAAATGCTTGGCGGCCGAGGGGTGGGGTGGGGGGTGGGGTGTAGAGAAGAGGGAGGGGCAGGGGAAGGAAGAGAGGAGGGGGCAGGGAAAAGGATGCAGGGAAGGGGATGGGAAGAGGGAGGGGGAGGGGGAGGATGGAAGAGAGATAAGGGAGGGTTGTCACTTAGAATTTATTTCTGTCGACAGAACAAAATAAACATGTCAAAAAGCTGCTGAGCAGAGAGAGAAAGAGAGAGAGAGAGAGAGAGAGAGAGAGAGAGAGAGAGAGAGAGAGAGAGAGAGAGAGAGAGAGAGAAAGAGAGAGAGAAAGAGAGAAAGAGAGAGAGAGAAAGAAAGAGAGAGAGAGAGAGAGAGAGAGAGAGCGAGTGTGTGTGTGTGTGTGTGTGTGTGTGTGTGTGTGTGTGTGTGTGTGTGTAACATGCAGTCGGTCAGAGTAAATGTTTAGAAAGGTGGATCTGAGCAAAAAATGACGCGCTCGTGTGAGAAAAGGCAAGGTGGTGCCTTACATAAACAACACAGGCTCAGACTTTGCAACATACGGATAATTTGTCTAGCACTTCGCCAATCATAAAACAATGGGTTTTTTTTCTCATCACAAACTTTCCAGTTTCATGCTCTACAAACTCACACAACTAATCATAACAATAACTGAGGGACCCAAAACAGGCTATGAATCTCTAGGCAACGTTCTATAAACAGGAGAATATAGCTTGTTTGTAGAGGAATGTTCACAATGTTTCCTTAAATAAATCTGGGGGATGTCTCCTTGTTTGTTCTGTGTGCTCTGTGTTGTCATTTCTGCTGTTTATTGTGTGTACTCTGTGTTGTCATGTCTGCTGTTTGTTCTGTGTGCTCTGTGTTGTCATGTCTGCTGTTTGTTCTGTGTGCTCTGTGTTGTCATTTCTGCTGTTTGTTCTGTGTGCTCTGTGTTGTCATTTCTGCTGTTTGTTCTGTGTGCTCTGTGTTGTCATTTCTGCTGTTTGTTCTGTGTGGTCTGTGTTGTCATTTCTGCTAGGCGATTCGGTGTCGTAAGCAGCATTCGTTAGGAGTTATGGGCGTGTATTTATTTCATCCTAGGAGCAAGAGTTACCCTACTTGTTCGTTATTTCAACAAGTCAGTCACGCATCATTAACTGATCTCTTTTCCAGCCATACAAGAGAGCACTTCAAACAGAAACAAACAACAACAACAGCATGTACGAGCATAGCCTGATACACATAGGCTAAGCAGTGACTCCTCGAAGAATATTTCTGCACAACTCCATAGTTCGTTTCGAAGACTGTGTGCAAAGGAAATCTTACGGATTCAGAACGCTCCTTCAGCAGACAGTAACTTGTCTGTGTAGTACGGAAATCTGACAGTCGGCCACAGTGAACTCAAACAGGTGCTCTATGAATAAATACGCTTCTCTGTCAATCAGCTACCTTGCCTGTAAGCAAAACGAATCTCTATCAAAATATGATCGTCACGAGCAGCACCAAAGGCAATTTACGAAATACCTCTACTTCTTGGCAACCTTTCATCAGAGTCATCATCACAAAATTGAAATAAGAGCGAAAATGAAATAAAGAAAAAAGAGAGAAGAAAGAAGGAAAATGACTAAAAAACAACACAATGTTTCGTATCTCAGTAAAGAATAAAACCAACTTTTCTTTTTCCAAAATAAAATGTCTTTTTACCAGTTGACCTTACGAACTGTTTCCCCATCAGGGACTCAGCCCATGCAGCTCATATCCCATGCACAACCTCACCCAGGCGATTGTCTCCTGTTGACCTCACAGGTCTGCAGCCAGCAGGTCACAAACCCAACACACTCTATAACTCCTTAGACCAGCAGTGGCCACCAGGGAGAATGAATTATTGATTCTGGAACTTCCTGTCTGTCTGGAAGGGTTCCACAACAGTCCTCCGGGCTGTAGTCAAGTTTTGATGGGCCACCAGACTTCTGTCGTCCGCTTGGAACTGTTAGCACCTCGGAACATCGTCTGAGGGGCCGGAAAAGCTCAGCTGGTAGAGCGCCGGACTCGTGATCCTGGGGTCGCGGGTTCGAATCTCGGCCGGGCCGTTTCGGTACAGGGGGATTTTTCCCTCGCAGTTAGCATTAGTTCTGACTTCTTTTCCCATACAGTCCTTCGAATGAGACTATAAACCGAGGTTCCGTGTGTGAACGCACGCATAACATCTTGCATATACGTAAAATCCCATCACCAACTTTCGGAAGAGAAGGCCAGTTTGGCCGTTGGTATGGATGACACGTTACACATAGCATGCACCCTGCGCGAGAAATTGAAAGAATGAAGGAAGTATGGATATTGAGTGAACGATATTGGACGATACTGACTGGATGACACGGGAAACGACTGAATGAAGCACCAGCGGGCAGCTCTTCAGTGACACTACCCAGGTAGGCAGCCCGTTGTGTAAACGAGTGTGGATTGTAAAGCGCTGAGAGCTTGGTCTCCAGCTGAGAATAGGTGATATGTAAGTATTCATCATTATTGTTATTTTATTAGTATCATGAGGTGGTGGGTTCCGTGCATCGGCCGCACCTATTGTCTCGTCTTCCAAGTGCAGCTTTCTAGAAAGGACAAAACAAAACAAAAAAACAAATTAAAGGGAACCAAAGCAAAACAAAACAAAACAATGCAAAGCGAATCAAAAACAGGCCTGGAAGCCGCTTGAAGTTTAGCTGATTACTGTTTTACCTTTTTCTTCAGTTTCTTCTCGCCTGTTGGTTCCTTTTTGGAGTTGCAGTTCAGTCTTGCACATGTCAAGTGCTCTTGGAATGCATCAATCGTAATCCATGTTTTTGTCCTATCAAGACCTGGAACCAAACCTGTTCAGTTTTCATCAGTAATTTCATTTTCATGCAAAGCATAGTTACATGTTAACAACATTGCTGTCCATTGGCTCTCATTCACAATTCATGAAAACAAATTACGCAAGTTCAGAGCAAGTTGTAAAATAAACAAGATGCGAAGCATATAAACGTACTCCCAGTTTTCCAAACCGCTTATAAATCGGCCAAGTGCTTTGTGAGATAAGGAATAAAGGCAAAATAACGGTTTTAACGGTTATTTAACCGATGTACACTTTTGAAACTGGTATTTTAGTCCTCACTGGGCTAAAGCCTGTGTACATACCAAATTTCATCCAAATCGGACAATATGTCAAGAATACCGGTTTTTAACGGTCAGATTTTGAAACACTACATGGAAGTGCCATTTGTGTGTGATAACCTTTCTATATACAAAATTTCATTAAAACCCACCAATATATAAAAAAATAACGGCAAAATAACGGTTTAACGGTTATATAACCGTTATACACTTTTGAAGCCGGTATTTTAGTCCTCATTGGGCTAAAGCCTGTGTACATATCAAATTTCATCCAAATCGGATAATATGTCAAGAATAACGGTTTTTTACGGTCAAATTTTGAAACACTATATAGAAGTGCCATTTGTGTGTGATAACCTTTCTATATACCGAATTTCATTAAAAATCCACCTATATATAAGAAATAACGGCAGAATAACGATTTTTAACGGTTGTTTAATCCATTTTCAGCATTACATCACATACATATGGACAGAGGATCCGATTTGTCACAAGATCATCCAAACCGCTTATAAATTGGCCAAGTACTTTCTGAGATATTCCATAATGAAGAAAAACCGTTACAGGCCGTTACAGTCGTTAGTAACGGCTATAGCGGTAAACTAAAACATCGGGCATCATCCATGGCCCATAATGAACATACCTACAAATTTTCAGAAAGATTGGCCCAGTAGTTTTGTCTGGAGGGAGTGGAACACATTTTGACCACGAACACACAGACACACAGACAGACAGACACACAGACCTGCATTTCTTCATTCCCATTCTATAAGAACTGGGAGTAAAAAAAGCGCAAAATAGCTCCCAAACCTGTTTTGTGCTGAAAGAAATTGTGTTACCAGTGACACAGGAAGAAAATGAGGTATGGTTCATTTTGCCATAAAGCGCTGTACCACCACTCCTTGGAGGCCTAAGGTTTCGTTCAAGGGGGAGCAGTGCTTGCTTCACTCACCTCTAGTCATTGACGTCACCTCCAGCCCCTGCTGACTATTCCCTCTCTCCCACCCCCTCTCTCCCCATCTCCTCCCCTCGCAACATGAAGCCAGATTGGTTAATGGCCGTTTCGCTCATATCCCGGTAGGCCGAGGATGGCTGCAGGGATGACGGTGTCAGTGAGAACCTAATGGGCTGTTGATTTCTGGCCGGCCACGACGTCTGCAGTCAATTAAACGTTTTGGCCTGCGGCAATCCCTGGCTTCTGGAGAAGCTGACGACAACGAGATTGGGACGGCGGAAAATCACGTTCGCTGTACGGAATTATTCTCGAAAGGTTCATTAACGATTCTTACATTAATTTGTTTAACTTCGGATGTCGAGGAGAGAGAGAGTTTGTTGCCATGACTATACAGCAAATGTCCAGAAGCAGGGAATGCTTGTTACTGTGGCAATATAATCCATGGAGAGCATTGGTAACATTCTATATATGTCACTTTTGTCTCTTGCAGCACATGTTTTGTTTTGTTTGATTTAGCGTCTTTTCACAAAATAGTGTTTTTAGACGGATCTTGAAATCATCCTGAATGACATTTAAAAGTATTTGATCACAAATAGGAATACCCTGTCATTTCATATCCCCCCTCAACGTAATACCCTGTTTGACAGAAATAAACATCAATAAACAATACCTATAATTTAATTTTTGTTTAATTTTCAAAACAAGCAAACTACAGAGCTGTTCCTATAGGACTCCAAAGAAGAGATTTAGCTGCAGTGACAAGAAGTGATTGATCATCAATAATGGCTTTGAGATCGTCATCTTTAGTATTGTTTTTGACTGCCAGATAATCGGGCAAATATTGCTTTGTGAATGGACAATAGAATAAAATATGGAACGTTAACATTCTCTCTCCACAGGGACACCTAATGTCGTTTATATGTTTGCATTTTAACGCATTGCGTTTTAGTCTGTAACATAAAGAGCTAACTTCTCGTGGCTCATTATTAATAACTTTTTGCAATAAGGAGTCTTTACTGTCAAAAGTTGTGACATTGTGGCTGGCTTTTTTTATAGACTGCCATGATATCCCTCTTTTACAGATAATGGAATCTTCACAGTTGTGCAGCCATTTGCATTCCTTGCACCTTTCCTTGCCATTCTATCTGCCCAATCATTTGCATGGACACCACAATGAGAAGGGACCCAACAAAAAGTTACATCAGAACCTTTTTGCATTAGAAGATTAACAAGATGCCTTATTTCAATTATAATGTCAGCTCTTTCCTTTAGCTTAGTTGAAGTTAGCGACAGTAAAACAGATCTTGCGGCACATGTATCACAGTGAACATGTTTATTTTCAGTACAACATGTATCACAGTGAACATGTTTATTTTCAGTACAACATGTATCACAGTGAACATGTTTATTTTCAGTACAACATTTTCATTTTCGTTTACTGTCGATCTCTTCGCCCACACACTTTTTTCATCAATACTTTCTAGATATTTATATTTTATCTTGAATGATCGCATACAAAGTTGTTCTGATTGCGCTTTTTTGTGTTGTTTGTGCATGCAACAACAGTATTCTCCAAAGCAATGATTTCAAAAGAACAAAAAGGGAAGCCTTCTAGACTTTTGTGAATTTCCAACATTGTGTAAAGAAAAAGTTTTCCTAAAAGACCAGCATATTCAAATGGTAAAGGGAAGAGATGCTTTCCTAAATGTCCAGGCTGTTGAAGCCTTAAGAGAAAGGAATGACTTCCTGATTTTTAGCGTCTGTAAAGGTTAAGGGAAGGGAAACCTTCCTGAATATCCAGTGCCTTTAAAGCTAAAGGGTAGTTTTGTGGACTTTCCATTGTAGTGAGAACCTTTCCTAGCAATCCACTGTATTCAACGGCTATCACAAAAAGGGGAGTTTACGTGCTTCTCCATTGTCTTCAAACATAGATGAAGGGGGACGTTTTTCTGACATTCCAGTGTATTTTAGCATTACCAGGAGGAAATTTTTATTATTTCTCAGTGTCTCAACAAATCAAGCAAAGGAGATGGTTTAATTACTTTCCAGTATCTTCAAACATTAAGGGAAGATAACGATTTTCTGATTTACCAATAACTTAACGAATTAAAGAAGGTAAGATTTTATAGCTCGCTCCTGTTTCAAACATTTATGGAGGGTGAAGCTCTCCCTTGTTGCCTGATTTTTACATTAAAACATAAAACATGAAACAAAAGGGAAGCTTTGATCACCTAAGGTGTTTCAGACATGAAGTGAAAAAGAAGCTTTCTCAACTTTCCTATGTCATTAAACTTTAAAGCGCTCCCTACAGTGTCACTCTAATATGAGATACGCTTGCTTCACACACCTCTGGTCATGATTCGTGCAACTGCGATCTTCCTCCCTCCCTCCTGCTCTTTCTTCTCCCTCTCCCTCATGACAACATCAAGCCAGACTGGTTAATGGTCATTTCGCTCATTTCCCAGTGGACCCTGCACAGCTGCAGGGGTCATGATCTCCATGAGAACATGATGGTCTGTTGATTTCTGGCCAACCGGGATGCTTGCAATCAATTAAGCGCTCTTGTCCGCAGCCACCCGTGGCTTCTGGTGATCATGATGTTATCGAGATGGAAACGTCAGGAAAATCCTGTCCCCTGTGCAGGATTGTTGTCGAAAGGTTCATTAATAGTTCTTGCATCACGATGGTTGTCAAGCCAAGAGAGTTGGTTGCCATGACCACAAAACAAATTTCCAGATGTGGTGAATGTTTGTTACTCTGGCCGTGTAAATAATTCCCCTTTTTTAATTTTGGGATGGTTTTGGTAACATTCCGTTCATGCTGCTTGCAAAATGTGTATCAGAGTTAAAGTGGCGATGCTATCGATATGAGGACGTCCAACAAAAATCAAGTCCCCTGTGTAGAATCATTCTTTAGTGTTCATCAGTGAATCCTTCATTCATTTCCTGCATCGGTTGTCAGAGAGTTGTACCCATGATGATGTATGACATCTGCAGATGTGAAGAGTCGTTTTACTCTGGCAGTTTGAAACATGTCCGGTTTTAATTTGGGGATGATATTGCTAACATTCTGTCTGTGTCGCCTGCTAGATGCCTGTCATGGTTATAGTGGGGCACGTGACGATGCATGCGTTCAAATAAGTTTTTTCACGTTATTTCCTGTTGGTTATTCCCTGTACAGTTTTTCCATATCAATACTTTTAAAACATATTTGTTTACTCTAGAATGATCTTATGCACCGTAGTTATGGCAGCATTGTTTTATTGCTGTTTGCATGGGTGACGACAATGTCTACTTTCAAATGTAATGTGTTAAAGTATTAACAAAATGTCACACTTTGAACTGACTTCAACTAGTAAGGGGAAGGGAATACTTTTCTGGCTTCCAACTGTCTTCAAACATTACACTTCCTTGACCTACTGTCTTCAAACATTGGACCTTCCTGACCTACTGTCTTCGAACATTACACTTCCTGACCTACTGTCTTCAAACATTACACTTCCTTGACCTACTGTCTTCAAACATTACACCTTCCTGACCAACTGTCTTCAAACATTACACTTCCTGACCTACTGTCTTCAAACATTACACTTCCTTGACCTACTGTCTTCAAACATTGCACTTCCTTGACCTACTGTCTTCAAACATTACACCTTCCTGACCTACTGTCTTCAAACATTACACTTCCTGACCAACTGTCTTCAAACATTACACTTCCTGACCGGCTGTCTTCAAACATTACACTTTCTTGACCTACTGTCTTCAACATACACTTCCTTGACCTACAGTCTTCAAACATTACACTTCCTGACCTACTGTCTTCAAACATTACACTTCCTTGACCTACTGTCTTCAAACATTACACTTCCTTGACCTACTGTCTTCAAACATTACACCTTCCTGACCAACTGTCTTCAACCATTACACTTCCTTGACCTACTGTTTTCAAACATTGCACTTCCTTGACCTACTGTCTTCAAACATTACACCTTCCTGACCTACTGTCTTCAAACATTACACTTTCCTGACCAACTGTCTTCAAACATTGCACTTCCTTGACCTACTGTCTTCAAACGTTACACTTCCTTGACCTACTGTCTTCAAACATGACACCTTCCTGACCTACTGTCTTCAAACATTGCACTTCCTTGACCTACTGTCTTCAAACATTACACTTCCTTGACCTACTGTCTTCAAACATTACACCTTCCTGACCTACTGTCTTCAAACATTACACTTTCCTGACCTACTGTCTTCAAACATTGCACTTCCTTGACCTACTGTCTTCAAACATTACACCTTCCTGACCTACTGTCTTCAAACATTACACTTCCTTGACCTACTGTCTTCAAACATACACCTTCCTGACCTACTGTCTTCAAACATTACACCTTCCTGACCTACTGTCTTCAAACATTACACTTCCTGACCTACTTTCTTCAAACAGTTCACCTTCCTGACCTATTGTCTTCAAACATTACACCTTCCTGACCTACTGTCTTCAAACATTACACTTCCTGACCTACTGTCTTCAAACATTACACTTTCCTGACCTACTGTCTTCAAACATTACACTTCCTTGACCTACTGTCTTCAAACATTACACTTTCTTGACCTACTGTCTTCAAACATTACACTTTTTTGACCTACTGTCTTCAAACGTTACACTTTCTTGACCTACTGTCTTCAAACTTTACAATTTCTTGACCTACTGTCTTCAAACGTACACTTCCTTGACCTACTGTCTTCAAACGTTACACTTCCTTGACCTACTGTCTTCAAATATTACACTTTCTTGACCTACTGTCTTCAAACATTACACTTTCTTGACCTACTGTCTTCAAACATTACACTTTCCTGACCTGCTGTCTTCAAACATTGCACTTCCTTGACCTACTGTCTTCAAACATTGCACTTTTCTGACCAACTGTCTTCAAACATTACACTTCCTTGACCTACTGTCTTCAAGCGTTACACTTTCTTGACCTACTGTCTTCAAACATTACACTTTCCTGACCTGCTGTCTTCAAACATTGCACTTTTCTGACCTACTGTTTTCAAACATTACACTTCCTTGACCTACTGTCTTCAAACATTGCACTTTTCTGACCTACTGTCTTCAAACATTACACTTCCTTGACCTACTGTCTTCAAACATTACACTTCCTTGACCTACTGTCTTCAAACATTACACTTTTCTGACCTACCTTCTTCAAACATTACACTTCCTTGACCTACTGTCTTCAAACGTTACACTTTCTTGACCTACTGTCTTCAAACGTTGCACTTTCTTGACCTACTGTCTTCAACGTTAAAAGGACGGGAAATATTTTCTGACTCTTTGCTGACTTCAAACGTTTAGGGGAGGGGAAATTTTTCTGAGTTTCCACTGTCGTCAGATGCAGAGGGAAGAGAAGCTTTTTTGACGTTCCAGCCTCTTTTAACGTTTAGGAAAGAGAAAGCTTTCCTGACTTTCCACTGTCTAAACATAGAGGGAAGGGGAAGCTTTCCTGAATGTCCATTGTCTAAAACATAGATGGAAGGGAAGCTTTCCTGACTTTCCACTGTCTAAAACATAGAGGGAAGGGGAAGCTTTCCTGAATGTCCATTGTCTAAAACATAGAGGGAAGGGAAGCTTTCCTGAATGTCCACTGTCTAAAACATAGAAGGAAGGGGAAGCTTTCCTGAATGTCCATTGTCTAAAACATAGAGGGAAGGGGAAGCTTTCCTGAATGTCCATTGTCTAAAACATAGAGGGAAGGGGAAGCTTTCCTGAATGTCCACTGTCTTAAAACATAGAGGGAAGAGAAGCTTTCCTGACTTTCTACTGTCTTAAAACATAGAGGGAAGGGGAAGCTTTCCTGAATGTCCATTGTCTTCAAACGTTTAGGGAACAGGACACCTCCCCGACTTTCCACTATCTCTAAACATTTCTGACTTTCTCTTGTCTACAAAACATAGAGAACACGGGATGCTTACCCGACTTTCCACTATCTCTAAACATTTCTGACTTTCTCTTGTCTACAAAACATAGAGAACACGGGATGCTTACCCAACTTTCCACTATCTCTAAACATTTCTGACTTTCTCTTGTCTACAAAACATAGAGAACACGGGATGCTTACCCGACTTTCCACTGTCTTGAAAAAAAATACGGAGGGATGAAAGCTTTGACGACTTTCCACTCTCTTCAAACGAAGAGGGAAGAAGAAGCTTTCTTGACTCCTCATTGTCTTAAAAAAGGTAAAGAAAGGAATAGCTCTTCCTAACTTTCCAGTATTTTTGAACGCTATGGGAAGGGGAAGCTTTTTCTGACCGTCCATCACTTTCAAACACTAAGAGAAAGGGAAACCCCCGAACTTCCCGGTGTCTTCAAAAGATCAAAGAAGAGGAAGCTTTCACGAGGTTTCAGCGATTCCCAATGCTAACAGACGGAGAGCCTTCATTGACTTTCCTGTGTCTTCAAACGTGACGTGGACGGATGGTTTCTATGGTTTTCTAAAGTAAACTACTGGTTCATTCAAACAGCAATTACCAGACACCTGATTTCAAAGGCTGACATGGGCGCAGTTGATCAGACGGTTGGATGAAAAGGAAAGACTGCGAAGAGACGAGGGGGCTTCTCGTACCTTCCACAGTCTTCAAACGTTTAGAGAAGGACTATGTGTCTCTTTCACATTGATATTGCTGTACTACTCCATGAATGCGTAACATACGTGCTATTTCTTCCACTGAAGAAGAAGAGAAATGATAGATTTTAGTCACTGATTTAACCTGATTGATGATGGCGGCAAAGTATTTGATCTGTTTCCCAGTCTCTCATTATTGTCCACTGACTGTGACCTTTGTCTCAGTGGGCTTTGTGGTGTTCGTCATTTTCTCCAGTGTATCCCGTGCTGTCTGATGGATGACAAGCAGTTCCCAAGCTGACAGCTTCCCCTTCCTTCCCTACCAGCGCTGTGCTCTGCTTGGTAAGGCTTGTGGTGGTTGTCTGTCTTGGCACAACCTGGGCCGTGGTACGAACTGGAAGAAATCAAAGTAATAGCTACTCCCTGAGGACCTTGACCGAACAGTCCACTTAGTTTTGGTCATTTCTCCCGTGCACGTAACACATAATGCTCAAGACCACGAATGCATCCTGAAGCTTTGACATGATTTCCAGGCTCAGCAAAAGGAAAGTGTTAAGCCGGATGAAAAGAATAAGGATCTGTCATTTTTGGAGCGTGTGCAAGCTTGTGCTCGTCTGATGTTTTAAATGTAAAACATACTGCTCGTCTTCTTCATTTTAACCAAACACAAAGTACAGATTACGCATAACGTCAGATGCTCGTAACTTCAGAGACACTTTGAAACCAGTTCCACATCGATGTTGTGCCTAAATCCAGTTAGTGCTGACTGGGTCGGTCAGTGCCACAACACTTGTCCACCGGTTCTGACTCTAGGGCGTTATCCCTTCCAAGAAGGTGGTTAAAATTAATAACATGGGTGAAAAGCGAAAGGCTTGACTGCCACCAACTGACCTATGAAACCAGTCCCCCACTGTGCTTTGAACAGTTCCCCTCTGCTTGTCTTTGGGTACAATTGCTTTATTGTTTGAATCAGCTGCTCTCCCGTGATGTCTTTCTCATTCAGCTGCTCTCCCGTGATGTCTTTCTCATTCAGCTGCTCTCCCGTGATGTCTTTCTCATTCAGCTGCTCTCCCGTAATGTCTTTCTCATTCAGCTGCTCTCCCGTAATGTCTTTCTCATTCAGCTGCTCTCCCGTGATGTCTTTCTCATTCGTTTATCAGCTGCTCTCCCGTGATGTCTTTCTCATTCGTTTATCAGCTGCTCTCCCGTGATGTCTTTCTCATTCGTTTATCAGCTGCTCTCCCGTGATGTCTTTCTCATTCGTTTATCAGCTGCTCTCCCGTGATGTCTTTCTCATTCGTTTATCAGCTGCTCTCCCGTGATGTCTTTCTCATTAGTTTATCAGCTGCTCTCCCGTGATGTCTTTCTCATTCGTTGATGTGTTTGTTCCTTGTAGAACTTGTTTAATTTTGTTGTGTTTAGATTCCGTTCGGTGCGGAACGTTTTTAGCTTTATTGTTTTTTTAAATTTCTGTCTAAATAGAAGACAAAGGGTATTTCATGGACAGTTCACTGATGAAATGATCTATTCGTCTTTTTGGTCATTGTTTGTTTGAATATGTTTTTATTTATTTTTACATACATTGCTTTTTTCGCTTCGAGAGAGAAGCGCTCCCATGATAGCATGAGAGAGAGAGAGAGAGAGAGAGAGAGAGAGAGAGAGAGAGAGAGAGAGAGAGAGAGAGAGAGAGAGAGAGAGAGAGAGACTCAAGACTCAAGACTCAAAAAACTTTATTACTCAAGGATAGAGATTTTAGGCAGTGCCTATTCTTCCAATCTGTCCTTGCTATTCTACAACATTCAACTAAACAGACTGCACATATTAATAATATTAGAGAGAGAGAGAGAGAGAGAGAGAGAGAGAGAGCGAGAGAGAGAGAGAGAGATTTTAATGAAGGAAATACACTTAAGGAACAGATCTTTTATTTATGAGGAGAAAATAGAATGAACTCTCGGTGGCTTTCGGTTTCAGTAAAAAGAAATATCGTGAAAGCACAAGAACAGCTGTATCCGTGACATAGACATTGCCAACATATGTAAAGTAAATCACTCGTATGAAACACGTTCCGCACGCAAAGCCCTCTATAAATAAATGCAAGGAGTGTGTGTGTGTGTGTGTGTGTGTGTGTGTGTGTGTGTGTGTGTGTGCGTGCGTGCGCGCGTGAGTGTGAGTGTGAGTGTGTGTGTGTGTGTGTCACTGTATGCGTGCTTACGCGTGCATGTGTTTGTGTGCGTGTGTGTATGTGTGTGTGTGTGTTTTGTGTGTGTGTGTGTGTGTGTGTGTGTGTGTGTGTGTGTGTGTGTGTGTGTGTGTGTGTGTGTGTGTGTGTGTGTGCGTTAGAGAGAGAGAGAGAGAGAGAGAGAGAGAGAGAGAGAGAGAAAGAGAGAGAGAGAGAAGTGTGTGAGAGAGAGAGAGAGAGAGAGAGAGAGAGAGAGAGAGAGAGAGAGAGAGAGAGAGAGAGAGTGAGAGAGAGAAAGAGACAGACAGACAGACAGACAGACAGACAGACAGACAGACAGAGACAGACACAGACACAAAGCAAGCAACCAGAACAAAACACTATCGCACTGCTTTCCAAGGGAACTGAAGGGAACACCAAAACTGTTTCAGATCCATTCCTGCTCTGGCATCGCTCTGCGGAACTCCGAAAGACATTCACAGAACTTGGTAGGTGGGGTCTCCAGAAGGTCATCTCGCTGAAAAGTCTCTGAACAGGGGAGGAAACCTCCCGTCGGACTTTTGGGCAGCTAATTCACTCCCCTTTTTTCAATCTCTCACGCTTATCTCTTTGTCTGTCTGTCTGTCTGTCTGTCTGTCTGCATGCTTGTCTACATGCCTGCCTGCCTGTCTGCCCGCCTTGTTTTATCTTTGACCAGGGGCAGTTCGTTTACTTCAGAAGGATGGAGAGGGTAGGAGATTCAATTTCTAAAGTTTGTATGGAGACCAAAATGTTTGGCGGCCGAGGGAGGCGGGGAGGGGGGGGGGGGGCGGTAGAGAAGAGGAATGGGCAGGGGAAGGGAGAGAGGAGGGGGCAGGGAAAAGGACGCAGGGAAGGGATGGGAAGAGGGAGGGGGAGGAGGGAAGGGAGGAGGGTTGTCACTCGGAATTTATTTCTGTTGATAGAACGAAATACATTTGTCAAAAAGCTGCTGAGCAGTCTGCGAATGTGTGTGTGTGTGTGTGTGTGTGTGTGTGTGTGTGTGTGTGTGTGTGTGTGTGTGTGTGTGTGTGTGTGTGTGTGTGTGTGACATGCAGTCTGTCAGAGTAAATATTTAGAAAGGCGGATCTGAGCAGAAAGAGACGTTCGTGTGAGAAAAGGCAAGGTTGTCCCTTACTGAAACAACCCGGACACAGACTTTGCAACATGCGAATAATTTGTCTAACACTTCGCCAGTTATAAAACAATATTTTTTTCTCATCACAAACTTTCCATGACTCACACAACTTATCATAACAATAATTGAGGGACCCAAAGCAGGGTATGAATCTCTAGGCAACGTTCCATAAACAGCAGAACATGGCTCGTTTCTGGAGGAATGCTCACGATGTTTTCTCAATGCCCCCTCGTCTGGGGGATGTCTTCTTGTTTGGTCTGTGTGCGCTGTGTTATCATTTCTGCCAGGCGATTCGATGTTGAAAGCAACATTCGTTTGGAGTTAAGGGCGTGTGTTGATTTCATCATGGGGGCAAGTGTTACTCTACTTGTTCGTTATTTCAAAACAATCAGGCACGCATCATTAAATAATCTTTTCTCCAGCAGGTAAAGAAAACACTTCAAACAGATATAAGCAACCACAAAAGTATATAACCTGATACACATTGGCAAAGCAGTGACTGCTCAAAGGTGATGTTTGCACAACTCAGCTGTTAGTTTCGAAGACTGTGTAGCAAGGAAATCCCACCGATTCAGAACGCTCCTCCGGCAGACGGTAACTTGTGCGTATAGCGCAAAAAATCTGACAGTCAAGCTCCGTGAACTCAAACAACCGTTCTACCAATACGCTTCGCTGTCAATCAGCATCTTGCTTGTGAGCAAGACGAATTTCTTTCAAGATATGATTGTAGCGAGCAGCAGCATCTTTTTTTTTGCCTTTGAAGAAATCAAAAGGATTATCAAAGAGAAGCAGAAACGAAGATGGCTTGAGCAGCACCCAGATTTCAACAAGAGGGATGCATGCCACCTGGCGGGCAGGGCACATCCTCCTGGGTGGCCTCGTTTCCGTCCGGCGGCCATTTTGATCGTGCGCCGAAAATGAGAACATAAGTGGTTTCACTGTCCTAAATGTTATTTGTTTTTGCCTGAAAGAAGACCCAAGAGGTCAAAATGCATTGTGTCTTGTCCTGTACTTTGTTTGTCTGTGTCCTGAGCAGTAACTAACCCCCTCTTTTTGTGAAATAAAAATAAGACAAAAGAAAGAAAGTGATTAAAGCACAACATAATCAAACTTTTGTTTCCAAGTATACAATAAAAGCTGTTCTTTTCCCAAATCAAAACGTCCCTTCACCAGTCGATCTTGCAAACTTTTTTCTTTTTCCTTTTTTTTGTTTTGTTTTGTTTTGTTTTTTTTTGTTATAAAGCACAATATACTGAAACTTTTGTTTCCAAGTAGGCCTGTTCAATAAAAAAAACTTTACTTTTCCCAAACCAAAACGTCTGTTCACCGGGTGACCTTACAAACTGTTTCCCCATCAGGGACTCAGCCCACACAGTTCATACCCTATGCACAGCCTCATCCAGGCGATTGTCTCTTGTTGCCCTCACAAGTCTGCAGCCACCAGGTCCTAAAACCAACACACTCTGTAACTCCTGAGACCGAGAGTGACCGCGAGGGAGGATGAATTATTGATTCTGGAACTTCCTGCCAGTCTGGAAGCGTTCCGCAAGTCTTCATGGCTGTAGCAAAGTCTTGATGGGCCACTCAGATTGCTGTCGTCTGCTGGAACTGTTAGCACCTCGGAACATTGTCTGAGGTGATCGCTTCTGTGCGTAGGTCGCACCCGCTGTGGCGTCTAAGT
>CM031595.1:7870026-7872526 GCA_018398815.1 Conus ventricosus
GGGAACATAAAATAAATATGAAAACCCTTCAGCAGGTGCATGAGGAACCATCGAAATCCCTCTTGAAGGCAGATCTATTTGTATTGCCTGCTCCTAGGCCTTTCGTCCGCTGGATCGGGATCATCAGGGAGATACGGCTGATTGTGTTTGTGCTCTTGGCGTCAAATAGAGATACACCACAGTCCATAATACTGTGGTGTTCTCACCATCAAGGGTTCAAAAAAGAATCCAACAGCACCCAAAAGCAGCCAGCAAAGGGTAGTAAATGAAACAGAACGAAAGTATGGAGAGGAAAAAAGTTGCTTTAAAACTAAAAACATTATGTAAACCAAGTGTAGGGGACAATCTTTGAGCCTACAACGCTTGAGGATCCATTTAAGGATGTAAGGGAGATCAAAAGGTATGGAACAGTCTGAGTGGTCAGCTCTGCTGTTCAATAATAACCCAAGCATTCTCAGCAGCTAAGAATTGTGCAGAACAACATTACTTGGATCTCCTAAGAGATGCAGTCTCCAACTGATTGACCAAACATATAATGGCGAACAATTAAGTAGTGGGGGAAAACAAGTGCAGGCTAACAATTCTTCCGTCATAGTAATGACACACCACACACACACACACACACACACACACACACACACACACACACACACACACACACACACACACACACACACAGGTAGGCCCATTGTTTCAGGGGTGGGGGGCCCTACGGAAAAACTCTCAGCATTAGTAGACCACTGGCTACGTGATATCGTTGCTTCTCTCCCCAGTTACATCCAAGACACCACTCATCTGTTAAACACCATCGAAGAATGGAATTTAAAATATGGACCCTTTCCCAACCTGATTTGGTAACAATAGATGTAGTGGGACTCTATTCCAACATACCACAGGATGAGCTAAAAAATGCAGTTGAGTATTATCTTAATCTAAAACCTGATCCCAGCATACCTCCCACTGACACGCTTCTAGAAATTATGAATCTGTTTGGAAAATAATTACTTTATCTTTGAAAACCGTATATATCACCAAATTTCAGGAACAGCCATGGGGACTCCCATGGCTTCCCACTGTAGCCAATCTGTTTATGGGGAGGTTTGAAACAGAACTTCTTTCTAACAGCCCCGTTCCTGTTGTTCAGCACTTCTGGAAAAGATTTATAGACGACATACTGCTACTCTGGACAGGGACCCAGACTGACTTACAAACATTCCTGACGTATATCAATACAGTTCATCCCACCATTAAATTCACTCACAATACCTCTGTTGACCAACTTCCTTTCCTTGATGTTTCATTATACTTAGAGAATGGCTTTATCCAAACAGATCTGTACACTAAACCCACTGATGCACATGCTTATTTACACTACAAGTCTAGCCACCCCTCTCACTGCAAAAGGAATTTACCCTACAGTCAGTTTTTGAGAATCAGGACGTATATGCTCTAAACCAGAAGATTTCATCACCCGCTCAGAGCAGATGTTCGAATTTCTCAGACTAAGAGGCTACAAACCCCAAACTTTACGCACTGCTCTTGAAAAGGCTAAAAACACACCCAGACATGATACTCTTATTTACAAACCTAAGCTGTCCAACCCTAGAACACACCGTTATTGTCACTCATAACCCTAGCAACACCCCCTCTCCGTCATTGGTTTAAAGAATTATACCAGACAGTTTTCACCAGTGACAAACTTAAACAGGCCATACCTCACCCACCAATCCTAGAGAAAGAAACAAGCCGTTCTCTCAAAGACTTGCTTATGCCCTCAGCCCTCCCCATCAAATTATAATCCTAAAGACCCTAATGGTTTTTTCAAATGTTCCAACAAATGTATTATTTGCAGAGAGCACGCCTTGGAATCCACCAATTTCATTAGCCACCGGACCAAAGAAACATTTACTGTAAGACACCATATTGACTGTCAAACCAATAACATCATTTATCTCTTGTTCTGCGAACTCTGTCAGAATTCTCAATACATTGGTGAAACAAAAAATTCACTCAGAAAACGTTTCTATCTGCATAGATCTCACATCAAGAACAACATCGGGACTCTAGTCACGCAACATTTCAACCTGCCCAACCATACCCTAGCTAACATGAAATGCATGGTGATAGAAAAAGTTTTTTCAGACAGCCACACGCACAGAATTTGTAGGGAAAAATTCTGGATAAGCAAATTGAAAACTCTCCATCCTTTCGGACTCAACTCACAACAATAACTGTTCATGTTCTACGCCGCTTGAACTCCTTTTGCCTCCCTCTACCGAAATTTCCCCCCCCCCCCCTTTTAAACCCCCCCCCCCCCCCCACACACACACACACACACACACACACACACATACACACACACACTCTAACTCACTCACACTCACTCACACTAACACACTCTCATATACGCACACACTCCCACACGTGCGTGACGCGCGCACGCTTTTACACACACTTACTCCAGCCCTCTTCCTCTTACCTTAACGTCCCTTTGCTCCCC
>CM031595.1:7875026-7880026 GCA_018398815.1 Conus ventricosus
TGGGGGTGGAGGGGGAGCGTGAAACAGACAGAGAGAGGAAGAAAGATAAAGAGAGGGTGTGTTGGGTGCGAGGCGGCAAAAGTCAAACACACATAAGCCCCACCACAATCACCACACCTCCTCGCCCTCCCAGACACTTAAGCAGAGAGAGTGTGAAAGGGTCTCTTAAAAATGAAACCAAGGGTTTTTCCCCGGGGTTTTTTTTTTCCTCTTTATTTTTTGACGATGATAAATGGAGATGTTGATGACATGTTTGTGGCAGTATGTCTTCGCCTATTAAAATGTGCATGTAACATCTCTCTCTCTCTCTCTCTCCTCTCTCTCTCTCTCTCTCCTGAGCCCATCTTTAACTTATGCAACAGAAATCTAGGGGCTAAAAGATTAAACAGAAACAGAAAAAGGGCATATATTTGCTATCGACCGATTTTTCATTTGATTCCTCGGCACTCCTCCATCAAATAATTTATGGAAAAGCAGGGAGATAACCACTATCTGCTGGCACAGACATACATATGTAAAATATCAGGTTCGATAAGTTAATTTGCCCATGAAAAAAATAACAAAAACAAACACAGCCTCAAGCTTTGGGTGTGATGTTGCCGCTACAGTCAGGAGCTGATAAATGTACAGGGAAATCGAACGCAAAGAAAATTCTGACTGGGAATAATCGTGAAATAGAATGGTTATGCCAAGATGTCGGATACAAGGAGTGGGGTATATCAAAATTCAAAGACAGGCTTCTTTCATGCTACAAACAAAAAATGGCATTCGGAGATTGGAAATATCGAAACTAGCAATAGATACGTGCGGTATGAATAATATGAATCCGTATTTGAACCAGTCGAGCATTTATTTACAAGGATGAGAGAAGCATGGACAAAGCTAGAATCAAGGAGGCGTGATCTAGGTAATGCCACACACTGGTGTACAAACAGAAAAGTTGAAAACTGTGCCTTGTGCGGCCAGAATATTGAGGATTAAAAGCACTTAATGTTCCATTGTCGGCTGTTCTCAGATAATCACCAAAATTCTCGTTTTTTAAGGAGACACATAAGCAGCCAACGATAAGTAATCGGACATATCGGGGATCTAAAGTAAGACAACTATTGTTACCGCTCTCCAATATACAACCAAAACTTTGCATGTGAGGAGAGAGAATTGAGAACCTAGAAATTCGACTTAGTCTGAACTGGATTTATTTAACACTATAAACACAGACCCTCGTTCAGCTCTATGTGCCCTGTTAACATTTTCAGCACAGACCCTCGTTCTACTCTATGTGCCCAGTTAACACTATGAACACAGACCCTCGTTCTACTCTATGTGCCCAGTTAACACTATGAACACAGACCCTCATTCTACTCTATGTGCCCTGTTAACACTGCAGTGGATGCACTGGAATTCCCTCAGGACACCTGATTTTGACCATTTTTGAATCAATTTTTCTTACAAGCCTAAATCCAACAGTGACCTTGCGTTGTACAGTGAAATAGAACTATCTTTCATCTTCTTGATGATAAATGTTTTAAAAGTCAAAATAAATATTTTGTTGTTGTTTGATTGAGTTGAAAATGACATACTTCGAACAAGGTGCATTGATTCAGTGCTTGAAGACGCCTGTGGGTTGGTTGCTTTCTCTTCAAATTAACCAATGAAACGGACTGTCAGTAGCCTGCTAACTGGTATGACATGATGTAGGAAGGACAGTATTTTACACTGACACCGCTGGTTAAACTTCTCCAGGAAATTCGGTCATATTTATTTTTAAAAGACGGTCGCTATCATTCTCGCGACGTGTCCTGAGTGACCGATCGCTTGCCGTGAGTATTTTCGCCCCACGTCGCCGAGTGGTAAGTCAGGCGCCGCCATCATTCTCGCGGCGTGTTGCGAAAAAGTTAAACAAGTCATTCCATAGCCACTGCAAGTTGTAGAGTGGGTGTTGGGGTAAGAGAGGGGAGGTGGGGGGGGGGGGGGGGGGGGGGGGGGGGGGGAATTAGTGGTGAGTAGAAAGCAAGGGACGGACGAACGACATGGGATGAGGAGTGGGAGGTGGCTGGGAGGGAAGGGAGAGGGGGGTAGGCATGGTAGGAGAATGGGCATTCCATCTAATTCTTTTTGTGGATTTCAAAGAGAAAGAGAGAGGTCCAGAGAGAGAGAGAGAGGTCGAGAGAGAGAGAGAGAGAGAGAGAGAGAGAGAGAGAGAGTGGAACAGACACATTGTGCCACCGCCACCACCACCCTCTCTGCCTTCCTCCTCTCCCCGCTCTTCCCCTCTGCTGCCACTCATTCGCAGACACGTGGAGAGACTGCCAGTAAGCTCTTCTGGAAAATAAGAGCGACAAATAATAGATGAACCAACACACGCACACAGTTATGGTTCGGTCAATAAAAAGAAATCCGTAAAGAGAATGTCTGAACTCCACTAATGAAAGAATTCGCAAATAGTCAATGAATGAGAGCGTGAAGAAGTCAATGAATGAAGAGGTCTGGAGTACACTCATGAAATGACGCGCAAACCTTGTTATGATTCAGTTAATAAATGCTTGGGAGAGAAGTTTTGACATTCACTTCTTAGATGAATGCATAAAATTTGCAAAATCGGCCAACTTTTGCTCAGGTTCAATCAAGTCATTCATGCATGAACACTGTTGAAATTCAATGGACTAATGAATACATGGATATTGATCAATCTTAAGCAATGTGAATGAACGCAAGAGCAGCATTGAGTTTCAATAAATCAATTCCCGTACGAACACTGGCCAGTTTCATCAATCAATTGTTTAATTAATGCATGCACATTGTTCAGATTCAACGAATCAATGGATGCACATAATGTGGTGAGTCAGTAAATGAAAAAATGCATACACAGTGTTGAGGTTCAGCCAAGAAATAAAGGTATGAACAGACAGAAGTTCAGTCAATAAATGAACGTATGAACAGAGTTGAGATTTCGTCAATAAGTGAATCTACGAAGAGTGCTGAGGTTGCTCACGGATGACCGTACGAACAATGGTGATATTCAGTGAATGAACGTACGTGAGAACGGTATTAGGTTTCTGACAAACGAGAGATGCAGGCAGTGCTGCTGTTTCCATCAGACCCTACATCAGTGTTAGCAGGGCTTGGTCAAGCGGCAGACAAATGGGCTGAACCTGATTAGCCTCTGTCTTACTGTCTGATCACGTGATTCATCGCCCAGCCAACCAGGACATTCACAGAGCGCTGCACGGCAATTTTCATCACAGAAGACATTTTGCTTTTTCATTCCACCTATAAGCCATCTTCACTTCGCATGAGTCTTATTATTATTATTATTATTATTATTATTATTATTATTATTATTATTATTACTTTTAACTTTTTGTGTTTTTTTATTTTCAAATATGTTAGAAAATCTGAAATTTTAAAGACCGGAGAGGACTGGAGCATAGTACAGAGTTTTGCTAGGAAAACAGCAGCAAAGATTTGCAGTGGAAACGTAGGGAGAAGGGAACCTATCCTCACGTCCCGTCCAGGGACTATAACTCTTGATGGCCTTAACACTGAAAGGAACACTTTCAACGTCGCTTCCTACAAATCAGCGGACATTTACTAATTTTGGTCCTTGGGTATTAGATAATAAAGACTGAAAATGATCATAAGGATCTTCCTTTTTCTAACCTCTAGTGTCCTGAAGACAACAGTCATTTTGTTAGAATTGAAAATGAAGTGGATTTGAAATAGAGAGACGCTGATTTAGTTATTTTAAACTTCGTCTTTATATTTTTCATCTGTGCCTCCTGCATTTACACACACACACACACACACACACACACACACACACACACACACACACACACACACGCACACACGCACGCACGCACGCACGCACGCACACATCTCTCTCTCTCCCTCTCTCTCTCTCTAATATATATTATATATATATATATATATATATATATATATATATATATATATATATATACAACAACAAAATAAAAGACTGGTGGGAAGGGGTACATGATTGGTCGATTTCTGTAGAGCTGCTGGCGATTGGTAGCAAGAGTAGTCGGTATTCACCGTTTTCCAGTTCGCTCCCTTGAAATCGAATAGCTACATTTAACACCCCCCCCCCCCCCCCCCCCCCCTCACTCAGAATTCATCCATTGTTTCAGCGGTCAGAAGCATTTTCTGTGGTCAGAATCAGAAGCTTCCTTTACAACTTCATTATTTAAACATTTACCTACATTTTGGATACATGACCTTTTCATGCATTATTTTTCGTTTATAGTCAGTAAACTCACATGACCCAATCTGTGCAAAATTGAGCGTAAACATGCACGGGACTAGAACTAGTAGGTTTATAGACTATTCACATTAGGTGGCGCTTGAAGCTTTCAATCAGAAAACAAGGACCATGTGAAAATCTCTGTGAACTTAACAAACTCAAAAAGCTATGAGGCAGGGAATGTTGATCTTTCGTTAAAATCCCGGGCAGAAACCTAATTAATCCAGAAACAAGAGAAAGGGACCTCAAGCTGATCATGGGGATGCTTCATTCAGTCTATTCTAACGGTACACAAAGGGAGGTTTCATCAATAGAGTCGGAAGAATCATTATCGGCGACATGGAAGCATCATCGATTGAAACGACAGACCAGTCCCTGGTGACATTAGTTTGGGCGTGTCGCGGTAATGAGACACTGCGATCCCATAGCACGCCGCCATGATGACCGCCTGCAGGCCGGAATCGGCCGGACTTGTCAGTTGGACGTGAGATCCGGTGCAGGGGATTGGTCACTGAGCACCGTGTATAATGAGCAAGGCTTCGTTAACGGACAACCAGCCTGGCTCTGTTGTCAGGACAGTGGTCAGCTGGGTGGAGAGGTAAGTGAGAGGGTGGGTGGGTGATTGGTTCATTGATTAGTTAGTTGTGCAGAGGGTCAGGCAGATATATATATATATATATATATATATATATATATATATATATATATATATATATATAACAAACTAATAAAT
>CM031595.1:7895048-7913563 GCA_018398815.1 Conus ventricosus
CTCTTCTCTCTCTCTCTCTCTCTCTTTTCATAGCAAAATTTATTTTCGTTGTTGTCTCGAAGAAAAAATGTCAAAGGGATGGGTTTCCGCCGGAAACCCGATTTGCGAGTCCCCTTTTCGGGGTTTCTATGCCCTGCAGGAAGGGGTGGAGGGGGGGGGGGGGGGGGGGGTTTTGTAGTTTGGGGGGGACAAAAGGCCGGAAGGGAAAAAAAACCCAGAAAAACCCCAAACCCTCCTTCCCCTTTACTGTTCGGGAAAAACAGGGGGACCACTGAGCTGGAAAAGGGCAGAGGGTGAGGGGAGTGCTTTTAAAGGGGGGTGGGGAAGGAGAGTGAAGGGGGTTAAAGGGGGGGGGGGGGGGGTTGGGAAATCACAAGTGGTGACTATTGTTTTTCGGGTGTTTTGACAAAAAGACAGAGCTTGAATAATATAATGTAGAGGGGGTGAACTGATTTCAGCTATTTTTGGGATATGTTGGGGAAAAGAGAGAGAGAGAGAGAGGGGAGGGAGAACTTCTCGCTTCCCCAAAACCCTTAAATTTTTTTATTCCATTTTTCATGTATTTACCTCAACCCCCGATACCTTGGGATCCTGAGAGCCCTTTGCAGATGTGAGGCAGTGTTTTTTCCCCTTTTTTCCCTTTTCCTTTTTTTTTTTTTTACGCTGGTTTGCAGCTAAGTAACGCTTCCCTAACGAAAATGAAATGAAAAAACAATCTCTTTTTCTGTCTCTCTTGTCTTTGTCGTCTGTTTCTTGTCTCTGGGCTTTTCTCTCTGTTCCCTTTTTTCTCTCTCTCGCTCGGCGTTTTTTGTTTGATTACCCCGGGGAATTTAACAAATCGCAAAGCAGAGCTCTCTCCAAGCATGGTTTTGAACTGTAGGTTTTTTGTTCAAAATGTGGCTCCTTTTTTCCCGGTTTTTAAAAGTAGGTTTTGACGGAAAAAGCCTTTCAACGTCAGAAAATGAAAGCCCAAAGGGCAATTTAAAAAACCCCCAACGGGCTGGACATTATTTTGTTTTCGTTTGTGGGCCTTTCATCTGTTGTTTTGTGGAGATGGTCCCCCAAAACCAGGAAATTGCATCTGTTGTGCTGTGGAGATGGTCACCAAATCCCGGACCTTGCATCTGTTGTGCTGTGGAGGTTGCCACCCAAATCCCGGACCTGTTTCGCCACGAAATCAATGACAGATGACACGGAGAAAGGTACCAGCCCTTTCAAAATGACACAGTGACATTAGAGCCTTGATCAGAGAACAAAGCCAGATGAGAGAGTGTATGGAGGAACGTTTCATGTCCATACAAGACATTGAATACACAACTGCAGGGAATGGAGGACATGATAGACAGAGCACACGACGACATCGCCATGCTCAATCAAACTGTGGAAGTGTTGTCGGAAGAAAACTCCAGACTGAGAGAAGAAGTACAGAAACAAGGTGAGAAAATTGACAGACAAGAGAAACTAGACTACTTAGAAAACCAAAGTAAACAGAACTTAGTGTTTCATAACATACCACAGAATGATAAAAAGGAGACATGGGAAGATTGTGAGAGGATGGTGATGCATGTGATCAAAGACAGTCTGAAGATAGACACGGCAGTGAGCATCGAAAGAGTACACAGAGTGGAAAAGGCGATCGTTGTCCGATTCTTGAGTTTTAAAGACAGAGAAAGGGTCAGGGAGAAGCGCCTATAAACTAAAAGGTACCAAACTTCGGAATCTCGGAAGATTTTTTCCAAAACTGTGAGAGAAAGAAGAAGGGGGCTAATTGGGGTGATGAAACAGTATCATTCCAAAAACGAACGGGCCAGTCTTGTTTATGACAAATTGTACACGCCAGATGGTGTGCTGACCTTTGACACGCACTCACAAAAATCACGAAATCCTACAGCCCGTCAGCACGGAATTTTCCTGCACGTGAAAGCAATAGGTTTGACGTCGTGCAATCAAATTGTCAAGAGAGAAACACGCAGTTGCATGCAGCCAGTCGTGACACCAACTCACCAACAATGAAGTCAAGAACGGAGGACGGAGCAAGCAAAGTTGGCAGTCACAACTGGGACAAGGATGGCGAAGTAGAAGGGAAGAAACCAGCATTGTCTTCGGTTGCCAACGAATCACCCTGCAAGTCACGCCCTCAAACGCGAACTCTTCTCCTCCCGACTGCAACACCACCAGGACTAGCAGAAACAACGACCAGAGTCGGGACAGCAACACCGTGAAGATCAGACTTCTTATGTGGGGCAGGGCAGCAGCAGTACCTCAATACAACAATCACGGTCGAGACGTGAAGCCCTCCTGGATGTCACGATGAAAATGGATACCCCACCTCAACAAGAAGATAGCTGGTCGTCCTGTTCAATGCCAAGTCACCACCACCACGGGGCTTTGGCCGTGGGGCCACCCCTCCTGATGTTGGAGATCGACACGAAGGGCCGTATACTCCTCATGGGTTGCGAGGTGGACGGGGCAGGGGCGGCGCTTTACGAGGCAACTCTGCTCGGGACAATGGTACATGGAGCATCAACAATCAGGGACCACCACCCACCTGCAGCAGATAGGGATGTGGCCAGGCCGTCCAAGACGGTGATGTAGCGACAATGACGACAAAGACGACCGAGTGCTGCCTGAGGGTGGTGACGTGGAACATAGGTGGGCTTGTGGCCCGCCTCAAAGAACAAGGTTTTGTAAATTATGTCAGCAAGTTTGATGTAGTTTGTCTCGTAGAGACGTTCGTTGATAACGTTTCCTTCCTCAGTGATGTCTTTCAAATGCATGATTGCTTTTTCGCTACTGTATATCATATAAGCCCTGGTAGAAAATGAGGCGTGGTCGTTCTTGTAAAGAAAAAATATCCCAGTACTGTCAACAGATTGAGTGTTTGCTACCAAACATTGTTTGCTGTAAATTTTCAAAACAGTTATTATCTTCAAAACATGATGTTATGGTATGCACATACGTTCATCCTCAAAATTCGACTTGGTACCAGCAGGCTGAAATAGACTGTGACATTTCAAACTTAGATACGTGTTTGACAAATGTATTACAAAAGTATAAGGACGTGCATTTTGTCATATGTGGGGATGTAAATAGTAGGGTAGGAGTGTCTAATCCGGTCGCCTCAGTCTTGGACTTTGATCGTGAACCATGGGAGAGGATTGAAGATGTGTATACTGGACCTGAAAGACAATCACAAGACAAAAATACAAATTTCTTTGGGTCTCACTTATTAACTTTATATGAAGGCTATGACTTAGTCATTTTAAATGTTTTTTGTGATGGGGATAGAGAGGGGAAATTTACTTTCGTTTCTACGTGTGGAAACAGTGTAATTGACTACATGTTATGTTCGCATGATTTGTTACAATTTGACCTTTATTTGTGTGTTGGGAAGG
Source organism: Conus ventricosus (assembly GCA_018398815.1). Taxonomy (NCBI): domain Eukaryota; kingdom Metazoa; phylum Mollusca; class Gastropoda; order Neogastropoda; family Conidae; genus Conus; species Conus ventricosus. The sequence goes on from CM031595.1 coordinate 7,898,444, forward strand.
AAGTCCTGTCTCAGCATTTTCTAGTGGAACTATGTTTATCAAACAAAACCATTATCAATGGTACTTTTAGAGAGGTACAGAAAAAAACGATTTACAAAAATAATATGGGATGAAGATAAAAAAGATGTGATTGTAGCAGCAACACAGACTGAGAGGGCCGTCTCTCTTCTTCAAGAAGCCACAGCATTAATAAACGTCAATTTAGAGAGTGCAATTCAAACATTCACTTTTTATTTAAATAATGTGTCCCAGTGCATGACCAAAACTATGCTTTGTAGCAATGAACCCTGGAGAGAGCCTACTTGGTTTGATCAGGATTGTAAGGCGAAGAAACTTGTTACAAGAAGAGCATTAAGCCAGTATAGAAATGCGAAGGACAATAAAACTAGAATAGAAAAGAGAATGGCATACTGCCAAGAGAGGAAGGAATATAAAGACATGCAAAAAGAAAAACGAGAACAGTTTAAAAAGGAACAGGTAAAATCCCTTACTGACACATGTTCGGACAGCTCAAAATTCTGGACCACTGTTCGGTCTGTCCTCCGAAATAGTGTTCCCAAACCAAACATTTCAAAAGAACGGTGGCATGAGCATTTTGAGACACTTTTGAATACAACTAAAGATCAAGTGCCACGCCAGCGGTTGGTGTCTGAGCCCACTGAATATTGTCCTATTACTGACGAATTAATTACAACAGACGAAATAGGTGAGGCCATACGACACTTAAAAAGAAATAAAGCTAGTGGGTGGGATGGTATCCCAGCAGAAATATTAAAAAGCGTTGACACAATACCGTTTTTGTTAAAGTACCTCAATGCCCTCCTTGAGGCAGGACACTTTCCTGAATTCTGGTCGAAGTCCATTATAGTGCCTATTTACAAGAAGGGTAATCCTGACGACCCTGGTAACTACAGAGGTGTATCGCTTATAAGTGAAGTCGGCAAGATCTTTACATATATTTTGAATAAGAGATTGAGCACATGGATAGAGGAAACTAAACAAATTACAGAGCAGCAAGCAGGCTTCTGAGCGGGCTATTCTATGGCAGACCACATATTCACTCTGTACAGTATAATGCAGAAAAGCTTGGCTCAGAGAAAAGGAAAAGTTTATGTAGCCTTCATAGACTACCAGAAAGCATTTGATTCTGTAAATCGTGTTTAACCTATGGACTTGTCTGGCGAGAAAAGGATTGTCAAGAAAAATGCTGAAATTACTCAAAAGCATGTATGAAAATGTTCTTTGTTGTGTGCGAGTCGGTTATGATTACACAGAGTTCTTTGAGTCACCAGTGGGTGTTAAACAAGGCTGCTTACTTTCACCCAAAATATTCTGTTTATTTATAAACGAGTAGCAGATGACTTAAGGAGAGAGGGAAAGACATGGTATAGTATTGTCCAACCTGATAGAAGAAATATTTACTCTACTGTTTGCAGTTTGACAGAGCTTTAGTATCACACACTGTAGTAGGATTGCAAAACCAATTGAATGTATTGGCTAAAGCATCTAATAGAATAGGATTAACAGTAAATTTAACAAAAACTAAAATTATGGTTTTCAGAAAAGGAGGCCATCTGGCAGCAAGAGAGAAATGGTACTTAAATGGAGAAGTCGTTGAAGTAGTCAATGCATATGTTTATCTTGGCTTTACCTTAACAACAAAACTGTCTTTAGAGAAAGCCATGCAACAGATAGTAAGGAAAGCCAGGAAAAGGACAACTGGCACATCTCGGGCATTATGGAAAATAGAATGTTGTGATGTTGAAGTGTTTTTACGTTTATTTGACCGCCAAAATTCAACCAGCCCTCTTGTATGCAGCAGAAAATATGGGGGATTAAAGAGGTAAAAGAAATAGAGCGTGTTCATTTGTATGTATGTAAGAAGTTTTTAGCAGTCAGCCAAAAGACACCCAACTCTATGATCTATGGGGATTGGGCAGGCATCCTCTTTTCATCAATGCAATCATGAAGGCTGTTGTCGCGGTTCAAGGTCCGTGAATCGAGGATGTGAGGATGGAAGAGGAGAGAGGGACAGGCAGGGCACAACACTCATCGACCACCCACTCAAAACCACTCATGGACAAAATAAACGAAATATGCAATTTATTAAATTAATGACAATCTCATTCACACCTAGTGGAGGAGGGAGGACTATCAAGAAGAGGGAGGACAGAGAGATAAATTGGAAAAGAAGGAAAATAGAAGATGACAGCCACCTAAAAGAAAATATCTACTTAATGGACAAAAAAACCCAACAAAAGACCCACACCTTGGCCCAGGGAACAACTAAATTTAAAACAACCACTAATCTATCCCAAAATAAAGAAAGAAGAGAGGACAGGGGAGAAACAATTATAATGAAGGACGAACAGGGTCTATCCCAGCCAACAAGCATATTCATCAACATTCGCACACTTATACAATTCATGAACACTTAATATATTCACACATATACCCTCACAAACATCACAGCCAAACAGAATGTCTCCCACACGCCAGGCATCACCAAACACCACCCATACACAGCTAGAAACAAACTTAGCTTAAAGTCCTTTCCATGTCCGAGCAAGGGAACACTGGTGCATCCCAAAGAAGCTGATACACTCAGGAAGGGCGTTCTGGCCTCGCTCTTAGCACCACGTCCGGCTCCTCCTCATATGCTCTCGGAATGTATATCCAGAACGGCGTCTGGCCCGGCACCACGTCAACCAACGGAAAACAAGAAACAAACCCCGCCCTATAAAAGGGGCATTAGGATACATTCTAGGTACAGCTGAAATATGGTGTAGGTGCAGGCTATTACCTGGCGAAATGGGCTACACCCGCAAGACTGAACCTAGTTTAATTTACTTCACATTTCATTATGTTATTTTTTTTTCTTCTCTAATGATTAAAAAAAACAATACAAATTCGTTTACCTGATGAAACTATTTTTGTCATAATATATACTACCCCTTCAATCTGAAGGCCTCAGGTATATAAAAACTGACAAGGAAAACAAGTCAGATGACGTGTTGACTTGAGAAAAAAAATTACAACACACCCATACCACATTCACATTAAAGGAAATATAATAGTAAATAAATGAGAAACAAATAAAACAATTCATAAAACAAATAGACAAACAGGCGGAGCGGAACCAACAGGGGCGCCGCGAAGGAACGCTCGCTTCCCGACCCCAAGTGAGTCGCGCGGTAACTCAATCAACACCGCGTCCGGCCTGAAGTTTTTCTCTTTTCCTTAAATTAAAATAAATAATTTTTTATTTATAGAACCCAAACTAGCATACCCCTCTCTCTGACGGAGTACACACAAATAAAGAATGATTCAGCCAAAATGGAAAACAAGCGTGCGCGGCGCGCTCTGTGTCGACCAAATCGCTGACAAGAAAATTGTCACCGCTTCAGCGTAGCGCATTTAGAATAAAATTTTAAACTTGCTCTTCCATATTTATAAATCGGGCTACGCTCGCAGCGCGCCTGAAACCACAATAATTCTCCACACCTGTAGAACGGCCCCAGCACAGTACCAAAAACGACAGATTTTGAATGAAAATATTAATTTTATAATTTACAACCGATACCACTGTGGAATGCGACAATGAGAACCAAGAAGCACGAAAATAACTCACCAGAACGGCGGGTGGAAAGGAGGGAAAAGTGGGCCCGGCAGGCTAATCCTCAGCGACAAGACTGTCCGGAACCTCGGAGCCAACAGCACCAGCAGTCCTTCACCATGGGATGGCGACAGCTGGTCACCCCAGCGAAGAGGGTCAAGATGAAGACTTGGTGGGCAGGAATAGGGATTCCTCTGTCTCACCCAAAGGGACTACCACCGTCAGGCAGACAAGTGGCCTTCGTCACGGGTTATAAAATGCCTCGCCAAAGAGAAACGTGGTCTCTCCACTCGTGGCTCCAACCCGAGTAAAATAAGAATTTTTCCCAAACGCCAGCTGCCGATCCAAGGGGAATAACTTCCAATGACTCAGTGAGCTCTCCACGGGTTTTTACAACAATCGGGTATCTCACAAAAAGCAATGTTCATGCGGTGCAAAAGGATGCACGCAAACCGCACGGACAGGTAGACTTTTCCCTGAAAAGTTGACAGCACACAGCTGCCCATCCCTCTTTTACACACACACAAAAAAAAAGGTAATAAACTGACAAACTACATTAAAAGCGGGATGGAGGGCTGTCCGTCCGTGACAACACCCCCCACCAAAAGGCCTGTGCCACCGAGGCACAGTCCCCTGCAGCCTTCCAGCACCGCTGGCTTCAAGCATACAGAGAGGTCACACTAACACAAATGGAACTGGGTGAAACCTTGGTATGTTTCAGAGTACAGGGGAAGAGTCTTCAGTGCATTCGACTCATGAAGTCTGCCTCCACATTGTCCTTCCCAGGAATATGTCGGAACCTGAAGGCATGACTTTGAAGCTCGACCGCCCAACCCATCAGTCGACGACTTACTGGACGAATTTTTGTGCAGGTAGGCCAAGGGATGGTGGTCAGACTCTAGAATGAATTCCTTGCCGTAGAGATACGGATAGAAGCAGCGGACGGCCCACACCACGGCCAGACACTCCAATTCGATGGTGTGGTAGTTTAATTCTGCTCCCGTTAACTTCTTGCTGGCATAGGTTATGGGAAGCAGACCTCGACCTTGGTCTTGCAGTGAGCAGCCCGAGCACAATTCTGGACGAAATCTGTGCGAAGCCGAAAGTGGTGTCTGGGTCTGCAAGTTGCAGCACTGGTTGTCTGGATATAGCGTCCTTCAGCTCCCTGAAAGCCTTCAGCCCTTCTCCTTCCAATCCAGATTCTCAGGCTTTCGAGCAGAGGTTTTGTCGGTAAGGGGCTTTGCTGTCTCTGCAAAGTGAGGCACAAACTTTCGGTAGTATCCAACCAGGCCCAGGAATAAAACGGAGTCCCTTCTTAGTCTTGGGTGGCTGAGCGTCCTCGATTCTTCTATCTTGTCGGGCTCTGGCAGAAGGTACCCCTTGCCAACAACATGTCCCAAAAACGGCACCTCTGACTCCCTATCCTGCACTTGGTAGGGCGTGCGGCGAGTTGCACTTCTCGGAGACGATGAAAGAGTTTCCTTAGCAAGCGCAGATGTTCCTCAGGTAGGTCTTGCGCAACCTGGACGTCTTTCCACGTTTCACTGGGCCGAGTCGCCACACATGGGATGTCGAAGCTCAAGGGCGAAGTTTCTCTATTTTCTTCTACCAAAGGAACTGTGCCTAGAGGCACCTTGGTATGCCGTCCCTTGGGCGTGGTTCTGACATATGTCACTGGTTCGACAGTATCTCCTGACATCTCGAGTCATCCCAGGCCAATAGAGGGCTTGCTGAATCCGCTCTAGAGTGCATCTTGTTCCCAGGTGCCCGGCCATGGGCGGGTCATGCCCCAGACGCAACACTGTCTGCCGAAGTGCTTCTGGGTATGACCAACTGGGTGACCGTAGTGTTGGCTGAAGAGAACTGCCGGTGTAGAAGTCCCTTTTGCTGGACAACTTGACCTTTCCATTAGGCGCTCTCGAGTAGATTTTCCCACGAGCTGTCTTATCTTGTTCAGTGTGGGGTCTTTACTTTGTAGTCCCTTGATCGCCGAAGGTTCTAAGCTGACCTGGTCGCGTGAAGGCACGGGTTTTAACAAGGGCTTTAGGACCCTCTTTTCTCTCTCTGCCTGCGCCGAGTGGTGGCTGCGACGAACACCTCCGGAGGTAACTCAGTGGATATGGAGAAACTCCCACCATCCTCCCGGCAGACTGTGTTCCTATGAGGAGGGAGTACGCTGGTTGTTCAAAGCCACTGCCCATACCTTTACCCTGAAGTAGGGCGTCGAGAGGTCTACAAGCACCGTTGATCGAGTGGCAGTGAACGACGACTCAATCCCCGCGACTTCGCAGGTATTTCCGCGAGGAGCATCCTTAGGTACTAACTTCTCGTCAACAAACTGCCGTGGCGCCCGTGTCTCTAATGGCCTCAACAACGTTTCCCGCTACCACATGAGAGGAAGGTAGGGCAGGCTGGCGTAGTCACTTCCACCTCCCATATGCCACTTTAACTTGTGTTGTAGTTGTTTTTTGCGGTCAGGGCAGACTCGTGCCAGATGACCGATGCGACCACATACAAAACACTGTCGGCTCTGCGCCTGGTTTGTCCCTCTTCCCTTGGGTTCTGGTGGTCTGCACTTGCTAGAGACGAAGACTGTCCAGTGGCAGACGAAGACTGTCCGATGGCAGACGAAGACTGTCCGATAGCAGACAAATCCTCACCTTGTGGTTTCCTGGTACTTGCCGAGGAATGGTAATAATATCGTCGTGCATCGGCATAGGCCTCAGCTATCCTCAATGCCTCTGCGTAACTCTGTGGTTGGGCCTCACCCAACTTGCAGCGTAGGTCAGGCGAAACCGAATTCATGAGTTGCTCCAATAAAATACATTGTCTCAACTCCAACCCTGACGTTTCCACCCAATAATCGGGGATCGACGAAGCCGCTCGCCAAATTGGTAGAACGTCTCAGGTAGCTTCTTCATGGAGCGAAACTGCCTCCTGTAGCTCTCTGGGGTCATGTGGAGTCTAGTTCTCAAAGCAGCTTTCAGCTCGTCATATGTAGCTCCTGGCGGAATATCTACGAAGGCCTCCTTAGCTTTACCCGTGAGGTTGCTCACTAGATATAGAGCCTTTCTTTCGTTGTTTAACCCATAAGCTTGAGCCACAGCTTCAAAATGTTCGATTATAAGTGTCAATAGACTCCTTATCATTGTATCTGGGCATTTGAATCATGGGTGGAACAAGTGGCGGTATATTTTCACCCTGACGGTGCCGGCTACAGATGCCGGAGCATGTGGCGGTCCCTGAGAGAGATTGTCATCCTCTAGTTGCGAGATGAATTCCGCTCGGATTTTTTTTTCGCTCAACATTAAGACGAGTTTCGAAATCTATCCCTCTCTTCCTTTGGGTTTCTTCCTCCTCTCTTTCCTGTCTTCTTGTTCTTGTCTTTTCATTTCTACTCCTTTTCCATCTTCTTTCTTCCTTTGCTTCTTTCTCTTCTCTCTCTAACCTTCTTTCCTCCCTCTCGTCTTTCCTTCGCTTCCCTCTCCTCCATCTCCCCTTTTCCATCTCCTTTCTTCTTTAGCTTCTTTCTCTTCTCTTTCTATTCTTTCTTTTCTTTCCTTCGCCTCCCTCTTTCTCTCTCAAACCTCATAAGTAATGGATCAGTGGAGCTGGTCCAGGGAGACGCGGGAACTGTGACGGTGGTCGTATTAGGTCCTCCCTCGGAAAAGGGATGGGTCGACCAACACTGGAAAAGGAGGTGGGAAGTGGTCGTCTCCTCGGAGACGGTGAACCAAAAGGTATGGTTATATGACTGACGGAGACGTCGTGACAGGTGGTTGTCCTTCTCCAGTAGAGAACACCACGTGAGTATCAATGTCAGTTCCTGAACGGGAGGTGTAGTGAGCACAGGAGTAGCTAGTCCAGGCACAATTCCTGTGCCCTTTACTTGAGAGCGGGTGGAACCGCCGATCCTCTCCAGTAGCCATTTTCCCCCAAAGTGATTACGCACAATAGTTTTCACGTAAAACACGCGGGGCAAAACGCTTCCAGGAATATGGCTACGATATGAAATGTCACTTAGTTCCAAACATTTGAAACCAATAAAGTTTATGCACAGTCGACTCACAGCTAAGTGGAAGTCTTGGTTGAAATATAATTCAAATGACAAAATGGAGATTATGACAATGTGGTCTTCAACCCACAAATCTTTTCACTATGTCTCATCACACCAGTTAATGGAAGACTACCTGCCTTCAAATCAATAACGCCAATCCAACAACAAGGTAAGGGAAAATAATTTCCTATACCCCTCTGAGACCGACGCAGAAAACAAAACACAAAGTGAAAAGCACCTGTCCCCGGACAGATTCACACACAAAAGGTTTATAGAAAATCTCACCAAGTAAAGGGAACGAACGACCCATTACAGAAACAGTATCCTAAAACCGCAACAATGAAAACGCGTTACCAAAGAACAGGAGACTACCCTATCTCCGGTTACTAATACACCTAGTTGATCAACAATCAAAAGGGAAACAACTCTTCCAAAACCCTCTTCACCAAGAAAACTCCTCTGAATGAAACCCTCAACTGTCGCACAGCGAGTCCACAAACCAGAAGGAAACTAAGCAGAATTAGAATAGAGCCTACAGACTCCTAAATGAAGGAATACCGCCCTAAACCTCCTCTTTTCCAATAACAATCACTTGTGAATAAGCCGACTAGACAGGTGATTAGGCCTTCTTGATCCTACGTGTAGGAACAATACACTAACCAAACAAATCCTCAAATCACAAGTCGCAACTGACTGAGCAAAACATCAAACTCATTGATTTTACTCAGCTACGCCAACGCAAAGTAACGGCCGCAAAATCAATATAAATACAAAACACGGACGACACACGAAAAACGCAACGACGGGAAGAATGGATAAGTGATAACGGCCGGATGGACCGACTAAATCACGATGGAATAAACTACGAGATGACGACGCAAACTGAACAGTTTCGCAAAATCGAAAAGATTGCTAGACAACCCTGCGGCTGATATGTGCACACTGCACCAACACGCCTAGCCTGTAGATTTCAAGCTGACCCAGTCACGGCGCGCAGTTTTTTTTTTTTTTTTTTTTTATGGTAAGCCCACGCGAGCACGACTGAACTGTGTAACACCGCGGTGAGAGTGGTAAGGGAGGTGGGGTACACCGTAGCTGGAAGGTAGCGTAACGGATAAACACAGACCAGCTAAGCCAACCTCTCAATCCACCACACACTAACACTTTTATTTCTTTTCTTTTCGCAACCCACACACCACCATTAAGAGTAAATTTAAACTAACAAGAAAAATATAAAAATAGCTAGTGAGTGCGAATAGATAGAAGAGAAAGCCTATCTAAAGGGAGCTAGTCTCCTTACTACTAACAAATACAGAAACCTGCCCCTAGTGTAAGCAAAATAATTACCAGGAAAAATAAATACTTAAGCGCTTTACAGGACAGAGGGGTGCTACCAGCTACTTTTCCGCACGCAATTTTTAAACCCAATAATCCACCAGGATCCTACCTACTTTTACCTGCGCTACTCTCAGTCGTAGTCTTGGGTACAGGCAAATCAGGCAAGCAAAATACGGTCTAACCTATGTCAGCACAAACACTGACGCTGTAGAACCTGCACAATGGAACCAAAATACACTCCCCACCCTTTACCTTCCGTTACCTTATTGAAAGATAACAGTAAAGTTAAGGAGTTAAGTTTACGGGTTCCATCCTGTTCGCATAATCCGGTTCGCATAATCCTTTGATCAAGCCGGCCGAGGAAAGCCAAGCGTGTCTTCGCTTTGAAAGATACCGCTTCGCATAGAATGTTACTGTTGTTTCGCATAAAATGTACTTTTAGGGCGTACTTTTGTCCTTCAATGACTGTGCTTTGAGTGATTGAATCGAGAGTGAAACTCAACTTATAGGACAAAAGAACAATGAACGGGAAAAAAGGACTTTCACGGCATGACAAAACATAACGCAGGTGAACGGTGCTATGTTAGTGCTATAGTGATTGAATCGAGTTTTACTCAACTGACAGGACAAAAGAAAAGTAAATTGAAATGAGCAGAATTCCTACAGTTTTTGTCTATCTGTCCATGTCTTTGTTGCCAGTCAGTCAGGATGGAGTTCGTAATCACAAAGCGAGGAGGGCAAGGCCTTTTTATTGAAGGATACAAGTTTCGTATCATAAAGGCTGTCAATGGCTAAAAGTACTGGCGCTGTTCCACGAACGCCTGCAAATCAACATGCATTACGCAGGATACAGGAGTTGCTGATAGTGAGTTCAAGTCTCTCTCTCTCTCTCTCTTCTCTCTCTCTCTCTCACTCTCTCTCTCTCTCTCCTCTCTCTCTCTCTCTGTCTCTCCTCTCTCTCTCTCACACACACACACACACACACGAAAGCTATTGCTGTGTCTTAACAAAATTTGAAAGTTTGTGTAACTCATTGGTATGCATATTTTTCCAAAAGGGGGCTGTGCCCTATTGAACTGAGGTCTCCGATTTTCAGGAACCATCCAATCACGAGCACCCTCCCACATCGCCTGGAACACCATGAAACGCATCAGCGTCGTGAACACCATGAAACAGAGGGTAGCAGAGGAGCCAGAGAAACCTGTGCAGCGGGTTTACAAGGAAGTCCTTGCAGGAGCCCTGGCTGAAGTAAACTCCAATGCTGATGATGTGGAATACATGACCTCTAAAATGCCTGCTTTCAAGTCCGTTAACACCATCATGTACCGTGAGCGTAGGAGAAATACGCCGGCACTGCCCACCACAAGATCCACCATCAACTTACCAGAGCGTGCCAAGAAAATTGCCCGATGGGCGGGATTTTTTACAGTCGGATGATGGCGACGAAGATAAGATATTACTTTTTGCAACCGACAATTCGTTGACAAGATTATGCTCTGCTCCTGCTGGGTTCGTTGATGGAAATTTTACACTTGCCCTAGACTCTTTTGCCAGCTCTTCACCTTCCATGTTGAGGTCTATGGCAAAGTGCTCCCGATGGCATTCTCACTGCTGCCGGATAAATCTCAAAATACATACCAGAGACTGTTTCGCATTCTCAGACCAGAGCTCAAAACCTTGGTCTGCAGTTTTCTCCGACAGTCATTCGGTCTGACTATGAGCAGGGATTATTTCTGCCGTGAGACAGGAATTTCCAGATGCCAGAATGAATGGTGCTTGTTCCATTACGGGCAGGCACTTTGGAGAAAAGTTCAAGCTGTGGGAGGAGCTCAGGGTGTACAGAGAAAACCCTAGTGTCAGACAGTACATCAGACGTTGTGCAGCACTGGCCTTTGTTCCCTTGGACAAATTGGATGACGCTTGGGTTGACCTGCAAGCGACGCTGAAGATGATCCTCTATGCACTGCCTTCACCGATTACTTGTGACAACGTACATGGATGGCGTCACAAGCCGCTTTCTCGCGTGATGTGGAATCATTTTGACAACATGTCACAGAACAGCATCCGCACCAACAATGCCTTGGAGTCATGGCACAAGAATCTCAAAGCCTTAGTCGGTTCTGCTCATCCAAACGTCTTCAAAATCATTCACATCTTCAAAAAGAGCAGGTCCGCATTGAAATGATTTGCAAATGATGAGAGCCGGACACCAGACTGGAAGGACCAAAAGAGTGTCGGTCAGAAGACGGAACCAGAGGCTAGAAGAAATCACGAATGACTATCTTGCTGGAGAGAGACGTTAGTGCAACTGCTGGACCATTGCTCATATGCCATCCACTTTTAATGACTTTTACTGACGAGAGAGAGAGAGATATTAGATTATTTATTCCCAAGAAGTAGCAATCTCTTTCGCCTCTTCCACCCGGCTCTTGCAAATCGGCGTGCAAAGCGACTGGCTTTTTTAATTACCGTGTAAATGAATGGGATTAATGTTTGTTGACTCGTTTCTTGAGTGATAGGTGCATGTGAACCCATTGCCGAGTTTTATGCGAAAGGGCAGGCATTCGTAGGTTAGTATGCAAAACGGCATTATGCAGAACGGCTTTATGCGAAGCGACAGGTTGCGAAACGACATTATGCGAAAAGGAGCGCTACCGAAGTTTACACACACCAGGCGATACTTTTAGAAAAACAATAAAACGCACAAAAGACGCAGAGGCGGACTAGAGTGCCGGCGGCCAAGGACGGGAACTGGACTTTCCGGTCACGGCAACCCCGCAAACGCTCCGCTCCGCGTGGAGTCCCCTTCACGGTGGGACTCGGCCCAGCCAACCACACCGCTTAATACAACACAGCCATGAGGGCTGGAGCAGTAGTCGAGTGCTGTGAAAATCCCGACCAACCCTCCTCAATTCCAAACCTTCACATCCCGGACGAGCCCCAAATGTCGCGGTCAAGGTCCGTGAATCGAGGATGTGAGGATGGAAAGGAGAGAGAGGGACAGGCAGGGCACAACAACTCATCGACCACCCACTCAAAACACACTCATGGACAAAATAAACGAAATATGCAATTTATTAAATTAATGACAATCTCATTCACACCTAGTGGAGGAGGGAGGACTATCAAGAAGAGGGAGGACAGAGAGATAAATTGGAAAAGAAGGAAAATAGAAGATGACAGCCACCTAAAAGAAAATTATCTACTTAATGGACAAAATAACCCAACAAAAGACCCCACACCTTGGCCCAGGGAACAACTAAATTTAAACAACCACTAATCTATCCCAAAATAAAGAAAGAAGAGAGGACAGGGGAGAAAACAATTAAATGAAGGACGAACAGGGTCTATCCCAGCCACACAAGCATATTCATCAACATTCGCACACTTATACAATTCATGAACACTTAATATATTCACACATATACCCTCACAAACATCACAGCCAAACAGAAGTCTACCCACACGCCAGGCATCACCAAACACCACCCATACACAGCTAGAAACAAACTTAGCTTAAAGTCCTTTCCATGTCCGAGCAAGGGAACACTGGTGCATCCCAAAAGAAGCTGATACTCAGGAAGGGCGTTCTGGCCTCGCTCTTAGACCACGTCCGGCTCCTCCTCTATACTGCTCTCGGAATGTATATCCAGAACGGCGTCTGGCCCGGCACCACGTCAACCAACGGAAATACAAGAAACAAACCCCCGCCCTATAAAAGGGGCATTAGGATACATTCTAGGTACAGCTGAAATATGGTGTAGGTGCAGGCTATTACCTGGCGAATGGGCTACACCGCAAGACTGAACTAGTTTAATTTACTTCACATTTCATTATTGTTATTTTTTTTTCTTCTCTCTAATGATTAAAAAAAACAACACAAATTCGTTTACCTGATGAAACTATTTTTGTCATAATATATCTACCCTTCATCTGAAGGCCTCAGGTATATAAAAACTGACAAGGAAAACAAGTCAGATGACGTGTTGACTTGAGAATAAAATTACAACAACACACCCATACCACATTCACATTAAAGGAAATATAATAGTAAAATAAATGAGAAACAAAATAAAACAATTCATAAACAAATAGACAAACAGGCGGAGCGGAACAACCAGGGGCGCCGCGAAGGAAACGCTCGCTTCCGACCCCAAGTGAGTCGCGCGGTAACTCAATCAACACCGCGTCCGGCCTGAAGTTTTTCTCTTTTCCTTAAATTAAAATAATAATTTTATATTTATAGAACCAAACTAGCATACCCTCTGACGAGAGTACACACAAATAAAGAATGATTCAGCCAAAATGGAAAACAAGCGTGCGCGGCGCGCTCTGTGTCTGACCAAATCGCTGACAAGAAAAATGTCAACCGCTTCAGCATAGCGCATTTAGAATAAAATTTTAAACTTGCTATTCCATATTTATAATCAGGCTAACGCTCGCAGCGCGCCTGAAACCACAATAATTCTCCACACCTGTAGAACTGCCCCAGCACAGTACCAAAAAACGACAGATTTTGAATGAAAATATTTAATTTTATAATTTACAGCCGATACCACTGTGGAATGCGACATGAGAACCGAGAAGCACGAAAATAATCACCAGAACGGCGGGTGGAAAGGAGGGGAAAAGTGGGCCCGGCAGGCTAATCCTCAGCGACAAGACTGTCCGGAACCTCGGAGCCAACAGCACCAGCAGTCCTTCACCATGGGATGGCCGACAGCTGGTCACCCCAGCGAAGAGGGTCAAGATGAAGACTTGGTGGGCAGGAATAGGGATTCCTCTGTCTCACCCTAAGACTACCACCGTCAGGCAGACAAGTGGCCTTCGTCACGGGTTATAAAATGCCTCGCCAAAGAGAACGTGGTCTCTCCACTCGTGGCTTCCAATCGAGTAAAATAAGAATTTTTCCCAAACGCCAGCTGCCGATCAAGGGGAATAACTTCCAATGACTCAGTGAGCTCTCCAGGGTTTTTTACAACAATACGGGTATCTCACAAAAAGCAATGTTCATGCGGTGCAAAAGGATGCACGCAAACCGCACGGACAGGTAGACTTTTCTCCTGAAAAGTTGACAGCACACAGCTGCCCATCCTCTTTTACACACACACACACACACAAAAGGTAATAAAACTGACAAACTACATTAAAAGCGGGATGGAGGGCTGTCCGTCCGTGACAGCTGTTAAATATTGGTTTAAAGCTATTAGAAATGGAGAGTAGTAGAATCCCTAAAGCTATGTATGTTCATCTGAGCAGCTAGACGAGAGAGGAATGAATACATGGATAACTGATGTTAAGATGCAATTATTTCGGTACGGCTTTGGTTACGTGTGGATAGAACAACAAGTAGGAAGCAAAGCTGGCTTTTTAAAAGCCCTGAGGAACGTCTGCAAGATTGTTTTAAACAAGAATGGCATGACAAAATATCTTCAAGCGAACGATTCAACGAAAATAGAAGTTTTTAAAGATGGCCTATGTTACGAAGCTTACTTATCGTTCCTTTACGTACGACGGTATAGAGATGCAGTAATAAGATTTAGACTTGGGATGAATGAATTAAACTGTAATCGATATAGGTATAATAATAACAAACAATTACAGCTTGTCCATTATGTGGAGCAAGCGAGGAATAATGAGTTCATTTGATTTATGTGTGTCATGCATATTCACATTTACGTGAAGCAATATTTCCACGTTCATTATTGACACAGAGAAATGGCCTTACACGATTTCACGCTTCCTTCAAAGTTTGACCCCATTAATGATTGCAAAGTATCTGACAGATTGTTTTAAGCTTAGAACTGAAAAAAGTCGCTGTCCATGAAAAATTAATTTTTGTATGGCTGAGGTCTACATTTCAGTGTGTGTGTGTGTGTGTGTGTGTGTGTGTGTGTGTGTGTGTGTGTGTGTGTGTGTGTGTGTGTGTGTGTGTGTGTGCCTCCTTAGAGCTCTGCATGATATGTCTATTTTGTTGTTTATAACAGGTATTGTGTTCCATTTTGTTTGGATGTCTGTAGACATTGTAAGGACGTTTGTCTGTGCAATTAAATGTTCGAGTTCGAGTTCGAGTTCGAGTTCTCTCTCTCTTTCTCTCTCTCATAACTAA
>CM031595.1:7918663-7921163 GCA_018398815.1 Conus ventricosus
AGAGAATAGAACATCCATATGATAAAGATGTTTTTTAGACGTTATAAATCAGACCAGAAAAGTCGGACACAAAGACCACTCCAAAATAGATGGTCAATACTCTCAAAACGTTCATTGCAACACTGGCACACAGAATTATTATTACCCCTGCACAAATGTAAATGCTCTCTTGTGGGAAGGATCACGTTTTACTTCTTAGATAGATATGATTTGGTGACACAAATTCTGCAGTGTTTATACTCTGTGGAAAATTTGTAATAAACGCAGTTGATGAACAGATAGTGAATTAGCCGTTTTGCTCTTGATACGCACAATTTATCCACATCAAAAGAAATAGGTGCGATTTTCTTTTCTTTTTTTTTTTGTGTGTTACAGTTGCCAAGTTCCATCTTTCTACCGAGGTTCTTAAAAACTGGTTCAACAGTTTCTGGGTAGTGAGACAGTTTATCTGAATGATCCGGATCCATTTGTCTCCATTCTGGATCCGTGTCACGGATTGTAGCAAAATGAATGAGCTCTGGCCATTTTCAACCTTTGGACCCAGTTGGATTAACCGTACTTTTGGCTGAACCTCGCTTACAGACAAACGAACAAACCAACGGGAAGAAAAGACAACTCCCCTGGCGGTGGTTATGACATGAAGTCATTTTTCCTCGGTGCTGGGCACAAACCAGCTGACAGATTCACTGCAGGAAGCCTCTTCCTCTTCCTGCTGTTGTCCGACAGGTTCCACTGTGGTGGATCTATGACACACAGAGTTGTGTCTACACCTGCATCGAGGCCTGTTCCTGGTTGGTGGACCCGCTGGGTGAAGGTCTGTGTCAGGTCTTGAATGGCGACCAACATAAACAGTGATCGGCTGTTCATAACTCATGGAGCCATGTCATGAAAAGATGCGTGGATTTCCGTCAAGTGGACCAGTAACAAGTTCTTTGGTCCTGACTGGCTACAGCATCTTCTTTATTTTTATTTTTCCCTACGTCTTGCGGACATTTTTTTCCCAAGGGCAAACACTTTCATTCACTTGTAAAGAAATTTACAAAAGGAAAACGTGAACAGTACTGAAAACAACAAAATGGAAAACAAATGTTATCTTACATAAACAGATTACAAAGCAGCAATAATTTTACAGAATGAACAGTAAGTCCTATGTAACATATGCATAGCACAAAACAAGCAGAACATTGTGTCTACTCTGAACTACAGCATCTTTGTCTGTTCTTGGCTGCTGGACCTACAGCATGAAGATCTTTGTCTGTTCTCGGCTGCTGGACCTATAGCATGAAGATCTTTGTCTGTTCTCGGCTGCTGGACCTATAGCATGAAGATCTTTGTCTGTTCTCTACTGCTTAGCATGAAGATATTTGTCTGTTCTCGGCTGCTGGACCTATAGCATGAAGATCTTTGTTCTTGGCTGCTAACGTAATTCGTGAATAATAATCTGTCAACACGAAGTTTGTTTTTGGTTTTTTTTCTATTCCTAAATGGTGGACACTTTAACATGAACATTTTTATGTATTCCTGAAAGGTCGAACCTCAACTTAAAGGTATTTGTATATTCATGAATGGTGCAGTTTTAACGCAACGACTTTTGTTCTTTTTTCATCTTGGCTGGCTTTCATGCTCACATTGTTCCAACATAGGGAGCAAGGCACCTGTCTTACAAAAAAACTTATGTAACCTCTTTGTTTTCCAGTAGGAAAAAAAAGGGGACACTGTGATCGCTGTCAGTGCCAGCGGCATGTTGTGATCTTCACAAGACTTTCCTTCCATCTGCTGGTGACAGCACCTCCGGGAAAGATGCTAATAACTTCCCCTCTCTTTTGTTAACTTTCTACATTTATTTGAAGGATGGGAGGAAGCACGATGGCGGTGATATTAAGTGCACCACCTTCACGTGATCCATGTTCCTGCCAATTTCAGGTACCAAACAACAACGTTTGTGCAATGCCTGAACTTATTGGAGACAATAAACAACAAACAAAGTAGAGTAAAGCTTGCCCCCACGATGAAAAGTAACAACAAACCCATACCTCGAAACAATGACAATGCAGATCATACAAAACAAGAAAGAGACATAAGGAATGTCTCTTTGTTTTCATGTTCTGTGCTGTCATTTCTGCTGGGCGACTTGGTGTCGTAAGCGTCGTTCGTTCGGAGTTATGGGCCCTAATTATTTTTCACTGTGGAGGCAAGAGTTACCCTGCTTTTTTCTTATTAACATTTTACTGTTCCCTGCCTCATTTAAGTTCTGTTTTATGGGAGACAAAGTGTTGAGGACCTGGTCTGCTGATCGTGATGATGCTGGTACTCTGTCCGATCCCTCGTCTGCATACCAACACTATCTCTTTTCAAGCGCTCTCAGCGTGGAGTAACTTTTCTTTCTCTTCACTTCTCAAATTCTCTCTTTAACGGACTCATAGTTTGTTTGTTTGTTTGTTTGTTGTTGCTGTTGTTGTTGTTGCTGCTCTCTTTTTCGTTTTATGATTATGTGTTGTGC
>CM031595.1:7926163-7943663 GCA_018398815.1 Conus ventricosus
CTGATTCACTGTTCTGGGCTCTCTAGAAGATTGGATACAGAACTGTAGAGCACAAACCCAGCCATGCCAGTTTGATTTGTCTTGAAGTGATTGGATACAGAACTGTAGAGCACAAACCCAGCCATGCCAGTTTGATTTGTCTTGAAGTGATTGGATACAGAACTGTAGAGCACAAACCCAGCCATGCCAGTTTGATTTGTCTTGAAGTGATTGGATACAGAACTGTAGAGCACAAACCCAGCCATGCCAGTTTGATTTGTCTTGAAGTGATTGGATACGGAACTGTAGAGCACAAACCCAGCCATGCCAGTTTGATTTGTCTTCTTGAAGTGATTGGATACAGAACTGTAGAGCACAAACCCAGCCATGCCAGTTTGATTTGTCTTGAAGTGATTGGATACAGAACTGTAGAGCACAAACCCAGCCATGCCAGTTTGATTTGTCTTGAAGTGATTGGATACAGAACTGTAGAGCACAAACCCAGCCATGCCAGTTTGATTTGTCTTGAAGTGATTGGATACAGAACTGTAGAGCACAAACCCAGCCATGCCAGTTTGATTTGTCTTGAAGTGATTGGATACAGAACTGTAGAGCACAAACCCAGCCATGCCAGTTTGATTTGTCTTGAAGTGATTGGATACAGAACTGTAGAGCACAAACCCAGCCATGCCAGTTTGATTTGTCTTGAAGTGATTGGATACAGAACTGTAGAGCACAAACCCAGCCATGCCAGTTTGATTTGTCTTGAAGTGCTATCAATCTAATTACAAAAGTGAATGCTCAAACACCACCTATTTTAGCAGCAACAACTCGGTATTCTCTCTTTTCTTTTCTTTTAATTTTGTCTCTCTCTCTCTCTCTCTCTCTCTCTCTCTCTTTCTCCTCTCTCTCTCTCTCTCTCTCTCTCTCTCTCTCTCTCTTGTTTTTATTTTTATTCTTGTTTTTTTTTGGTTGTTGTTGTTGTTCTTTCTTTGTTGTTTTTTTTTTTAATTGAATTTGTGTGTGCGTAGAAATCTTGGCCCTCTTAAAAGTGACCGATAAAACTATCTTCACCAGCAACAACAACGCCAGTTCCATTTGTCAAAGAACTATGAATTATGTCGCAAAAGGGAATGTTCCGCCCAGCAACGGCCACACCAACCTATCTTTTTAACAACTCCAAATCTTATTATAAAAGCGAATGCTAAAAACACTACCACGTGCAACCACATCCGATTTGAAAAAAAAATCTAAATCTTATTATAAAAGCGAATTATCGAACCATCGCCAACGACAACAACAACAAACGACAACAACCCAGCCTGTTTATTTCCATGGTCTGTTGATTGCGTCTGCTTGACAACAACAAAAAACGACAACCCAGTCTGTTTCTTTCCACGGTCTGTTGATTCCATCTCCTTGACAACAACAAAAAACGACAACCCAGTCTGTTTCTTTTCACGGTCTGTTGATTCTATCTGCTTGAATGCCAGTGAAACAGACACTATAAAACAGAACTGACGATGACAAGAGCCCAATCATGGAGAAAAAAACTCATCCTGCTGATGAACAGGTGGGAAGCAGAATGTGAGGGGTTGGACAGTGGAGGTGGAGCGAGGGGGGAGGGTGTGTGTGTGTAAAGGGACAGGCTGTAAGAAAGGTTAAAGGTTAAACAATTTGTTTGAGAGTAAACGTGACGTTTGGCCTGCTTTTAACTCCGTCAAAGTGACCTCCCCTGCGAAGACACCAGTATTTGGACCGACCGTTTCCTGAGAGTAAAAACCCCGATACCCTTCCTACCAATCAGTAAACTTACAAGCTCTCGCACGCAGGAGTTGAACCTGAGACCCGTGAATGGAGAGAAGAATGGCTTCATGCCCTTGGCCAGCCAGGCCCCGCTTGGTGTCTTTGTGTTGCCCTGTCCACTCAGCGGAAAACGCTCTCTGCCATGTTGTCAGTGTCACCTCAATGGACTGTGCCTTGCTGTCCTGACTTCTGCTGTCCTGACTTCTCACACCTCTGCTGTCCTGACTGCTCACACCTCTGCTGTCCTGACTTCTCACACCTGTGCTGTCCTGACTTCTCACACCTCTGCTGTCCTGACTTCTCACACCTCTGCTGTCCTGACTTCTGCTGCCCTGAATTCTCACACCTCTGCTGTCCTCATTTCTCACACCTCTGCTGTCCTGACTTCTCACACCTCTGCTGTCCTGACTTCTCACACCTCTGCTGTCCTGACTTCTCACACCTCTGCTGTCCTGACTTCTCACACCTCTGCTGTCCTCATTTCTCACACCTCTGCTGTCCTCATTTCTCACCCCTCTGCTGTCCTGACTTCTCACACCTCTGCTGTCCTGACTTCTCACACCTTTGCTGTCCTGACTTCTCACACCTCTGCTGTCCTCATTTCTCACAACCTCTACTGTCCTGATTTCTCACACCTCTGCTGTCCTGACGTCTCACACCTTTGCTGTCCTGACTTCTCACACCTCTGCTGTCCTGACTTCTCACACCTCTGCTGTCCTCATTTCTCACACCTCTGCTGTCCTGACTTCTCACACCTCTGCTGTCCTGACTTCTCACACATCTGCTGTCCTGACTGCTCACACCTCTACTGTCCTGACTTCTCACACATCTGCTGTCCTGACTTCTCACACCTTTGCTGTCCTGACTTCTCACACCTCTGCTGTCCTGACTTCTCACACCTTTGCTGTCCTGACTTCCCACACCTCTGCTGTCCTGACTTCTCACACCCTGCTGTCCTGACTTCTCACACCTCTGCTGTCCTCATTTCTCACACCTCTGCTGTCCTGACTTCTCAAAACCTCTGCTGTCCTGACTTCTGACTTCTCACACCTCCGCTGGCTGAACAGTCTGAGGTGTAGTCTTCATGCTAGAATCTGTTTGGACAGAAACAGCCGACAGACGAACTAGCTTTGGTGCTTGGGATGGGGTTGGGTCTGGGTGAGAGAGGGGGGGGGGGGGGGTGAGGGTGTGATATCTGAACATGTCTTTTTGATGTTTTTTTTTTTTTACTATCAAAATGAGGTGGCTGCAGAAAATGAAATTACTATGCCGCCAAACGAAAGAGACAAACAAACTACAAGACATATACAACGCGTTTCGACCTCTCTGGTCTTCTGCAGGCAAGACAAACAACATTCAATTAATGACATGAAGCACGAACAGACAGTCACTTATCTCCTCAAATTAGGCGCCAAATGGATCAGAACATTCGCACCCAGTCGAAACGTGTCGTGTTTGTCTTGTAATTTTGTTTCTGCCATTTGGCGGCATAGTAATTTGTCTTTTAAGGTTACCTTTTTCAACCTCTAGCCCCTAGAACCAATACTTGTCTTGTCTGGAACAGAGCTGAGCTGGGTTTTCATCTTTTTCAACCTCTAGCCCCTAGAACCAATATTTGTCTTGTCTGGAACAGAGATGAGCTGGGTTTTCATCTTTTTCAACCTCTAGCCCCTAGAACCAATATTTGTCTTGTCTAGAACAGAGATGAGCTGGGTTTTCATCTTTTTCAACCTCTAGCCCCTAGGAGCAATATTTGTCTTGTCTGGAACTGAGATGAACTACTGGGTTTTCACCGAGAAGCAGCTGCATTAGATACTTGATTGTTTTCAATTTCATCTCTTGGTTTTGTGTCTGTCTCTTTTAAAAATAAATGTGATTTTTCAAACAGCCTCATCTATCACATTATAACCCCGCCCCCACCCCTATCCCACCTTCCCCTCCACCCTCTTCCTCTCCCACCGGCTCTCTTCTCCGCCCTGTTTTTCCTCCTAATAACAATTCATTGTATGCACATCTCTCTACATGTGTCCTCGCGTGTATGTGTGTGTCTGTGTATGCATGCTAGCGCACGTGCGCGCGTGTGTGTGTGTGTGTGTGTGTTTGTGTGTGTGCGTGCGTGCGTGCGTGCGTGCGTGCGTGCGTGCGTGCGTGTGTGTGTGTGTGTGTGTGTGTGTGTGTGTGTGTGTGTGTGTGTGTGTGTGT
This sequence comes from Conus ventricosus, assembly GCA_018398815.1. NCBI lineage: Eukaryota > Metazoa > Mollusca > Gastropoda > Neogastropoda > Conidae > Conus > Conus ventricosus. The sequence continues at coordinate 7,930,151 of CM031595.1, forward strand.
GTGTGTGTGTGTGGTGTGTGTGTGTGTGTGTGCACGCGCACATTCGTGCGTGCGTGTGCGCTTAGGCATGTGTGTGTGTGTGTGTGTGTGTGTGTGTGTGTGTGTGTGTGTGTGTGTGTGTGTGTGTGTGTGTGTGTGTGTGTTGTGTTTAAACCTGCACGTGTGGGGGCAGGTGTATGTGGGTGTGTTTAGATTCTGTGAATATGTATAGTACAGGTGTGCTCGGTACGCACGCATGCTCTTTGATATGACTTGAAGTCGCCCACACTTGTTTACAGAGAGAGGGGTGGGGGGCATGGAGAGACAGACAGACAGACAGATGAACAGTCAGACTGATAGACAGACAGACAGAGACAGAAACAGAGAGACAGACTTACCGGGCAACGTGATTGGCCTAGTTATGTAAGCTTCCTCGTGACAGACTGACACAGACAGACAGACAGACAGACAGAGACAGAAAGAGAGAGACAGATTTACCGGGCAACGTGATTGGCCAAGTTATGTAAGCTTCCCCGTGATTTATAAAACGACATGAGCGTGTTCACATACTGTCCACCTCGCTCTGTGCACTCCGCCACCCAGGCACGGAAACCCTGCCTCAGGTTGTCCTGCCCCCCCCCCCCCCCCCCCCCCTGTGAACAGTCCCACGCAGCCGAGGACAAAGGACACCAGTTGACAGACATCACACAGACATAGTGCCAGACACAGAGGACGACAGTTGACAGGCATGACACAGACATAGTGCCAGACACAGAGGACAGACATCACACAGACATAGTGCCAGACACAGAGGACAGTCATGACACAGACATAGTGCCAGACACAGAGGACAGTCATGATACAGACATAGTGCCAGACACAGAGGACGGCAGTTGACAGACATCACACAGACACAGCGGCAGACACAGAGGACGCCAGTTGACAGACATCACACAGACACAGTGCCAGACACACCTGACCGCTGGCTGGAGAAGACAAACACCAGACACGAAGCGGGGCTGGGTGGAGGTGGAGGATGAGAGTCTTGTTCTCATTCGCTGAAGAGTCCCTGGTTCACTTCCTGTTTGTGAGAGTAAGCGAGGTCAGAAGAGATTTCCCTTCGAGTCAACATCAATGCAGTCTCCAGTCTCCTCCACAGCTTTGGAGAAAAAAACCCAAACTTTTAACCGAGTGTGGAAGCATGGATTAAGAAGAAAAATTACACACAAAGTAAATCTGTTTCGTTTTACGCAGAAGAGCAGACCATTAGGTTCTGGTGAAATGGATGTCCCCTCCTCAGTCCCCATCTTTCCCTAAAACAAACAGCAACGGAGAAAAAAAAAAAAAAGAAGAGAGAGAGAGAGAGAGAGAGAGAGAGAGAGAAGACAGAGACAGAGACAAGACAGAGAGACAGAGAGTGAGAGAGAGAGAGAAAAAGAGGGAGGGAGGGAGAGACAGACAGACAGAGAGACAGATACAGAGAGACAGAGAGAGAGAGAGAGACAGAGGATGGAGAGAGAGAGGGAGAGAGAGAGGAGTAAAAAGAAGAGAGAGAGACGACAGACAGACAGAGAGAGAGAGAGAAGAGAGAGAGAGAGAGAGAGAAGAGAGAGAGAGAGAGAGAGAGAGAGAGAGAGAGAGAGAGAGAGAGAGAGAGAGAGAGAATTTTCAAAAGATCACACAAAAACAATTCAGTAAAATTCTTATTTTTATTTGATACCTTCTTCTGCATCTCAAATCTTTTTCCCTCAAAGTATTTGCTAAATGACTTTCATGGCTGCAAAAACACTTGTCACCACCAACACTTCTTTGTTCTTCATAACGTATTTTTTCTTTACAATTACTTGGTCGACCAGTGAAGGGTTGCATTTTCCGGCGAACTAAATGAAGTTTTACACAGTTCTTAGGGAGTTGTACTCTACAGCTAGAAATCACGACTCCCTGTCATGATAAATTTACATTCTTCGGCACTCTGAAGCGTTGGGCCCCAGGGGCCGGAATAACTCAGTTGGTGCCGCGCCAGACTTCTAATCCCGGTGGTCCTGGTGTTGCGAGTTCAAATTTCCGCTGGACCGTCTCGGTACAGATGGTTTTTTTGCCTCGGTGTTAACATTGGTTATAGACTCCACTTCCCCAAAAAGTCCTTCGAGCAAAAATTGAAACTAAGGTTCTGTGTGTGAACGCACGCATAAAATCTTACGGACACATAAAATCTCATTAACAACTTTCGGAAACTGGCCGTTGGTAAGGATGACAAATAACACATAGCATGCACCGAAAGAATGAAAAGATGAAATGAAAAACTGACAGACAGATTGACGAGGGAAATGACTGAATGTAGTGCCAGCAGGCAGCTCTTCCGTCGCCTCAGTCCAGATAGGCAGTCTGTTGTGTAAACATGGATTATAAAGCGCACACAGCGTGCTCTCTAATTGAAGATAGGCGCTATATAAGTACTATTGACATCAACAACAACATCAACATCAACAGCAACAACAACAATAACACTACTATACTACTACTACTACTACTGCTGCTACTACTACTACTACTACTACTACTACTACTACTACTACTACTACTACTACTACTACTACTACTACTACTAACAATGATGATGATAATGATAATAAATCATGATAATAACAGTGACAGTTATAACAAGGAATTCCATTTTCAATTAACAGTATATTTTCTAAGCTTATTTCTTTTTTTTTTCTTTTTTTTTCAATTTGCAATACAAAGGAACTCTCCCGTTCCTACTACGTATTACAACTCCCTCCCTGATGTGACCTAATTGATAATGACCGAACAACTTCAAGACATAAAACACTGTAACTCTTTAAACGCGAACTTTGAAGGTTTAGTCTGGGTCTAACATTACTTTCGCACAAAAGATCGGCCGGCGAACGACCAAAAGTGCAGCCAAAATAGCTTCGTGACGATTGGCCAAGCGGATGAAGATCGATTTCTGAAGTAAATACCGCTCAGAGTTCATTCCCCTGCGGCACTTTCGCGCCTTCCATAAAGAAGATTGTTGTGCAAAATGTCGTGAGTATCGCGTGGCTGACTTTAGAAAAACAGATGAAAGTAATCCAAAAAAGCGCCAACTTTTGAAAGTACAGTTTTGATCGCCAAGGTAGTCGAAGTAGGATTCCAAAGGTCATTAAGACGAAGACTAGATTTCAGCCAGACAGGAGAGTGAAGACTGAGAACTTTGTATGAAATTCAAAAAACGACATACACACACACATGTACTCAAACATTGATGGAACAATTTGGAAGAAGATTTGTGGAGCCAGAAGAAGAAAAATCATCTACTGTTGTAACAGAACAAATCTTATTGGAGAAATCTGTGCTGTAGATTTTCAGCGGGTCTAATAAACGTCTTAAAAGTTTCCAAAGGGCTTTGGATGGTTGTCTATGAATGTCTGTGCTGGGGTATCACCCTCCCTATCAAAACCTGATTTCAGATGATTTTTCAGTCATTGTAGGAGGGTTCCATTGTACTACCCTTTTCTGGTTGCCATAGGAAACCGATCGAAGACGATCTTCTCCCGTTCTGACCACATCACCATTGCAGTGGTGACATCGTTGAATGGTGATCTTCCGTGGTGTCTAGATCACCATGGAACCGTGAGTGAAATCATTGGATGGTAATCTTCTCCCATGGTCGCAAGATCACAGTTGTGCTGCAGGTGTAATCATGGATGATGATCTTGCATGGTGACCAGATCACCATAGTGGTACAGGTGAATCACTGGATGATGATCGTCTCCCCTGGTGACTAGATCACCATAGACATGCGGGTGTAATCATTGGGTGTAATCATTGGATGATAATCTTCTCCGCTGGTGACTAGATCCCCATAGACATGCGGGCGTAATCATTGGATGATAATCTTCTCCGCTGGTGACGAAGTCACTATCAAACCAATCCTCCTCCTCAGCACAGTTCCTCGTTTGCACGCATCTTTTCATACATTCAGCACTGTTTTTGACACAATCATTAAACAAATTTAAAGCTGTATTTACATCAACGATAATCAGTTCCAAGGCTTCATTTAGCTTCGTGCACATTTCTGCTTCACACAAATTGTCCCTGTATGTCAAGGCAAGGTCTTCATTCCACAAACACTCTCTGAGGCCTTCAGTGCCCGCTCCACTCAGTCCCCCTCAGCCTGTGGTCTAGCAAGGTGCCGTCAATAGCACCATTCACTCAGTCCCCCTCAGCCTGTGGTCTAGCAAGGTGCCGTCAATAGCACCATTCACTCAGTCCCCCTCAGCCTCTCGTCTAGCAAGGTGCTGTCAACAGCACCATTCACTCAGTCCCCCCTCCCTCCCTCAGCCTCTGGTCTAGCAAGGTGCCGTCAATAGCACTATTCACTCAGTCCCCCCCCCCCCCCCCTCAGCCTCTGGTCTAGCAAGGTGCCGTCAATAGCACCATTCACTCAGTCCCCCTCAGCCTCTGTCTACCAAGGTGCCGTCAATAGCACCATCTACTCAGTCCCCCTCAGCCTCTGGTCTAACAAGGTGCTGTCAATAGCACCATCTACTCAGTCCCCCTCAGCCTGTGGCAAGACAAGGTGCCGTCAATAGCACCATTCACTCACTCCCCCTCAGCCTCTGGTCTAGCAAGGTGCCGTCAATAGCACCATTCACTCAGTTCCCCTCAGCCTCTGGTCTAGCAAGGTGCCGTCAATAGCACCATTCACTCAGTCCCCCCCCCCCCCCCCCCCCCCCTCAGCCTCTGGTCTAGCAAGGTGCCGTCAATAGCACCATTCACTCAGTCCCCCTCAGCCTCTGGTCTAGCAAGGTGCTGTCAATAGCACCATTCACTCAGTCCCCCCTCCCCCCTCAGCCTCTGGCCTAGCAAGGTGCTGTCAATAGCACCATTCACTCAGTCCCCCCCCCCCCCTCAGCCTCTGGTCTAGCAAGGTGCCGTCAATAGCACCATTCACTCAGTCCCCCCTCCCCCCCTCAGCCTCTGGCCTAGCAAGGTGCTGTCAATAGCACCATTCACTCAGTCCCCCCCCCCCCCCCCCCCCTCAGCCTCTGGTCTAGCAACGTGCCGTCAATAGCACCATTCACTCAGTCCCCCTCAGCCTCTGGCCTAGCAGGGCACGTGCCGTCAACAGCACCATTCATCCCGACCCCCACCCCACCGGCATCAACAACCCGCCATTCCCACCAATCGGCCCCACAACGACAATTGCGAACGGTTCAGTCAGAAATCAGAGGGCGGCAGTATTTATGGTGCCATGGGCAAAAATAACGACCAAGCACGACAAAAAAGATGAAACTTTACTTGCTGACCTTTTCCTATCAAAGGGAACATTTCTCCTGTTTGTGTGGATGATAGATTCGGTTTTAAACGGACAGAAGCGGAATCAGAGAATGTGTCGTTTTATCAAAGTCTGTCTTTGTTTTTCATCTCTGTAACCAGCATTATCTATCTGTTAGCTGTCTTGTTTAGTTTTATTTGTATCGATTTATATGTCGGGCTGCTAGACCCGCCGAATTCTGTTATCTCTCTTCTGATTGGCAGCTGATCAGACTGTAATTCACATGTCCGCTCTGCCCCCGTCCTGCATGTAAGTTCAAGGTCAGGAAGGGGTCATTATTTCCGCTTACCTCTCCTTACTCAGTACAGCTGGCTTCCACTGGAGGCAGTGCCATCGCTTCTCAGGATTAAAGAAAAAATCATTATTCCCCCCCCCCTCTCCTATCCCCATCCCCTCCTCCTCCTCCTCACCACCCACGCCATCCAGTTGTTTACTCTCCCTTTCCCAGTTCCTCATCCCCAGGTAATACTGTTGATCATCCGGACAGCTTGGCCTTCCTCCCCACCCCCCACCCCTACTTCCTCCCCCATCAGAGCCCCCTACACTACAATGTCCCAACCATCCTCATGATGGCGACGGACGTGACATGCCAGAAGAAGCAGTGGCAGTGTTCACCATTCCTGACATCACAGTGGCAGTGTTCACCATTCCTGAAATCACAGTGGCAGTGTTCACCATTCCTGATATCACAGTGGCAGTGTTCACCATTCCTGATATCACAGTGGCACTGTTCACCATTCCTGATATCACAGTGGCATGTTTCACCATTCCTGATATCACAGTGGCACTGTTCACCATTCCTGATATCACAGTGGCACTGTTCACCATTCCTGACATCACTGTGGCAGTGTTCACCATTCCTGACATCACAGTGGCAGTGTTCACCATTCCTGACATCACAGTGGCAGTGTTCACCATTCCTGATATCACAGTGGCAGTGTTCACCATTCCTGATATCACAGTGGCAGTGTTCACCATTCCTGATATCACAGTGGCACTGTTCTCCATTCCTGACATCACAGTGGCACTGTTCACCATTCCTGATATCACAGTGGCAGTGTTCACCATTCCTGACATCACTGTGGCACTTTTCACCATTCCTGACATCACTGTGGCAGTGTTCACCATTCCTGACATCACAGTGGCACTGTTCACCATTCCTGACATCACAGTGGCACTGTTCACCATTCCTGACATCACAGTGGCACTGTTCACCATTGTGACATCACAGTGGCACTGTTCTCCATTGTGACATCACAGTGGCACTGTTCACCATTCCTAACATCACAGTGGCACTGTTTACCATTCCTAACATCACAGTGGCACTGTTCACCATTCCTGACATCACAGTGGCACTGTTCACCATTCCTGACATCACAGTGGTACTGATCACCATTCCTAACATCACAGTGGCACTGTTCACCATTCCTGCCATCACAGTGGCACTGTTCACCATTCCTGACATCACAGTGGAACTGTTCACCATTCCTGACATCACAGTGGCACTGTTCACCATTCCTGACATCACAGTGGCACTGTTCACAATTCCTAACATCACAGTGGCAGTGTTCACCATTCCTGACATCACAGTGGCACTGTTCACCATTCCTGACATCACAGTGGAACTGTTCACCATTCCTGATATCACAGTGGCACTGTTCACCATTCCTGACATCACAGTGGCACTGTTCACCATTCCTGACATCACAGTGGAACTGTTCACCATTCCTGATATCACAGTGGCACTGTTCACCATTCCTGACATCACAGTGGCACTGTTCACCATTCCTAACATCACAGTGGCACTGTTCACCATTCCTGACATCACAGTGGCACTGTTCACCATTCCTGACGTCACAGTGGCACTGTTCACCATTCCTGACGTCACAGTGGCACTGTTCACCATTCCTGACATCACAGTGGCACTGTTCACCATTCCTAACATCACAGTGGCACTGTTCACCATTCCTGACATCACAGTGGCACTGTTCACCATTCCTAACATCACAGTGGCACTGTTCACCATTCCTAACATCACAGTGGAACTGTTCACCATTCCTGACATCACAGTGGCACTGTTCACCATTCCTAACATCACAGTGGAACTGTTCACCATTCCTGACATCACAGTGGCACTGTTCACCATTCCTGACATCACAGTGGCACTGTTCACCATTCCTGACATCACAGTGGCACTGTTCACCATTCCTAACATCACAGTGGCACTGTTCATCATTCCTAACATCACAGTGGCACTGTTCACCATTCCTGACGTCACAGTGGCACTGTTCACCATTCCTAACATCACAGTGGCACTGTTCACCATTCCTAACATCACAGTGGCACTGTTCACCATTCCTGACGTCACAGTGGCACTGTTCACCATTCCTGACATCACAGTGGCACTGTTCACCATTCCTAACATCACAGTGGCACTGTTCATCATTCCTGACGTCACAGTGGCACTGTTCACCATTCCTGACATCACAGTGGCAGTGTTCACCATTTCTGGCATCACAGTGGCACTGTTCCCCATTGCTAACATCACAGTGGCACTGTTCATCATTCCTGACGTCACAGTGGCACTGTTCACCATTCCTGACATCACAGTGGCACTGTTCACCATTCCTAACATCACAGTGGCACTGTTCATCATTCCTGGCGTCACAGTGGCACTGTTCACCATTCCTGACGTCACAGTGGCACTGTTCACCATTCCTGATATCACAGTGGCACTGTTCACCATTCCTGACATCACAGTGGCACTGTTCACCATTCCTGACATCACAGTGGCACTGTTCACCATTCCTAACATCACAGTGGCACTGTTCACCATTCCTAACATCACAGTGGCACTGTTCACCATTCCTGACATCACAGTGGAACTGTTCACCATTCCTGACGTCACAGTGGCACTGTTCACCATTCCTAACACCACAGTGGCACTGTTCACCATTCCTGACATCACAGTGGCACTGTTCACCATTCCTGACATCACAGTGGCACTGTTCACCATTCCTGACGTCACAGTGGCACTGTTCACCATTCCTGACATCACAGTGGCACTGTTCACCATTCCTGACGTCACAGTGGCACTGTTCACCATTCCTGACGTCACAGTGGCACTGTTCACCATTCCTGACGTCACAGTGGCACTGTTCACCATTCCTGACACCACAGGGGCACTGTTCACCATTCCTGACGTCACAGTGGCACTGTTCGCCATTCCTGACGTCACAGTGGCACTGTTCACCATTCCAGACACCACAGTGGCACTGTTCACCATTCCTGACATCACAGTGGCACTGTTCACCATTCCGGACATCACAGTGGCACTGTTCACCATTCCTGACATCACTGTGGCACTGTTCACCATTCCTGACATCACAGTGGCACTGTTCACCATTCCTGACACCACAGTGGCACTGTTCACCATTCCTGACGTCACAGTGGCAGTGTTCACCATTCCTGACATCACAGTGGCAGTTTTCACCATTCCTGACAGTACAGTGGCACTGTTCACCATTCCTGACATCACAGTGGCACTGTTCACCATTCCTGACATCACAGTGGCACTGTTCACCATTCCTGACATCACAGTGGCACTGTTCACCATTCCTGACATCACAGTGGCACTGTTCACCATTCCGTACATCACAGTGGCACTGTTCACCATTCCTGACATCACAGTGGCACTGTTCACCATTCCTGACATCACAGTGGCACTGTTCACCATTCCTGACACCACAGTGGCACTGTTCACCATTCCTGACGTCACAGTGGCACTGTTCACCATTCCTGACATCACAGTGGCACTGTTCACCATTCCTGACATCACAGTGGCACTGTTCACCATTCCTAGCATCACAGTGGCACTGTTCACCATTCCTGACACCACAGTGGCACTGTTCACCATTCCTGACGTCACAGTGGCAGTTTTCACCATTCCTGACATCACAGTGGAACTGTTCACCATTCCTGACAGCACAGTGGCACTGTTCACCATTCCTGACGTCACAGTGGCAGTTTTCACCATTCCTGACAGTACAGTGGCGCTGTTCGCCATTCCTGACGTCACAAGCTGCACTGTGCGGGGGATTGTTGGGGATTGTCCATTAGGGCTGCCAACTGCCACACCGAGGTTTTGTGTTTTTTTTATTTCACGGTGGATCAATATCCGGATTGCACAGTGATTATTTCCTGTCCTTGCTGCTGTAATGCCCATCTAATACTGGGCTATTTCTAGAAAGCTTCAAAATCTCTTTCCCAACCACCTATTTTTTGTAATGAAAAGATGTTTCCTTTTTAGCTTTTTTTTCTGTGCAGTGTTTGCCCTAGATTCTTTTTAAAAGAATGAATTTGAAAACAATTGAACAAAATGGAGTAAACGTTGCTTTCAAATCTCAAGCTGTTGTGAAAGAGAAGGAGAGAATAATGGGACTAGAGTTGAATCTACTGATACAAAAGTCAGAGTGGAAAATCTGGGTCTCGGAGAGAATAATGGGATTAGAGTTGGAATCTACTAATACAAAGGTCAGAGTGGAAATCTGGGTCTCGGAGAGAATAATGGGATTAGAGTTGGAATCTACTAATACAAAGGTCAGAGTGGAAAATCTGGGTCTCGGAGAGAATAATGGGATTGCGAATGATGCGATTAGAGTTGGAATCTGCTAATACAAAGATCAGAGTGGAAAATCTGGGCCTCGGAGAGAATAATGGGTTTGGAGTTCGAATCTACTAATACACAGGTCAGAGTGGAAAATCTGGGCCTCGGAGAGAATAATGGGATTGGAGTTGGAATCTACTGATACAAAGGTCAGAGTGGAAAATCTGGGCCTCGGAGAGAATGATGGGGTTAGAGTTGGAATCTACTGATACAAAGGTCAGAGTGGAATAAAGGGATTAGAGTTGGAATCTACTGATACAAAGGTCAGAGTGGAATAATGGGATTAGAGTTGGAATCTACTGATACAAAGGTCAGAGTGGAATAATGGGATTAGAGTTGGAATCTACTGATACAAAGGTCAGAGTGGAAAATCTGGGCCTCGACTGCAGGGCACTGAGCGGCAACTTTGCAGGAAAGTCCGTTAAGAATGGGACTGCCGCAGTCTGAATCTGAAAACCTGCATTCGTTATATTGACAGTAATAATAATAATAATAATAATAATAATAATAATATAATAATAATAATAATAATAATAACAATAATAATAATAACAATAATAATAATAATAATAATAATAATAATAATAATAATAATAATAATAATAACAACAACAATAATAACAATAATAATAATGAATACTTATATAGCGCCTATTCTCGGCTAGAGGCCAAGCTCTAAGCGCTTTACAATCAACACTCGTTTGCACAACGGGCTGCCTACCTGGGTAGTGCCGACTGAAGAGCTGCCAGCTGGCCCTTCATTCAGTCGTTTCCCGTGTCATCCAGTCAGTATCGTTCAATATCGATCACTCATTTTCCTTACTTCCTTCGTTCTTTCCATTTCTCACGCAGGGAGCATGCTATGTGTAACATGTCATCCATACCAACGGCCAAACTGGCCTACTCTTCCGAAAGTTGGTGATGGGATTTTACGTGTGTGCAAGATGTTATGCATGCGTTCACACACGTAACCTCGGTTTATAGTCTCATTCGAAGGACTGTATGGGAAATGGAGTCAGAACCAATGTTAACTCCGAGGGAAAAATCCCCCTGTACCGAAACGCCCCGGCTGAGGTTCGAACCCGCAACCCCAGGATCACCAAGATTACGAGTCAGGCGCTCTACCAACTGAGCTATTCCGGCTCAGTGTTCCAGAGGGGGGAAGGATTGACACACAAAAGGCCCCGAACGCATTTGAGGTTCTCGCACGCACGCACGCACGTACGCACACAAGCGCACACATATACACACACAAAGACGCACGCACGCACGCACGCACGCACGCACGCACGCACGAGCACACTCACGCACGCACGCACGCACGCGTACGCACGCACACACACACACACACACACACACACACACACACACACGCACGCACGCACGCACGCACGCACGCACGCACACAACACACACCACACACACACACACACAAAGCTGCTGACTCTGCCCTACACAAGGACTTGCCATCAATGAAGATAGAAGATGATGAAAAGATGAAGCCCAGTGGTCATAGAATAGAACTCCGTTGACAAGGTGCAGGCTTCAAATCCCGGCAGCACCTTGCACGTTTGGGGGGAATGTAGGCGAATAAAGATCTTTGACTTGTCTTCTGGTCATTATGGATTCAGATAGGACAGCAGCAGAACTCCGGGTTGATCAACACGTCACCTAAAGATCTGTAAAGCTTGTTAGCTCTTGATGGAGTGTGGATGAGGATACAGAACATGCCCAGCATCTGTGTCCCCTTTCGCGACCACCATCTCATTTAACACTAAGAAAGAAGAAAAAGAAATCAAGGGTCATGTTTCAAGATGGAAATTACAGGCAATAAATCAAAGTGGAAAGAAACAAAAAGAGCGCAGAAGGAAAGAAGGGCGGACAGAAACAGAAAAGAGAAACAAAACAAGAGACAGATTGAAACTGAGTTTATTAAGAAGAACATAGTAAAAAGATAAGGAAGACGAAGATGACGACGAAAAAGAAGGAAAGGGGGACGAAGGCGATAATGAAGGTGGGGGGAGGGGGGGGGGAGAAGAGGAAGAAGATGACGGTAAAGAAAAAGCAGAGCCAGAAGAGGAAAAGAAAAAAGACAAAGAAGATAAGAAAGTGAAGGGTCTCATCAAATATGTCCATGCAATCATGCCACTGGCACGCCATGAGCCATATTTCAGTTCTCCACTCCTCCCCTCTGTCAACACAGGCTGAGTCATGGCGCACACCTTAGGACCAAAGGAGGCGGTGACCATTATCTTGTCCGTGGGATACGACAAAAAAGCAGAAGAGCACACAAAACAAAGTGTGAAGTAACGCAAATTTAATGCACGACACAAAACAGGACAAGAAATTTTCGGCAATATGCCTTCCTCAGCGACAAAAAAAAATACAGACATAAACGAAATGTCCGTGGGATATTTCGCCATCACCTGCCTCCCAGTCCTGGCCTGACAGCATCCATAACATGTTTCCATCCACGAGAGAGCGACCAGAGAAGGGAGGGAATAAAGGCCGTGTAGGAAGGGAGGGAGGGAGGGAGGGTGCAGGGATGAGAGATGAGTGAGGAAGTGGAAGAGGGTAGTTGTGGAGCAATGCCTCTGCCGTGCATTGTCCATTTATGTATTTACTGACAAGTGTTTCTTTGATGTTGATGCTGGATTTAACTTTTCCTCCTCCCCCCCCCCCCTCCCGGAATACACTCTCTAACCCTTCCCGTCCGCCGTGAGGGTAAATGTACCTAAACTTTTGCTTAACGTTGCATAACTGATTAAACTTTGATAGGATCTGACTGGGCTTTTATGGCTTTGTCAATTACGAGTTTGCACTCAAGTGACACCGCGTGCGCGGACACACACACACACACACACACACACACACACACACACACACACACACACACACACACACACACACACACACACACACACACACACACACTTACACTCACCCATTTATTCATATGGACAAAGGGTTGTGGTTGTATGCCCAGAAATTATAAAGGGGCATATGTTGTGATCACACACACACACACACACACACACACACACACACACACTTACACTCACCCATTTATTCATATGGACAAAGGGTTGTGGTTGTATGCCCAGAAATTATAAAGGGGCATATGTTGTGATCACACACACACACACACACACACACACACACACACACACACACACACACAAACACACACACACACCACACACATTGGGTCTCTTTGTTCTTTCTCCACCTCTATCCTCCTCAAATCATCCCTTCTCTCTCATCTCCTTTTTGTTTCTAAATTATATGTATGTCTGTGTGGTATGTGTTGATATAGCCTACATCGTGTATAATTGAGGAATCTGCATTGCACTTCTGATTAGATAGATAGATAGATAGATAGATAGATAGATAGATAGATAGATAGATAGATAGATAGATAGACAGATAGGTGGATAGTAGATAGATAGATGGATAGACATAAAGGTAGATGTAGATTTAGGTGTGATTACCTCTTTTTTAAAATCTTCCATGTGTGTGTGTGT
>CM031595.1:7948663-7961163 GCA_018398815.1 Conus ventricosus
TGCGTGTGTGTGGTGAGTGTATACGTGTGTGTATGACATACATGCTTGGACAAGCGACTCACCACCGACCTCAAGCATCCTGACAGTGGCTGGCTAAATCCCCCCACCCCCACCCAAACGACCCCCCCCCCCCTCCCACATTCACCTCACAGCTCACCCCACATTCCGCTCAACCCGGGGAAGAGGCTACCTGCCTCCAGCCTGTGGGTGAAAAATGATAACAGTGAGGGAGGAGAAGGGATAGGATGGGGTGGGGTGGGGGCGGGTCCAGGGGAGCCAGTGGAGGCCAGACACCATAGGCCCAGCCACCCTATTCCGCTGGGAACACGTTGACCTGGAAGACAAGCAGAGCGAGACTGGTGGAGAAGATAGAATGATGTGGCGCCCTGTCGGTCATAGCGTTACCGGGAAGATTTTCAACGGTGAGTTGCCTCTTTTGAGATCTTCGAGGGCGTGTTGCCATCTCCATGACTTTCTGAGACAACACACACACACACACACACACACACACACACACACACACACACACACACACACACACACACACACACGTACACACACACACACACACACGCACGCACGCAGCACGCACGCACGCAAGCACGCACACACGCACGCACGCCCCCCCCCCCCCCCCCCACACACTCACTCACTCACTCACTCGCTCGCTCCCTTACTCACTCACTGCTGACTGTATACGGACCTGTGTGTAAGTTGCTGTGTTTTGCAATGAAAACATCGCATTTCCCAATCAAAGAAACACAATAGAAAAGTAAAAATGTATAACAGAACTATTTCACTCTCTTGCTGTCGTGACTCATTTCTTCTGGAAGCCTGACCTACATCCGGCGAATTTTCCCGACGCATTCCTTATGCTCTCTTCAATTGTCAAACAACGACGTTACAAAGAAGAGTTACGAAACTAACGATCCTTTGCCATCATATAATGCATCTTCTCAAGCTCTGTGCGAAACTAACACCGGTTCGCTGGCTTTGTTCAGTCGAAGTTTTTTGTGTCTTGCATTTCCGGATCCAAAAGTGGAGCGGCTTCCGTTCATATTCTGGCCTGATGCTACCAAAGAAACATCCTGTCAATCGACCATTAGATATTCAGGGGGTGCTTTTGTTGACTTTCTTTCCGTGGGGAGGGGTAATTTCTTTGCGATTGCCTGTCATTAAGTTAGGGGATACTTTTATTGACTTTTTTTCCGTGGGGAGGGGTCATTTCATTGAGATGGCCTAAGTCCTTGCGACTGTCTGTCGAATGTTATAATTTTCATTTTCTCTGTGGACGGGAGTTAGGTCAAAGTCATCTGACTGTCTGTCTGTCTGTCTGTCTGTCTGTCTCTTTTTATGTTTCTGTCTTTCTGTTTCTCAGACTGTCTCTCTCCCTCTGTCTTATCTTTTTGTATGTCTCTTTTGTCGCTGTCTTTGTTTCCGTCTCTGTCTCTCCTTTGTCTTTCTCTCTCTCTCTCTCTCTCTCTCTCTCTCTCTCTCTCTCTCTCTCTCTCTCTCTCTCTCTCCTCCCGCTCTTCTCGCTCTCTCTCTCTCTTTCTGGGTCACTTTGTCTCTCTGTCGGTTTCTCTCCCCATCTCTCCCTCCCCATCTCTCTCTGCTTCTCTCTTTCTCTTTCTTCCCCTCCCCTCCCCCCTCCCCCCATCCCCCGCCTCGTCCAAGAGAACGTGTCAAAGAGTTGTTATATTACCCCCTTTACGGACAGCGCACGGGGTCCATAGAACTCTGTCAAGTGGAGACAACCATTTGCCGTGTCTGGCCTTCATTGACTTTCGTCGCCTGGCCGAGACTTAGGAGAACACTTTGGCGTCAAACAGAGAGAAACCACCGACAGTACAATGACAACGGTGGTGTGGTCATCACAGGAGAGGATCACCATTTAATTTCACCTACTGTACGATGGTGAAGTGGTCCTTGGGAGAGAAGCCCATCTTCCATTGATTTATCTATAGTACGGTTATGACCTGGTCACTATGGGAGAAAATCGCCAACCAATGATTTCTCCTATAATACAACGGTGATTTGGTCACCATAGGAGAAAATCACCAACCAATGATTTCTCATATAATGCAACGGTGATTTGGTCACCAAGGGGAGTATATCACCAACCAATGCTTCACCTACATGTCTATGGTGATCTGGTCAACGGGGGGAGAAGATCATCTTCCAGTGATTCATCTTTAGTGCTACGATGACATGGTCACCATGGGAGAAAATCACCAACAATGATTTCTCCTATAATACAACAGTGACTTGGTTACCATAGGAGAAAATCACCAACCAATGGTTTCTCCTATAATACAACAGTGACTTGGTCACCATAGGAGAAAATCACCAACCAATGATTTCTCCTATAATACAACGGTGACTTGGTCACCATGGGAGAAAATCACCAACCAATGCTTCACCTACATGTCTATGGTGATCTAGTCACCAGGGGAGAGGATCACCATCCAATTATTTCACCTGTATTACCATGGTGATCTGGGCACCATGGAGATCATCATCCAATAATTTCACCCACAGTACAATCGTGATCTTGTGACCACGAGAGAAGATTATCTTTCAATGTTTTCAAGTACAATTCTATCTAGTCTCTACAGAAGATCACCATCCAATGATTTCACCACTACTATTGTAATCTGGTCACCAGGGGAGAAGATTGTCTTTGAATGGTTTCCTAAGGCAACCACCGAAAGGTAGCACAATAGAACATTGCTACAACGATCTGACAAATCGGCTGAAATCAGCTTTTAATAGGGAAGATGCTACTACAGCACAGATATTCCTAAACAACCGCCCAAAGCCTTTGGAAGCTTTGAAGGCAATTTTTAAGTGCTTCAATGGCACTCAACGCCCATCTTGCGCCGACTTTGAGAAGATGAGTGATTGCTTGTTCTTCGTTTTCATTGTCCCTAAATGGCTGTTTACCTTGCCTGAAGAACACCTAAGAGGTCGAAACGCGTCGTGGTTTGTCTTGACATTTGTTTGTCTCTGTTAACTGGCGGATTTATTGTAACTTCCTTAAAAGATTTGTTTCAAGTGTCCGTCTGAACCGTCATGTTTGCTTTGACATCTAACTTGTAAACCGTTTATAAGGACCCGTTAGTGCTTCTACAGCAGGCTAACTTGTAAACCGTTTATAAGACCGTTAGTGCTTTACAGCAGGCTAACTTGTAAACCGTTTATAAGACCCGTTAGTGCTTCTACAGCAGACAACTTGTAAACCGTTTTATAGACCCGTTTAGTGCTTCTACAGCAGACTAACTTGTAAACCGTTTTATAAGACCGTTAGTGCTTTTACAGCAGACTAACTTGTAAACCGTTTATAAGACCCGTTAGTGCTTCTACAGCAGACTAACTTGTAAACCGTTTATAAGACCCGTTAGTGCTTCTACAGCAGACTAACTTGTAAACCGTTTATAAGACCCGTTAGTGCTTCTACAGCAGACTAACTTGTAAACCGTTTATAAGACCCGTTAGTGCTTCTACAGCAGACTAACTTGTAAACCGTTTATAAGACCCGTTAGTGCTTCTACAGCAGACTAACTTGTAAACCGTTTATAAGACCCGTTAGTGATTCTACAGCAGACTAACTTGTAAACCGTTTATAAGACCCGTTAGTGCTTCTACAGCAGAGAACTCTCCAATAACATCTTCTTCATCTAGTCTCAGTGATATGCTTCTAAATTGTTTCATCAATGTTTGAGCACACGTGTATAGGTCTTTTTCTGAATTTTGAACAAAGTTCCCTGTCTACACTCTCCCGTCTGGCTGAAATCGAGTCTTCTTAACGACCTTTGGAATCTGTGTCTTTCCTACTTCCACTAACTTGGCGATCGAAATTGTACTTTCAAAAGTTGGCGCTTCTTTGGATTACTTTATCTGCTTTTCTAAAGTCAGCCACGTTCTTTTCCGCGATACTCATGACATTTTGCACAACAATCTTCTTCTTGGTGGAAGGCGCGAAAGTGCCGCAGGGGAATTAACTCTGAGCGGTATTTACTTCAGAAATCGATCTTCATCCGCTTGGCCAATCGTCACGAAGCTATTTTGGCTGCACTTTTGGTCGTTCGCCGGCTGATCTTTTGTGCGAAAGTAATGCTCGACCCAGACTAGTCCTTCATAAGTTGTATTAGAGAGGCAGTCGTGATACGGTGTTATTTCATGTCGTGAAGTTGGTCGGCCATTTTTAATGAGGTCATATCCGGGAGGGAGTTGTAATACGTAAGCTGGAACAGGAGAGTTCCACTGTGTTGCAAATAAGTAGGGAAAAAGAAATAAGGTGAGGAAAAATACTGTTAATTGCAATTGGAAATTGCTTGTTTTTGTGGTCACATGATGATGATGATGATGATGATGATGATGATGATGATGATGATGATGATGATGATGATTGTTGTTGTTGTTGTTGTTGCTGTCGTTGTCATTGTTTATGATGTTGTTTTTGTTGCTGTCAATAGTACGTATATAGCACCTTTCGCCAGTTAGAGACCAAGATCTACGTGCTTCATAATCCATGTTTACACAACAGACTGCCTGTCTGGACTGAGCCGACTAAAGAGCTGCCTGCTGGCACTACATGAAGTCATTTCCCGCGTCATTCAGTCTGTCAGTCACTCAGTTTTCCATTTTTGTACTCCCAGTACTTATAGAACAGGGAGTACTTTAGAATGGGAACGAAGAAATGCTGTGGTGTGTGTGTGTGTGTGTTGTGTGTGTGTGTGTGTGTGTGTGTGTGTGTGTGTGTGTGTGTTGTGTGTGTGTGTGTGTGTGTGTGTGTGTGTGTGTGTGTGTGTCCGTCCGTCCGTGGTCAAAATGTGTTCCACTCGCTCCAGACAAAACTACGGGCCGATCTTTTTGAAAATTAGTAGGTATGTTCATTATGGGTCACGGATCATGCCCGATGTGTTATTTTACTGTCATAGCCGTTACTAACGGCTTTAACGGTTTTTCTTTTTATGGAATATCCCAGAAAGTACTTGGCCGATCTTTCTGTAGGTATGTTCATTATGGGTCACGGATCATGCCCGATATATTATGTTACCATCATAGCCGTTACTAACGGCTATAACGGCCCATAACGGTTTTTCTTCTTTATGGAATATCTTAGAAAGTACATGGCCGATCTTTCTGAAAATTTGTAGTTATGTTCATTATGGGTCACAGATGATGGCCGATATTTACCAGAATAACCGTTACTAACGGCTATAACAGGCCAAAACGGTTTTTCCTCTTTATGGAATATGTCACGCGTATTCAAGATAAACTGGAATACGTTTATATGCTTTGCATCTGGTATATTTTCATTCTTTCGGTGCGTTCTATGCGTTATTTGTCATCTCTACCAATGGCCAAACCGGCTCCTCTTCGAAAAGTTGGTGCTGGGATTATATGTGTATGTAAGATATTATTACATACAAAACCTCAACTTATAGCCTCGTTCGAAGGACGTTTGGAAAAGTGTCAGAACCAATGTTAACACCGAAGCAAAAATCCCTCTGTACCGAAACGGTTCAGCAGAAATTTGAACTCGCAACCCAGGACCACCGCGATTAGTAGTCTGGCGCTGGACCAACTGAGTTATTCCGGCCCTGGATCCCAAAGCTTCAGAGTGCCAAAGAATGTAAATGTATCACCACAGAGAGTCAGAGTGCCAAAGAATGTAAATGTATCACCACAGAGAGTCAGAGTGCCAAAGAATGTAAATGTATCACCACAGAGAGTCAGAGTGCCAAAGAATGTTAATGGTATCACCACAGAGAGTCAGAGTGCCAAAGAATGTTAATGTATCACCACAGAGAGTCGTGATTCATTGCTGAACAGTACAGCAAGCCGCTAAGAACTGTGTGAACCTTTATTTAGCTCGGCGGAAAATGCAGCCCGTCACTGCTCGACTAAGTACGGAAAAGCATGTTATGAAGAACAAAGAAGTGCTGGTCACACTTTTTTGCTGTTATGGAAATAATTCAGCAAATATCTCTTTTGGGAAAAAAAGGGTTTTGAGATGGACAAGAAGGTATGAAATAAAAATGAGAACTATATTGAATTGTGTATGTCACTGACACTGACACAATGTTATTGCCATTAGCAAAAGGTCCTGTTGTCAAGGGGGTATCATGAGTCATATCTAGCAACAACCATGCACAACAGCGACTGAAAAGGAAACAAATGCAAAACGAAATCCCTTTAATGTTAAAAACTCTCCATACACATAACTTACAAAAATGGATCAACGAATTAAGTACCCATGCATCCACACGAACCCCCCTCCCCTCCCCCACCAACACACATACACACACTCGCGCGCGCACGTGCGCGCAAGCACACACAATATACCATTGACATAGACTATCAGGTTACATTAAGTGATTACTACTGAGCCAAGACACCTTTAAGCAAGTGATTATCTTTCTCATTCGTTACATTCCTTTTACAAAAAGTGCTAGCTTCTGCGATATACTTCGCAAATTCTGTTATAGTGTTTTCGTGTCCACTTGGATTTGTTTAATAAGCCCTTTTGTATACTGAACAACATTAAAAACGCACCGTTTTGATTTGCCGATTTCCCATTTGGAAAAAATGTGTATTTGGATTTGGTATGTTGACACAATTTTTAAGGGACACAGATTCACACTGCCTCGGTTTCTCCGCGCTTGCCGACGTTCGTGTGACGCCCACGTGCAACTCGCCCAAAACACTTTTCTTGCCACTGGGGCCGAGACTGAACGTAGCACATCTGTTTCTTTGTCTCAAATGGTGAGTTTGAAGTCATGCCGACTGGAAAACGGTATCAGTTGTCATTCGACCAGGCGAAGTGGTCCGAAAACAATGCCGCGACTGTCTATGCAAGAACGCGAGCGAGCCATTGGAATGTTAATGGTCGGTATGTCATCGAGAGAGACAGCCAGACAACTGAACTGCAGTCACTCTACAATTGTAAGGCTATCACAACGTTTGGCAGCAACTGGTTCCACCACTGATCGGCGCCGAACGGGCCAACCTCGTGTTACCACACCAGCGCAAGATCGATACATTCGGCAACTTCATCTTCGTAATCGATTCCTTACAGCAGCAGAAACATGTCGCCAGGTGGTTGGTCGACGGGGTCCAGTGTCTGCACAAACTCTTCGACGTCGATGGCAAGAATCAGGGCTCAATGCAAGACGCCCTCATGTTGGCCCAGTCCTCACCCGTAGACACCGTCAGCAACGCCTGCAGTGGGCCAACCAGCATCTGCCATGGACACGACGTCAGTGGAGAGCTGTGCTGTTCTCTGACGAAAGTCGATTCGCGTTATCTCATGCTGACGGGAGAATGAGAGTCTGGAGGCGTGTCGGGGAACGCTACGCCAACTGCTGCGTGTTTGAAGCCAATAGATGGGGGGGGGCAGTCTGATGGTTTGGGGGGCATTCAGTCATGACTACCGGACACCTCTGTACGTTTTTGACAACCATGTGAATGCCAACACGTACCAGCAGGTGCTGCAGAACCACGTCGTCCCGCTGTTTGGCCAGCACCCGGAGCTGCAGTTCTTCCAGCATGATAATGCACGACCCCACACCGCAAGAGCCACCGCTGCGTTTCTCCAGGCGAACAACATTGCCGTGTTGCCCTGGCCATCTCTGTCCCCTGACATGGCTCCCATTGAACACGTCTGGGATGAGCTGGGGCGTCTTGTGGCCCGTGGAAGACGTCCACAGACTCTCGATCATTTGAGGCGCGCACTGACCGAGGAGTGGGATGGACTGCCACAGGCGTTCTTGCACAACCTTGTCTACTCCATGAGGAGGCGCTGCCAAGCCTGCATCGGGGCAAATGGCGGACACACTCGGTATTACAGCTCGCGGACGGACATGCTCGTCGTCGTGTACTTTTTGACAGGGACCCTAGTGAAGTCACCACCTCATTTCAGATGAATTCGGCCATTCTTGTCAAGAACAGACATTTTGTTTCATTGAAAAATGGATGCGTAATCAAATATGCTTACTTTCATTAAATAATTCTGTACTACCAACGTTGTCTGGGTCTTTTGGCAAGCGGTGCATTTTTAATGTTGTTCAGTATACTAAAGCGTACAGAGTAAACATATGATCTATTGTACTATATTTGGATCGAACTCCAGCCTGCTCTTCTATTGTTTTCTTCCCTCTCTCTCTCTCTGCCCATGCTTTTAATCTTTTGTTGAGTATATGTGTATACATGCTACTAATAATACGCGTCAATACAACACCTCGATGATTATCAGAATTGTTATTGAATATGGAAAAAGTGCTGGACCACACAAAGAAGTGGGAAAAATGTTCAAATGTACTGACTCTGTTGTCGTTGATTTCTTGGTTAATCTTTTTAACTCAGTGTTTGATAAGGGAATCTTTCCAGAATCTTGGTCTAAATCCATAATAGTTCCTCTTCCCATGAAAGGTCATAATAACAATCCTGAATTGTGTGTATGAGAGAGAGAGAGAGAGAAGAGAGAGAGAGAGAGAGAGAGAGAGAGAGAGAGAGAGAGAGAGAGAGAGAGAGATGACGTGATTGATAAATGCATGTAATTCTTTGTATCGTGTTTCAGTTCACTTACATTCTTCTTCTTGCATTTGTGACCGTTCTCAGTCCCGCCGTTATGGAAGCCATATTCCGTACTGGGGATAATGTTAAAAAATCCAAAACCGTGGGAATTTGTGTTTTTTTTCTTTCTTTCTTTCTTTCTTTCTTTCTTTCTTTTTCTTTCTTTTCTCTTCTTCTTCTGCTCTCTCTCTCTCTCTCTCTCTCTCTCTCTCTCTCTCTCTCTCTCTCTCTCTCTCTCTCTCTCTCTCTCTCTCTCTCTCTCTCTCTCTGTTGCTGTTTGTTTGGGGGAAGATGGAAATGGGGGTGGGGGCATGCACGGAAACGTGATGCTCCGCTCATCAGCACAGAAGGAAATACGATTTAACTTTACTTGTCATTTTTCTTTTTAACCCATGCTTCCACTCATGGAGTCTTGGTGAACAGTTGTGTTCTTCCCAAAGAGCTTAGAGGAGACTGGAGACTGCATTAATGTTGACTCCGAAGGGAAAGTCTCTTCTGACCTCGCTTACTCTCACAAACAGGAAGTGAACCAGGGACTCTTCAGTGAAGAGAACAAGACTCTCATCCTCCACCTCCACCCAGCCTCGCTTCGTGTCTGGTGTTTCTCGTCTCCAGCCAGCGATCAGGTGTGTCTGGCACCGTGTCTGTGTGATGTCTGTCAACTGACGTCCTGTGTGTCTGGCACTATGTCTGTGTCATGGCTGTCCTCTGTGTCTGGCACTATGTCTGTGTGATGACTGTCAACTGGTGTCCTCTGTGTCTGGCACTATGTCTGTGTGATGTCTGTCAACTGGCGTCCTCTGTGTCTGGCACTATGTCTGTGTGATGTCTGTCCTCTGTGTCTGGCACTATGTCTGTGTGCTGTCTGTCAACTGGCGTCCTCTGTGTCTGGCACTATGTCTGTGTGATGTCTGTCCTCTGTGTCTGGCACTATGTCTGTGTGATGTCTGTCCTCTGTGTCTGGCACTATGTCTGTGTGATGTCTGTCAACTGGCGTCTTCTGTGTCTGGCACTATGTCTGTGTGATGTCTGTCAACTGGCGTCCTCTGTGTCTGGCACTATGTCTGTGTGATGTCTGTCCTCTGTGTCTGGCACTATGTCTGTGTGATGTCTGTCCTCTGTGTCTGGCACTATGTCTGTGTGATGTCTGTCAACTGGCGTCCTCTGTGTCTGGCACTATGTCTGTGTCACGACTGTCCTCTGTGTCTGGCACTATGTCTGTGTCATGACTGTCCTCTGTGTCTGGCACTATGTCTGTGTGATGTCTGTCAACTGTCGTCCTCTGTGTCTGGCACTATGTCTGTGTCATGACTGTCCTCTGTGTCTGGCACTATGTCTGTGTGATGTCTGTCCTCTGTGTCTGGCACTATGTCTGTGTGATGTCTGTCAACTGGCGTCTTCTGTGTCTGGCACTATGTCTGTGTGATGTCTGTCAACTGGCGTTCTCTGTGTCTGGCACTATGTCTGTGTGATGTCTGTCCTCTGTGTCTGGCACTATGTCTGTGTGATGTCTGTCCTCTGTGTCTGGCACTATGTCTGTGTCATGACTGTCCTCTGTGTCTGGCACTATGTCTGTGTCATGACTGTCCTCTGTGTCTGGCACTATGTCTGTGTGATGTCTGTCAACTGGCGTCCTCTGTGTCTGGCACTATGTCTGTGTCACGACTGTCCTCTGTGTCTGGCACTATGTCTGTGTCATGACTGTCCTCTGTGTCTGGCACTCTGTCTGTGTCATGACTGTCCTCTGTGTCTGGCACTATGTCTGTGTCATGACTGTCCTCTGTGTCTGGCACTATGTCTGTGTCATGACTGTCCTCTGTGTCTGGCACTATGTCTGTGTGATGTCTGTCAACTGGCGTCCTCTGTGTCTGGCACTATGTCTGTGTCACGACTGTCCTCTGTGTCTGGCACTATGTCTGTGTCATGACTGTCCTCTGTGTCTGGCACTCTGTCTGTGTCATGACTGTCCTCTGTGTCTGGCACTATGTCTGTGTCATGACTGTCCTCTGTGTCTGGCACTATGTCTGTGTCATGACTGTCCTCTGTGTCTGGCACTATGTCTGTGTGATAACTGTCAACTGGCGTCCTCTGTGTCTAGCACTGTGTCTGTGTCAGGACTGTCATCTGTGTCTGGCACTATGTCTGTGTCATGACTGTCCTCTGTGTCTGGCACTATGTCTGTGTCATGACTGTCCTCTGTGTCTGGCACTATGTCTGTGTCATGACTGTCAACTGGTGTTCTCTGTGTCTGGCACTATGTCTGTGTCATGACTGTCAACTGGTGTTCTCTGTGTCTGGCACTATGTCTGTGTGATGTCTGTCAACTGGTGTTCTCTGTGTCTGGCACTATGTCTGTGTGATGTCTGTCCTCTGTGTCTGGCACTATGTCTATGTCATGACTGTCAACTGGTGTTCTCTGTGTCTGGCACTATGTCTGTGTGATGTCTGTCAACTGGTGTTCTCTGTGTCTGGCACTATGTCTGTGTGATGTCTGTCCTCTGTGTCTGGCCCTATGTCTGTGTCATGACTGTCAACAGGTGCCCTCTGTGTCTGGCACTATGTCTGTGTCATGACTGTCCTCTGTGTCTGGCACTATATCTGTGTGATGTCTGTCAACTGGCGCCCTCTGTCCTGGGCTGTGTGGACTGTTCACAGCTCTGGGCAGGACAGTCTGAGGCAGGGTCTCCGTGGCTGGGGGAGGGGGGGGGGGGGCTTGGGGGGGGGGGGGCGGGGTCGGAGTGGACAGAGCAAGGACAGCGTGTGAACACGCTCATGTGGGTTTTGCAATACGTGCAGCCAGACGGTGAGGTTACATAACTTGGCCAGGGATCACGTGGGGGTGCAGTGGGGATGATGAGGGGGGAAAACAGGGGGAAGGGGGGGGGGGGGGGGGGGGGGGGGGGGGGGGGGGCGGCAAGGGGGAAAGGGAGGGAGAGGGAGAGAAGCAGAAGGAAATGGCGGAAGCAGGGTGTCGTATGATAGATTGAGCGGTTTTAAAAAAATAACGTTTGTCAATAAAAGAGACAGTCACAAATCAAGACATTCAATTGAAGCGATTAATGTTCTAATGCAGCTTCTTTTCGTTTGAAACCAGCTCATCAAACAAACCGTACAGACAAATATTGTTTCTAGGGGCTAGAGGTTAAAAAAAGGGGGAAATTAAAACAAAAATGACTATACTGTCAAACGAAAGAACTAAATCACAAACAACAAACACGACACGTTTCGACTGGGCGCAGGTGTTCTCATTCCTTTCGCGCCTAATTTGAGGAGATAAATGACTGTCTGTTCGTGCTTCGTTTTCATTGATTGATGCTTGTAGAAGACCAAAGAGTGCAAAACGTATTGGATTTGTCTTGTGCGCTGTTTCTCTCGTTTTGGTGGCCTGGTTATTGTTTTCTTTTAAGGTTGTTTAAAATTCCACCTGCAGCCACCGCACGTTGAAACTAAAACAAAGGGATGCAAAAAAGGATGTTCAGCCATTATTCCCCCCCCCCTCCTCCCCCCCCCTCCCCCACTCCAGACTCCACTCCCTCCTCAAGCACCCAAACCAGAAGTCCATCTGTCGGCCTCGTCCTGTTCACACAGATTCCAGCGTGAAGACCACACCTCAGACTGTTTGGCCGGCAGAGGGGTGAGAAATCAGGACAGCAGAGGGTGAGAAGTCAGGACAGCAGAGGTGTGAGAAGTCAGGACAGCAGAGGTGTGAGCAGTCAGGACAGCCGAGGGGTGAGAAGTCAGGACAGCAGAGGGGTGAGAAGTCAGGACAGCACAGGTGTGAGAAGTCAGGACAGTAGAGGTGTGAGAAGTCAGAACAGCAGAGATGTGAGAAGTCAGGACAGCAGGGGTGTGAGCAGTCAGGACAGGAGAGGTGTGAGAAGTCAGGACAGCAGAGGTGTGAGAAGTCAGGACAGCAA
>CM031595.1:7981163-7991163 GCA_018398815.1 Conus ventricosus
CATCTGTTAGTTATTATTGAAATATACTTTTCCGTTTCAAATATACTTTTAAAGCCATAAAACCAGTTATATTTATCCGTGTTTTCCATTTTAGAATGCCAGTTTTGTTTATATGAAGCTATCATCCTGTCTTTGAATTCCAAAATAAAACCATCCTCATAACCAACTCCCTGGCACATCCATACAATCCCAAATCCGTGAGTAGTCAAAATCTTCTTAACAGAATATACCCAATTTTCTTTCCCCTGTTCATGCTCATTCAATAACATTTCATAAGCCTCTTTACAAAGTCTTGAGGCAGGAAGCCTCAGCAGTTTTAGCCAGTATTTTATACATTAATGTTTGACCTAATATACAACGGATATCTGCCGGTTAATCCAGAGAGAGAGAGAGGAGAGAGAGAGAGAGAGAGAGAGAGAGAGAGAGAGAGAGAGAGAGAGAGAGAGAGAGAGAGAGAGAGAGAGAGAGAGAGAGGAGAGAGAGAGAGCGGTTTCAGTTTCATTAAAAAAGGCATCACTCGGTGCAAACTACTTTGTTCTTTAGTTTCAAAAAATAGGAAGAAAGAAACATAGAAAAAATAAAAACTGTCCCACAGCTGCTGCGCGCTGAGGGTGCAGTATGCATGGGGGTTTAAGGTAAATACACGAATAACGTGATACATAAATAAGGACAGCTTTTGGAGAAGGGACCCGTTGACAAGTCTCAGTACATTGTGTGTGTGTGTGTGTGTGTGTGTGTGTGTGTGTGTGTGTGTGTGTGTGTGTGTGTGTGTGTGTGTGTGTGTGTGTGTGTGGCGCGCGCGCGCGCGCGCGCGTGTGTGTGTGTGTGTGTGTGTGTGTGTGTGTGTGTGTGTGTGTGTGTTGTAATACAGCTGATATATATATATATATATATATATATATATATATATATATATATATATATATATATATATATATTCCTTGAACCCTGTGGTGGTGGTGGTGGTGGTGGTGGTGGTGGTGGTGTGTGTGTGTGTGTGTGTGTGTGTGTGTGTGTGTGTGTGTGTGTGTGTGTGTGTGTGTGTGTGTGTTGTAATATAGATGATATATATATATATATATAATATATATATATATATATATATATATATATATATTATATATATATATATATATATATATATATATATATATATATGTCAATGATGTATATATAATATACATATATATATGTCAATGATGTATATAATAATATACATATATATATATGTTAAGAATATTTTTTTTAAATGAAGATGTTGCTCCCCAAGGGGTTGAGCACCTTCAGATTTTTAAAGAACACTTTTATATTGTTCATATATATATATATATATATATATATATTATATATATATATATATATATATATATATATATATATATATAGACAATGGTAGTAAATACCAGCAGAGATTTAAAAAAAATGCTCAACCGGACTGGGAGCAACATTTGTTAAAAGGTAAGGTTTAAAACTATCTACAGCGCTGTTTCATGCGGATGCAATCATCAGGATGTGGTGGGTCTGTGCTGCCGGTGTTTTATAACTGCTTGTGTTGTCTGTCATCACGTGCTGTCTGTGTTTTTCGTGTGTTTCTGGTTCTCATATATATATATATTCCTTGAACCCTTGGTGGTGAGAACACCACAGAATTACGGACTGTCGTGTGTCTCTATTTGACGCCAAGAGCACAGACACAGTCAGCCGTGTCTCCCTGATCAGTTCCGATCCAGCGGACGAAAGGCCCAGGAGCAGGCGATACATATAGATCTGCCGTCGAGAGAGATTTCGATGGTTCCCTCATGCAGTTAGTGAAGGGTTTTCATTTTTATAATATACATCCCCCCCTTTTTTTTTTAAATTTTCAAATCTTTGCCAAATCATTATTATTATGATGGAAGAATTGTTAACCTACACTTGTTTCCCCCCCCCCCCCACTACTTAATTGTTCAGCATTATACGAATCAGTGGGCGATTGCATCTCTTAGGAGATCCAAGTAAAGGTTGTTTTGCTCAATTCATAGCCGCTGACAATGCTTGGGTTATTGAACAACAGAGCTGACCACTCCGACTGTTCCATTTTTTTTTTTATATCTCCCTTGCATCCTTAAATAGATCCTCAAGCATAGGCTCAAAGATTATCCCCTACATTTTATACTGTTTGCATAATGCTTTTAATTTTTCAACAACTTTTTACCTCTCCACACTTTTGTTTTATTTTATTCTACTACCTTTCGCTGGCTGCTTTGGGGGTGTTGTTGGATTCTTCTTTGAACCCTTGGTGGTGAGAAACACCACAGAATTACGGACTGTGGTGTGTCTCTATTTGACGCCAAGAGCACAGACACAATCAGCCTTGTCTCCCTGATGAGTTTCGATCCAGCGGACGAAAGGCCTAGGAGCAGGCGATGCATGTAGATCTGCCGTCGAGAGGGATTGTGATGGTTCCCTCATGCAGTTAGTGAAGGGTTTTCATATTTATAATATACACCCCTCCCTCCTTTTTTGTTGTTGTTGTTGTTGTAATTTTCAAATCTTTGCCAAATCATTATTGTAATGATGGAAGAATTGTTAACCTACACTTATTTTCCCCCACTACTAAATTGTTCAGCATTATATATATACTTGAACATGTTTTCCCACAGGGACGATTTAATTGATCCAAGCTTTCACCACAAGACTTCTTCACACACACACACAACGCGCACACAACACGCACGCGCGCGCGCACGCACACACAAACTCTCTGTCTGTCTCTCTCTCTCTCTCTCTCCTAGACATTATTCAATAAAGATGAAATCGGTTCACCGCTCTATGAGATATCTTTTTCTTGCTATCTCTGTCTTCTTGGCCTGCCCCCCCCCCCCCCCCCCCCTCCGCGTCGTCGTTTATCTCCCCACCCCCTATTCTTCACTAAGCAGGTAATCCACTGTGATTCTGATGGTCTAGCTCTGTTTATTTCGTCCCCCCTCGCCCTGTTCTATCCAAAAGCTCCTTCCTGTTTGGTCATAGCATCTCAGATAGCCTTCTCACACATCGGTTTCCGGCGGAAGACAGCCTTCTCACACATCGGTTTCCAGTGGAAGACAGCCTTCTCGCACATCGGTTTCCGGCGGAAGACAGCCTTCTCACACATCGATTTCCGGCGGATGGCTTGAAAACGAGAGGACTTCCGACAACTACAAGATATGGACTTATAGTGGGCTTGTTAAGGAAATGTTGACTTCAAGTCATGATGCAAAGGTCCCCTTGGCATGTATGCTCTCCAAGGCTTTAGAAAAAGAATTATCCAAAGACACACGCTGTATCTCAAAATCCAAGATGGCCGACGGTGGCCATCTTGAATGATATGGTCGATGCCTAATTTTGAAAGTGTTTGTCACAATAACTAATTCGATACATGTTTTCTGGGTAATTTCAGGTCGCTAAAATCATTTCTGGTATCGAATTTACTTTTAGAAAATGTTTCAACAAAATAATAAATTAGCATAATGGGAACAGAAGCAATTTGATAATAATCAGAAGGTCTAATTCGATCTTTCAGATTAAACGTATCTTTTTTTTAAATAACTAAGTTAATTAGATAAGAAGACTTCAAATGTTTGGTTGCATAGACAAGCTTTCCATTATACCTAGGTCGGGTCAGGTTAAATTAAAAACAAAAGAGGTATTGAAACTGCATCAGGAACCCAACCCACAACCTTCTAACATCACAGTTAATGCACTACCAGTCGTGGCTAGTAAGTTATTAAAAACACTGTGAGCAAAGTCTGTCTGATTTGGGAACAAAATGTCTTCCAACCTCGCGTTCTCTCGACACCATACTCCAAGAAGGTTACGTTTGGTTGGAAAAAGTGAGAAGCAGTCTCTCAGAACAGACCCTAGAAGCTGGGGAATGGATTTCCTGGGCAGCATACTACGCCAGCATTACCAACCCCCCTCTTGCTCCTCCACGCAAGTCATATATGCTGCCTTTGTTTACTGAATCTCCCAACAACCCTGCAATGGTTTGGCATGGCATGAAGGTCATTCTTCAGGCCATAAAACACATCAATCCGGGTCAGACACCAGTCATGGAAGTTGATCAACCCTGTTCACACTGGCCAAAAAACTTCAATGGAAGTATCCTCACACTGAGCATGGTGAAGACGCCTTTCTGGTGACCCTGGGGGGCTATGTACACAGAGAAGATGCTTTGGGTGTTTCTGGTGACTGGCTGGACAGTAGTGGGTGGGTTACAGCACTTACTAATAGTGGTGTCTCAACAAGCGGCAAAGCTGATTCCTTCATCGGTGTCCACCACATCTGCAGAACTAGGTACATGCACCAAGTGTCAGTAGCCGCTCTGTATCAGTTCATGAAAAAGGGATTTGACCATTACGTTAATAAAGCGACAAATGAAGCTGATGATGACTTCAACACTCTGCCATTTGACGAATGGCTAAAGCAGTTATGTAAACGCGCAGCCACAAGCAGATTACTGGTTCAAGTCCATGGAATTGGATCTTCTCATTCTCCAGTTTGTAAAGTCTTGTCGCACTGCTGACTTCTCTCTCAACATGGAGACCCTTGATTCTCTGATGCCGTGGGTTGTCTCTCTGGATCATACTCACTATGCTCGGGACTTGCCCATCCATCTCCGTGACATGCCAACACTTGAAAAGCGACACCCTACGCTATATGAAGAGTTCAAACGGGGTCACTTCATGGGACATAAGACAAGACGAGCATTCTCGCACATACCGCGTGACCAGATGCATGAGCAACTGATAGATAGGCTGAAGAATCACGCTGGCGTCATTGAGAATCTGGATGACCCACGCACAGTTCGCCGGAAACAAGTTGTTCGCCCAGAGATGGCTCGTCTTGTCAGAGAATTTGAGGGGACAAAGAAGTCAGATGAACTGATGCATCATGAACAATACCCAAAGTTCCAATCTGACTTTAAATCTGATGTAACTGCGCTGGTTGATGCATTTGAACAGCTGGGAAATCCCTTCTTAGAAGACAGTGGCGAGCTGCTTGACTTGGACCAGTCAATTTTCATGCCTTCAGATGTGGTAGAGAATGTAAGAAGGGTGAAGGCGACTGGACTGCAGGCATACACAGCATTTCTCGACAAACGCGTAAGCTCACAGGAAGAGGCTTTCACTGCTCCAATACACAAAACTAATCTGAAATTGTTCAAAGCGTCTCTCTCTGAACCCCGCCGAAAGTCTGAGATCTCTGTTATCAAGGAGAAACAAGCAAAAGTGACCGAATTTTGTTGGCTGCGAATTCTGGTCGCATCATCGATGACTATGTATTCGCACACGAAAACTGCACTTACCCTCCCTCACTTACTCGGAAGGGAAGCATGCACCATGGAAACAAGAGTGAGATCCTGGACTGCATTGTCCCTTCAGGTCTTGACAATCACAGACCAGTAACGACAGCCTGTGTACTGGACGGGGCTGTGCTCGTTCAAATGCTTCGTCCTCAACGTGCGGAGACTATTGGTAAATAATTCACTGGTGAGTTGGTGCTATACATCCTCTCCTGGTTTGAAGGGAATGGCCGTATAGACAGTGTCTGGGATGTTTACTCCAAGACAAGCTTGAAGTCAAGAACTCGGGAACAAAGAGGCAGTGGAGCACGGAGGCGGGTCACTTTCTCAACCAGACTTCCTGGAATCTGGGCTGCCTTCCTTCATGTAGACCAGATCAAGCAGGAGTGGTTTGTGGAGATCGGCAAAAATCTGAAGCTCATAACACTTCCACAGGGCAAGCAGCTCTTCACCACAATTCTTGGTGATTGTGCGAGCTCACCAGCAGGAGCTGATGTCGACGCTGTGGCTCCCTGCACGCAGGAGGAAGCTGATACACGGATTTTTCTCCATGTGGCTGCAGCTGCCTCTGCCGGTCATCGTCGAGTAATTGTGTGAACCGTGGACAGTGATTGTTGTTGTGCTGGATGTCTCAGCATTTCTTGCCCTTGGATATAAGATCGATGAACTCTGGATAGCGTTTGGTATGCGACGTAGTCACCAGTTCATTCCAATACATGTCATTGCTCGTGAACTTGGACCATCCAAAGCAAAGGCACTGCCAGCAGTTCATGCATTAACTGGATGCGACACGACCTCTGCATTCTTTGGCAAAGGCAAGAAGACGGCATGGTCAGTGTGGCAGTCTCTCCCGGAACTCACTTTGCCTCTACAGTTTCTCTCGTGCCCTAACCCCAGCATCAGATGGTTACAACTCACACAGCAATGCGTGAGAGATTCACCATGCAGCTGTATGGTATTTATGATGATGACTCCACAAGCGTAAATGCTGCCAGACTTCACCTTTTTTGCACAAAGGGAAACTTTGAGCATATGCCACCAAGCAGAGATGCTCTTCATCAACACCTCCTCAGAGTAGCTTATCAGAGTGGACATGTGTGGGGTAAAATCTCCAGCTCCTGTCAATCCAACTGAATGGGGATGGCAACAAGAATATCCCGATTCTTGGGTGAAATACATAGAAATGATGAATCCGATTAGTTCAAATGGAACAAAGGTAGGCAATGAATGTGAACTTCAATGTTATTAGACACCTGTTACTTGTAGCTAAGGTTTACATGAAAGACTTCTTGACTGATTTGAAGTTAGGCTGTCATGCCTGAATCAGAGTATACATATGTGGGGAAACAGGTTCAATAAGTCTTCTGTATGAGTATCTGACTCTAATTCCTGTTTCAATAAATTGTATGAATATTTCAACTTTGTGCATTCATTTTCAACGTTTGACCTTTTAAATGCAACGCAAATGTTATATTGATAACAGCAATGTGTTCAGTGACCTCAAAATATATAGAAAACATGTGTTGCATTAATTTCTATGACAAAAAGTTTCTGGGCTATGTTTTGACCACATTACTCAATATGGCCGACGGCGGCCATCTTGGATTTTGAGATACAGCTTGTGTCTTTGGATAAATCTGTTCAAAAAGCATTGAGGAGCTTCTATGCCAAAGGGGACCTTTGCATCATAACTTGAAGTCAACACCCAATTTTGTGCAGTTAACAAGCCTACTATTATAAGCGAATGAGAGAGAGAGATACTGGAGAGAGAGAGGGAGGGAGGTGGGGGGAGGGAGAGTGAGAGAAAGAGAGAGATACAGAAATACAGCCAGCCAGAGAGAGAGAGAGAGAGAGAGAGAGAGAGAGAGAGAGAGAGAGAGAGAGAGAGAGAGAGAGAGAGAGAGAGAGAGAGAGAATCCGGACGAATATGTGCATCAGCATTTGTTAAACCCAGTTCGTCATTGTTGTTGTGTTTATCACAACAGTCTTTCATTGCCTTGCCAAGAGCTTCATATACGTGGGAACAGCCAGGACACGGACAGTGCGGTCACTGCAGGAAGGGTCACTCTCTGGTCTGAGGGTCCACCGAGAACAGACGTGGACACGGATGTCGTTGACCAGTGACACGTGATTGACTGACCCCTGTGGGAGGGTGTCCTTATTTCTTCGCTCCCTAATGGACTGCTTGGGGTTGTAGCTGGACAGAGGAAGAGCCGAGTTTTGTTTCTCATGGTTCTGGTCACCGACGCAGCTTTAGCCGCATGGATAGAATGTCTTCACTTTAATCTGAGGGTATTGGGTTTGAGTCCGGGGTGTGTTTAGTATATGAATTATGAAGGGAGGCTTTTTTAACCCATTTAATTATACGTGTGGAATACTTTAGCGTCTGAACGCTTTTTCCATACCGTTGCATGCAAAATGATCGATGCTTAAGATACTGCTGGACGCATGAATGATAACAGCCTGGTGGGATGAGTGATATAGTTGTCACCAGCCCCTCTCCTTGCCCTTGTCCACCACTACCCATTCGTGTGAAGGTATGCTCTGGCAAGAGGAATGGAACTCGTAGATGGAAAAAAAAAACTGTTCCGAATACGGCCAAACCTGAAATAGTTTTTAACCATGTTCTATGCGCGGCAGTAAGTAAGAAACCGTCTTGTGCTGTTTGCATACAGGCCACTCCTTTTACATCCATTCCTATCTTTTAAAAGCCGAAGAAGCTCCGTGGTGCATTCGATGTCATGAACCACTTACAGTGAAACATATCCTTTCAAAGTGTTAGGATTTGCCTGATGTGAGACATAAACGCTTCACAGGAGACTCCATTAAAACCTTGTTCAGAGATGTCCCACCAGATGATCTCTGAAAGAGGTCAACATTTTTCATCCGGTCTAAGATTTTACGGAAGAAAGATTTTCAACGAAATTTTCCAGTGTGTTTTTAGAAGTTGTATTTTAAAGGATTATGTGCATAAGCTTTTTATTTTTTTCTTTAACTGATTTGTGAGTTGACCCCAACGCGGCGACAGCCGTGATGTGGCCCTTCGCGGTCGGCTGGGCTCTAAGCAACATTCTCTCTCTCTCTCTCTCTCTCTCTCTCTCTCTCTCTCTCTCTCTCTCTCTCTCTCTCTCCTCTCTCTCCCCCCCCCCTTTAGTAGGTTGTTTGTTTTACTGTTATTGCTGTTCTTTTTTTTATTATCTTAGTTTCTTCTTTTCCTCATGCAGTGTCATAACTCTGCGAAGACACATTAAGATTCTGTAATGCATGCCAGTTATCAGTTTGTTATAGAAAGATGAAAACGTACACTGGCCTGCACCTGGTATTCATAGACGATAATAAACTGACAAACATCGTCCATTACTTGAACATTTACCTGATTATTAACATTGTCAATATTATCATTATAATTGTTGTTATGATAATTACAATAATAATAGTAATTAATTTTATTATTGTTGTTGTTATTACCATAACAATAACAACAATGACAATGTAATGATAACAATAACAATAATGATAATGATGATGAAAGTAATAATAATAATATAATAATAATGATGATTATGATATATAATAATATGATGATGATGACAAGAAGAAGAACGATGATGATAATAACAATAATGATAATAACAGTAATAGTAGTAGAAGAAGTAGTAGTAGTAGTAACAATAATAATGATGGTAACAATGATGATGATAGAGAATAGTGACAAGAACAATAATCATCATCATAATAATAATTATAACAATAGTGATAAAATTATCATTATCATTATTATTATTGTTATTATTGTTGCTGTTGTTGTTCTTATCATTTGTTTACTTTGCATTTTCGTTGTTTTCGTCTTTGCTCATTTATCTATTTATTCAGTCATCATTCAAAGCGTTCTCAATCATTTATGAGTTTACGTCTTCTGATAGCAGTTTCGTACATAAGGCATTATCTTAACATGCAAAAATGCAAACACACACACACACACACACACACACACACACACACACACACACACACACACACACACACACACACACACACACACACACACACACACACACACACACACGCGCGCGCACGCACGCACACACACACATGCATATGCAAACACCCTTGTACTCATAAACATGCATGCACATGCACGCATGTACACACGCGCCACGCGCGCACACACACACACACACACACACACACACACACACACACACACACACACACACACACACACACACACACACACACACACACACACACACACACACACACACACATGCATGCGCGCGCGCGCATCTTGATCATTCAATGTTAGCTAAATACCTCAGAAATTTGAAAAATAGTTTGTAAGGCTCCTGCCCAAAACCGTAGACAAACGAATCACAAGACAAAACGCGACGCGTTTCGACCTCGTAAGTCTTCTTCAGGCAAAACACACAAACACTCAGGACAACTATTTTTCAACTTATGTTTGTTTAGATTTCCGCCTGCAGTCGCCTCGCTTTGCTACTAAAATGCCTCAGGCCTGAGCAGCGTGTTGGAATTACAAAAAAAAAAAGAAAAAAGAAAATGCATTGGCCAGACCACTAATCAGTCCTGTCCTTACTGCACTCTTCCACATCTTTTTGTCTGAGCTATTTCTTCACTCACTGAGTCCTCCAGCGGTGAATCCTGCGCACTGTGGTC
>CM031595.1:7993602-8003602 GCA_018398815.1 Conus ventricosus
GAGTTGTTACGTGCACATTTTTAACAGGTAAAGACTTGCTGCCACAGATCTGTCATCATCATCTCCATTTTTTACCGTGGAAAAAAAACAACTGGGCTCGTGTTTCAGAGACACTTTCTCACTCTCTCTGCACGTGTGGGTGGGGGATGGGAAGGTGTGGTGGTGATGGTGGGATGTGTGTGGTGTGTGTGTGTGTGTGTGTGTGTGTGGTGTGTGGTGTGTGTGTGGTGTGTGTGTGTGTGTGTGTGTGTGTGAGAGAGAGAGAGAGAGAGAGAGAGAGAGAGAGAGAGAGAGAGAGAGAGAGAGAGAGAGAGAGAGAGAGAGAGAAACTTTTGCCGCCCTCACACCCACCTACCCTCTCTCTCTTTCTTCCCCCCCCCCCCCCCCTTCAACTACCCAACACCATCTTTCTCTCTTTTGTGTCTATAAACCCTTTCTCCCCCAGCCACGTCCTGTCTCTGTCTCTCTGTCTGTCTGTCTCGTCTCTCTCTCTCTCTCTGATTGTGACTGTAGAATTGATTATATTACAGTGTTGCTATGTTGAATTGTCAGTGTGAATGATATGTGTTGAAATACTGTATGCACGACAGGGACAGATTGTAAGAATAGGTCTTGATCTAAAATCTTCATCCTTGAATATTAAAGATCAATCAATCAATCAATCAATCAATCAATCGGTCAATATCTCTTTCTCCTCCCTCCCTTCCTCCCTCCCTCCCTCCCTCCCTCCCTCCCTCCCCCCTCTCTCTCTCCCTCTCTCTCTCTCATTCTCTTCTCTCTCTCTCTCTCTCTCTCTCTCTCTCTCTCTCTCTCCCTCTCTCTCTCTCTCTCTCTCTCTCTCCCCTCTTATCTTTCTCTCCAGGGCGGATCAGAGATAGGGGGAAGGGGAATGGATGGGATAGAAAGGAAACATAGGGTTCAGAAACCTTTTCCCCTTTTCCCTTACCTCCCCCTGCCGTTCCCCCTCCTCCCCCCTCCCTCCTTATATCCCGCCACCCATCTCGAGTCTTAAGTTCTTAAATTTAAAAGCGCTTTATACGATGGATTATTTTTTTAATTTATCTATTGATTAATAGATGAATAAGCACCTTTTTTTTAAAAAAGATTTTGCTTGGCATGTGCCCGGACATGTGATCGACCAAGTCATTAAAAAAATTCAGCCAGATTCTATTGCCATCCCCAGTGTAAGGGAAGCGGTAAAGAGTGCATTGCAGAGAAGAAGAAGAAGAAGAAAACTAACCAAAAATCATGGCGGAAACGCTTGTCAGAAAATGTTCTTGACAACACAGGGCAGAGGCACTGCTCCTCCCATGCTCCCCCCCCCCCCCCACCCCCCACCATCCCATCCCTGCACCTCCCACCCTCCCCCTGCCCCCGCCACCTACCCGGTCTTTATTCCCTCCCTTCTCTGCTCGCTCTCTCGTGGCAGGAAACCTGTAATGGAGGCTGTCAGGCCAGGACTGGGAGGCAGGTGATGGCGAAATATCCCCCGGACAAGATAATGGTCACCGCCTCCTGTGGTCCTGAGGTGCGCGCCATGACTCAGCCTGTGTTGACAGAGGGGAGGAGTGGAGAACTGAAATATGGCTCATGGCGTGCCAGTGGCATGATTACTCTCACACGTTTGATAATACCCTTCTCTTTCTTTTCTTTCTTCTTTGTCCGTTTCTTCTCTTCTTCTTCTTCTTGTTCAGCTTATTTTCTTTTTTGACGTCGTCCCCTTCCTTTTCTTTCTTTCTTTTCTTCATTTTGTCGTCTTCTTCCTCCTCTCCTTGTTTTCGTCATCTTCTTCTTCCTTATTTTGTTTCTTTATTTTCTTCCTTATAAACTCACTGTCCATCTGTCTCTTGTTTCTTCCTTATAAACTCACTGTCCATCTGTCTCTTGTTTCTTCCTTATAAACTCACTGTCCATCTGTCTCTTGTTTCTTCCTTATAAACTCACTGTCCATCTGTCTCTTGTTTCGCTTCTTGTTTCTCTTTCCTCTCCCTCTTCTTTCCTCTGCATTCTTTTCGTTTTTTCTTCTCTTTGATTAATTGTCTGTAATTTTCATCTTGAAACCGGATCCTAATTTTCTTTTCTTTTTTTCTGGGGAAGAGGTGGAGTAGGGGTCATAAGAGGGGACAGGTGTGCTGGGCATGTTGTGCATTCCCCTCCATACTACATCAAGCGCTAAGAAGGTCTACAGATGTTTGGGTGACAGTCATGTTGACCAACACAGAGTTCTGCTTGCTGACATTTCTGAATCTATAATGACCAGGAGATGGGCCAAAGAGTCTTCTCCTCTTTCTCCCTCCCTTTTTTACTTATGTCCAAAATCATGGTTGCTTTGAAACTGCAAGTTAAATAGATATCATTTGAATCAAAGTATTGTAATAAATGGACAAGATCGGTATGATTCATTTTGCTGAATGGTTTTTCAACTGATCTGGTAACCATTTCCTGATTTCTTGACGCCTGCGTATTATTCAGTGCGTTGATGGCTTTCAAAAATTGACGTGAATCTGTTGTAGAAGTTAAACATTAAAAAAAAATCATATCTCGAACCACGTTTCATAGAAGTTAATCTACTTGTTTCATTTCCTTTTTGTTCCAAATTTTCTGTAATGTTTTGATCTACGTTTCATTAGTGTTCATTATTTTTTAATGTTTTGTCTACGTTCATTATGTTCATTATTTTCTGTATGTTTGATCTACGTTTCATTAGTGTTCATATTCTGTAATGTTTTATCTCGTTTCATAGTGTCATTTATTTCTGTAATGTTTTGATCTACGTTTCATTAGTGTTCATTTATTTTCTGTAATGTTTTGATCTACGTTTCATTAGTGTTCATTTATTTTCTGTAATGTTTTGATCTACGTTTCATTAGTGTTCAATTTTATTTATCCCTAGTAATGTTATTGAATTTCTACGTTTCATTAGTGTTCATTTATTTTCTGTAATGTTTTGATCTACGTTTCATTAGTGTTCATTTATTTTCTGTAATGTTTTGATCTACGTTTCATTAGTGTTCATTTATTTTCTGTAATGTTTTGATCTACGTTTCATTAGTGTTCATTTATTTTCTGTAATGTTTTGATCTACGTTTCATTAGTGTTCATTTATTTTCTGTAATGTTTTGATCTACGTTTCATTAGTGTTCATTTATTTTCTGTAATGTTTTGATCTACGTTTCATTAGTGTTCATTTATTTTCTGTAATGTTTTGATCTACGTTTCATTAGTGTTCATTTATTTTCTGTAATGTTTTGATCTACGTTTCATTAGTGTTCATTTTATTTCTGTAATGTTTTGATCTACGTTTCATTAGTGTTCATTTATTTTCTGTAATGTTTTGATCTACGTTTCATTAGTGTTCATTTATTTTCTGTAATGTTTTGATCTACGTTTCATTAGTGTTCATTTATTTTCTGTAATGTTTTGATCTACGTTTCATTAGTGTTCATTTATTTTCTGTAATGTTTTGATCTACGTTTCATTAGTGTTTCTTTTATTTTCTGTAATGTTTTGATCTACGTTTCATTAGTGTTCATTTATTTTCTGTAATGTTTTGATTTACGTTTCATTAGTGTTCATTTATTTTCTGTAATGTTTTGATCTACGTTTCATTAGTGTTTCATTTATTTTCTGTAATGTTTTGATCTACGTTTCATTAGTGTTCATTTATTTTCTGTAATGTTTTGATCTACGTTTCATTAGTGTTCATTTATTTTCTGTAATGTTTTGATCTACGTTTCATAGTGTTCATTTATTTTCTGTAATGTTTTGATCTACGTTTCAATAGTGTTCATTTTATTTTCTGTAATGTTTTGATCTACGTTTCATTAGTGTTCATTTATTTTCTGTAATGTTTTGATCTACGTTTCATTAGTGTTCATTTATTTTCTGTAATGTTTTGATCTACGTTTCATTAGTGTTCTTTTATTTCTGTAATGTTTTGATCTACGTTTCATTAGTGTTCATTTATTTTCTGTAATGTTTTGATCTACGTTTCATTAGTGTTCATTTATTTTCTGTAATTTTTGATCTACGTTTCATTAGTGTTCATTTATTTTCTGTAATGTTTTGATCTACGTTTCATTAGTGTTCATTTATTTTCTGTAATGTTTTGATCTACGTTTCATTAGAGTTCATTTATTTTCTGTAATGTTTTGATCTACGTTTCATTAGTGTTCATTTATTTTCTGTAATGTTTTGATCTACGTTTCATTAGTGTTCATTTATTTTCTGTAATGTTTTGATCTACGTTTCATTAGTGTTCATTTATTTCTGTAATGTTTTGATCTACGTTTCATTAGTGTTCATTTATTTTCTGTAATGTTTTGATCTACGTTTCATTAGTGTTCATTTATTTTCTGTAATGTTTTGATCTACGTTTCATTAGTGTTCATTTATTTTCTGTAATGTTTTGATCTACGTTTCAATAGTGTTCTTTATTTTCTGTAATGTTTTGATCTACGTTTCATTAGTGTTCATTTATTTTCTTAATGTTTTTGATCTAACTTTTCAGTGTTCATATTATTTTTCTGTAATTTTTGAGTGCTACGTTTCATTAGTGTTCATTAATTTCTGTAATGTTATCTACTTTCATTAGGTTTCATTTATTTTCTTAATGTTTTGATCTACGTTTCAATTAGTGTTCATTTATTTTCTGTAATGTTTTGATCAACGTTCATTAGTGTCATTTATTCTGTAATGTTTTGATCATACCTTGTCATTAGTGTTCATTTATTGTAATGTTTTGATCTACGTTTCATAATTCTTATTCTGTAATGTTTTATCTACGTTTCATTAGTGTCATTTATTTCTTAATGTTTTGATTACTTTCATAGTTTCATTTTCTGTAATGTTTTGATACTTTCATTAGGTCTTTATTCTGTAAGTTTATCTACGTTCATTGGTTCATTTATTTTCTGTAATTTTTGATCTACGTTTCATTTGTCATTTATTCTTAGTTTTGATCTACTTTATTATGTTCATTATTTTCTGTAATGTTTCACGTTCATAGTTCATTATTTCTGAATGTTTGATCTACTTATTATGTTCATTATTCTTTATTCCTTTTCAGACTTTCTGATTTCTTTTCCGATTCTACGTAAATTCTTCATGATTAATATAGTTCTGCTCTGATCGTTTCATATTTAGAAAAGCATGTGACACAGAGTTAAGTGTACTGATACATTCAGCAGCTTCATGAATTCTCATCTGATAGATAAAGTTAACTGTTTTGATAACTAGAAAGAAACGTTGTCCTAATGTTTCAACAATTACTTCAACGTAGATTTGTACCTACCTTTGCGGTTTTGTGTGTGTGGTGTGTGTGTGTGCGTGCGTGCGTGCGTGCGTGCGTGCGTGCGTGCGTGTGTGTGTGTGTGTGTGTGTGTGTGTGTGTGTGTGTGTGTGTGTGTGTGTGTGTGCGTGCGCGCGCCTCTGTGTGTGTGTGTGTGTGTCGGGGAGGGGGGGGGGTCGGTGGGTGGGTGGGAGGGTGAGTGTGGGTGTGGATGTGGGTGTGTGGGTGTGTGCGTGCGTCCGCGTGCATGTGTGTGTGTGTGTGTGTGTGTGTGTGAGTGTGTGTATGTGTGTGTGTGTGTGTGTGTGTGTGTGTGTTGTGTGTGTGTGTGTGTGTGTGGGTGCGTGTGTGTGTGTGTGTGCGTGCATGCAAGCATGGACGCACGAGTGTACGCGTACAATGTGTGTGCACGCATGTGTGTATGCGTGTGTGTACGCGTACTTGTGTGTAAGTGTGCGCGCGTGCGCGTGTGCGCGTGTAAGTGCACTTGCACTCGCGCACCAAACTACCGTCCGCTCTGCTTTTTTTTTTTTTTTTTTAGCAGAAGGGCCATATTCCCCAGCTGTGAAGCGGCGATTTCCATCTGTCTGGTCTGTCTGAGTGCGGGCAAATCGTCAGTCATCGGGTGTGCAGGTGTCACTGGAGATGCAGGCAGCATTTCCAGTGACATCTGCATCTTCAGTGACATCCGCACACCCGGCGCACTGTGTCTTAGCTGGGTGGGAGTTATGGCTGTAGGGCACACAGCTGCTTGCATCCAGTCCCTAAGGCGGTGTGATCCGGCTGTCATTTGGAGGAGAGTGCCATGAATATTGAACGAACGAACGAACGAACGAACGAATCTTTTATTGCGGAAAAATGGAAAGGCACGTACAGTCTTCTTTATAAATGGAAAGGCACGTACAGTCTTCTTTATATCTTGCTCTCAGAAAAGTTGGTGGTCATAACATGCAAACGAGAAAAAAAGATAAGTAAAATAAATAAAAAGATAATCCAGTTGTAATTTTTAGGAGACAGGATATGAATATAGAACAAATGAACGGGCGAACGAATGAATGTTTTATGAAGGGAAAAGGATAAGCATGTAAAGTATTCTTTATATCGTGCTCTCAGAGGTGTAAGTGATCATAATATGCAAGTAAACTAAGCCAGCTGTCATTTTGAGGAGACTGTTCATGAATATGGAACGAACGAACGAACGAAACTTTTATTGAGAGGGGAATGCAATGCAAATAGATCTGCCTTCAAAAGGGATTGCGATGGTTCCCTTATGCAGCTAGTGAAGAGTTTTCATATCTGTAACATATTTTCTTAATTTCATGTTCCCAGTTTCTCCATCTTCAAACCCCCCCCCCCCCCCCCCCCCCTTAAGTCTAAATCTTTGCCAAGTCATTACTATGAAGACAGTTCAGTTGTTGCCCTGCGCTTGTTTTTTCCCCCACTATTAGATTGTTCGTCTATGTATTTGTCTGACTTTATTCAAGTTTAAAAGGCTGTGCCAGTCTTGAATAAAAGTTACTCTGTGTTAGGTTTTTTTATGGGAGCAAAAATACCCCACTTGTTTACTTTTTATTGAGGGGAAAAGGATTAAGCACATAAAGTCTTCTTAATATCTTGCTTTCAGAAAACGTAAGTGTTCCTAATATGCAAAGTAAAAAAAATTCAAGACGTAGTAGCCCCAAAACTATTGTCTTATGATGTCAATCCTCATCTTATTCTGTGGATTATTGGTTTCCTTGTCAATAGGTCACAGTCTGTTCGATTTCAGCAAGCTATTTCATCTATTTGTAACACATCTACTGGCTCTCCTCAAGGTACTGTTCTTTCACCTGTGTTGTTTACTCTATACACAAATGATTGTGCTGGCAATGATACTACTCCTCTTGTGAAATATTCTGATGACTCTGCTCTCCACGATCTGTCAAACTCTCATTCTATGTACTGTGGATCATGTGAATATGTTTGCTGCTTGGTGTGAATTATCTGAACCTAACTGTACAAAAGACAAAAGAATTGCTGATCGATTTAGAAAAAATCCCCCAGATGTTCCGAACCTTCATATCAGCGGTGAGAAATAAATATGTAGGCACAATAACTGATGACAAATTAAACTTTATAACAAATACTAATTTTATCCACAAGAAATGTCAATCAAGGATCTTTTGTCTTCAGAAGCTCAGAAGCCTCCATGTAAATAGAAAAGTGCTGCAAGGATTTTACAGATGTCTTATTGAGTCCATCTTAACTTTCTCTTTTATCTGTTGGTATGGAAGTCTAACTGTGAAGAGCAAGAATGTGTTAACAAGGTGGTGAAAGTCTGTAGCAAGATTGTGGGCGAGAGACAGAGTAGTTTGAATGTGTTGTTTGAACAAAGAGCAGTTCGAAAGGCGCAGATGATTGTGAGTGACAGCAGCCATAATCTAGTCAGTATTATGAACGTTTGTCATCTGGAAGACGTTATAGGACCCCAAAATTTTGACTGAATAGAACGAAAAAGAGTTTTATCCCCATGCCCATCCAACTTTTAAACAAATGATTCTTTTTTACATGTGACGATTGAAAACATTGAGAACTTGAACTGATGTGTGTGTGTGTGTGTGTGTGTGTGTGTGTGTGTGTGTGTGTGTGTGTGTGTGGTGCGTGCGTGTGCGTGCGCGCGCGCGCGCGCGTGCGTGGTGCATGTGCTGTGTGTGTGTGTGTGTGTGTGTGTGTGTGTGTGTGTGTGTGCGCGCGCGCGCGTGTGTCGCGCGTGTGTGTGTGTGTGTGTGGTGTGTGTGTGTGTGTGTGTGTGTGTGGTGTGTGTGTGTGTGTGTGTGTGTGTGTGTGTTGGTGCATAGTGTTGTACTAAAGTGCATAACATAAAAGGATATGAATACAATGCTATTTTATTGGATATGTAATTGTGGGTTTTTTTTTTATTGTGTTATGTTGTAAAAATCAAAAATCGTTGCCACATTGAATTTCACGTTTTGTGATAATAAAGTTGATTGATTGAATTGAAGACTAGCACAACTGTGGAAAAATAAAGTATAACAAGATGGTTTTGAAAAATCAAACTCCAAATGATATTCAATACGCAGAAATATCAGTTCATAGATAGAGGCGACAGAACAGTTGGGGTGGGGAGGTGATAGTGAGAGGGGAAGGGAAGGGGAGAGAAGGGGAGAGGATGAGAGACGGGTTGAAGATGACGACATGTTGTTATTGTGTGTTTGTGGTTTGTTTGTTGTATGTTATTGTTTCTGGTGCTGTTGTTGTTAGACTATTGTGTATCAATTGTACCTGAAACAATTTCATACGCTTTCGCTGGACTCCAAATCCAATATGCAGTTAGTTGTCTGCTGTTGAAAGGAATTTACTTTTCGTTCTCCCTCGCTAGGGAAAAAACAGGTGGGTGGTAGTAAAGAGTCGGGTGCGGGGGGCGGCGGGGGTGGGGTGGGGTGGGGGGGAAGGAAGG
The DNA here is from genome assembly GCA_018398815.1 of Conus ventricosus. Taxonomy (NCBI): domain Eukaryota; kingdom Metazoa; phylum Mollusca; class Gastropoda; order Neogastropoda; family Conidae; genus Conus; species Conus ventricosus. The sequence continues at coordinate 8,002,350 of CM031595.1, forward strand.
TAGCGGGGGCAGGGCGGAAGCGTATATGGAGGAAGATGGGTTATCGGAGAGGGTGGATGCATTCTGAGTATTGATCTACAGCTTGTTTATGTGTTGATGTTTTTTTCTTTTCTTCGTGTCTGTTCTATCTTGTCTTTCTTTCTGGGTTTTTTTAGTTCATTTTGTATAATTTATTATGTTTACGAATGTTTTTAACCCGGAGGCTTGTACGTGAAGAGAATTTGTTGTTGCTGTTTTGTTTGTTTCCTTATTCCACTACTCTCCTTACATCCACTGTCCTCCCTCTTTTCGCATCCCTCCGATGTTTTGCCCTGATTCATATTCAGGCACATCAAGCCTTCCTGGTTGGATTTGGCCAACGCGAACACACTGAAACCATTGCTGAGCACGCACAGACACACTGAAACCATTGCTGGGCACACACAGACACACTGAAACCATTGCTGAGCACACACAGACACACTGAAACCATTGCTGGCACACACAGTCAAGTGTGCAAGTAACTCTTGATGGAAGAAAATGACCCATAGACAGGCTATAATGATTATAATGATAACAACAACAACAACAACAACAGCAGCAGCAGCAACAACAACAAACAATAACTACAATGACGATGATGATGATGATGATGATGATGATGATAATGAAGATGATGATGATGATGATGATGATGATGATGATGATGATGTTCAAACTGGACCGCACGAGAGGTCTTTGAGGTTTTGTCACCTCCTCGTGCGTCCAGTTTGACAGAACCACAGCTACACAACCACCAGTACTCACCCCTGCTCTAAACCCAACTGCAAAATCTGCCCCCTCACCAAACCAGACACCATCCTTACAGGGCCCCAAAGACTCCTTCACAGTCAAAACGCACATTCTCATGTCAGAGCCGCAACATTATATATGCCATCCACTGCCACTGTGTGGCAAGATCTACATAGGGGAAACGTCACGCACACTTGAAACACGCATCTCTGAACACTGGCTGATATCCGCCACCACCGACCCAAACCCGTCGCCCTAACACTTCAACCACACCCAACACAACATCGACCATGTCAAAGTTATGGCACTCTGCAGTCACAGAGTGACAGCTTTGAACGCACAACTCAAGAATCCCATCTCATTGCCAAACTGGGCACACTACACCCCCAAGGTATCAATATCCAACAATAACCAAACACACATACCCACCACTTCCACATCAGTTGGCAATATCCCCTACCAACACACACACATACACACAC
>CM031595.1:8008602-8023602 GCA_018398815.1 Conus ventricosus
TTCAATCTTTCTGTCATTTAAGTAAAGAACAGATAAATTATCAGGAAGATTTTGACGTTTTTGTCGAGTTGTTATAGCATGAATTTCGTTTTCTGTGGATGTGGACACATGTGATTTAGTTCAGACCAGTCGGCTAAGTGGTTAATATTTTCCTGAAGAGCTGTTGAGACCTCGCGACATTGGTGCTACTGATGTGTAGGTTGTGTCGTCAGCAAATAACTCGCATTCTGCAGTAAGAATTAAGGTAAGTCATTAATGTAAATTGAAAATAATAAAGGACCTAGGACAGAACCTTGTGGAACACCGTAATCAACAGGCAATGCAGAGATGTTTTTCCACTAAAAGTTACGATTGTTTTCTACCGGATAGGAAGATGACATGAGTTCTAATGAATCAGTAGAAAACGATAGATCTTAAGTTTTTTTAGAAGGAGTGCATGGTCAAGTACATCAAAGGCTTTAGTGAAATCAACAAAGAGAGCACAGTGATTTTGTCATTGTTGATATTAGTCAACCATTTGTCTACTAAGGATGTTAGTGCAGTATGGCATGAGAAGTTTGCTCTGAAACCTGATTGGTTCGGATGGAAAAGATTGTAAAAATTGAAATGATGGAGAATAGAATTTTTAATGTGATTTTCTAAGGGTTTAGACAAGACAGGTAATAGAGAAATAGGCCTGTAATTAGAAGGCTCTGAATGGTCTCCTGATTTATTAAGGGAATAATTTTTGCAACTTTAAATGCCTTTGGAATTTTATTTTTTGAGATGCACAAGTTGTAGATGTACGTAAGGGTTTCAGAAATAACTGGTGCTGAGATTTTAAGAATTTTGCTATCAATACCATCCAGTCCTCGTGAACATGTTTGCTTTAAATGAGTGAGTGCATTGTGTACTTCATGCACTGCCATTAAAGGTACGTTTAAATCAGAGAAAATGTCTTTTGAGTTACAGAATTCACGGACAGTCTCTAAGTCGTTATAGGCAGATTTATCTTTCTTACAGTTGCACTACCTATTCCACAGAAATAATTGTTGACTATGTCTGGCGACGTATTGCTGACTGATATAGTTTTAGAGGTAGTGACTTTATTAATTGGTTATTTGATTTATGGCTTTCCAAATCGACTTACTGTCAGTTTTTGACGACACAAGATTTTGAAAGTAGTTCATTTTAGCCGCACGTTTTAAATATGTAACAAGATTCCTTTGTTTATTAAATTCTTCTTTCCGTCCCGTTTGAAATAGTAAATCTCGTAGTCCATGGCGTGTTTCACATTATCTGTGAGCCAGGGTACTTTAGGGTTACTTCTAACACGTCTTGTTTTCAAAGGTGCATGTTTGTCGTAAACATTTAAAAAATTGTGATACCAAACTTCGAATGCTTCGTCAGGATCAGTAAACTGATACACGTCGTGTATGTGTGAATTCTTTAACTCAGATAAAGATGGAAGGTGAGGATGGGGTGGAGGAATGCGAGACAGAGATTTAGTGCAAGAGCTGGTAAAAGGTCCCACGTGCATGATGCAGTTCTGGTCACCAGCCAGTTGACAAGATGTACTGATGTCCACTTCAACACAGGGAGAAATGAGATGCTCCCCGCTGACCGTCCGCCACAGATCGACTGTCTTGTCCCCATGGAACAGGTCCTGCATGCATGTACGTATGTATATATATAACATGTCTACGTACATACTTGTGCACATACTTGCATACAAACGTACATTCTCTCTCTCTCCCTCTGTGTGTGTGTGTGCGTGTGTGTGTGTGTGTGTGTGTGTGTGTGTGTGTGTGTGTGTGTGTGGTGTGTGTGTGTGTGTGTGTGTGTGTGTGTTTCAGGGTGGCCGTTCGGAGCGTTCCTGTGTAAATCCACCCTTACTTACAGGGAGTCTCCGTCTGCGCTTCTGTCTAACCCTGGCTGCTATTGCCCTGGGACAGGTCTGTGTGTGTGTGTGTGTGTGTGTGTGTGTGTGTGTGTGTGTGTGTGTGTGTGTGTGTGTGTGTGTGTGTATTGTGTGTGTGTGGGGTGTGTGTGTGTGTGTGTGTGTGTGTGTGTTTTGTGTGTGTGTGTGCGCGCGCGCGTATGTGTGTGTGCGTGCGTGGGTGCGTGCGTGCGTGGGGTGGGTGCGTGCGTGCGTGCGTGCGTGGTGCGTGCGTGCGTGCGTGTGTGTGTGTGTGGTGTGTGTGTGTGTGTGTGTGTGTGTGTGTGTGGTGTGTGTGTGCGTGTGTGTGTGTGTGTGTGTTAGACCAAAGCTCTATCCAAGCATAGACACAGGGTTTGCTGTATAGTCATGTACAAGCAGTGGTATATCAGCTTTATATTCTGCTCCAACAGCATTCATTTCCTTGAACACACTGCTTTGGTTGCATGTTTACTCTAACAGTCTTGTGCTTCGCAATTGTGGCTATAGTTTAAAGTATGTCCCCGAGGCATTTAGGTTTGTACTTTTGTACTGCATTAATTACATCTGTACATTTGCAATTAAAGCAGGGTTACTGGGTCTGATTTCGTAAGTGTAACAAACCCATTCTTCTATCGATAGTTTATTTCCCAGTTGTTATTAGACACATGTTATTGGTTTAATAAGTTCTGCATTGCTTTCTGTGTTGTGGACATTATGTCAAAATAGTCTGGCATATAACAAACATGGCACTTGGCTTTCAATTGACTTAGTACACATGCAAGGCGAATCGCCCGTCTACTATGTCAGTAATAAATAAATAAATTGAAAAGCGTAGGTCTCGAGGCATTCCTGTGTATACGTTTTTGCTATTTCATGTGAATAATATGGGAGCAACCACAGACATGTCCCGTCAATACAAAAGTGTATTTCCTTACCTCCGGTTCACCCTACTCCTTCTCTGTCTTTTAGTTTTCCTTATCCTTGTCTTCTCTTAGCCACGCGTCCTTCGAGTCTCTCTCTCTCTCTTCTCTCTCTCTCTCTCTCTCTCTCTCTCTCTCTTCTCTCTCTCTCTTTTCCAGGACAAGTGACAGATCGTGTGCTCTGCAGTACGGTTCGGTCCCTCCAGGCACCCCTACCTATCCCGTCAGCCATTGTTCATCTTCCAGCCTCATATCATTAATTGTCTGCCTTTCTGCCAGCTGTCCGCCGCAACCGCTGTAGTTCTCTCCCCTGGGGCACGGAACACTCTGCGTCATCCTCAGGTCTTCACTTTCCTGAATTGGTTCTCTCCCTTGTTTGTCTTTGGACTTTCCGCTTCATCCCAGACCCCTCCTTCCCCCCCCCTCCCTCCCTCCTCACCGCATCCCATCTTGCGCCCCCACGCCTCAGTTAGGATTTTGTGCTAATCATCATATAATCCATGTAAGCGTTTTGAGATGTGGCATAAATTTTGAGCCAAAGCTTGATACATGACTGATAATATATTAGATGACTCCTCCCCCCCCCCCCCCCCCCCCCCCGCCTTCCTCACTTGTTTTCAGGGATTTATTTTGATGACATCATTCACACTATAGAAATACACGAGCTACCGCCTACATGATGTCACATGTCAGTCCTTCGCACTCACCGTGACCCTATCTTTACGCCAGGTGGTTTTCCTCAAAATAGTCCCATTCCTTTTGCTTTATTCTGTCTGCCTGGAACCACCTGGCATGTGTCTTGATGAGCAAATGAATGAAAAGAACGTAAATCAACTTTCAGACACAATAAACATGTTCACAACAATCTTATTGTGGCTTTCTATAAACACTGGACTCCTGAAGCGAATTTTTAAAAGGAATTTAATGTAAATCCGCCAGTTAAAAGGGATAAGCAAATTACAAGACAAAACCACAACGTGTTTCGACCTCGTAGGTCTTCTTCAGGCAAGATAAACAACATTCAGGACAATGGAAGCGAAGACGTGGTGACGTGAAGCGAAAATACTAAACAACGAAGGGTAGCAGTCAGTGTGAATCAAAGGGAGGTAACTGCCGCCAGAAATTGAAACAAATTTTAAGAGACATTTTAAAAGTAAATCCGCCTAGTTAACAGGGACAAACAAATTTCAAGAGGTCGAAACGCGTCGTGTTTTGTCTTGTAGTTTGGTTTGTCCCTGTTATGTGGCGGATTTCCTTTACATTCCTTTATAAACATGTTTCAATTTCCGCCTGCAGTCACATCTCCCTTTAAGCAAAGCCTTGGCGGATCCGTTTTGGGTGTGTGGCCATCCCTGTCCTTTGCTTACCCTCCATTCCTCCAATCCCGCTCCGTCTACGTCGCTGGCCTCCTCCATCTTCCCCCCAATCCCCCAATCCGCTCTCCTCTGCCATGTCTCTTCCGTCACGTTTCTCCCGGTGTGTTTGTCTTCGTCTGTCTGTCTGTCTCTCTACCGGCCACTCTGTATCTCCTTCCCCCCCCCCTCCCCCCCTCCCCCCCTCTCCCCCCCCTCACTCCGTCCCCTTTTCGGTGGGGTCTGTTAGTCAGAGATGGGGCTTGGAGGGACCAACCTGCACTGAAGCGATCTAACAACAGGTGAAGGACTAAAAAAAAATAATAACAAGCAAGTAGGGTTTGCTCCCATGTAGAAATAAATACAGGCCCATTATTCCGAACGAATGTTGCTTACAACACCGAGTCGCCCAGCGGAAATGACGACACAGAGCACCCAGAACAAACAAAGAGACATCTCCAAAAGAACTAAACATACTTCCTCTGAATGAGCAAGTTGAATTCAACTTGAATTCAACAACCTATCCTTTATCATTCAACAACCTATCCTTTATCATTCAACGCCTTCCATGCGCTGAACTCTGAAGCAATCAAAGCTAAGTGAATTTTCGTTGTCCCATTTGTTTGTATCTTGCCTGAAGAAGACCTAAGAGGTCGAAACGCGTAGTGTTTTGTCTTGTGAGTCGATTGTCCACGTTTCTCTGGGCGGTTCGCGAACATTTATTTAAGATCTATCCTTTATGTTGCAAACACCTTGCCATTCACTCCCTTTTCACAAGAATGAACACCAGTCCTGTTTCAAAGAAATTCCTCTCACCCTGCCCTACCCTACCCACGCACTAATCAGTACAAAACAATTCTAGCTTATTCTTGACCATATCTCTGGAGCTCACTTTCAACTAGCCTGCCAAAAAAAAAAATCATTCAAACATTTCAAGAAATATCGACATAAACATCTCATGTCAATAGTTTGATTCTTTCATTGAATATCATCAACATCTATTCACAAACTGTTTAGCTGGACGTTAACCTTAGGGACACGCTCTTGGCAGACCATGAAGGAAAGTTTCCCGAGTTTGCTCATTTACTCACGAAGTAAAAGCAATAAACAAGCAGGTAAGTCTTGCTCCCACAAGAAAACCCAACGCAGAGCAACCTCCATTCAAGACTGGCACAGCCCTTTAAACTTGAATAAAGTCAGACGAATACAAAGACGAACAATCTAATAGTGGGGGGAAAACAAGCGCAGGCCAACAACCCCTTGTCATTACAGTAATGACCGGCACAGATTTGAACTTAAGGCGCTTGTTTTTTCACCCACTATTAGATTGTTCGTCTTTGTATTCGTCTATCTTCATTCAAGTTTAAAGGGCTGTGCCAGTCTTGAATGGAGTTTGCTCTATGTTCGGTTTTCTTGTGGGAGCAAGACTTACCCTACTTGTGTATTGCTTAACTGTTCCCTGCCTCATTTTATCTGAAACTCCCGAATTAATGTCACACACCGCAAGGAGAGAGGAGAAAGAAAACGTGTTGACATAACTTAGAAGACCGGTGAAGCCTTTTAATATTGAACGTTGTCATTGTCAACCTCGGGTGATGTCGATGGAGGAAGGACTAGCGCACAGCCCAAACACACTCACAGCTTGCTTACAATCTCATTCATATATCATGCATTCGTCACATCAAACCACTAGTAAAGTCTATAACTTTACTACACATGATCATAGAACAAAACATCAATGCATATGGAATCAAACAAAATAAAACATTCTCTCTTTCCCGAACTTCACAAAATCATTTATCTAAAACATCATTAACTAACCCGGGTATAAATAGATTTCTACTTTACCTGGCCAGGTGATCTTAACTATTCACGAATCACTGTCTTTTTCTTTTCCTTTTTTTTTCTTTTCACTGTCACTTTCACAACACGACACAACTGCTGGCACCGGTCAAGTTAGACTGCTGGCATCAGTCAGGCTGGACTGCTGGCACTGGTCAGGTCAGACCGCTGGCGTTGGTCAGGTTGGACTGCCGATGGAAGTGGCGCTGGCCAAGTATGAGGTCGAACCCCCGGTTCAGATGGAACAGTGACTATCAACATCGATCTGTTCTCCTTTCTTTCTTCCTGCATTAACGCATTGCACTCTCTCTCTCTCTCCTAGTCTGCTCTATTAAATGGACATGGTTGCTTTTCTTTTTCCTTTTCTTTCTTTCTTTTTCTCTTCATAGTTAGCAACTCTCTCTTTCCACATCTCTCTTTAGTCCTCCCTTTGCAGACTATATCTGGTGCTAATGCTCAAACTATCACTCCTCTCATCTCCTGCCTTTCTCCTGCGAGACTACACCCCCAGAACCTCTCTCTCCTCTCTGTTCGTTCTCCCACTCATCTCTCTGCTTCTCTCCTCATCAGAGCTTACACAGAGCCTCTTCCTCTGTCTCTCTCTGTTCGTTCGTGCAGACTATCTGGTGCTGATGCTTAAACTTCACTCCTCTCATCTCTCTGCCTTTCTCCTGCAGAGACTACACCCCAGAACCTCTCTCTCTCTCTGTCTCTCTGTTCGTTCCCACTCCCTGCCTTCCTGTAGGCGAGAGCCTACTCCCCCGAACTTCTTCCTCTCTCTCTCTGTCTGTTCGTTTTCTCTTCGTTCTCCCCTCTCTCTCACTCACGCATTACTTTATGCCCTCACTCCGTGTCCAAGGGCCAGTACCATTGGTCAGTATTTTTACCACCTGATACCCGAAGTTATCTCCCTCTAATTCCATTGGATATTCAATCATGACAGTCAACGCCTACACGCCTTACTCTCTGTGGTGGTCAATTGGTCATTTAATTGATTAGCTAGATTTCACCCCCACCACGCACTACCTTCCCCCCCTTTCCTTTTCCTGCTTTAAACCTGCGACGTCCGACTAACAATGGCGCTGGTTCCACAAATTGGCTAGATGAGCCTGAGCCAGGCGCTGCGACTCGTCTCGCTAGACATCGAGGCGTCGGTCAAAGCTGCTTAGTCCGTCTGGCCGGACAGACCGTCTCTGTGGAGCCCTTCCCCGGGTTTAAATTTTTGGCTGGATCCGAACCGGGGGCCCTTACGGGGCGCCCGAATATTTGAGTAGAGCTTATGTCCAAACAACCGGACCAGATTTGGTTTTTCTATTTTGACCGTGACAATTTCCCCCTGCAAAAGACTATGCACCGTTTTTGTCTCAAAACGACGGTAAAAAAAAAAACAACAACCGAATTTGCTACACACAGCTACCTGCAAAGTTAAAAAAATACTTTAAAACCAAACGGTTTATAAAATTAAAAATATATCTTTATAATACCACTCCAAGGTTACTTTGACGGCGTCGGTTTGTTATTTAAATTCTTTTTAAACGACCTCTGTGCGCCCCTTGCAATCCCCCTCCCCTGCGGGTTGCCTATCTTCCTTCAAAATTCTTATAAAAACACAAATAATATGATCCGCCCTGACATTTCTTGAGGAATCTCCACTCACTTATTCAAAAATGCTCACACAAAAGCGCTGTATGCTCCAAGCATAACTACATTACATAAAACAGGTTCACAAAAAAAATGGACAAGTTCACAAAAAAATAGAACCATACCCAAACGGGGAATAACCCAACCCAATAAAAAACTGTAATCAACACATATTAAACAAAGACCCCGGATTGACTGATTCCCGATTTTGCAGCTTGCAACTACACGGTTTAAAAATCACTCCGACTTTTGTCGACCTGGAAGTACTGCACTCGATACCTGTAGGGCTGAAATGCCATTGCCCAACGCAAAACCCTGCTTTTTTTCACTGTGCCTCCTGAGGAATTTGGGGGTTGGTGCTGTCTCATCACGAACCCCTTTCCCATACAAGTATTTGTGGAACCTGCACCCCCCACAGAAGTTTTAAACACCCTTTTCTCCACCTTTGCGTCCCTTCTTCACACTTTGTCAACTTCCTGCAAGCTACCTACAGGGAAATCGACCCTTCATCTCCGCAACAAAACTGACCTTTCCCCCATATGCATCGTCCGCAACAAAAATGGGTTTTTACATATCGTACCAAAATGGGACGGGAACCAGTCTTTCCAGCACCCCGCGTCTTCTCTGGCAGCGTCGACCACTCGACCCCTGCCCGGGTTTCCCCGCTTGACCAAACCTGAGAGGACTCTGTTTTCTGCGAAATTTGGAAAAAACCCCCGAGAAAACCCCCAAAAACCTAGCAGCTCCGACTTCTGTTTTGCTTTTTTCTCTCGAAATTTATCACTTCTCCACCTTTCCCCTTTCGGGGTGCTTTGTGTCGCCCCGACAACAAAACCCAGGAACTCCTACTGTCTGCCCCCTTTAAGAGTGACACACCCCGTATGACTCTTCTCCTGGAAACTCAGGGAAAAAAATCCCCCTCTTCGCTGGGTCTCCTTCACCCCATAATGATTGCTGCTGCGCCTATGTGCCCGAGGGGCTCCCCCGAATAAATTTTTCGGGGGAAATTTTTCTGGAAAAGTTTTTGGGTTTCCCCCTTCACATCAAACCGGTAATCCCCATCGACCTTTTCAGTGATGGTGAAGGTCCTTTCCAAGCATCACTGTTGTGCCCTGGGAAAACAGTTCCAGGACTTGACTCCCCCTTGGGGATTGCTTCCTCACCTTTCTGTCATATGCCCTTTTCGCCCCCCCTAGCCTTCTGCAACTTTTCCTTTGCAACCTTAAAAGTCTCATACCTTGCCACCTTTGAACAGGGGGAATTGGGGCCCTCAACCAACAGCCACTCCCTGAATTGGGTGCAATTAAAAACGTTTAAGAGGCGCCTTCCCCTTCCCCCTTGGGCTGACCTTTGACACACATCACAGACATCAAACCGCTTTAGCTGCCATTGCCCCGGCCAATGAAAATCACAAGGATTCGGTCAGGTTTTACCAGTGCCGAATGACCCGCCATGAGCGCTCGTGACCCACTGACAGACAGTGTCACGATAACAGCTGACCTCTAACTGAGTGGTCACCTTACTGCTTCCCCTTGGTGAAAACTCGGTAAAAACAGCCCCTTTCACAAAAATTCTGTCCCCACCCCTCTAACCTCCTGTTTCTCTCCACCTCTTGCCAACTCCCAAGACTTCACGAGCGAAGGGTCTTGTTCCTGCGCTGCCCTAAACTCATCAGGCGACACATCTATGCCTGACTTCCTTGCTGGAACGACTAACGGTTTATCAACCTTTCCCTCCTTCTTGCTCCGTGTTTGAACTGCTGCCCCTGTAGCAGTCAACAACTCAGGATCCCCTGGATCCCTGCACCCGGAATATTTCCGATGATCAAATCATGAAGGGGTTTCTCCATCACCAACGCAGACAACTCGCCTGAGAGTAAGGGGTACGTACTTCTATCTTAGCACTGGAAACTCCCTCACAGTGCCATCGATTAGAGTACAGGTCTGGATTTGCCCTGTCAAATCCCCTTTCTCGACCAGCGTTGTTCGTACTACACCGCATGAACAACCAGTGTCTCGTAACACTTTCACCCTCTGCTGGCCAATCCACCCTTCTTCCACTGGTAAACGAACCACTCAGCCTAGTGCCCTCCATCCCTGACACTGACTGCTGTCCAGTGCTAGCCATAGGCTGCACTCCACCCTCTTCAGACTGAATCCCTTTTGGTTCCACTGCAGGTCGTTTCCCTTGACGACCCTTATCCACCTCTTGCAAGGCTGCTGCCTTCTGGAACCTCATGCGACAATCCCTCGCCACATGTCCTTCTTGTGACAAATGAAACACCTAATGTCCCTTTGCCCTTCCTTCTGCCCCACCACTGGGTTTGCAGACTTTGCAGGAAACTCTCCTAGTCTCCTTGCACTCTTCCCACTGTGCCTAGCACCTGTTTCTCCTGCACCTTAGTGCCCAAACGTGCCTCTCTATACACCTCTGCGAACTTCAACAACTCTCCTGCTGTCTCTGGCTGTCTCTCTTTCAAATGTATGGTTAACTCAGGGCCGCAACCTGACAAAATCTGTTCCTTCATAACTAGCTCTTTCAATTCAGCGAACTCCTTTTCGTCCCACTCAACTCTAACCACTTCTCAAAATAGTGATCTAAACGTGCACCAAACTGAGTGTACGTCTCACCTGCTTGTAATTTAGCTGAACGAAATTTCTTCCTGAACCCCTCCTCTGTGAGGTCAAATCCTTTCATCAACGATTCCTTCACAGCGCCGAAATCAGACTGTTGTTCCGCTGGTAACGCAGTGAAAATTTGTAATGCCTTACCCGTCAATAGCGCTGACAAAATGACTGCCCACTCTTCTGAAGGCCAACCCTGACTGGTCGCAAACGTTTCGAAACGACTGATGTATGCATCAATCGAATCGGTTCCTTCAGAGAATTTTGGCAACTTGGGTCGGGGGGGCATAGCTGCGCACAGAGTCACTGAGACTGAACTCCCATCCTCGGTGGTCTCCCTTTGTATTCTCACTTTCTCTAACTCTAATTGAACCTTTAGTCTTTCTGTTTCCTGCGTTTCCCTAGCTTTAATCCTTTCTGTTTCCTGCTTCATTCTTTCTGTCTCCTGCGCTTCCCTTAGTCTTTCTGTTTCCTGCGTTTCCCTAGCCTGATTACATTAGCCTGAATCCTTAATCTTTCTGTTTCCTGCGCCTCTACTGCGATACGGCGTCTTTCCGCACGTTCATCTCTTTCCATTCTTTTGCTGGTTTTCAACGAATGCTCGCAACTCATCTCCTGAGTAACCTAGATCACGAGCGACGCTCACAAGTTGTTCAATAGGGGTGTTCTTTTCTTCCGCCATTATATCTTCCTCTTTTTTTTTTTTTGAACAAGACTTTACTACTACGACAGCCAAACTGGTGGTTACCGACACGAGGACGTAATAGCACAATCCTATGAATGATAATATTAGCTTGGGACAACGTAGTTACTTTTTATAAGCGCCAGCGCCTGACCCAACTATGAGAGCGAATTATAGGTAATCTGTGCGAAATAAGTACTCTGGGGCTGAAATGCCAAGCCTAGTATTAACTATCTTGGAAGCAATGCCAAGCCTAGTATTTAACTAAACTTGGGAACATACAGTAAGACAACCCCTTTGTCTTAGGATTACAATACTTGAATCCCACCCAGCTTCCCCTCTGAGAAGTTGAACAATTATAATAAATGGGCCAGAATATCCTGGCAAGCTCGCCAATAAATTGTCAACCTCGGGTGATGTCAGTGGAGGAAGGACTAGCGCACAGCCCAAACACACTCACAGCTTGCTTACGATCTCATTCATATATCATGCATTCGTCACATCAAACCACTAGTAAAGTCTATAACTTTACTACACATGATCATAGAACGAAACATCAATGCATATGGAATCAAACAAAATAAAACATTCTCTCTTTCCCGAACTTCACAAAATCATTTATCTAAAACATCATTAACTAACCCGGGTATAAATAGATTTCTACTTTACCTGGCCAGGTGATCTTAACTATTCACGAATCACTGTCTTTTTCTTTTCCTTTTTTTTTCTTTTCACTGTCACTTTCACAACACGACACAACTGCTGGCACCGGTCAAGTTAGACTGCTGGCATCGGTCAGGCTGGACTGCTGGCACTGGTCAGGTCAGACCGCTGGCGTTGGTCAGGTGGACTGCCGATGGAAGTGGCGCTGGCCAAGTATGAGGTCGAACCCCCGGTTCAGATGGAACAGTGACTTATCAACATCGATCTGTTCTCCTTTCTTTCTTCCTGCATTAACGCATTGCACTCTCTCTCTCTCTCCTAGTCTGCTCTATTAAATGGACATGGTTGCTTTTCTTTTCCTTTTCTTTTCTTTCTTTTTCTCTTCATTAGTTAGCAACTCTCTCTTTCCACATCTCTCTTTAGTCCTCCCTTTGCAGACTATATCTGGTGCTAATGCTCAAACTTCACTCCTCTCATCTCTCTGCCTTTCTCCTGCAGAGACTACACCCCAGAACCTCTCTCTCCCTCTCTGTTCGTTCTCCCCTCATCTCTCTGCTTCTCTCTCGTCAGAGCTTACACAGAGCCTCTTCCTCTGTCTCTCTCTGTTCGTTCTGTGCAGACTATCTGGTGCTGATGCTTAAACTTCACTCCTCTCATCTCTCTGCCTTTCTCCTGCAGAGACTACCCCAGAACCTCTCTCTCTCTCTGTCTCTCTGTTCGTTCCCATCTCCCTGCCTTCCTGTAGGCGAGAGCCTACTCCCCCGAACTTCTTCCTCTCTCTCTCTGTCTGTTCGTTTTCTTCGTTCTCCCCTCTCTCTCACTCACGCATTACTTTATGCCCTCACTCCGTGTCCAAGGGCCAGTACCATTGGTCAGTATTTTTACCACCTGATACCCGAAGTTATCTCCCTCTAATTCCATTGGATATTCAAATCATGACAGTCACGCCTACACGCCTTACTCTCTGTGGTGGTCAATTGGTCATTTAATTGATTAGCTAGATTTCACCCCCACCACGCACTACCTTCCCCCCTTTCCTTTTCCTGCTTTAACCTGCGACGTCCGACTAACAATGGCGCTGGTTCCACAAATTGGCTAGATGAGCCTGAGCCAGGCGCTGCGACTCGTCTCGCTAGACATCGAGGCGTCGGTCAAAGCTGCTTAGTCCGTCTGGCCGGACAGACCGTCTCTGTGGAGCCTCTCCCCTATGCTTAATTGGCTGGATCCGAACCATGGGCCCGTCTACGTGGCGCCCAGAATATTTGAGTTAGAGCTTATGTCCAAACAACCTGGACCACGACTTGGTTGTTCTATTTTTGACCGTGACAGTCATACATATTTAAAAGACAAATTAGCAATATTCCGCTGGGCAAAAAGGGACAAACAAGTTACATGACAAAACACGAGGCGTTTCGACCTCTTTGGTCTTCTTCAGGCAAGATAAACAACATTCAGGGCAATAAAAACGGAGAACGAGCCATCACTTACCTCCTCAAATTGGGCGCAAAATCGACATTCGTGATTGCTGGTTCTCCGAGTGTCCCCAACGACAAAATTGTCAGTGTCCCAAACGACAAAATTGTCAGTGTCCCAAACGACAAAATTCTCAGTGTCCCAAACGACAAAATTCTCAGTATCCCAAACCACAAAATTCTCAGTATCCCAAAAGACAAAATTCTCAGTATCCCAAACGACAAAATTATCGGTATCCCAAAAGACAAAATTCTCAGTCCTAAAAGACAAAACTTTCAGTTCCCAAACGACAAAATTATCAGAGTATCAACGACAAAATTCTCAGTGTCTCAAACGGCTATATTGTCAGAGTCCCAAACGACAAATTTCTCAGTGTTCCAAATCACAAAATTCTCAAGGCACCAAACGACAAACTACTCAAAACGACAAAATTCTCAGTGTCCCGAACGACAAAATACTCAGTGTACCAATCGACAAAATTCACAGTGCACCTAACGACAACATTCTCAAAGTGTCCCAAACGACAAAATTCTCAATGTCCAAAAGGCAAAATCATTAGTGTCCCAAACGAGAAAACTTTCATGTCCCAAACGACAAAATTCTCAAAATGTCCAAAACGACAAAATTCTCAAAAGATCCAAAACAACAAATTTCTATTAAAAAAAAAAATGTCCCAATCGACAAAATTCTTAGTGTCCCAAACAACAAAATTATCAAAATATCTCAAAGGGCAAAATTCTCAAAATGTCCCAAACGACACAAATTGTCAATATGTCCCAAACCTGGCCATCTGTATGTTTGAACAGGTACCTGGCCATCTGTATGTTTGAACAGGTACCTGGCCATCTGTATGTTTGAACAGCTACCTGGCCATCTGTATGCTTGAACAGTACCTGGCCATCTGTATGTTTGAACAGGTACCTGGCCATCTGTATGTTTGAACAGCTACCTGGCCATCTGTATGCTTGAACAGGTACCTGGCCATCTGTATGTTTGAACAGGTACCTGGCCATCTGCCACAGCCCCCGGTGGCGCATGACCAGCTTCGTGTGCCGGACCCTCATCGCCTTCATCTGGGTCCTGGGGGCGGGGCTGCTGGTGCCCTGGGCACTGTACTACGAGCAGTTCCCCGCGGAGGACGAGCAGGGCCTGACCCTGTGCCACCAGCTGTGGCCCGACTACCTCTCCCAGCGAGCCTACTTCGTGGGCGCCATCTTCGTGGGCACCTACCTCTTCCCGCTGCTCGTCGTGCTGGCTTGCTACATCTGCATCGGAGTGAGGGTCTGGACCCGGAACGCCCCGGGCGTGGCCAAGGACCACGACGTCATCCGCCGCTGCCGGCTGAAGGTGGTGAAGATGCTGGCCGTCATGGTGGCGCTCTTCGCGTTGTCCTGGCTGCCGCTGCACGTGATCTACATGTACCTCTACTTCCCGGAGCCTCCCCGCACGACCAGCGCCACCTGGAGGTGGTCTACAGCGTGGCGTTGCCCGTGGCCCAGTGGCTGGAGTTGTCCAACTCGGGCATCAACCCGCTGGTCTACTGCTTCTTCAGCAACAACTTCCGCCGGAGTTCCGCAGCCTGTGCTGGGAGCGGCCGCCGCTCCGGGGTCGGCGGAGGCGGCCCACTTCCGGTCTGTACTCCGGCGGCAGCACCAGCAAGTACATGACCATGGATTACGTCAACGGTCACGTGACTATCACCTTCCGCAAAGAGACGCTCAAGAATGACAGCTACTCGGATCTGTGATCCATCTCCGCTGTAACTGTTTGATAAGGAAGGAGTTCTCCTTGACAGCCTCTGTTTGGATGTTGACTCACCGTTCATCGTCATGATGCATGACTGCGTGTTAGCTGTGTTAGCTGAGGACGGGAACAAGGCAATGGCATAAGCGGAAAAAACGCT
>CM031595.1:8028602-8036102 GCA_018398815.1 Conus ventricosus
TTCCATTCAGACATTACCATTCAGACATTTCCTTCAGACGTGGTCTGCTGAGCCAACAGATCTGACTTAGAGATTGAACCGTTCTTCTCTAAAGGAGTCGAAACGCTAAATGACTTATTAAACTCTCCTTCCCTCCTCCTTACCCCTTCCTAAATGACTGATTGAACTCCCTTCCCTCCTCCTTACCCCTTCCTAAATGACTGATTGAACTCCCCTTCCCTCCTCCTTACCCCTTCCTAAATGACTGATTGAATTCCCCTTCCCTCCTCCTTACCCCTTCCTAAATGACTGATTGAATCCCCTTCCCTCCTCCTTACCCCTTCCTAAATAACTGATTGAACTCCCCTTCCCTACTTACCCCTTTCTAAATGACTGATTGAACTCCCCTTCCCTCCTCCTTACGTCTTCCTAAATGACTGATTGAATTCCCCTTCCCTACTCCTTACCCCTTCCGAAACCGAATGGTTCGTCACACTGCCGTCGAATACTTTAAGCCCAGATCCTCACTTTCAGTTGTATTC
Source organism: Conus ventricosus (assembly GCA_018398815.1). Classification (NCBI taxonomy): domain Eukaryota; kingdom Metazoa; phylum Mollusca; class Gastropoda; order Neogastropoda; family Conidae; genus Conus; species Conus ventricosus. The sequence goes on from CM031595.1 coordinate 8,029,124, forward strand.
AACCCCTTCGAAAGTTACGCACACAGTCATGTCTCTCGGTTACCAGCCGCCGTGGCGAAGTGGTTAGTGTCGCGGACTTCCGGCTGGGAGGTCGTGGGTTCGATTCTCATCAGAGGCATGTGGGATTTTACTGCTCCGACCGGCTCCTACCCAGAGTTGACTTTGCTACGGGCTCAGTTGGGAAGACTGGGACCACACAGTCGAGTTTCATCCACTTAATGGATGCGTCTCTGAGCTGAGAGTGCTGCTCAAATTTCCTGACCAATACTGCAGGTGTCTGTATCTCTCGGGCCTGGTTGGCGCCGGGATATATTATGAAAGGAAGCGTAGAGTACAGCAATGTCATGTAGTCTCAGACTGGAATGGAAATCCGTAGCATCATCTTAATCATCCTCATTCTCATCGATCAGCATAAAAAACATCTCAAATTCTGTGGGCCTTCAAGCCCTGCTCTCGTGGTGACCTCAGTTTCGATGTCCTCTCCACGTCTGTGACCTTGGTCACAGGTATCGGCGAGTCCATGGTGGCTGTCGTTGGACGGACGTGGTGACGGAGGGAGAGCTCACTCACGCAGGCTCAACGACTAAGCCGTTATTGTCGTCAGTAGGTGGTGTCCTGCGTATTTGGATCAGAACAGGCGCCACTGAACACCACCGAAGTGACTCGGCAGCAGTGCAGTGTCTCCTCCGGTGGGTTGCCTCTTAACGACTTGACATTGACTGCTCCCTGTGGATTGCCGGTGCCGGGGCTGCGGTGGCACTGACCGGGCTGTGGCTGTGGACGGGGTTCGGAATGAACGGCGTGGGTGCAATGCCACTGAGGTGGCACAGAAGATGGGACAGCACAAAAAAAGTCTCTGGTTCATTGGGAACAATAAACTTTCACCCGCTCAGTTCAGGATCTGTATGTAACCCCACTGTGCACACTGTGTGACGAATAAACTTTCACCCGCTCAATTCTGGATCTGTATGTAACTCCACTGTGCACACTGTGTGACGAATAAACTTTCACCCGCTGAATTCAGGATCTGTATGTAACCCCACTGTGCACACTGTGTGACGAATAAACTTTCACCCGCTCAATTCAGGATCTGTATGTAACCCCACTGTGCACACTGTGTGACGAATAAACTTTCACCCGCTGAATTCAGGATCTGTATGTAACCCCACTGTGCACACTGTGTGACGAATAAACTTTCACCCGCTGAATTCAGGATCTGTATGTAACCCCACTGTGCACACTGTGTGACGAATAAACTTTCACCCGCTCAATTCAGGATCTGTATGTAACCCCACTGTGCACACTGTGTGACGAATAAACTTTCACCCGCTGAATTCAGGATCTGTATGTAACCCCACTGTGCACACTGTGTGACGAATGGGAGACTCGTTGCTTTCCTGACTGAATCTTCTGAACTTCAAAAACGATAAAGATTTTGTGAATCATTCTTTTCCTTTGGATGAAAGTGATTTCCTGTTTAAAGAACTCTTCATCATTTCAATCATGCGTAAACCCAGTGATTTGTATCTCAAAATACAAAACTTCGTTTATAGACTCAGTTCCATACCGAGTCGCAGTATGTACAGTCTGATGTCCGCTTCTCTTCCATGTCTTTATCAGTGATTTATGGTTTACAAAAAATTTTTTCACTATGAACACACACACACACACACACACACACACACACACACACACACACACACACACACACACACACACACACACACCATGTAAATATATAACTAATCTATAGTAATTCGTAGCACAGTCGCCTCAATGTACAAATAGTGGACAATTAAAAAACAAAAAAAACAAAAAAACAACAACACAAAAACAAAAACTTAAAGCTATTTAAATGCAGCAAGAAATACAAAGCCAGGTTATAGAGGCATATAAGCATTGCAGAATGAGAGAGAGAGAGAGACAATGACAATGACAATGCTTTATTGACAATAGTTAAACAACCCTTATGCCAAGAGAGCGCATGCACAATTTTCACTTTGTGTTGCCAAACTCTGCCAACAATAGAAATGCGAGTCATAAAAACAAGCGTACACACAGAAAACAGTTGAACAATACTAATGACTAGAAAAGGAAGAGAAAGACCATTCATCAAACAATATTCTCATCACAATGAATAACTTATTCCATAATCAGGATCTACAAACACAGCCTACATATTAAGCTTTTTGCTCTCTAAATCGAAAAGCTTTCGCCACAAACTCAGCAAATGAGTTTACAATGTCTACATTTTCAGAGGATAAAATACCAAAGAGGTTTTAAGTTTGACCGAAAACGGAATGAGAGAGAGAGAGAGAGAGAGAGAGAGAGAGAGAGAGAGGAGAGAGAGAGAGAGAGAGAGAGAGAGAGAGAGAGAGAGAAAGAGAGAGAGAGGGAGAGAGAGAGGGAGAGAGAGAGAGAGCATAAGCCAGTGGATATAAGGGACGTAACGTATATACTACTCTTGGCACTTTCTCTACAGTTCTTTCCCCTGATTAAACGAACTCCAGCTTGTGTGTGTGCGTGTGTGCGTGGCGTGCGTGCATGCGTGCGTGCGTGCGTGTGTGTGTGTGTGTGTGTGCATGTGTGTGCGTGTGTGTGCGTGTGTGTGTGTGTGTGTGTGTGTGTGTGTGTGTAAGATAAGATAATGTTGCTTATAGCCCAGCCGACCGTAAAGGGCCACATCAGGGCTGGTGTGTGTGTGTGTGTGTGTGTGTGTGTGTGTGTGTGTGTGTGTGAAAGGTAATCGAAAAAATACCTCACCTGCCAAAGAAGCATGAGAATTCCGGTTCCGTAGTTCGAATCTCATAATGCGAGATGCGACAGAAGCAGACGATCAACGGACAGCCCGCAGATAGATTTGGAGCACCGTCAAAAAAAAAAATAAAAAAATCAATCAATCAATAAACAAATAGATGTAAAAAATAAACAAAAAGATACATTCAAACGAGTCATTCCTAATAAAATTCTTCAGAAAAAATCCACCAACAAAAGTTAAGAAGAGAAAGGAGAGAACACACACACACACACACACACACACACACACACAGATGGAAATAATGCGCGGCGCTGTACCATGGCGACGAACTCTTCCCGGGATTTCAAGGTATGATCATTATAGTCTAGCTGACCACACACAGCTTTTCAGGGCTGTACTGACCACACACAGCTTTTCAGGGCTGTACTGACCACACACAGCTTTTCAGGGCTGTACTGACCACACACAGCTTTTCAGGGCTGTCCAACTCTCTGACCACACACTGCCTTTCAGGGCTGTACTGACCACATACAGCTTTTCAGGGCTGTACTGACCACACACAGCTTTTCAGGGCTGTCCAACTCTCTGACCACACACAGCTTTTCAGGGCTGTCCAACTCTCTGACCACACACAGCTTTTCAGGGCTGTACTGACCACACACAGCTTTTCAGTGCTGTACTGACCACACACAGCTTTTCAGGGCTGTCCAACTCTCTGACCACACACAGCTTTTCAGGGCTGTACTGACCACACACAACTTTTCAGGGCTGTACTGACCACACACAGCTTTTCAGGCTGTACTGACCACACACGCTTTTCAGGGCTGTACTGACCACACACAGCTTTTCAGGCTGTCACTGACTACACACAGCTTTAGGGCTGTACTGACACACACAGCTTTTAGGGCTGTACTGACCACACACAGCTTTTAGGGCTGTACTGACCACACACAGCTTTTCAGGGCTGTACTGACCACACACAGCTTTTCAGGGCTGTACTGACCACACACAGCTTTTCAGGGCTGTCACTGACCACACACAGCTTTTCAGGGCTGTACTGACCACACACAGCTTTTCAGGGCTGTCCAACTCAGACGAGAAAAACTTCAAACGTCACTTCACAAAACAAATCAGAAACAAATCCTGAAAAAAGAAACAAACAATACATGCGACTGTGGCATGGTAGCTAAACAATTGACATCAAAGGCTTATAGGAGCTTCTAGCAATTCATCAATTTATATGAAAATAAAGAACACAATTCCTGCATAAAATGTACACGGTGTTCATTGTAATGTGATCTGAAAATAACTGAAAAAAAGGCTTATAGGGGAGACGGAAGGAAAGGCGGGGAGGGGGGCGGGAGGAGGCTAAAATCAGGATGAACTGACAGCGCCAGGAATTCCCTGTGATTTTTCTCTTCCAGATTAGGACAAAAAAAGCCAAACATTTAAAAGCCACACAAATAAATGTTGAAAAATCCAGTGAGGCAAACAGAGAACATAGAATGGACACTCTGGACCGTTTACTATTTTCACAAACAAAAAGGCCTTACGAAAATCGAAACAAAAAAGTTGGCATAGCAAACAATGTTATTACAGAAAAAGAAAATATTAGAAGAGACTCCAGAACAGAGATAGAATATTCAAACATAAATCTAATGCGTTGACGAAGTGTGTTAAGATTACATAATGCAATGCGATACAACAGAGTACAACATTTCGACGGCTCTTTCCACGAATCAGAGGACGTTACTGGTTTCGGTGCATTGGGGGAATAACTGGCTGGGCATGCTTCTATTTCTCTCAAATACTTCCAGCCTTTGTTACTAGAAATAGAAAGAAGCTGAATTAAGATCTAAACAATGTTTAGACTCCGATTTCGTTTTAGGTCTCGGTCACTTTCATACGAAGAATAAACACACAAACATAAGCACGCGCACGCACACGCGCACATGCACACGCACGCACGCGCGCGCGCGCGCCGCGCACACAACACACAACACACACACAACACACACACACACACACACACACACACATACATCTTGCAACAAAGCTGATAAACAGACGTCAGATTTTACCTGTTGTGGGTAGCATGAAGATCCAACTGACAAAAAAAGTCTACCATCCCCGCCATCAAACGACATGTGTCCGGTAAACCTCTGAACTACAACTGTGTAACGGGTAAACAAAGGCAGTAAACCTCTGAACTACAACTGTGTAACAGGTAAACAAAGGCAGATGAGGAAATCAAACGATGGTGACGCTGGGATATAGCAGAGCGCTATCCGTGGGGACAGCGACCCACAGTTCACCGACATGGGTCGTGAGAAAGCGGCCCACTACAATGGCAGCCCAGTGACATCAACTGGATCTGGGATGGGTAAGCACGCTTCCAACTGCTCTTCAAATTGCTTCTCGTGGACGATGGAGTGGCTATATTGAGTATAGAGCAGATCTAGTTGCAAAGTGCGACGACTGCAGGCGGAAATCTAAACAAATCTTAAATACATGTTAGCGAACCGCCCAGAGAAACGTGGACAAACGAGTCACAAGACAAAACACGACGCGTTTCGACCTCTTAGGTCTTCTTCAGGCAAGATACAAACAAATAGGACAACGCAAATTCACTTAGCTTTGATCGCTTCAGAGTTCAGCGCAAGGAAGGTTTGTAGCTTGCCTGAAGAAGACCTAAGAGGTCGAAACGCGCCGTGTTTTGTCTTGTGACTCGTTTGTCCACGTTTCTCTGGGCGGTTCGCGTACATTTATTTAAGATCTGTTTAGAGCAATACGCTACATGCCTCAAACGTTGCGTGGAGGGAAGGAGGAGGGATGAAGATGCGGAGCAGGATTTCGAAGAGCAAAATAACGTCCACTCAGCAAGTGAGATGTTCTGCGCACTCCTGCCTGTCCCTGTATAATGACTAAGGACAAAATTAATTAATAACCCTGTGCTCTGGTGGAAACAGCTACGCTGGTTTCTTGACTACCTCCCAGGAAAACCCTGCCGAGAAATCCAGACTTACTTGGTCATGGTCAAACTGAATCCATTTGAATGATCACTTTATACACCAGAGAGTGATGTTTAAAGGAACAACAACAACTACTACAATATCAACAACAACAACAACAACAACAACAACAACAACACAACAACAACGTTTGTTTGATATCAACTTTGCTCTGACGTTTTCTGTAGAGGACTGCGGTGTTTTCGTACTCCCAGTTCTTATAGAACAGGGAGTACTGTACAATGGGAACGAAGAAATGCTGTCTGTGTGTCTGTCTGTCTGTCTGTGTGTCTGTCTGTCTGTCCGTGGTCAAAATGTGGTCCACTCGCTCCAGACAAAACTTCTGGGCCGATCTTTCTGAAAATGTGTAGGTATGTTCATTATGGGTCACGGATGATGCCCGATGTTTTACTTTACCAGAATAGCCGTTACTAACGGCTATAACGGCCCCAAACGAGTTTTCTTCTTTATGGAATATCTCAGAAAGTACTTGGCCGATTTATAAGCTGTTTGGAAAACTGGGAGTACGTTTATATGCTTTGCATCTTGTTGTTTCAGCTACAGAGGTTAAAGCTGCGAATCGTCTGTGAAGAAAAATCTCTCAGGTTTATTGTGATTGCTGAACAGAAAGGCACTAAAAAACCGTTTATGTGATTTTTGTTCCTACAGTAAGGAATCGCAAAAAAATACCTCACGGTTTACTTGCTATCTTGTTATAGACAAGAAACTGCGATCGTCTTGAAGAACAAATCCCCAGTTATTCTGATCTTGTTGTTCAGACAGATTAAAGTGCACTCGTCTTGAAAGACAAAACCGTCCAGTTCATTGTAACAGACCAAAACCGTCCACTTCAAATCAAAAATAGACCACAACCGTCCATTCATTTTAATAGACCACAACCGTCCACTTCATTTTAGATAGACCACAACCGTCTTCATTTTATATAGACCACAAAGTCCACTTCATTTTGAATAGACCACAACCGTCCACTTCATTTTAGATAGACCACAACCGTCCACTTCATTTGAGATAGACCACAACCGTCCACTTCATTTTAGATAGACCACAACCGTCCACTTCATTTCAAGAGTAGACTAAGGTCCAAAGTTATTTGTTGAATAAGACACAACTGCTTCACTTATTTTAGATAGCCACCGTGCTATTTTATAACCACAATCACTTATTGCAATAATGATGCACATACGTTCAT
>CM031595.1:8048602-8058602 GCA_018398815.1 Conus ventricosus
GAATGAACCACCGCCCCTGTGATCAGTCAGTGCGACGGAGGCAGCGAGCCGCACGTGCCGTGTGGTCAAAGCGCCCATCGACCACGACCCCCCGTCACCTTCGATCCGACCCGTGGCCCCGCCGGTGTCGCTGTCCACAGCCGATTGCCTCTCCTGATGCTCACCCCCCCCCCCCCCCCCCCCGCTCCTCCCCACAACGCCAAAGGACAGGACAGGGAGGCCAGGCAACAGTCAACAGACGATTCAATCCACAACCGATGACCCAGCCGTTCGATGTGTCGGACGACAGCCTTCCAAACATTCGCCACGAAGTTTATCCACTGTTCGATGTTTCTGGTGGTCGTACACGCACGCACGCGCGCGTGCTCGCGCGCACTCAAACACACACTCGCGTGAAAGCACGAACATACCCACGCACCACCACACACACCACACACACACACACACACACACACACACACAAGAACGCACTCACACACACGCAAGCACGCACGCACGCACCTCTCTCTCTCACACACACACACAACACATACACACACACACACACACACACACACACACACACACACAGCCACACGCACGCACGCACGCACGTACGCATGCATGCACACACACTCGCACGCACGAACGCACTCACGTACGCACACACACAGAGGTACCCCTGAGGGAAGACAAAACTATGAGGAAGCTCTGTGTGTGTGTGTGTGTGTGTGTGTGTGTGTGTGTGTGTGTGTGTGGTGTGCGTGCGTGGTGGTGTGTGGTGAAATCGGACTCGTGACGGAGTAGAGATAGTGGGTGTGGAACAGGCACGCTTGTCACGTGTTATACCTGCAACAGAAGTCACGAAATGTTGCAAAGAACACCAGTGTCTTTGTCTCCGTGACGATGTCAGCGAAATTTAATCGAAAATCTTATCTCAATCTCTTCTCATCTTCATCTCACAATTTCATCGATCTCTTCATCTTCATCTCTCTCTCTCTCTCTCCTCTCTCTCTACTCTCTATTATATATAATATATATATATAATATATATATGTGGTGTGTGTGTGTGTGTGTGTGTAAGCTTATCTTTTATAGTCTTCGTTTTACCTCCGTTCCGTTTCCAAAGACCGAAATCTTCTATGCAAACAAGATCACACGTTGTTTGCTTAGAGTCAGAGAGGAAACGTTTTTTTCTTTTTTCTTTTTCTACTTTTGTACCGCCATCACCTCCTCCCCCCCCCCCCCCACTCCATTCTGAGCTCCCCCCCCCCACCCCCCCCCCCCCCCGCGCCACAACCAGTGGTGCATAAGTGGTCGGAATTCCCATTTGGTTTTTTTCCGCAGCTGACGTAATCACCATCAGTTCGCCCCGTCTACAACATCGGAAATACGGAACCTTGTCCATCGGTTAGGCCAATACAATCAATATATGCCGAGAGATTGCCTCTCTCTCTCACTCTCTCTCTCTCTCCCCTCCTCTCTCTCTCTCTCTCTCTCTTTGTATAATTAGATTACGATGTTGCTATGTTGAATTGTCAGTATGAATGATATGTGTTGAAATAATGTAATGCATGACAAGGAAAGATTGTAAGACTAGGCTTTGGTCTAAAATCTTAATCCTTGCGTATTAAAGATCAATCAATCAATCAATCTCTCTCTCTTCTCTCTCTGTCTCTCTCTCTCTCTCTGTCCTCTCTCTCTCTCTCTAATCACCGAATCATGATTTCGTGTCTCGCTTCACATATGTTCCCCTAACCCTACACATGTAAGTGTGCGGTCTGAACTCGGCGACTACTCGTTGCTGAATTGCTGCTAGTTCGTCCATACTCATAGTTGTGGGTGGTTTAACCTGTACTGGGAAAAGGGAAGAATAATGGCATCTCTCATGTCTCTGTCGGCCTCTGTGTGTGTGTGTGTGTGTGTGTGTTGTGTGTGTGTGTGTTGTGTGTGTGTGTGTGTGTGTGTGTGTGTTCCTTCGGTGATAAAAGGGCCGCTTTGTCTTTCTTTATCAGCTCATTTATTCTTGCTTTGTTGTTTCTATGTTTTTCTTTCTTAAAATCCAGCTGCAACTCTTATAGGCCTACTAATGAAGAGAGGGCCTATGCATGCCCGTTAATCGGTCTGTAGGTTAGTCGCTTGTCACGGTTACCCCCCCCCCCCTCCCCCCCCCCCCCCCCCTCGCCAGGCAAGGGCCGGACGAAAAAAAAAGCTTGCTATTGCTCATCTGTTTGCACTGAAATAGAGATCATCATCATCATCATCATCATCATCATCATCATCATCGTCATCGTCATCGTCATCATCATTATCATCATCGTCATCATCATCATCATCGTCATCATCATCGTCATCGATCATCATCAGTGTGTGTGTGTGTGTGTGTGTGTGTGTGTGTGTGTGTGTGTGTGTGTGTGTGTTGTGTGTGTGTGTGTTGTGTGTGATTGCGCGCGTGCGTGCGTGCGCACGCGTGCGCGTATGTATGTAGACTCTACTGGTGTGTGTGAGGAGGAGTGGTGTAGTGACGATGGGGGACGGCATTGGGTGATTGGCCACGGATGGTGTATGCGTGATTGGATGGAAAGGCATGCAGATAGACGCACGCACAACAATGTGTGTGTGTGTGTGTGTGTGTGTGTGTGTGGTGTGTGTGTGTGTGTGTGTGTGTGTGTGTGTGTGGTCGGATGTGTGTGTGTGTGTGTGTGTGTGTGTGTGTGTGTGTGTGTGTGTGATGTGTGTGCGTGTGTGTGGATGTGTGTGCGTGTGTGCGTGCGTGCGTGTGTGCGTGCGTGCGTGCGTGTGTGGTAAGTGAAAATGGACATCCGTAAAACTGATGCCGATGTGACATTGACAGATGGAAAAAGATTTCGCCAAAATCATCCATCCTTGTCAGAAAACCTCTTACCTCCTCCTCCTCTTCTCTCTCTCTTCTCTCTGATCTTCAACCTCCCTCGCCCCCCCCCCCCCCCTTCTCTATCTCTCTTCTCACCCTCTCTCTCTGTCTGTCTGTCTGTCTGTCTGTCTTCTGTCTCTCTCTCTCTCTCTCACTCTCTCTCTCTCTCTTCTCATCTCTCTCTCTCTCCTCTCTCTCTCTCTCTCTCTCTCTCCAGTCCCAGTCACTGGCCCGAATTTTCTCAAGTGAAAAGACACAAACTATCGACTGTCTACATCTGAGTCCGGCAGATCAATATAGACCAACGCTTCAATTCTGTAGCATTTGTGATCTCTACTGATCCACATTTCAGTAAGATCACACAAAGATCACTACTGACCCACATCTTGAGTATGCTATATACACATCGATATCGATCGACATCTCAGTTAGGTCACATGCAGGTAAATATTGATCTATGTTTTTGACCAGGTCACACACACGCAAATCAATGAATATTGATCAGTCACACACAGATTGGTGCTGATCCATATCTCAGTCAGGTCATATGCAGATCAACTGTTCCACATGTCAATCAGGTCACCCAGATCAATACTGATCCATTTCTATGCAAGACACAGATCAAGATTGATCAACATCAATAATTTACAAACACTGTGCATCACCACCAACACAGTAACTAGCACACACACTGCGCGCGCGCGCACGCACGCACGCACGCACGCGCGCGCGCACGCACACGCACACACACACACACACACACACACAACACACACACACACACACACACACACCACACACGCACACACACACACACCAATATATCCCACCACCACCACCATCACACCACAACTAAACCATTGCACCGTCGTCCATGACCCACTACCATCCACGCCGTCCACATTATGACAACTACAGCTATCAGCCCCGTCTCACTCACCGCCACACCCCAGTCACCACTACCACGCCACCGCACACACGAACATGAACACGACCCCGGGTCCCTCTACCCCTCTCCTTTGACGCCTTCACTTCTCGACTCCATAGCTACCCCTTCCGCCATCCCACACCCCACTCTCTATTCCTTAGGCTCTCTCTTCTCTCTCTACCGCACACCCCGCTCTCTATTCCTTAGGCTCTCTCTCTCTCTACCCCACACCCCGCTCTCTATTCCTTAGGCTCTCTCTCTCTCTACCCCACACCTCCGCTCTCTATTCCTTAGGCCTCTCTCTCTCTCTCTCTACCCCACGCTCCGCTCTCTATTCCTTAGGCTCTCTCTCTCTACCCCACACCCCGCTCTCTATTCCTTAGGCTCTCTCTCTCTCTCTAACCCCACACCCCCTCTCTATTCCTTAGGCTCTCTCTCTCTCTCCTACCCCACACCCCGCTCTCTATTCCTTAGGCTCTCTGTAATTGATTTATCAGTTTATAATTATTGTTTGGTCGTTAATAGGCAAACTTTCATTATTGTGTCTCTCTCTCTCTCACTCTCACATACACACGGGTGCGCGCATGCATGCACGCACGCACACGCACACCTCGCGCTCACACACTCTCATATAACGCACTTACACACAAACACACATGTATAAAAGTGGGTTTTTATTTATTTTTTTTTAATTATTATTATTATTATTATTTTTTAAAGTCCTAATATCACCATCGTTGTGAACAACTCTAAAAATTAAATCAAACCAAAATCAATCCAAATCCAAATCCTTAGGCTCTCTCTCTCTCTCTCTACCCCACACCCCGCTCTCTATTTCCTTAGGCTCTCTCTCTCTCTCTCTACCCCACACCCCGCTCTCTATTCCTTATGCTTCTCTCTCTCTTTCTACCCACACCCCATCTCTATTCCTAGGCTCTCTCTCTCACCCCACACCCCGCTCTCTATTCTTAGGCTCTCTCTCTCTACCCCACACCCCGCTCTCTATTCCTTAGTCTATCTCTCTCTACCCCCACACCCCGCTCTCTATTCCTTGGGCTCTCTCTCTCTCTCTCTCTCTCTCTCCTCTCCTCTACATCCTCTCTTCTCTCTCCTCTCACACACACACACACAACACACACACACACACACACACACACCGCTGTCTATTCCTTATGCTCTCTCTCTCCTTTCTCTCCCACACACACCCCGCTGTCTATTCCTCTCTCTCTCTCTCTCTCTCTCTCTCTCATCTCTCTCTCTCTCCTCCTCCTACCCCACACCCCATTTTCTATTCCTTATGCTCTCTTTCGCTCTCTCTCTCTCTCTCTACCCCACACCCCATTCCTATTCCTTATGCTCTCTCTCCTCCTCATCACTCTCTCTCTCTCTCTCTCTCTCTCTCTCTCTCTCCTCCCCACACCCCATTTTCTATTCCTTATCACTCTTTCGCTCTCTCTCTCTACCCCACACCCCATTCTCTATTCCTTAAGCTCTCTCTCTCTCTCTCTCTCTCTTCTCTCTCTCTCTCTCCCCCACACCCCATTTTCTATTCCTTATGCTCTCTTTCGCTCTCTCTCCCCCTCTCTTCCTCTCTCTCTCTCTCTCCTCTCTCTCTCCCTCCCCACACACCCCATTCTCTATTCCTTATGCTCTCTCTCTCTCCTCTCCTCTCATCCTCCTCTCCTCTCCTCTCTCCTCTCTCTCTCTCCTCCCCACACACACCACCTCTCTATTCATTGTGCTCTCCCCCCCCCCCCCCCCCCCCCCCCCCCCCCCATTTTTTTCATTAGTCATGTTTCTGCCCCATACCTTCCATTCGTTAATCAGCGCCGGCATCGTGGCAGTCACAGCAAGGCAACAGGAGCTGAACCTTGAGTCAGGAACCCGTGCAGCATCACAACACTGCAATTCGTCATCTGTGTATTGAGGAATCGCGCCGTCTGAAAATCAAGTTTACACCATCCAAAAAAACGTTTATACTATTTACCAGCTCTCACAGAATTAGCCCCTAGCCGATCAGTTCGCTTTTTTTTCTCCCAACAAGTCACATCATTCACAATCTGTTAAATACATGACCCCCCCCCCCCCCCCCCTACCTGATGTCAGATTTCAGGACTTTAAAACATCCCTGATCTACTTTTGCGCCAGCTGGGGTTCCTGAAATAAGCTTAGTGCAATTCCATTCAATATTGTCTGTCTGATTGGAACCACCCAACATGTGTCTTGATTAACATATAAAGAAAGAAAGAAAAGGAAAACACACACACACACACACACACACACACACACACACACACACACACACACAGAGAGAGAAATAAATAAAGAACAAAATTTGGGCTATCGACTTTTGGATATGGTAATTTCATTCTGAGAACAATCCCGTTGTTCCTGTCTACCTTTGCTCTAAACCTGACTCACACAGCCTCAACATATCAATTTATGACGTGTTACCACAGACCCATTCCTATGATTTATTCTTGTCTCGCTTCTGGGCCACCTGTCCGTCTTTCTTTTCGACTCACGAGTGAACAATGTGAAGCGATATTCCCCAGGGGCCATTCATGGTAGTGAATGGAGTTAGACGGGTTACCTGTTCATCCCCTTCCCCACCGTTTTACTTCCCCGTCCTCCCTCCCCCCAGGGAACAAAAAATGAGGAAAAAGAAAAAAAAAAAGAAAGAAAAGGGATTTAAAGGGAAGAAAACGGGAGGGGGGGGGGGGGGGGGGAGGAAAAAAAGGAAAGCAAAAGAAAAGAAAACAAGAACAATAGCGAGACTTCCCCCAACACACACACACACACACACTCTCTCTCTCTTAATTCCTCCTCCCCTCCCTCCTACACCTCCTCCTCCCCCACCCCCGCCCGGTCATCATGCAATCGCTTTAGTGCTGTTCGTTGGATGTAGAGATCGCGTGCTGATAAATACCCCCACCCCTCCATCGATTCCTTTGGCTCGTGTGCACTTCCGTCCGGTTACGCAAAGTGTTCACCCTCCCCCCCCCCCCTCATCCCCCTACCCCCACCCTCCTTATCCTATGTGCCTCCTCTCCCCCTACCTGAAAGAACTACTGATCCATGTCTGTGATTACCAGGACTGTTGTCCATGTGTGTGTGAGTGTGTATCGCGCGCACGCACGTGTACTGGTGTCCCTTGTAAGCAGACTGACATCATTCTTCTCAACAGCTGCAGGTGAAAAGTGAACATACTCATTAACGTCATAAATTATCATTCTGTGACGAGTAAACTTACATGAACCTTTGACATGCAACAATGTCATAAAAAGACGGCTATCATTATTAATATCTTCCACCTTACTCTAAAGTTCAAAACGTCTAACATCCTTCAAAACTGTAAAATCTATCCTGCCTTACTCCAGAGTACAAAACGTCTACCATATCCTACAGAATTGTAATTTTCAAACATGCGCATGCGCTTTTTGGGGGGTCTCCCATGTCAAGTTCAGAATATGGCGGCATATCAGATCGAGAAAGCTTGTGTGCGTAATGGACCATGGGTTTGGGAAGCAATCTTCGTCACACTTCGTGTGTTCGATAATCACTCAAGGCGTGAGCGACGGTCTGGGGGCGTCAAAGATCAAGGTCACAACGAATGACGTAATGGAAAATCCGGGGAGTAAACAACTTCAATGTAGCCATTTCATTCTTATCATGTGAACTCAAATAGACGGAAAGACCAAACGAAAAAGATCCAGATCGGAAACGCTGTGCCATGTAACATGACGTCCCACAACACGTCTTGTGTTCAGTCTCCAGTTTTATGATTTACTGGGATGCATTCAAGTATATAAGTGTGTGTGTGTGGTGTGTGTGTGTGTGTGTGTGTGTGTGTGCGCGCGCGCGCGCGTGTGAGAGTATGATAGAAAGAGAACGCGCGTGTATGCGAGTTTGTGAGCTTGCGTAGGCCCTACGTGTGTGTGTGGTGTGTGTGTGTGTGTGTGTGCGCGCGCGCGCGCGCACGTGTCTGTGCGTGTGTGCGCGCGTGTGTGTATGCGAGAAAGGGAGAGAGAAGCTCATTTATTTATATAAGCTAGGTTTTCCTACACAAAGTTTGAACCTAGGCCTACTCGTCCAGCAAAGGTGGCAAGTAGGTGCGGCGGACGGGCTGGCTTCAGGTGTCTTTCTTGGGTTTTGAAAGCTTCAACCTCTCTGCTCCTTTCACTGTTGATCGCTTTGAGGCAACGCTCTCTCTCACACACACCCACAAACGGAAAACCCGACAGTAAACTTGCCCAATCCGATTCTGTTGAAAGCCGCCTGCTTCGCTCTTGAACAGTCTTGCCGTAACACTTTCCCCAAGGCGCGAGACTAAGCCTATATATTAGCCTCCGTGGCACGCGTCGACTTGGCAATCCACATGTAGGCTACCATTCGCCAACCAGTTGTTGGCTTGTAAAACGAAAAGCCCTAATGATTTATACCAATCGCCAAGTCGTTTACGGAATTCAGCAAATCGCATGGCCCGAGACATGTATTGACATGTGTAAGTTAAAAGAATGAGAAATGAAAAACAAAAGCAACGCTTAAACAACTTCATCTTGGTTTGATTGAGCTTCCATTCCTACATCCCTCTTGCTCTTCGTTCTCGGTGCCAGCAAGACAAACGTTATCTCATTGAGACAGACGTGGAAAGGCAATCTTTTCTAGTTTGAAAGCAGAGTCACTGCAGGCGGAAATTGAAACAAATTTTAAAAGGAATCCAAAGTCAATCCGTCTGTAAACTGGGACAAACAAATCACAAGATAAACACGACGCGGTTTGACCTTTCAGGCTGGGACAAACAAATCACAAGATAAACACGACGCGGTTCGACCTTTCAGCTGGACAACAAATCACAAGAAACACGACGCGTTCGACCTTTCAGGCTGGACCAAACAAATCACAAGATAACACGACGCGGTTCGACCTTCAGTGGGACAAACAAATCACAAGATAAACACGACGCGGTTTGACCTTTCAGGCTGGACAACAAATCACAAGATAAGCACGACGCGGTTATCGACCTTCCAGCTGGACAAACAATCACAAGATAACACGACGCGTTCGACTTTCAGGCTGGGACACAATCACAAGATAAACACGACGCGGTTCGACCTTTCAGGCCTTCTTCAGCAAGATAACACGACGCGGTTTGACCTTTCGCCTTCATCAGCAAGATAGACTACAACGGACCCAAGAACAAACAACGCGATGACTATCTAGCAAATCTGCACCAAGATATGCGTTGAACTATTTTCATCATATGCCCGCAATTACCCCTGCACTATAATTATAACGTTTTCTGATTGTATTAAGCCTGTGTGCCATTCACACCCAACGGTTCATTCCAACAGACCGCGAGGCTCTCTACCATCACATCAAACAACTCCGCACCCAAGACAACACAACTCCAGGAGGTCACGCACTGCCCAAGGCCACAGACATCGATTTCATGGCCCTGTGGTGACCTGGCCTTCAGAAGAGTGTGAAGCGCTTCAGAGCGATGACACCCGAACTAGTGACGCAGACTGAAGAAGCCTGAGGCAGACATGACAGGAATGCAGTACACAGGCACGGTGCAACGAAACAGAGTGCAAAATTACGCTTATGTTGTGTACAGTTCAGAGAGAGAAGCCATTTTTGACAAACATGTCTTCTTTTGCCGTCAGAAAAACAAACATTGAAACACACACAGAGACACACACACACACACGCGCGCGCGCGCGCACACACACACACACACACACACACACACACACACACACACAGAGGCATACAATCGCGCGCGCACACACATGCACGCACACGCATCACATACGCACGCATGCACACATAACACGCACACGACACACACTACACACACGCACGCGCGCGCGCACACATACACACGCACACACACGCGCGCGCGCGCAACTCACCAAATGGCATACGTAACCTGGTATGAGCGCAACAAGCTTTTGGCGTACAGCGTAATCACCAGACTGACTGCTAACATAACATTACACAAAGACGGTTACAGTGATACGGTTACAGTATGTGAAAGAGAGAGAGAGAGGAGAAGAAGAAGAAGAAGAAGAAGAAGAAGGAGGAGGAGGAGGAAGAAAATAAAGAAAACAAAATAAGATGAAGCTGCTGCTGCTGATGACGATAATTACGTCGTACAAAGTGGTGGGAGAGTGGAGGTGGGGCACACTGAGGTA
>CM031595.1:8063602-8066102 GCA_018398815.1 Conus ventricosus
TCCAGAGCTCCTGGGGTGTAGCAGTAGGCTGCATCTCAATGAGCTTGCTTTTCAGGGCCAGCATCTGTTCTTCCATCCTGTCCAAGATGGCTGTGCTGTGAAATAGGCGAAGGCTGAGGATCACTCCTGACCGTCACTCGTGTCTTGACTTCAAAATCCACATCATGCTTGGACATACCGGGAGCAGGTTTGACTCTTGGGATCGGGTGGGGGCGATTTGTTACGAGGTCAAAGGATTGCCTTCCCTCGTTGGAAAGGTCACCAGCTGTTAAGACCCTTTATCATGCGACAAGTTGAGGAACGTCTGTGCCTGCAAGCGGGACAGGCGACAAGTTGAGGAAACGTCTGTGCCTGCAAGCGGGACAGGCGACAAGTTGAGGAACGTCTGTGCCTGCAAGCGGGACTGGCGACAAGTTGAGGAACGTCTGTGCCTGCAAGGGGACAGGCGGGAAGGTTTGGTAGTTTAGTCCAGACCTGGAAGTTGAAACACACAGCGAGGAATAAGTTGAGGGGGAGATCTCCGAGGCGGCTTTTTTCCTACGACTCGGGAAAACTTGCAGAGGCTAAGCTCGTTGGTAGCATCTGGCTTGTAGTAAGCGCAGACTAGGGTGGGACTGGAACTCTTGTTAGTGGGCAGTACTATCACCCAGAGCAAATCACACTCTGTATACAGGTCTTCCACAATAACACAGTGGATTCACTTCTCTCACTGCAATGAGGGCCCCCTCCGCCTTGCCTCTTTCAGTCCTTTCTGTAGATTCTGTGATTGTCAGGGAAGTACTTGTTGTGTATGCTGTGGACCAACGAGATTTCAGTGCAGATCACGTCTGGCTTGATTGGTCGAGAAGATATGATATCTGAGATTTTTCTTTCATGTTGCCAATTGGAATTAAAAAACTGTATCTTTTTGTCTTTTTGTGCTGAGAAGTCCTGGTGAGGGCCATGAAATTTCATGGGACAAAGCTCTTGGCTTGTGGATGGTACTAATGACATGTCACTGGATGTACTTGTTTAAGAAGCATTCTCTTGTTCAGCACCAAAAAATGTCAAAGGCTGTCCTGCTCTGGTTATGATCGCCTTAGATTGCATAATGCCACGACAATCCCGAGTTATTAAGGGTGTTGTATCTAGCCATGCTGATGTCCTGGCGTATTACGTGAAACCAGAACCCACATGAGTTATCAAGGGTGTTGTATGTAGCGATGCTAATGTCCTGGTATATTCCCTGAGACATGAGTTATTAAGGGTGTTGTATGTAGCGATCTTGCTAATGTCCGGGTATATTCCTTGAAACTAGAATCCACATGAGTTATCAAGGGTGTTGTATGTAGCGATGCTAATGTCCTGGTATATTCCCTGAGACATGAGTTATTAAGGGTGTTGTATGTAGCGATCTTGCTAATGTCCGGGTATATTCCCTGAAACTAGAATCCACATGAGTTATCAAGGGTGTTGTATGTAGCGATGCTAATGTCCTGGCGTTTTACTTGGAACCAGAATCCACGTCTCAAAGGTGACTGCACGGGGTTCCCAGCCCACTGCTAAAATCGCATGCACCGCAGTGAGCATGAGAGTAGTTTGTGATGTGAGCCTCCACAGACAGAAATAGGCCTACAGAGCATGTTCAGAGCAAGATTGTACGAACACTAGCAGAAAGCTCCCACCACTGACAAAAAGCGCTTCTCTTGGTAAAAGTCATCAGGCCAAAACTAGTGACTGGAGAAACGGTGACATTGTTTTACCTGGAAATGGTGGTAACACTTAACAAACTCAAAATGAATATAAGCAAATATACAGCACCTCGGTGATGGTGTTGTGGTTAGTGAAACTCTGGTGGCAGCTTCTTCAGGACTGTAGGAGAGACAGTAAAGTCCCCTGGTTCTGACGCGGCTTGCCGTTCACTTGGTGGTTGTGACCGAACTGAACTAGCTGGACAGAGTGAAAGGAACATCGAGTTCGCTAGGTCGTCGCTACCTTGAAGACAGTGGTGAGATGAACAGTTCAAGGTTTATGTCCAGAGGGAAAACTTTGCTGAGGCTGTTTGATCCCGGGCATAAAGGTGTCGTTGTAGAGGATTAAAGGATGTGGACTACCAGCCGTGCAGGGCAGAAAGAGATTTAGAAACGAGAGAGAGAGAGAGAGAGAGAGAGAGAGAGAGAGAGAGAGAGAGAGAGAGAGAGAGAGAGAGAGAGAGAGAGAGACGTTGTCAGCACCGGAAGATTACGATTAAATAGCAGTATTTGTGGTGGTGGTGGTAGTAGAAGTAGTAGTAGTAGTAGCAGTAGTAGTTGTAGTAGTAGAAGTAGTAGGCTAGTAGCATCAGCAGCAGCAATAGTAGTAGCAGCAACAGTAAGCATAATAACAGAAGTAGTAGCAGCTACAGCAATAGCTGCAGTTGAGCAATGGCAGTGTTAGTAGCCTAGTAAATATTAAAAGAACTGAGCGTATGGCTCGCTGATTATGATAATTCACATCTTTCAAAACTGCTACAGGGTTTACT
>CM031595.1:8071102-8095121 GCA_018398815.1 Conus ventricosus
AGAATGCCAACACATTCTAAAGGGTTCTTACTTGTTGATGGACCACTTTGACATGAAATGGCAACAGGCAGGGACATGAAGAGGACATTCAGAATCAGCTGGCACCAGAGCATGAAAGGCCTTTGCATCCTTGCAGAATTTCTTTTTCATTGATGGTCAGATATGGTGAGGGTGATCTGACCGACCAGAATGAAGCTGTGGGTAATTAACTAATTGCTTAGTTGGTCAGTTAGTAGTCTGAGACTACAAGTATGACAGGGCTGTATTCTGTTGTTGCTCAGTCAGTGAACATGCCCTGGTGTCAGCCAGACCTGAGGCAGTGAAAGATATATTGCAGACACCCTGCAGTGCTGTTCCCATGGTGAGACAGGTGCACACCCTTAACACCAAATAAAGGTTGTTTACGGCGCCATGTCACTGATCACAAATGCAGACAGGTACACAGAACAAAGAAAGAAACATTTGTTCATTGTACCTTTTGTATAGGTGGTTGTGTTCGGTGAACTGGTGCAGGAGGCGATGTTTGTTTGGAGAACTTTTCAGGTGTGTAAAGTTCTGTCACACAATGGAAATAAAACCTATCTTTTGTGTTTGTTATGAAATTACAGTTTGGGAGTTTGCTTGCAGAGCTGGTTGGTAAATTCTTGCAATACTGTCACTCTAGTGTAAATCCACGCCTGCTGTTTCAAAAGTTCTGAGTGGACTGAGTTTGAAATTGAACAGTCTTAGTAATGAATGATTTGAGTGAGAGGGAAAAAAGTTTCTTTAGGACTCATCCAATATGAGGTGTGTGTGTTGTCATTGTTGTTGAGTTGCATGAGATCTACTCATCCAATAATATGAATATGAGGTGTGTGTGTTGTCATTGTTGTTGAGTCGCATGAGATCTACTCATCCAATATGAGGTGTGTGTGTTGTCATTGTTGTTGAGTCGCATGAGATCTACTCATCCAATATGAGGTGTGTGTGTTGTCATTGTTGTTGAGTCACATGAGATCTAGCCTAGATTATACAAAAATTGTTCTAGATCCATCTCAAACCAAAGTGTTAAGACACTCATTTAGAACTAGGAAACCAAATGGTAGTCATGTACAAAAAAACTTCAGGGTACCTGTAGATTCAATTGAAGCAACCTCATGTTGTTCTTGTTATCAAATGCAGAAAATTAGTATTTCTCTCAAAAACACTTTCAATCTGATAAGCAGATAAGTGCCATTTGCAGCAGGTGGGAATCTTTTAGTATTTTAATAAAGTTTAGTTTTAGTTTTAAAGGGAGCATACTCTCATTGTACTACAAAGAAGCTGACCTGCAAGACCTGATGGTTTTTTGAGGGAGTGTTCATAGTCATTACCATTCAAGTATTGTCAGTCTAATGGAGTAGTTGAAACTGATGACATTTTGCTTAAGCTGGATATCATCAAGGCCGATTCTGAGATGATAAAACATTTTCAAAACAGATTTTTGTAATCACATAATTTGTATTTTATTTCATACCCAATTGTTGGCTTCTTGTGATTTTTTTTTCCAAGTTATCTTCTTCTTCTTTTGCTTGTTTTTATGCTACATGATTTTTGGATGTGACTAGAAAAAATCCTCTGGCGATGCTGTTCACTTTTAAATTTAAACAAAATAACAACATAGAATTGTTGTGAGTGAATGTCTCAGAATCTGATACCACCAAAGACCTTGGATTAGTGCAGTCAGTTGAAGCACCAACTCGTAAGGCATTCCTGGATTTATTTTTTACCAATTGTCCAGGCGCTTTAGGCAATCAGGAATTAATTCCAGGCCTGGTGATCATGACATAATTCTCTTAGAGAGCAACTTCAACCCTTTCGAAGAAAACCCTCTAAACGTACCATCAGACTCTGGAACCAAGCAGACTTACCAAAATTGCGCAGGATACTCATGATTTCAGTCGTCTTTTTTTGAGGTCCCATAGTGTTAAAGATAATGTCAGTGACCTTTGGAAGTGTATAAAAAACTAACTTGGAATTTATTATGGATGACAACTTACCTACTAAAATAACTTCAAGCAAGAACCACCAGCCATGGATTACCACAAAAACTAAACGTTTGTTGAGAAGGAAACATCGTTTCTTTAAGAAATTGAAACTACATCCTAATTCAGAAAGATTACTGGTTAGGTATTTATAGAGAAGGTGTCAGAGAGAATGTAGGCTTGCTCACTCCAATTATGTTAATTCGATGATTTCAGAAGGTGAACATCAAAACAAGAAATTATGGTCTTACATAAGGAGTAAGAGACAGGACAACATTGGGATTCCAGACCTGAGAAACAACCAGAATAACCTAATACAGGACCCTGAAGGGAAAGCAAATTTACTAAACAAGCACTGAAGCAGTTTTGTTCAGTTTTCTCAAATCCCAAACCTTTAATTAACTTTAGACTAAAGGATGATGAAAACTCCCTGAAATGCAAAACATCAAAGTAAACAAAGCAGGAGTATTTAAGTTACTGACCAACATCAATGAAAACAAAGCTACTGGTCCCGATGGCGTTCCTGGCAAGCTCTTAAAATTATGTGCCAATGAATTGAGTGAGGTATACCAACTACTTTACCAAGCTTCACTGGACCAGGGAGTAATACCTGATGAGTGGCGAGATGCGAGCATTGTTCCTTTATTCAAAAAGGGTGACAAAACCCAAAAGCAGAGAACTATAGACCTGTATCTCTTACATCCATTTCAGCAAAACTACTTGAACACATAATATATAGAAAGCAATAATGGACCATCTTGACAAATATGACTTCTTAAATAACGCCCAGCATGGTTTTAGACAGCGAAGGAGTTGTGAGACTCAACTTATAACAACTCTCAATGATTTTAATAACTGTCTTAACAACAGACAGCAAATAGATGCAATTTTATTAGACTTTTCTAAAGCCTTTGATAAGGTTACCATGAGGGCCTGCTGCTTAAATTAGAACACATCGGCATTGGCGTTCTTTGCTAAAATGGGCTAGATCATTCCTCGTTTGGAGAACGCAGAAGTTGTTGTGGAAGGGTCGTCATCCCATTGTAAACCAGTCTTGTCAGGTGTACCACAGGGAACTGTTCTGGGGCCCTTGTTTTTCTTAATTTATATAAATGACATAAGTAGAAATCTCTCTCCTGGAACTACTATAAGGCTTTTTGCAGATGACAGCTTAGTATATAGAACAATCAGAAGCAAGAATGATACACGCATTCTACAAGAAGATCTAAATGCTTTACAAGAGTGGGAAAGAACTTGGAAAATGGAATTTCATCCCCAAAGTGCCAAGATGTAACAAACGCTAACCATTAGATCAGATTATTCTATCCATAATACTATCCTTAAAGAAACTAATGCTGCAAATATTTAGGCGTGATTATAGATAGTCGTCTCAAATGGAAAGAACATTACAATTTAGTAAGAAAGCAAATAACATCTTAGCTTTCTTATACAGGAATATCAATGACTGCCCCCCAAAGGTTTAAGACGACTGCTACAAAACACTGGTTAGACCAGTACTGGAATATGGTTGCTCAGTTTGGGATCCTTACCATCTAAAGGACATTGATAACCTCGAAAAGATTCAGAAGAGAGCAGCACGGTTCGTAACAGGGAACCACATCAGAGAAAAGGGAATACTAGGAAGAACATGAGGAAATTAGAATGGAAACCCTTAGAAGAGAGAACAGCTTTTATCAAACTTAACATCTCTTCAAAGGCAGAGCTAAAGTAATTGATATTCCAGTGGAACAACTAGTATTGAATAAAAGTAGCACCAGGAGTGGCGGTCAATGTTATACCATACCTGCATCAATATTGACAGCCACTTACATTCATTTTATTCTAGTTCTGTATGGCTGTGGAACTCACTGCCGGGTGCCATCAAGATTGCCACAAATGCAATCTCATTTTAAAAACAAATTGATACGACAGTTTTGAGATCTGCATATTGACAATTTTCTATTTTAACTTCCCCAGATATTTTACTGTTACCTGGGCCTGAATTTGGCCATTGCTTTTAAAATTCTTGAATATCGAGTGCGACCCCTGTTGCCAAATTTGCTCCAGGGCCAACAGTCTTGAGTCGCACTATTTTATGTTATTTTATTTTACTTTTTAACATGCGCGCTGGTGACCTACTCGTTTTTGAGTGAACCAGTATTTTAGGAAGAAGAAGAAGAAGAATCTTTCAGATGCTGTGGTGAGCCAGGAAAGATTATTTCATTTTGGTTGTTTTTTTACAACCTACCATGAATCTCCCCCCCCCCCCCCCCCCCCCCCCCCCCCCCGCCCTCCTTCCCCCCGCCCCTTCTAGATGCTACCATATTTTTACAAGATTCAAGACCAAACTCACTGCACATTATCCCATAATAAACTTTAATTAACAAAAAGAAGACCCAAACATGTTAATCAACAGATCAGAAATGAGAAAATTACGCTTACTGAAATTGCCCAAGTAGTTGTCAGAAAATACTTTGGTTTTTGTCCAACTTTATCACTGATACTGAAGCATGTACGTTAGCATACCATGTGAAAATTCACATTATTCCATGGGGGAGATAAGAAACAAAGAGGAATTCAGCAAAAATTCATTATGTGAATGATAGGTTGTGAAAACTTGCTGATTATTTCCTTTGACATCATAATAAGCCAGTTTGTATTTTGAAAAAAAAAGAGGGATTATGAATATATGCCACATTGGATACAAAATCATTTTGTAACTTTTAGTTTAAAGTATTGCATTACGTTGCTATGTTCAGCAGTCATGCAGAGTATTATGTTGTTTCAACTAGTGGTCCAAACATGTACTCATTAAAGTTAGAACCACAGACTGGTCATTTTTAGATTTTAATAAAATGCTGTAATACAGTGTGATAAGATACACTGATTGCCAAAATAATTGGCTGTATTATAGAATTTCAGGCAATCAAAGTTTCAAACTCAAAAAATTTAGTCAGACTGAAGTGGTGGTGACGTGTAGAACATTAACAGCTAACAGGGATCGACTGTCAACATTGTCACGTTAGTCACTTACTTAAAACAATCTCTTAGGCTTATAAATCTTAAATCAAGCTTTTAATTGGTTTTAATTCTCTAAATATTATTGATTTATGTATTGATTATTATAGTTTGTTACTGGTAATTATGGGTCATTATAAGTTATTTTACATGGGTTATTATGGATAACAGCATTTTATCGCAGGGGTTTCTCATTATATTACCGATTTTTGACTTACCAGTTTTGACCCCAAATTCTACGCGTAAAACTGTGTTTGTCAACTGGTATAGTTTGCTTACCTGAACAGTCTGATAATGTTCAAGATTATGTTTTTGTGCTACCTACATCTAAAGAAAAATGTGATCTGTCCAGTGTCGGAATACCCACCACAGATTCTGGATCAGCCGACGCCGGGCCAGATCGAGGCTGAAGGGTCGGGGAAGACGCTGTACTGTCGTGCCGATGGCACGCCTCCTCCCTCGTACAGCTGGTTCCACGATGGGAAGCTGCTGGTCAACCAGACGGAGATGACCCTGCGCATGCCCCGGCTGGAGCTGAGCAACGCCGGCTTCTATCGCTGCCTGGCCAGCAACTCTCTGGGGGCAGAGCTCAGTAAGGCCGCGCAGGTGAAAGTGGCATGTGAGTACCTTGCTGTCTGTGTCTCTTGCCTTCATATCTTTGTGTGTATGTGTTTACATGTGTGTGTGCATGTTTACAGGAAATCCATTGTAATATTACTTTTATTCAGGCAAAGGAGTGTCCACCAGTAAAGTACTTCTGCTGATAATATCCTTGAAGAAAAAAGCTGACGATGCATGTTATTAAATGTAGTAAAGGAAGAGATTAATGTCCAGTTAGATGGAGGCCCACAGGAGCTAATTTCTCACAGAAGAACGATTATTATACTGTAAGGTTGGGCAGTTTCAGTGGTCAGTTGTTCATTGGCATGAGCTGTATCATTTGTACACACAGGGGGTCAAGCTTGGAAGTTGCCCCTGGATCAAAGTTTTTGTTGTATTCAATCCATCTGAGGATGGTAGTTGGTAGCAGACAGCAGAACTGCGGTAAGATGTCCACACTGCCAGAGCAAACAAATAGTGTAACATATCCTGAGCTCAAGCAAAGGAGCACTAACTTAGGGAAGGTATACATGAAGGTATAACCTGGTGCTTAAAGAGACTGCACAAATTTCAAGAAGAAAAAACGCACAACAGGAAGCTACAACAGGAAAAAACACCACAGGAAGCTACAACTGGAAAAAACACCACAGGAAGCTACAACAGGAAAAAACACCACAGGAAGCTACAACAGGAAAAAAAACAACAGGAAGCTACAACAGGAAAAAACACAACAGGAAGCTACAACAGGAAAACACACACCACAGGAAGCTACAACAGGAAAACACACACCACAGGAAGCTACAACAGGAAAAAAAAACCCCACAGGAAGCTACAACAGGAAAAAAAACACCACAGGAAGCTACAATTGGAAAAAAAAACACACCACAGGAAGCTACAACAGGAAAACACACCACAGGAAGCTACAACAGGAAAAAAACACCACACGGAAGCTACAACAGGAAAAAACACACCACAGGAAGAGCAGCTACAACAGGAAAAAACACCACAGGAAGCTACAACAGGAAAAAACACCACAGGAAGCTACAACAGGAAAAAACACCACAGGAAGCTACAATGGCAGTAGGATGAAAACCAAGGTCTGGGACAGCTGTAATATCTGGAGCATGGAAGTGGGATATACTGGGTGGAGTGGATGACCACAAGTGCCAGCAGATCTTCCAGAATGGAAAGAAAGAACACCCAGAATTGGGAGACTGAAATGTATTCTGTTTTTGTGCATTGAAATAGGTTACAATTCCAATTGAACTCATTTACAAGACTGAACAGTCTTCCAGGCAAGCTGGCAGCTTGAGAGAACCAGGCTGCCAAGCCAGACCTGCCACTGAAGTTGGAGCAAGGGTGTGTGTGTGTGTGTGTTATAGGAGCAGGCACGTCGGCCTATTATCTCATTTTAAAAACAACTCTCGATTTCAGGGAAAAGAGGACCAGAACCCAGAAATGATGACAGAACCAGCTTAGAAAAGTTGGCAGTTGAATCTGGTCAAGGAGAAACAAAAATAAAATTCAGAAGGAATAAATATTTCCTAACTTGCAACAGGTGTCAGTAGCAGAGTGGTGAAGAGTCCTGTTACAACATGACTTGGCCTTGAGGTGCCAAACCATCCTGGGATGTGAGAGAGAGTCAGAGACTTGGGGAGTGTGTGTGTGTGTGTGTGTGTGTGTGTGTGTGTGTGTGTGTGTGTGTGTGTGTGTGTGTGTGAATTAGTGTACTGGGTGTATGTGTGTGTGTGTGTGTGTGTGTGTGTGGTGTGTGTGTGTGTGTGTGTGTGTGTGTGTGTGTGTGTGTGTGATTAGTAAATGTTGGAGAAGGTAGGGGATTAAAAAAAATTTGGAACAATGAAACTTTACAGTAAACATTAAAAATTTTGAACAGAGACAACAAAGGGTTATGGTTATGTGGGTGTGCTTTGTATATGTGCGTGCATGCATGTGTGTGTGTGTGTGTGTGTGTGTGTGTGTGTGTGTGTGTGTGTGTGTGTGCACATGCATGCTTGCATGGTGTTACTGTTACAATGTGTGACCATGCATTGGTGTAAATGCGTGCATTCATGTCGGCCTGCGCTGCAAACAGGCTACTCCCAGATCTGTGTAAGCAGACAAATGGAGAAACGCAGGGGAGATCACCCTGAGCGCAGGTTGTGTCAATGCAGGCGACAGTGAAGGCCACCTGGGCCTGGACAAATATTGAATCAGGTTGCCCTGGGTTAGTGGCGTGCAGCGGGGGGAGGGGCCGGGTCAAGCCAGGGTCCAGCCACAGGCGTAGGCTGCCCAGGGGAAATCTGAATTTGCTTGACCTCACTTCTTTGACACTTTGTTTTGAAGCTGTGGCATAAATGATAAAGCTCCAAGGTTAATGCAGTGCTGTGTACTGTAATGTGCTTTGTTGTTTGGTGTTGGAGTTTCTGATAGTTATGAATAGAGGATGGTTTACTCGCAAGACTATAAGTATTTTGACAATAAGTAAAATACATTGCTGTCAGAACTGATAATGTTACATGAGAGCTTGGCTGCTTTGTCATCAAATATTATACTTTTTTTTTTTTAGTAGAAGGTTATACTGTTGTTTGTCTTAAAGAAAAAACAACCCATAGAAATGCGAAGTTGAAGAGAATTAAAGAAAAAATGCAACAAACAAGGAAAAAGTAGGAAAACAAACGCAGAAGTTTATGAAGTTACATGTTTGCAATGCTTTTTAAGCTTTATAGAGACTCTGCCACCCACTGTGCTGCCCTATATCTATGCATTTGGTTTCATTGACCGCTTTCATGTAATAGCAGTAATATAATATATCCCAGTGCAAAGCCCTCGAAACCTTTCTGATTATTCTTATCTCCACTTTTCTTGTGTCATTGTGGATGTAACACAAGCAGCTTGCTTTAAACAGGTGGACAGGCTCATGGAGAGACAGAAAGACGACCACCTGGCATCAGTAAAGGAACAGAGAATCTCAGCCGTTTTTTTTTTTTTGTCAATGGTGCTTTGATTCAGTTTTAGTTCTGAAATGATTGGGAAAGTTTACAAGTCATTTCAATCAAGGTGACCCTGGCGGTTGTGGACTGCTGACAAAACCTTGGGGCGGAGCAATCTGGGAAGGAGCAGCTGCTCACACGCCCCAAGTTTAGGGTCCACCATTTGGCGATGGAGCACCCCCTGTCGGCAGGTGAATCGGCTGTGCTGCTGGGCGAGGGATTGTAGCTCCCTATTCTCACCAGCTGCAGGCTTCTTTGGCCAGGAGGACAGAACTGGCCTGATGGATGGGTCCTCCTGCTGGAGTCGATGCATCTCTCCCGGTGACAGTTGAGGCAAAATGGACTCTGCCTGTCGCCTGGGTGCTGCTGGGCCATGGCGCTTGTCAGCATTCTGGCTGCTGACAGTGGCAGAGGACTGGGGTTTGTCCCCAGTTTTCACAGGTGGAGACTTCCATCGCCTCCGCCTGGGCCGTCGTCTTGATCGCTGTGCATTTCTCACACAGCTGCCGATCTGCAGTGGTGGCCCTGTAGGTGGTAGCTGCTGCATTTCCTGCCTCAAGCTGGCGACTGTGGCCGTGAGTGCCTCTAGCCGAGTTTGAAGCGAGGCAACAGCAGCAGTGCCAGCCGTGTGGAGGATGTCGTCGGCACTGCAGTCCTGCATCCACCTTTGGGCTTCCTTCCTAGCCTCTTCAAAGGTGGTGGTAGGATGGTTCCGGACGAAATATTGGACATCCTTGCGGAGTGCTGCTTGTCGTAGGCCACGGGTGAAGGCGTCCCTGAGTATGGTGGCAGGCAACATTCCATCCCCAGCCTGGTTGACCTTCCTCCAGAGGTACTGGAGATGGGACCCATACTCCCAGATGGTCTCGTCCTGGCCCTGCTGCCTGTTGAAAAATGCCGTAGCCAGGGTGACGACATCGCGTTGTTCTCCCCAGTTCTCCTCCAAGATGGTAAAGATCTTGGCTGGGGAGTCCACCTCTGTCGCTGGCAGCCTGATCACCTCCTGGCGAGCTCGGCCATCTAGGGCGGCAATCAGCCAGAGGGTGGCTGTCCTGTCATCCAGGGGCTGCAGGTGTAGGGCAAGCCTGGCCTCCCGGATGAAGTCGTCCACTTCCCTGCTGCTCTCGTTACCCGTGAATTTGGGGAGCTGATGCAGGGGGTGCAGAGGTAGTTGGCTGGCCATGGTGTCCGGTCTTCTTGGGCTGTGTCTTCTTGGTCCCTTGTCTTCGATCCTGCTCGCAGCGCCAGTTGTGATGGTGCGGAGGGGTAAGGGGTGTGCAGGTGAAGACAGGCAGATGGTGATATGCGCAGGAACCAAGGGACGGCAGCCAGTCAAGAAGACACACAGGACGAAGTGGAGTTTTTCTCTTTTTATTTCTCTCCCATGGCAAGGAGCTCAGACCAGGAACACTGCCTGGGAACTCTCTCTCTCTCAGCACTCAGCGCACTGAGCACTCTCTCTGCATGCTCTCTAGCCAACACTCCTCGGCAACACTGTGGGCAACACTGGTCGGGGCAACACTGATCCGGCTACACTGCTCGCACTCACGCGGCGCTCCAAATATACTGACTTCCATAAAAAACGCGAAAATTTGAAAGGCTATTTTTCGTGTGAAAAGGGGTGAATATACAATATTGAACCATTGTGGCAAGTTGTTTGGGTCCAAGACTCACGTGCAGTGAAAAAATTGTGTGAGCAACACATCATTCCCGGCATTGGAGGGTCAACAAAAATGGCAAACTGGTTGCTGCATGTGAGGCACGTGCACACCATGCAGAGCAAAGTTAACCAGCGACAAGTACGCAGGCATGCAGCCTTTATAAAGCCGCGTTACAAGGTTCAGGTAACGACTTGCCGTCTGAGCACTACAGAGATGCCAAGACTACGAGCAAAGGAACTGGCTGCTGTCCCTTGGTTCCTGCGCATATCACCATCTGCCTGTCTTCACCTGCACACCCCTTACCCCTCCGCACCATCACAACATATAAATATAGACGCCTGTGTGAAGAATAAAACAAAAATTCCAAAGGTTTGATGTCATATAACACTTTTAACAAACAAGCAAGCAAAATGATTCTTTAAAAGAAGAAAGGAAACTAAAAAACGTCATAAGACATGTGATGAATTTTATAATCATGTTGGTGATTGTATTCATTTTTGTGTGTGTGTGTGTTTTTTTGTTGTTGTTGCATGATGTTGGAAAATAGTGGGTGTGCTTTAAGTTTAGTTATAGAATTCGTGGGCCAATTTATTATAATAAACAGATACAGTACATTGTAAGATAAATTCAGGCTGGGTTGGGCTGTGGTCGGGAAGGTAAGAATGAGCGGCGTGGGTGCAACGCCACTGAGGTGGCACAGAAGATGGGACAGCACCAAAAAAAAAAGAAAAAAGGAATGCTGTTATGTCTTATTTGTGCCAACTTTTTTTTAATTGTTTGCTTGCTTGTTGTTTTAGAAGTGCCTGTTGCTGCTTTGGTCAGTATGTTTTGAATTGAATGTCAGTAAGCAAAAACAGTCATATTCTGTTAATAATAAATTATAGAGGGCAGCACTCTGTTGTGACTGTCAAAAACAAAACAAAAAAGAAGAGAGAAGTGTGTTAGAGAAGTGTGTTGGTGATGTCAGTGTGTGGATGGTTCCAGCTCCACGGCCCTTCACACAGACAGGTCGCAAGGTGGTGAGGGTTGACCAAGGGCGCTTCGTTGTTCTGCCTCTGCCTGAGGTCAACACCCTGCGCATGGAGATTGGCTGGCTGGAGAACAACGCGACCCTGCACGCCGGCATGCCCCATCACAGCATCACCCTGGCCAAGGACCTGGTGCTGCTGTCTGTGGACAACAACCAGCACAACAAGGAGTACCGCGCCAGGGCAGAGTATTTCCCCACCAGCTTTGTGGATGTCAGTTCTCCTTACGTCATCAATGTCAGAAGTAAGTGTTTTGCAGTTTTTACTCCTTGGATCTGATTCGTGTACATACATATCACGTGGCTTTCTTTATGATTTTATTTCAGTTCAGCAGGGTTTTGAATCACATAAAATGAAGGGTATGGTACATGGTGAAATATAAAATTGCAGGGAAATTATGTCCTAATGAGCACAGAAAACAAATAAACCAACAAAAACAATGCATACTCTACAGAATGGGTGTTTACCAGAAGAGGATACAGAAAGGGTCTTTCCACACACTGGTTTCAAACAAAGGTAAATGACAGAAACAAAACAGCAGATGCTACTTTCGCTGTAAATATGCACTTTCCCATTTACATTTCAGGAGGATTAAAAGTTTTGTGTTTATAAACTGTAAGACTGATGTGTTCATCAGGAGGGATGAATTTAGTCTCATGTCTTGCCTTGAGAAGGTATAAAAATGAAATCCTGCCTACACATTGCCATTTGAGTAAATGTGAAATTTGGTATACATTCTTAGACTTTGATCAACATTGAAAATCCTTGCAACACGTTTTGCCCATGTATGAAAAACCCACTGTTTTCTTTGACGAGAAATTCTGAGCTAAGGCTGAGGCTTCTGTGAGGCTTGCTTCTGTGCTAAGGTGCTGCATATATATTGTAAGTTCAGACAGTTTGTGGACATCTTTTCAGCATCGCTATCAGAGTCTTGCAAATTAAAACAGGACTCAGTTTGAGTTGGCTTTCTTGTGAATGCATTTGTAAAGAAAAATGAATACATTGTGTTATCACTCACTAACATAGTGTCTGCTTTCTTTTTTAAGTTCCTTTTCCGTTTTTGTTTTTTTACAAGTGCATTATGCAGTCTCTGATTGTTGATGGCAAGCATGTATATCTTTTCAAGTGCATGAATTCTTTTTTTTTTCTGTGCTGTTCATATTGTGTGGTTCCTATATCGAGTTGCTGTCACAATAGAAAGGCATACATTGCTGTGTTTTCAATTTTCATTTGACATCTTAAATACAACAGCATTCACAATGTTATGAATGTATTACATGCAAGCTACAGCAGCCATATTTCTTGAGTATCAAGCATGCTGTCTTCATTGTGTACTCAGATCAGAAGTTTTTTCTTTCTTTGTTTTTTAGTGATAAATGTAAACCAGTTAAGAGTTGTGCTTGTGAATTTTCAGTTTCATTCAGTTTCAGTGTTAGCAAGGAGATGCTGCTGTATGTAGACTAGTCTGTATAGGTTGCCACATCAGCTAACTTAGCGAAGAAATGAGACTTCATGCATAGGAATTAGCATACACCTAAATCATTCAAGAAATATGAATGAAAAATGTAAGGCAAAAAACGAAATGCTGGGTTGAGGTCTCATGGACAAGACTTCGCAGATCTATGCTGGACATTGATACATGCATGTGTTAGAAAAAAAAAACCCAACAACTTATTTTTGTAATTGTTTTGAAATTTAACACCAAGATTTATGGTAGGTACCAAGCAGTTAATGATCTAGAGCAACAATAATTGTTTATGAATGAAATGCATTAGTTGAATCAGCTTATTTTTTAAATAAAGTTGATTACTTTGGCTTTACTGAACTGCTGGTATTGGGAAAAAAATAACCAACTCTCTGGCAATGGTGTACAAATGGAAAGAATAAAACTTGATCTGGGTAACTAGCAGTATTATTTGGTGAGCCGAGGAGTCTGCCTTATGCTTGGGTGTGGTTGGTGAAGAAATGACACTAAAACTTTGCTTTCATGGTGGTTGGGGTACAGTGGGGCGGGATGACATCACACTGAAGTTTGTCAGTGTCCCAGTGTGGTAAGGAGCTTACTGCTGTCAGGTGACTCCACGTTCATCACTCGACTCATTCCTGTCGGTGTGCAGAGATTGAAACAAGCAGGCGTTTTAACTGCCGGCCATGTCGTAACTAGATTTAGCAGTGGTTGGACTAATTGAGCCATGTAATTTGTTGCTGGGTAAATTGGTTGACTGCGGTGAGTCTACTGTACAGTGAGCCTTATTAGCAGCTTCACACCGTAATAACGTTGTTGTCCCCCTTTGCAGCGGATAACGTGACAGGTAGGATTTGCCTGTGCATTGCATTGACTGTAACTCCGCCAACTGTCGTAGTCGTAACCACAACGTACTGTGCTAGTCAAACTCAACTGCTACTCTTTACCTAGTCTAACCACAACTCTGTATGTTAACGTCACAGACTTGTATTTTTGTGTATGGCCTCCACTCTTATCAGCTTTTAATACCAGACTGACTGCTTTTCGCCAAGAATCTTGACTGTTAGTCACTCCTAACTGCAAAGACAGCGACTGACTTGCTGTGCTGTAACACTGTTGCTGTGTATGACATTGGATTATATGGAAGGCAGACAGATCGACTGCATACAGGCCTGGATATTTTCAGGCATATACAGATTATACAAACGCATTACTGCCATAACCAGTGTATGTTTACTTTTCACAGGTTCAGATGAACAGACAGATTTAGGGACATGAACACACAAGCTCACACACACACAACTGCACACGCATGCACACACACACGCACGCACGCACGCACGCACGCACGCACGCACGCACCACGCACGCACGCACGCACGCACGCACGCACGCACGCACGCACGCACCACACACACACACACACACACACACACACACACACACACACACCATACACACATACATACTGCACACACACACACACACACACACACACACACACACACACACACACACACACACACACTGCACACACACACACACACACACACACACACACACACACACACACACACACACACACTGCACACACACACACACACACACACACACACACACACACACACACACACACACACACAGAATGACACACACTCTGATTTGTGCTTGATATGAAAATGTCAGTGGACCTCCCCTGTC
Organism: Conus ventricosus; assembly: GCA_018398815.1. NCBI lineage: Eukaryota > Metazoa > Mollusca > Gastropoda > Neogastropoda > Conidae > Conus > Conus ventricosus. The sequence goes on from CM031595.1 coordinate 8,085,569, forward strand.
CCTTACCCTCAGCCCCCAACCCCCCTCCCCCTCGACCCTGGTCCCCCTTTTTCCTTTGTGTACAAGGATGTTTGATTGTTCAATGGTCTTTTTTGTTGTGTGTTTGTGTGCCCCCCCCCCCCCCACCTTTTTTCTTCTTTTTGAAATGTTATGATATTCATTTGCAAGGTATTGTTTGGAAAATGATTAAAGAAGGGGGAAAAAAAATGACACACACATGCACACACAAATACTGCACACACAAATACTGCACACACACACACACACACACACACACACACACACACACACACACACTAAACACACACACACACACACACACACACACACACACACACACACACACACACACACACTAAACACACACACACACACACACACACACACACACACACACACACACACACACACACACACACACACACTAACTCACTCACACACACACACACACACACACACACACACACACACACACACACACACACACACACACACAACATAGCACACAACACACACACACACACACACACACACACACACACACACACACACACACACACACACACACACACATTGTTCTTTGTTGTCATAATTGTTTTCTATCAAAGTATTGGATACAGTGAGGGACAGGGACAACACCATTTTGTCGGGGAAGAAATCAACCTGTGTTCAAAACATTTTCTCCCACGGACCTGCAGACATACATGAGATTGAGCGCACACATTAAAGTCTTTCATCTTCTCTAGTCCTGTCTGAATTTCTTTCTTTTCTGATACATTTCTCATAATGACAGTGTTTGATCTGGAAATCTACAAAATTTACTGTAATAACACTACAGTAAGTGCTTTAGGATGTAGGCTACTACTTTTATTATTAACCAGGTACCATCACTCTTTGTACTATAGTGAGTTTTCATACACAACATTACTAACAAAGTATAGAATACTTTACTATTTCAGCTGCATCTGTAGCACACATCAAAACAGGGAACACCCAGTAGCAGCGCAATGGGTGCGAGCTGAGTGAAGACATGCTACATGGTTGGGAAAACTTCACTTTTGCATGTTGACCAGCTAAACACACATGAAAAGGCATTGATGCTCAACAACAGTAGGATTGATCAGTAGTTGTATCGCTGGTCATATTACTATGATTTTACATGATCTACTAGATCAGTAGTTGTATCACTCATATTACTATGATTTTATATGATCTACTAGATCAGTAGTTGTATCACTCGTCATATTACTATGATTTTATATGATCTACTAGATCAGTAGTTGTATCACTCATCATATTACTATGATTAATGATCTACTGAACTGACAAAAGAGATGTTTGACAGGCTTGCAAAACTCATAGTTTCAGCAGTGGTGGTGGGTGATAGATAATTGACATAAAACTTGGTACAATGTAATCGCAGCAGAATCATGTGTGCTTTGGAAAATTAGCTTGATAGAGTTATTCCTTTATGGAGTCATGCCTTTTTTTATGTAGTACTTAACATAACACGATGTTCTCAATGATTGATTTCATTTTCTTTGTATCCTGTGTCATTGTAGTGTAACAATCACCTCAGACAGTGAATACAGTATGATGGGTTTTACATTATTGATTATATATCATACTTGATCCGACGGTGCCTCATATGCATTCAAACACTTTTAGCATTTCTCATGTTCATGAATTTAGAATGTTAAACTAACGCTGTAACAGTATAATCATATGTATTGTGCAAGAACTCTCTGTCTCCTGGGTTTTTTTTATATTTTTTTTTAACCCTTTCTGTTATGAAACATTTCTGAGACTTCTCTTTTATATCTACTTCTTCAAACAAGACCAGGACTGCACTGATAGAATTGGGGATGAAGGGTCAGTAGAATGGGGGATAAAGAGTCAGTGCTTTAATGCGATCAGTCAGTTGTGAGTATTGATTGATTGTTAGATACAGTGTTGGTTGAGATGGAATTTGGAAGGGTGGATGAGAGTTTGGGGTAGTTGGGGGTGTAGCATATGATAAGGTCAGCGTGGATTGGGTCTGAAATGTGTTAGTCGGGATGTGAACATGTAGGTGTGTGTGTGTGTGTGTGTGTGTGTGTGTGTGTGTGTGTGTGTGTGTGTGTGTGTTGTATGATAATTAGTGTTATTACATAGATCAGAGTGCATGCATGCTTTTTATTTGTTGTACGTTTTATGTGTATATGAAGTGATGGAGTGTTTGAGCTTTTTTGTGTCATTTATTAAATGCCAATGTCACACTCCGCATGTTTTTCTGTTTGATTTTGAAATGCTGTATGAAAGTAACCAAAGAAATGTAGTACAGATTTTTTTTTAATGCTTATGACTACAGGAGTATGTAGAACTGCAGTAAGTTTATTGTTTCTGTTGCAACTTATGTTGTGCACTTCTAGTTCTTACATGTAAAAATGATTGTTTGACAGAAAAACAAAGTAGTGACATTGTTTGACAGTTTAGAATGGAGTGACATGTTGTGAGCTGGTTGTGAGGTGGATGCCGGCCTTGTTCCAGACCAAAACAATCCTGTCACCATCAATCCGGTGATTGTCAAAGGTCCCGTGGACACGCAGGTCATCATCCGAGGCAACGTTGAACTGGAGTGCATCATCAATGCCAGGTGAGGGCACCGATGTCATGATACATAACGTGGCCGTGCAGGGACAGCTGAACATTGTCTGTCTCACTCTTTCTCTTCCAGTCTGTGTGTTACAGTTTCTTCAGTTTAACGTCCTTCCACTAAAAGTGATATTAGACGATGTGTTGAAGTAGATGGAATGTGCGTATTAACTCTGTGGTTGTTTCTTGAAAATGTGTTGTATGAATAAACATTTCTTATGATATGAGTTGAGATTGGAGATGGCCAGATACAGGGACAAAGTGTGGATGTGAGTGTATGTGTGTGAGTGTGTGTGTGTGTGTGTGTGTGTGTGTGTGTGTGTGTGTGTGTGTGTGTGTGCATGTGTGCGTGTGTGTGCGTGCGCAGGTGTGTGTGTGTGTGTGTGTGTGTGTGTGTGTGTGTGTGTGTGTGTGTGTGTGTGTCTCTGTGTGTGAGTGTTGTGTGTGTGTGTGTGTGTGTGTGTGTGTGTGTGTGTGTGTGTGTGTGTGTCAACTTTTCCGGAATTAGGCAAGTACGCTTCAAACTGAGTGTAGCATAGCAGCAAGAGTACTGTAAGTAATGCTGAGTAATTAACAATCTAATATTAAAGGATAGAACATCAAAGGTAAATGCCCACTGGGCTGTGTAACAAACATTTACAAACTGAAGAAAGAAAAGAGTAGTCATTCAAAATCTTGGGCACAGATGACGGACTTGATTCGTCAGATAAACTACAAACGCCCGACTTACGATATAATTCCCTTGCACTTGGACAATTGATTAATAGATGTCCTACTCCGAGTGTTTTCTCCACACATGCATCTAATGTTTTTACAGAACTTTGTACGAAGGGAATTTAACCACATTCTGTGCAGTAAACTTGTAATCTCTCTAGACAGAGAAGCAAGATGATTGTTTGACGAGGCTTTCGAGTTGATTTTGCCACCAAATTTAACACAACTCTGATAATACTGAGTATCTGAGTTCATTATCAAGTTTCTGAAGCTTTCATCCGATGTTTTGTTTAGAAGAATATTGCATTCTGTTAAAATCCAAAGGAATATTAAGGGGAATTGAACCCTCAACATTTCGAGCTGCCTTTCTTGCAGCCTGATCGACTCTCTCATTTGCTGAAATGCCACAATGAGAGGGGACCCAGCAAAAACTAACTGATGTGCCTTTATCGGATAAAAGATGTATAACATGATTTATTTCTGTTATTATATCCAAACGGATTTTTGAATTTGAAGACTGAATTGCTTCAAGAGCAGATCTAGAATCAGCACATACTAGTACGTGACTGACATTTAGATGGAAATAAAGAATATAATTTAAGGACATTAGGATGGCGGCTAACTCGGCACTGAAAATCGAAAAATTTCTGCCAAGATGGTACATTTTCTCCACGTTTAAGTCAGGTATTACAAAAGCTGCCCCTGTCCTACTGTCTTCTAGCACTGAGCCGTCTGTGAAAATTTTTAAGTGGTTCTTGTACTGATTTTCCAGGTGTAAGTACACTGAAATTTTTAGTATGTTGGGTGAATCTTTTTTTGACAAATCTGAACGAGTCGTATCAAAGCAGGCCTTCGTTTGTTCCCATCTTGGTACTGGTGAAAAGGATGGTTTAACAGCGATTTCATTTCTATTTATGTTGGAATCTCTGATAAGGTGAGAAGTATACGAGTAGATTGATTTTGTAGATTGTATTCTTCTAGCTCGCTTTCCAAAATCTTTTTCAGAATCTAAACAAACTTCTTTTGCACAGAAATGTTTCTGTGTAAAACTCTTCAGAACGAACTTTGACGCAGCTACTTTTCGAACCTCGCTGAGAGGTAGCACTCCAATCTCATTGTATGTTCCTAAATTGGATGTATGTATGGGAACACCAAGAGCGAGTTTGTAAGCCTTGCAATCAATGCTCTGCAATTTATTTAACAGATGTTGTGGTGCGCTGAAAAATACTTCCTGAGCATAGGTTAACCTAGATCGCACAAGAGCGGTTGATAGAGATACTAAAGTCGAAGCATCTTGGCCCCATGGTTGCTTGTTAATAATCTTAAGAATGTTTAAACTTTTCTGTGCTTTATTTAATATGTGGTCAATATGCTGGTTCCATGACAGTTTAGAAGTTAAGATTATACCTAGGAATTTGATAGATTTAACATATTTTATTTCAATGCCATCTAAAGTGAAAACTGGGAGCTTTTCTGGGTCATACCCTGAATTGAAAAGCATTATATGCGTTTTTTCTAATGAAAGTGCAAGCCCGTTTTCTTGTAAAAATCATTTATTTTATTGAGTTCTCGCTGTATAAAGCTTTTATGTAGTGTGTGTGTGTGTGTGGTGTGTGTGTGTGTTGTGTGTGTGTGTGGGGTGTGTGTGAGTGAGTGAGTGTGTTTGTTTTGTGTGTGTTAGTGTTTGTGTTTTTATGTGTTTGCAAGTGTGTGGGGTGTGTGTGTGTCTGCATGTGCGTGTGGTGAGGGTTTCTGTGTGTGTGAGTGTGTGTGTGTGTTTTGGGGTGTGTGTGGTGTGTGTGTGTGTGTGTGTGTGTGTGTGAGAGAGAGAGAGGGGAAGAGAGAGAAAAGAGAGAGAGGAGAGAGAGAGAGAGAGAGAGAGAGTGAGTGAGTGAGGATCAAATTTTCATATTAAATTGTACACTGTGTTCATGAAAAAAAAAGAAACTAATACAGTGTCCCTGTGCCACACACACACAGACACACACAGACAAAACAGACACACACATACACACACACACATACACACGCACGCACGCCGCCGCGCGCACCACGCACGCACGCACGCACGCACGCACGCACGCAGGGCACGCACGCACGCACGCACGCACCACACACACACACACACACACACACACACACACACATACACCGTTATAGTGTTGGTGTACTATGTGTGTGAGTGTGTGTGTGTATGTTATGTGCACACAGTACATGCTGTTAGACTGACTAATATTTCAAGTCATGAAAATTCATGAAGTCGAAAGTGATTTATTACAACTGTAACCTGCCATTCTTTACTATCTTTCTCTTTCTCCCTACCCGTCACCCCTGTCTTCTTCCCTATCTGTTGTCTTACCAAGTTGCCCAAGTCATATTTTAAGACTGTAAGTGGATGTTAAATTTGGCTTCATTTTAGTGAAAAAAAATTGATTTTTTTTTTCTTTACTGCCGGAGTGTCTTGATTGTGATTTCTGTCCTTTCTCAGACCCAAACACGTCCCTGCAAATCCGTTGGTACAAGTTGAATTCTGACAGCACCAAGACGCAGATATCCGGGATAGTATCAAGTACTTTCTGATGGATTTCAACCCGCAGACTGAGGATCAATGGGTTCAAAAGGAAGATTCTGCCACATACTTTTGTGAAGGACAATTGTCATCAACAGGGGCAGAGCTTGAAACCTCGGCTAACGTGACGGTTTTTAGGTAGGTCATGGTTGTTTACCTTGCTTTTCTACATTGTAAATTCTTGCTTTTTTCATTAACAGTTTATGTAGGGATAGATACGGTTCAGTTGTTTTTTGGGGTTCCTAATAACTGTCAGCAGGTTTATGAAAGATTGATACTGTTGGCAACGCTGTTAAGGTTTGGTACTAAGACCTAAGAGGATATTAATGCATATTTGGTTTTTTCCCCCTGAAACAAACCCGGGGTTCTCAGTACAGAAGGTAGATCATGTTTTTCTCCTGAAACACCGGTGTTCTCAGTACAGAAGGTAATCATGTTTTTTTCCTGAAACACGTGTTCTCAGTACAGAAGGTAGATCATGTTTTTCTCCTGAAACACGGTGTTCTCAGTACAGAAGGTAGATCATGTTTTTCTCCTGAAACACCGGTGTTCTCAGTACAGAAGGTAGATCATGTTTTTCTCCTGAAACACTGGTGTTCTCAGTACAGAAGGCAGATCATGTTTTTCTCCTGAAACACCGGTGTTCTCAGTACAGAAGGTAGATCATGTTTTTCTCCTGAAACACCGGCGTTCTCAGTACAGAAGGTAGATCATGTTTTTCTCCTGAAACACCGGTGTTCTCAGTACAGAAGGTAGATCATGTTTTTCTCCTGAAACACCGGCGTTCTCAGTACAGAAGGTAGATCATGTTTTTCCTCTGAAACACCGGCGTTCTCAGTACAGAAGGTAGATCATGTTTTTCTCCAGAAACACTGGTGTTCTCAGTACAGAAGGTAGATCATGTTTTTCTCCTGAAACACCAGTGTTCTCAGTACAGAAGGTAGATCATGTTTTTCTCCTGAAAACACGGTGTTCTCAGTACAGAAGGTAGATCATGTTTTTCTCCTGAAACACCGGTGTTCTCAGTACAGAAGGTAGATCATGTTTTTTTCTCCTGAAACACCGGTGTTCTCAGTACAGAAGGTAGATCATGTTTTTCTCCTGAAACACCGGTGTTCTCAGTACAGAAGGTAGATCATGTTTTTCTCCGAAACACCGGTGTTCTCAGTACAGAAGGTAGATCATGTTTTTCTCCTGAAACACCGGTGTTCTCAGTACAGAAGGTAGATCATGTTTTCTCCTGAAACACCGGTGTTCTCAGTACAGAAGGTAGATCATGTTTTTCTCCTGAAACACCGGTGTTCTCATACAGAAGGCAGATCATGTTTTTCTCCTGAAAACACCGGTGTTCTCAGTACAGAAGGCAGATCATGTTTTTTCTCCTGAAACACCGGTGTTCTCAGTACAGAAGGCAGATCATGTTTTTCTCCTGAACACCGGTGTTCTCAGTACAGAAGGCAGATCATGTTTTTTCTCCTGAAACACCGGTGTTCTCAGTACAGAAGGCAGATCATGTTTTTCTCCTGAAACACCGGTGTTCTCAGTACAGAAGGCAGATCATGTTTTTCTCCTGAAACACCGGTGTTCTCAGTACAGAAGGCAGATCATGTTTTTCTCCTCAACACCGGTGGTCTCAGTACAGAAGGTAGATCATGTTTTTCTCCTGAAACACCGGTGGTCTCAGTACAGAAGGTAGATCATGTTTTTCTCCTGAAACACCGGTGGTCTCAGTACAGAAGGTAGATCATGTTTTTTCTCCTGAAACACCGGTGGTCTCAGTACAGAGGTAGATCATGTTTTTCTCCTGAAACACCGGTGGTCTCAGTACAGAACAGGCATGGGAATTGTCAGCGAAAACGCTGATTTCCGGCAGTAAAATTTGCTTTCCGCGAAAACGAAATTGCGTCCGCGAAAAAAAAAAATCTGGGGTACAAAAAAATATAAAGCACCGGTTTTAGCTGTTGCTGAACTAGTCTCGGCTGGCCTAGACCAAGTTATACTAACGCGAGCGTTATCTCGTTCTCTGTTCTCGTTCTCGCGGAAGTTTGGTATGGACGATCGAGACTATTGCGGAACGCGAGCGTACTGTGTTTGCGTGCTGCGAATGCCTGCCTCAGTTACCCGAATCGCCAGCAACAGCAGCTAGTAACTCTCACGGGCAGCCCAAATTTGTGAATGTCGTGACTTTCTGCGCATGCGCAAACTTGTGTGATCTTTGTAGTCAGCTGGAGATAAACTCTAGAACTGAATAAAAACATTTTGTGTGAAAATTGTTTTTGTTTGTTGTTTTAATGCTAATTTACTTCATTTTTTTTTTACGTTCTTAAATCCATAAAAATGAAGTCAGGATAGCCCAGATTGCACAGATTTTGATCTTGAAAAAAACAATTTTCCGGACGCCCCCCCCCCCCCCCCCCCCCCCCCCCCCCCCCCCCCACCCCCCCCCAGGCCCCCCCGTCCCCCTCCGGAGGCCCGCCCCCCCGCCCCCCCCCCCTCGCAGGAGATCAGTGTTTCTTTCGTAACCCGGTGCCGTGAGAAGGTAGATCATGTTTTTCTCCTGAAACACCGGTGTTCTCAGTACAGAAGGTAGATCATGTTTTTCTCCTGAAACACGGTGTTCTCAGTACAGAAGGTAGATCATGTTTTTCTCCTGAAAACCGGTGTTCTCAGTACAGAAGGTAGATCAGTTTTTCTCCTGAAACACCGGTGTTTCAGTACAGAAGGTAGATCATGTTTTTCTCCTGAAACACGGTGTTCTCAGTACAGAAGGTTAGATCATGTTTTTCTCCTGAAACACCGGTGTTCATCAGTATGTTTCCAAACAAGTTTGTCACGAGGCATACGACGTTTGACCCATCTCAGGTGGCGGAAATTATCACGTGTTATTGTCGTTGCTGTGTCGTTATCCGTCCCTTAAGTGGGTTGTGGTGCGGTTGACACCTTGGTTGTGTAGTTCACTCAACTTCGGTTTGCTTTCTCTACTTCTCGTCTAATTCCACTGCACGTTGCTATTCATCCTGCGGGTTCACGGGTGGCTGGTACCTTCTCTGGAATTGCTGTCAGTATCGCTCTCGCCGTCTTTTATTCGTGTCGCACGTGCTTCTTTCTTAGTTTGAAGTATGCTCACTCTGTGACGTAGCGTGCTGTTGGTCCGCATCGCTAGGGAGGTTAGCTCTTCACTCGAGGGAGATGTCTGGGAGCGCCTGCTCCGTCTTTCTTCTTCACCGCTATCATCGAAAGTTCAGTCGGTACTTTCATTCCTACAGTCGTGCTGTAGGAGGGGGACATCACTTCTTTTTATTCCGCTCTGCGCCTGCTGTCCTCTCGACTGAAGAGGCAAGAGAGTCGTTACCGCCTGTCTGGGTCCACGCACGGGTATGGTAAGCATCTTTCGGTTTGTTTGTTTTGGTTTTTGGTTTGTTGTTGTTTAGCGCGCTTATTCTTTCTTCTTTTGCGCAATTTTTTCTTTTGTTTGCAAAATTGTAAAAGAAATATTGTTTGAGACCTTTCTCTGGTTAATTCAATCTTTAACCTGGCCTTCTAAATTATTTCCAAATTCTTTCTCCCGTTTATGCATCTGGTGAGCGGGTGGTGGGGGGGGGGGGAATGGGATAGGGGGACCTTGGTTGTTCCCCC
>CM031595.1:8096121-8108621 GCA_018398815.1 Conus ventricosus
GGGGGGGGTTTTTTATCCCCCAAAAAAAAAAAAAAAAAAAGGGGGGGAAAATTTTCCCCCCGGGCCCCAAAAAACAAAGCTAAAAAAAAAAAACTGAGCACTTTTTTTTTCGTAGTTATCTGTTTTAATATAAAAAAAAGAACAAGAAGTTTATTCGTGACATTAGTATCCTTGAATGCTGTCAATGATGAAAAAATACCCAAGGCTTATTTGCAATACTAATATTTGCTGTAAAAAAAAAAGGAAAAGGCAATAGGTAAAAAACAGAAAATACAAATTTCTAGTCAACTGAATCGCTATTTTAAAGGAAACAATTGTGACTTAAATGCCACGTGGAAAAGAAAAAATCAGCAAGAAGGTAAAGAATGTCCCGACACTTAATCGGCAGCAGTGCACAAACCCCGGGCAGTGCAAGATACGGGGAACAGTTTTGGATATAAGCAGCAATGCAGTGTACATTGCCGAGCTTTAATTGCTTTTTCCCAGTCTGGGAGGGGGGAGCTGATTGGGTTGTTGGGAAAGGGCCCCAGACTCTTGTTCAGGTCTGGGCTTTGTTTCCCCCCTCAGCAGCCGGGCTGGAAGGGATTCTCTCATCGGGGTTTGAACATCTGTGGATTCCTCCCCCTTTCCAGTTCTTGGGAAGATTTAAATCCAGGTCCTGTGTGTGAATCATTATACATAAGAAAAAAATCTTTGAGATGTAAATCCGGTTCTGCCTTTTGGGAAGGGAGATTTGGGGTGTGGTGAAAATGGAGTTATGAATATTAAACCCCCCCATGTTGTGGGTGGTAAGTTATCTTCCCTGAAGAGTAACATGGATCTTAAGGGTGGAAAAAACCTTTGCATGCAAAAAAAATCTGAGTGATGAACCTTGGGTTTATAACGAGGACTGAAGACAGAGAAAAGAAAGGTGTGATGTAGCTTATGTCTGTGGTAGTTATCACTCCACTAGAAGTTTTTGGATTCAAAAAACCCCCGCGATTCAATTGGATTTTATCACCCCATGCACATGTGTGGAGAGGAAAATAAAAACTGTGGTCCACCCCAGAGAAGATAAAGGGGCCCCTCGGTGTGTGGGGTGTGTTGTTCTTTAATTTAATGTCCATCATTTTACAGTGATCTTAGACAAAAAAAAGAGAAAAACAACAGGATACAAAACAAATAAAAAAAAACAGAAAAACACTGAAAAAAGGGGCCCCGGTGTGTGGTGTGTGGTGTGTGGAGTGTGTGTGTATGCGTGTGTGTGTGTGCGTGCTTTAAGGGGGGGGGGGGGGCATAAATGTGTGTATTGTTTTAAAAAATTCATTAAAAGGTAGGAGTGTGGGGGAGTGTGGTATAAAATCTTTGCATGATGTTATTCAATTAATGAGATACAATAAGTGCCATCACTTTAACCCCATTCAAATCTGCCGGCAAAACGGTAAATGCTTTCCCTTGATTCATATTGAACTTTTTTAAAAGAAAAAAATTTTTTTTAACCCCATTGAAATAAAAAAAAACAATGTAAAAGGGGGCGGGTGTGTGGGGTGTGTGTGTTTTTTGCCAAAAACGCTTTTGCTGCTGTTTAGGTGAGAAGTATGCGATGTTGATAGGGTCTTTTTTGCCCTTCTTATCCAAGCCACAACCCAGATAGTATTCAAGTAAAGTGGAAGTGGGGTTTAAATGCACTTAGATTTGAATAGGGACCCAACCCATATTTCCAAGGCAGTTTTATCCATAGATAAAAAAAATTCTGATTGTACCAGAACGGTCGGGGACCTTGTATTTTCAGTGAAGACATCTATAATGTATACTACCGGGACTCGGAGTTTGCCCCGGCAGTACATTTTAAAGATCAAAGTATTTTTTAGCCCCCTGGCAAATTTCAGAAAAAAGAGTCAAAGTATTACTTTCCCTTTTGTTGTGACAACCCTAAATGTCAAAGTAGCTTGGCAGAGGTCAAAATCTTTTGGGGTTGTTTCCATGAGCATTTTTTTCAAATCCCTTCGTTTTTGATTAATAATCTTTAATTAAAATTTGTTTAGCTGTAACTCCCCAATAGTAATTAAGGGCTTAGCAGGCATGTGTAGGGCAGTTAACTGTTCAAGCTTGTCATACTAAAACTGGTGATACCATGTCAGTTTTTATTTGAAAAAGGAAACCCAAAAAATGACAATCAAAAAACATTTTCCCCCCTTTTAAAAGTAATCGACGGCCCTTGTTGCATATACCCCCCTTTTGTTTTGAGTGTGGGCATTGTTTTTTGCCCCATCCCATCACATTGTGGTTAAAAGGGGAAATGTCTCCGGCTAAATGGGACCTTCATTTACTTTTTTCTGAATTTGCCCTTTAAAACCATCTGAAAAGTATATTGTTTGGGGAAAAAACTGTATATTGACAAAAATTTTTGCTTAAAGTTATGAATTGCCTTCTCCCAAAAAAATATATGGCACATCAACCCAATAAACTTTGTTTTTAAAAAATGGAAGAAAAAATTATAATCAATGCGATTTTTATGGGGAAAAAATATCTGCCCATCACTACGCTTGCCCAAATTTTTGACAGGGCGATACAAATTAAAGGGCTATTTTAAAAAGCATCGACAATAGTTTATTGACACATGTTTACGCACACGCACCATTATTCCCCCGTCGGTTGGGCAGACTGTTGTAATTTTTTTTTTTAAAAGTATTTTAGAAGTTTTTTTATGGAGTGTTTAGTTTTTAAACTGTGAAGGAGGAGGTGAGAGAAAATGACCCGTGACAGAGGTTTGACATTTCAGTGTCTCTGCTTTTTTTAAAAATATCCAAAATTTACGTAAAAAAACTTTTTAAACCCCAAATTTAAAAGGGTTTTTAGAATAAAATGCCTTTTTTTAAAAAGACCGTTTGCCCTTTTTTGATAAAATGAACTTTCTTGTGTATTTTTGATTCTTTACAAAGGGGGGGTTCATTCCTAAATTATTTGTCGTAAAAAAGGTATTTTTTTGGTTTAAACAGCTTTTAATTCTTGGTTTCTTAAAAAAGTAAGTAATACTGTTTTAACAAAACCCTTAGCAATGAATACTGATTTGTTTTTTAAAAACAAATGTCGGGGTTTTTTAAAAGGGAGTGTTCGGTTTTTTATCCCAGTGCCACTTGATAAGGGAAATTAAATTTGGAGCAAAAATTGAAAAACAAGTTATGAATCAGGAAAAAAGGAAATACAAGTTTTTAAAGGAAAATTGGGGAAACAAATGAAAAAGAAAGGGGAGATCCAAAAAAATAAAATTAATTAAAAGGGGAAAAGTAAGGGCAAAAAAAAAGGGGGAGGTGTTTGAAAAGAAGATTTAAAGGGGGCGTAAAACCCTTTTGGGGAAAACAATTTTTCCCGTTTTAAAGGAGTGGGCCAAGAGGGAATTTACCTTTGTTTTTGGAAATTTGGGAAAAAAATGGCAAAAAATTCTTATAAAAAAATTGTTTGGGCCCAAAATAAACTGAGGGTTTTTTTTTTTAAAAAACGAGGGTTTCAGTTTTTATACTTCCCTTTATAATTTTAAAAAATTTTTTAATTAAATTTTGAAAAAAACACCAAATTTCCCTTGCATAAAAGACAAATTTTTCAACTTTTAAAAATTATTTTTGGTTCTTTTTAAAGGGCCGGGGGTTTTCTAAAATCCCCGGCGTTTTTCATTGTTTTTTTTTAGAATAAACCTTGTTGAGGGGAAAAAAACCCTTTTTTTTAGAAAAAAAAAGGAAAACTTTTATAGGGGCCCCAAAAGGGCCACGTAGGGGGAGACTTTGTTCAAAAAACGGGCGGAAAGATTGGAAAAAATGCCCCCTTTTCCTTTGTATAGTTCAGGTCCCCTTTTTCAGGGGAAAAAAAACAGAAGGGTGAAAAAAAATTAAAACATATTATAAACCGATCAAGATTTTTTCTAGCCAAAAAATTTTTTTTTGGAAAAGAAAGGCTTTGGGGGGGGGGGGGTTTTTCTGTCTTCAAGGTTTTTCTTTTTGGGCCCTTTTTCTGGGGAAGATGGGGGATTTTCCCTTTTCCATAAAAAAGAAACATTGGTGTTTTTCCAATTTACAAAAATTTGAACAAAAAATGACAAAAAAAAAGAGTTTTCAGTTCCCTGAAAAGTGCCCCTGGGAAAGTATAAATTGAATTTAAAATTTTTTGAAAAACAAAAAAACATTGGGGTTTTTTTTCCTTTTTCGGTTTTTTTTTTTCCTTAGAATGACATTAAGTTTTGTTTTTAAAAAGATGTGAAAAAAAATTTTATATCATTTAAAAAAAATCAGCTTTATTTTTTTTCAAATTTTTCCCCGTTTTTTCTTTCCCCCCTAAATGGTACAAGGTTTTGAAAAAAAGAAAAACCCCAAAAATTTTTTTCTTCCAAGGGTTTTTTTTTTAAAAGACCCCGTTTTTTTTTGGGGATTTTTTTCTCCGAGGAAAAGGATTTTTTTAAAAGAAAAAAAAGTTTCCCATTTCCAGGGTTTGGTTTTAATTTTTGGCGGTTATTATTTTTTTTGCTTGGGGTCTTTTTGTTTAAAAAGGGGGGTGGGGCCGGGTTTCACCTTGGGTTTACCAACTGGTTTTTTTTTTCTTTTTTAAATTCCCCGGTGCTTTTCATCCGCTTATGGGGGTGGGCTTTTTCCCGGTTTTGTTCGGGGTTTACTTCTTTTTTCTTCCCTCTTCTTTCTTTTAATTTTGGTAGTATCTTGAGGCCCCGGTTTTTGGCCGATCCGAAGGGGGGTTTTCCCTCGGCAGGTGCCGGGGCCCTCTTTGTTTGGTTTTCACCGTACATGAAGGTGGGATCTTTTCCTACGGCGGTGTGGGAGGGCTCCTTTTTTTTTCGACGGGTCGTCCTTCCACAAAGGGCGGAGAGGGGACCCCTTTTTTTTTCCCCGGGGGTGGGCTTTTGTTTTTGGTTTTTTTTGGTTTGTTGTTGTTAGCGGCTTATTCTTCTCTTTTGCGCAATTTCTTTTGTTTTCGAAATTGTAAGAGAAATATTGTGTGAGACCTTTCTCTGGTTAATTCAATCTTTAACCTGGCCATTCTAATTATTTCCAAAATTTCTTTCCCCTGTTTATGCATTGGTGATGCGGGTAGTCGGTGGGGATGGGAGAGAACCTGGTGATTCAGGGTTGGTACTTGCTTGGTCTCGCTGTCCGCCCCTGTCACATTCGCGGACTCTTATCCTTCGGCCACCGTCTGTTTGTGTGTGAAGGAGAACGAGTTTTATTTCGCGAGCTTTGCGTACGCATGATTTGTTGTTCGGATGCGTGGTTGGAGATTTGTGTTATTTTGAAATGTGGCTATAAAATGTGACAATTATGCCATTGAATTATTATTTGCAAATTTTGGTGGCAGTTATAAAGCGATAGTTGCTGTGTTGGTTTTTTTCTAAGAAAGGAAAATGTTAAGCATGAGTGAGAGAAGGTTTGAAGAGGGATTCATATTTGTTTTATGGCTGTTAATTTAATGCAGTCTTTTACCTGCTTCGTGTGGGGAAGACTTTAAGGAACATTCTGATTTGATTGGGTTACTGTGTTATGTCAGGTCTGTGTTGAGTGGGGTTGTTGGTTTGATTTTGTAGACTTCCCCTCGCCATCATGCGGAAGTGGTTTGTTAAGTTTTTCACAGCATGGGTCAGACTGTACTGACGGCGGGGTTCCAGTACCCTTCCTTCTTCCTTCCCCCCCTTTCTTCTCTCCTCCCAGCTACGTTTCCCCCCCCCCCCCCCCCCCCCCCGGGGGCTTCACCCCGGGGTCTGGGGCTGGTTGGTGCCACGTGCTGGTTGAGGCCACGCTCTGGCTGGGACGCGGACGGATGGTGCCCCGTGCTGGTTTAGGCCACGCTCTGGCTGGGACCGCGGACTGGATGGTGCCCCGTGCTGGTTGAGGCCCGCTCTGGCTGGGACCGCGGACTGGATGGTGCCACGCGCTTTGGGTTGAGGCCACGCTTTTGGTCGGGACCCCCCGGGACTGGTAGAAAAGCCCGCCGGCTTGATGGCCGGCCCTGATCCCGTCCAGGACCTCCGTAACAACGCCACGTTTCCCCCCCCCCCCCCCGGGACGCGCTCTTCACTGCCTGCTTGTGTGTCAAGGGTGTCGGCTTTGAGCGACTCCCTTCAAGAACCGACCGGTTCGGAGCACCCAGTGCGACAGGGGTGCTCAGTAGACTTGACAGAGGCAGGGGTGTGGAGGCACTCCATGGTGTGGGAAGGGAAAGATGCTGAAATGTTTATTTATAAATTTTGTATATGTTATATGTGATGAGATGTTGTGGGTTTTGATTGTGTACGTCGTATGGTGAAATGCTTGATTGTGATTGTGCATGTTGTGTGTGTTGGAATGTTTGATTGTGATTAGTGCATGGTGGTGTGTTGAAATATTTATTTGCGATTGTGTGTGTTGTGAATAAATGGGGTGTTGTATCGTAATCTTTATTTTGTGGTCTCTTGCGGGGCGTTGTGAGGTCAGTCACTCCCTTCACTCCCACCTAGACTGATCCTGTCAGGGCGACTCCAGGGGTCGGTCGTGCAATTGTGGGGCTCGTCCGGGGGTGTGAAGGGCTCTGACTTGTCTCTCTCGTTTCGCGGGGAGTTTCCTGTTCAGTTTTGTCTGTTTTGTATATGTTTAGTCAGTTTGTGGTTTGTTCGTGGGTGGTTGGCTGGGTGACTCTAGCGTGAAGGGAGTCTTTTTGTGGCCTGAGGGAACATCCGGGTGTGACTGGGGAGTCGAGGTGGGACCAGGGGGAGTTTGACCGTGTCCAGACCTCCTTCCGCGGGTACCTCACGCAGGTACGGCCCGTAAGTCTTGCTTTCTGTTGCCGCTCAGTCTGCCCTTCCAGTTTTATAGTTAGCCATTTTTTTTTTGTGTTTTTTTATTAACGGGTTTATTGAGTACAGGGGTTGTATCGGCAGTTAGTGTCTCTTTTTTTCCTCTCTCTCCGGATTCCGTCTGCCAGTTGTTTTTTTCCCGCCACCGGCCAACCTCACTGTGCTCGTGCTTGAGCGCGGTGTTGCCAGAGTGGGGCAGCCGACATAGTTTTTTTTTTTTTTTGTGGGCGTGAGCCCCACCGCACTGTTGCCTCGTGCTGTGGGAGCGCTGTGTGCCAAGAGTGGGAGCAGCCGGAACTTGTCCGTACACACACACACACACACATACACAACATACCACCCCTAAAAAATTTGTTTTTCATTGAATCGTCTTTCCCCTTATCCCCCCGTATTTGGAAATCCGTAAGGATATAGTTGTCATGGCAACGTCCGTGCTGTGGTTGCGACGCGTGCGTCGAAGAAAAAGGTGTTCAAAATGTAGTCCCTACTATTAGTACCAGTACTTCGACTACAGTAACTTCTACTATTCAGTGCTGTAGCAGATATCCAGTGATACTTTCCACTACTTCTTCACTAGGGATCTTTCTGCTGGGACCCCGACTGCGTTGAAGCGTCGAGAATAGTGAAACAACTGTGGCTCTGTTATCACAGAAACCAAGCCCTCTCTCTCCATGCTTCCCTCCCCTCGTAAGGAGTAGGCCCCGGAGACTTCCCTCATGGTAAGTCGAGACACAAACGGGTCAGAACGGGTCATCCCTCCCGTGGTCGGGAGTGGTGAACCCCGCCCATGACCATCACCTCCCGTCCTGATGTGTCTGGAGACGACAGCGACGGGAGGATGAAGGTCCACCCCTCCCGTAGGGAAGAGCTAGACAGGCAGAGCTCTGCGTTAAGGAAAGGCTTCTAGGCAGAAGCTCTGCGAGGGAAGAGCGCAGAGGAGACTGCTAGACAGAGGCCAGCGTAGGGAAGAGCGCAGGAGAGGCTGCTAGAAACAGTAGGCCCACGTAGGGAAGAGGCTGCTCAGCGAGAGAGAGGCTGCCAGACAGGAGGATCAGCGGAGGAAGAGGCTGCTCCTGCGTAGAGAGAGCTGCCAGACAAGGATCAGCGTAGGGAAGAGCTGCTCCAGCGTATGAGAGGAGGCTGCCACCAGGAGGATCGGCGTAAGGGAAGAGGCTGCCAGGCGAGGAAGCCCTCCGTAGGAAGAACTAGACAGGATGGAGGCTCTGCTCGAGAGAATGGAACAACTCTTTTCGCGACGCTCCCCGTCTGTAAATCAGGGTTAATCACCAGGGCAGGTGATAGAGTTAAAGGCCCAAAGTTAAAGCTTTCCAGATTTCAGACCTAGTGAGGACATTGATTATGTGTCATAAGCATTTGACAAGGTTGTCTAGTTCATACCAATTGTCTGAGAACAAAAAGCTATGCACCTTTGTTCTGATTATCTGGTGCGCAAGGGAGGTGTGCGCACCTAAATGAAGGCCGTTCCTTATGCAACATGCAGTTGGCACAGCGTAACGTTCCACCATACCCAGAGACGTACAGGAAAGTTCAGTCCATGAAGAAGAATAATGACGAGACCATCGTGCAGTTTGTGAAGGCTTGCGCAAACGCTAGGGTACTGGCGTCAGTTGTCTAAGTGGAGCTGGAGATCTGATCCTCATTGAACAGCTCACCAACACTGTGTCCCCAGAAGTTGAGGATCCGGATTAGGCGAGACAGCACCACAGGATTCGCGGCTGCGATACATACCGCTGAGGTGTTTGCTGAAGCTCGCAGGCTTATGGGCATCGCCCAGATTACGGAGAGGAAGCCCTCCCAGGTATTAGTGCAATACGGGCGCCGACAACTGCTACGGGGTGAACAAGGCAGCAGTTCCATCGGGATTCAGCGCCCCGACTGTGTTTTTCTTGTGGTCTCCTGGCCACATTAGAAGATTGTCCTAAAGCCACTGGTAGTCGTGGCTGTCCTTTTCCCACTGAGTCCTCGTGCCTCGCTAAACGTGGGTCGCCATCCCAGCTTCTGGTTGATTCAGAGTGCCCCAGTGTTTCTCTCTGTTGTTGGTTCCTCCTGTCGACACCATCAGGGATTCGGAGCATCAACGATCATTGTGGATAAGAATTTGGTTCCCCTGAGGCCTCGGCGGGGCGCTAGTTTTATGATGTGTGCGGGTTGGAGGCGTTTTACCTCCACCTGTACTTATTTCCTATCTCCACCCCCTACGTCTGTGGCGAAGTAATGGGCCCATCAGCGTGGAGCGACCTATGATTCCCTTCTCATAGGGCATAACTGTCCCCTTTGCTGACGGACCCGCAGTCACCCGTGTCTACAGATCTGCCCGTACAGGCGTGTGGGGGATTTACCACACCCCAAAGCAAAAGCGGGAACAAAAACGCCCCCTTCTCCGCCGACTCGACGAGTCGGGCCGGGGCCATCCGCACCAGGGTCCTCTTCAGCAGGGACTTTGGATGCCCAACGCCTGCGCAACTGGTAATCGCCCCCCTCAGTCTGCCCACACCCAAGGGACTCAAGCTCCAAAAGGGGGAAACCCTTGGGGTTTTCCTAAGCAATCGTGTGGCCAACAGTTTGTTTTTCCCCAAAGCTTGAGAGAGTCTGTTCTCCGGCGGCCCATGATTCCCCTATGGCGGGCATAGGGCCCTCAAAAGGACCTCGAGGGGGAACAAGACTTCTTCGGCCGGGGATAATTCCCGGTTAGGCAGTACGCCGCAGTTGCATGCCCCGCCAACGGAAACAACCCCAAAAAGGGCCTTGGGGCGTGTTCCCCTGGGGTCAGTGCCACGGGTTGGGGAGCCACAGAAAGGGTTTGGGGTCACCTGGGGGACCCTTAACCCCCACCCAACGGGTCACCGCTACATTTCGGTAGGGGAACACGACACATGCCCAGCGGCCCCCCCGGTTGGGACACGATACCCCATATTTGCTGAAGCTCCCCCGCAGTTTTGGACACGCACGGGCGTGCCCAAGAATAGGGCCGGGAAAAGTTTGTACTGGAGACGATCATCACCCCTTCCAGGCTTGGACCGGACCGGGCCTCGTCGTCGACTCATGATTAGGCAGTGGAACGCAGAGTCAGGCGTTCACTTTCGTCTATCAAGGGGTTCCTGTAATCATGCTGACTATCTTAGCCGAGCTCCGTAGTCACACATTGGAAAATCAGTAGGGACACTTCCCCTCAACCAGGGTTATACCCTTTTTGATCCTGTATCAGGGTGTAGTGACAGTTTTCACTTCTGATTTTTACGGAGTGAATCCCCAAATGGTTCGGATTGTTACTTTCAGGGTTGGGGGTTTTGCTTATTGTTTGATAAATGTATATTATGTATTTTCCCTTGGTGATTCTATCGTAAAGTTTTTATTGGATTCACATACCTGTTGATCACAAGATGGTTGGGTCCCATTGTTTAAATTTGCACATGCGTAAAGGTTAAAGGGAGCACGAATTCAAAAACAGATTTTTTTAAAAGGGGGGGTTTGTCACGAGTTTTTCACGGGGCCCACAAACTTTGACCCTCTAGGGGGGGCGAAATTATTCACGTTTTATTGTCTTGCTTTTGCGTTATCCCCCCTTAATGTGGTTTGTGGTCGTTTGCCCCTTTGTTGGTGTAGTTCACTAAACTTCGGTTTGCTTTCCCTCCTCTCTCTCAAATTCCACTGCCCGGCTTTTCACCCCGCGGTCACGGGGGGTGGTCCCTTTCTCTCAAACTTGCTGTCTATGGGCCTCTCCCTGCTTTTTACCTTCGCACGTGCTTCATTTCTTTTAGTTTGAAGTATGCTCACTCGTGACGAGCGTGGGAGTTGGGCCCCCATCGCTGAGGGAGGTTAGCTCTAAATCGACGGGAAAATGCTCTGGGAGCGCCTGCTCCATCTTTGGGTTTTTTCACCATCACGAAAGTACAGCGGGACTTTTAATTTCCCACACGGCCTGTAGAGGGGGACATCACTTCTTCTTTTTTTTTTTTTTTTTCCCTTTTTTCCTTTTTCCCCCTTTTTTTCCCCCTCTTTTGGGTTTTTTTCGGGTTTTTTTTGTTTTGGTTTTTTTGGGAGCCGGGTTATTCCTCTTTTTGGCCCAACGTTTAAAAAAATAAAAAAATTTTTTGGGGTTTTTTGGTTTTTTTTAATCTTTTTGGCCATTTTTTTTCCAAAATTTTTTTGTTTTGACTTTTCGGTATTTTTATAAAAACCCGGATTCTTTCCTTTTCTCCTGTTTGCCCCTGAATGCGGATCTTTTTGGGACCGGTTTTGGGGGGTTTAAGGGCGGTTTTTTTCGGGCGTCTACCCCCGATTTTCTTCGGGCGTTTGGGGTTTTTGTTTTTAAAAAGTTTTATTGGCTTTGCATTTAAATTTTTTTCAAAGGGGGGAAATTTAAAACGTTTGTGGGGTTTATTTTAAAAAAGAAAATTTTAAAAAATTATGGGGGGGGGGTGAGATAACTTTTGGGGTTTTTGGTGAATTTAAGATTTTTTTGTTTTGAGAAAAATAAGACCCAATGTTTGTGGTTTTTTTGTTTATCCCCGTGGAGCTTTGTTTTTTTTTTTTTAAATTGCCCATCTTTGGGTGGCTGTTGGGATTTAAACCTTCGCTTCTCGGGGGGGTTCCAGACCCTCCCTTTTCTTTTTCCCCCCCTTCTCTCCCCCCCCTCTTTTCTCCCCCCCCCCCCGGGGTTCCCTTTCCGGCTTTTGGGCCCGGCTGGTTTGGGGCCACGTCTGGGGCCGCCGGTGGACCCGGCGGTTTTGGGGCCCCTCTGGTGGGGCCCCCGGCGGTGGGCCCGCGCTGGTTTGGGGACCCTGGGGGGCCCAACTGGTAAAAAAGCCCGCCGGGTTAGCCCGGCCCCCATCCCCCTCCAGACCTCCATAACAACGCCACGTTTCCCCCCCCCCCCCCCGGGACGCGCTCTTCACTGCCTGCTTGTGTGTCGAGGGTGTCGGCTTTGAGCGACTCCCTTCAAGAACCGACCCGGTTCGGAGCACCTAGTGCGACAGGGTGCTCCCAGTAGACTTGACAGAGGCAGGGGTGTGGAGGCACTCCATGGTGTGGGAAGGATGGATGCTGGAAATGTTTATTTATAATTGTGTATATGTTATATGTGATGAGATGTTGTGGTTGTGATTGTGTACGTCATATGGTGAAACGCTTGATTGTGATTGTGCATGTTATGTGTGTTGGAATGTTTGATTGTGATAGTGCATGGTGCGTGTGTTGAAATATTTATTTGCGATTGTGTGTGTTGTGAATAAATGGGGTGTTGTATCGTAATCTTTATTGTGTGGTCTCTTGCGGGGCGTGTGAGGTCAGTCACTCCCTTCACTCCCACCTAGACCGATCCTGTCAGGGCAGACCTCCAGGGGTCGGTCGTGACATCAGTACAGAAGGTAGATCATGTTTTTCTCCTGAAACACCGGTGTTCTCAGTACAGAAGGTAGATCATGTTTTTCTCCTGAAACACCGGTGTTCTCAGTACAGAAGGTAGATCATGTTTTTCTCCTGAAACACCGGTGTTCTCAGTACAGAAGGTAGATCATGTTTTTCTCCTGAAACACCGGTGTTCTCAGTACAGAAGGTAGATCATGTTTTTCTCCTGAAACAACGGTGTTCTCAGTACAGAAGGTAGATCATGTTTTTCTCCTGAAACACCGGTGTTCTCAGTACAGACGGTAGATCATGTTTTTCTCCTGAAACA
>CM031595.1:8113621-8166121 GCA_018398815.1 Conus ventricosus
AATATTATTTTCAGTTTGCTTTTTCCAACCTTAATAACGATTAATAATTGTATTAAAAGGAAAAGGACACAAAGGGTAGAAAGCCTGAGAGGCATAGCATTGTCCGTGAGAGTGCAAATGTCATGACCAGCAATGAAAGCCGAGGTTCATTCCCTTTGGAAGTGGGAGATGCCACCACAGGAAGAAAGCTGAGGTCCATTCCCTGTGGAGGTGGGAGATGCCACCACAGGAAGATAGCTGAGGTTCATTCCCTGTGGAGGTGGGAGATGCCATCACAGGAAGAAAGCTGAGGTCCATTCCCTGTGGAGGTGGGAGATGCCATCACAGGAAGAAAGCTGAGGTCCATTCCCTGTGGAGGTGGGAGATGCCACCACAGGAAGATAACTGGGGTCCATTCCCTGTGGAGGTGGGAGATGCCACCACAGGAAGATAACTGGGGTTCATTCCCTGTGGAGGTGGGAGATGCCACCACAGGAAGATAACTGAGGTTCATTCCCTGTGGAGGTGGGAGATGCCACCACAGGAAGATAACTGAGGTTCATTCCCTGTGGAGGTGGGAGATGCCACCACAGGAAGATAACTGGGGTTCATTCCCTGTGGAGGTGGGAGATGCCACCACAGGAAGATAACTGAGGTTCATTCCCTGTGGAGGTGGGAGATGCCACCACAGGAAGAAAGCTGAGGTTCATTCCCTGTGGAGGTGGGAGATGCCACCACAGGAAGAAAGCTGAGGTTCATTCCCTGTGGAGGTGGGAGATGCCACCACAGGAAGAAAGCTGAGGTTCATTCCCTGTGGAGGTGGGAGATGCCACCACAGGAAGATAACTGGGTTCATTCCCTGTGGAGGTGGGAGATGCCACCACAGGAAGATAACTGAGGTTCATTCCCTGTGGAGGTGGGAGATGCCACCACAGGAAGAAAGCTGAGGTTCATTCCCTGTGGAGGTGGGAGATGCCACCACAGGAAGAAAGCTGGGGTTCATTCCCTGTGGAGGTGGGAGATGCCACCACAGGAAGATAACTGGGGTTCATTCCCTGTGGAGGTGGGAGATGCCACCACAGGAAGAAAGCTGAGGTTCATTCCCTGTGGAGGTGGGAGATGCCACCACAGGAAGATAGCTGAGGGTACGCTGTTGATCTTCCATCCTGCTGTCTGTGTTGTAGGGTCACTCTTGTTCCAGTCCTGTCGGTTGACGCCACGTGTAGTCAGTGGTTGAGTGGTGTTGGGATGTGTGGCTCATTCACTCAGTGGAACAGTTCAGGGACTAGAAGCTGATAGGTGTTTATTCATCTTCACTACAACACACACAGCAGGGAACAAGCCGTTTAAGGCACTGTGTGCAGCCTCTTCGATGTCGTCGGGTCTACGCCAGGCTTGAAATTGCCCGGTTTCCGTTCGTCAATGCTTTTTGTTCTTTCACGGACCACGACTTCCGGTTTTGTGGCTATACGCACGGACGATGTTAATTTACATCTGTATGCACCCTATAACAATGGCAATAAGTTTACTGTGTGTGTGTTGATGGCAATAAATTCACAGTGTGTGTTGATGGCAATAAGTTCACTGTGTGTTGATGGCAGTAAGTTCACTGTGTGTGTTGATGGCAATAAGTTCACTGTGTGTGTTGATGGCAATAGGTTCACTGTGTGTGTTGATGGCAATAAATTCACAGTGTGTGTTGATGGCAATAAGTTCACTGTGTGTGTTGATGGCAATAGGTTCACTGTGTGTGTGTTGATGGCAATAAGTTCACTGTGTGTGTTGATGGCAATAAGTTCACTGTGTGTGTGTTGATGGCAATAAGTTCACTGTGTGTTGATGGCAATAAGTTCACTGTGTGTGTGTGTGTGTTGATGGCAATAAGTTCACTGTGTGTGTTGATGGCAATAAGTTTCACTGTGTGTGTTGATGGCAATAAGTTCACTGTGTGTGTGTTGATGGCAATAAGTTCACTGTGTGTGTTGATGGCAATACGTTCACTGTGTGTGTGTTGATGGCAATAAGTTCACTGTGTGTGTTGATGGCAATAAGTTCACAGTGTGTGTTGATGGCAATAGGTTCACTGTGTGTGTTGATGGCAATAAGTTCACAGTGTGTGTTGATGGCAATAGGTTCACTGTGTGTGTTGATGGCAATACGTTCACTGTGTGTGTGTTGATGGCAATAAGGTCACTGTGTGTGTGTTGATGGCAATAAGTTCACTGTGTGTGTGTTGATGGCAATAAGTTCACTGTGTGTGTTGATGGCAATAAGTTCACTGTGTGTGTGTTGATGGCAATAGGTTCACTGTGTGTGTTGATGGCAATAAGTTCACTGTGTGTGTTGATGGCAATAGGTTCACTGTGTGTTGATGGCAATAAGTTCACTGTGTGTGTTGATGGCAATAAGTTCACTGTGTGTGTGTTGATGGCAATAGGTTCACTGTGTGTGTGTGTGTGATGGCAATAAGTTCACTGTGTGTGTTGATGGCAATAAGTTCACAGTGTGTGTTGATGGCAATAAGTTCACTGTGTGTGTGTTGATGGCAATAGGTTCACTGTGTGTGTTGATGGCAATAAGTTCACTGTGTGTGTGTTGATGGCAATAGGTTCACAGTGTGTGTTGATGGCAATAAGTTCACTGTGTGTGTTGATGGCAGTAAGTTCACTATGTGTGTGTTGATGGCAATAAGTTCATTGTGTGTGTTGATGGGAATAAGTTCACTGTGTGTGTGTTGATGGCAATAGGTTCACTGTGTGTGTTGATGGCAATAAGTTCACTGTGTGTGTGTGTTGATGGCAATAAATTCACTGTGTGTGTGTTGATGGCAATAGGTTCACTGTGTGTGTTGATGGCAATAAGTTCACTGTGTGTGTTGATGGCAATAAATTCACTGTGTGTGTGTTGATGGCAATAGTTTCACTGTGTATGTTGATGGCAATAAGTTCACTGTGTGTGTTGATGGCAAAAGTTTCAGTGTGTGTGTTGATGACAATAAGTTCACTGTGTGTGTTGATGGCAATACGTTCACTGTGTGTTGATGGCAATAAGTTCACTGTGTGTGTGTTGATGGCAATAAGTTCACTGTGTGTGTGTTGATGGCAATATGTTCACTGTGTTGATGGCAATGAGTTCACTGTGTGTGTTGATGGCAACGAATTCGTGATGTGTCTTGACGGCAAGGAATTCATGATGTGTCTTGACGGCAAGGAATTCGTGATGTGTCTTGACGACAGTGACCAGCAGCGGAGAAGAGGAAGTGGTGTATGGCGGCTCATTCCAGAAGTTCAGGTCCTACCTTCTCATCGTGTCTGTGAAGAAAGAGCACTCCGGGGTGTACAAGTGTAGGGCCGTCAACATCAAGGGGGAGCAGTCTGCTGAAGCTCACCTCACTGTCATCAGTAAGTTGTTCTCTCCCAGTGTTTTGTTTTTGGTTGTGTGAATGTGTATAAGAAGTTACGTAGATATTGTATTAAAATGAAATTTGAAGACAATGTTATGTTTTATTTTCTAGTTTGTCATGACATTTGGTTATGTCGCATGCTGATGCTATGGAAATCTTACAAGTATCCCACATTTGAAAAATTCTCTTTATGTTAGCAGTTGTGTAACCTGATTTTTGATGAAACTGTTCTCCACATTTATCACTTTATCCATCATTTTGTTTTGTTTAAAAAAAAAAAAAGAGAAGAAGGTTAAGGTTAAAGTATTGTCTCCTCATGGGTGTTCACAATATCTGGGGCATGCTAACATGAAAAGCGCAGCCCATCTCTGTACTGCTTTTAACCTTCCCTGAAGTGATTCAAATAACCCTTTTACTCCTCGATGGACAGACAGGCTTTCAAGCCAAAAGCATTGGGGTTCATGATCGTCTAAATAGCATGCAAATGGTTTAATCAATGTCCAATTATTTTGTACACAAAGAGAAATAACAGAACTCAGTAAAGCTTTGTTTTATCTGTTTGAACTTTATCATGTTTTGTTTTGTGTGTATTCTTAGTCAGCTTTAATCATGTGATGTTTCTGTTTTCAGTCTAACCTATGTCACTTTTATCTTTACATATTTTTGAAGAAGTAAATTCCACCTGTAAATTAAAAATGAATACTCAACCTTTATTTTCTGTCTGTGAACAGCCAAAACACAGATTATCCGGCCTCCTCAAAACCAGACAGTGATCCTCAGTTCACAAGTTCGCTTTGAGTGTGGCATTACTCAGGATGACAACGCGGTGCCCGTGTGGGAGTGGTTCTTCTACAAGAACGGTGACCTGACCAAGAACCAGCAGCTGAGCAGCACCGGTCGTTACCAGATCATGGCTGACGGAACCCTGGTCATCTACGGAGTGTCAGCTCAAGACATTGGCCTCTACAAATGTCACGTCATTTCTGCTGGGGGCAATGACAGTCGTGTTGCATCTCTGAATGTTATCGGTGAGTTATGGGTTTGATGAATGAATCGCTCATTTGCAAATTGATGATTTGTAGATTTATTCAGAAAATTGAGGCATTCATAAAGAGGATTATAAAGTAGCATTTTCAAATTTTCTATGCAAAATTGCGTTTCTTTCAAAGCAAATAGAATATTTCTGGATGAAAGATTTCATGAAAACTGATGCAGATGTTGGCAATTTAGATAACATAGTATGTGACTCAATGACAGTTAAACATACATCTATCCCTTCGACTTTGAATATATCAGAATTTTGTATTCCGAAACAAATTTTATGAGTTTTAAGGTGCATGTGTCGCAGAGTCTAGTGTATCTGCAGAAACAGCATGACAGAGTTTCATGAAAAGGTTATTGTTTCTATAATCCATAGTTTCATGAAAAGGTCATTGTTTCTATAATCCATAGTTTCATGAAAAGGTTATTGTCTCTATAATCCATAGTTTCATTGAAAGGTTATTGTTTCTATAATCTAGTCACTCGCAGATTGGAGGATCCAGCTGAGTTGTACGATACGATTGTCAACAGAAGTACAAGTGTTGTGTTACAGTGTCCCTGAAGTCTGAATGTAAATCTGTACCTTTAAGGATGGGAGTAAAAACAGTTAACAGGCAAGTCTCGTCAGTGATAAGCCTCCGAGCATTTAACCCATCCTTATCTTTTAAAAGGTGAAGAAGCTTCGTGGTATATTCCATGTCATGCACCACTCACAGTGAAACATGATTTTATTCTTGTAGATTGTTGGGACTTGCATGACGTGAGACATACACACTTTACAGCATGACTTGAGACATACACACTTTACAGCATGACGTGAGACATACACACTTTACAGCATGACGTGAGACATACACACTTTACAGCATGACGTGAGACATACACACTTTACAGCATGATGTGAGACATACACACTTTACAGCATGATGTGAGACATACACACTTTACAGCATGACGTGAAACATACACACTTTACAGCATGATGTGAGACATACACACTTTACAGCATGACGTGAAACATACACACTTTACAGCATGATGTGAGACATACACACTTTACAGTATGACGTGAAACATACACACTTTACAGCATGATGTGAGACATACACACTTTACAGCATGACGTGAGACATACACACTATGCAGCATGACGTGAAACATACACACTTTACAGCATGATGTGAGACATACACACTTTACAGCATGACGTGAAACATACACACTTTACAGCATGATGTGAGACATACACACTTTACAGTATGACGTGAAACATACACACTTTACAGCATGATGTGAGACATACACACTTTACAGCATGACGTGAGACATACACACTATGCAGCATGATGTGAGACATACACACTTTACAGCATGACATGAGACATACACACTTTACAGCATGATGTGAGACATACACACTATACAGCATGACGTGAGACATACACACTTTACAGCATGATGTGAGACATACACACTTTACAGCATCACGTGAGACATACACACTTTACAGCATGACATGAGACATACACACTTTACAGCATGATGTGAGACATACACACTTTACAGCATGACGTGAGACATACACACTTTACAGCATGACGTGAGACATACACACTTTACAGCATGACGTGAGACATACACACTTTACAGCATGACGTGAGACATACACACTTTACAGCATGATGTGAGACATACACACTTTACAGCATGACGTGAGACATACACACTTTACAGCATGATGTGAGACATACACACTTTACAGCGTGACATGAGACATACACACTTTACACACTTTACAGCATGATGTGAGACATACACACTTTACAGCATGATGTGAGACATGCACACTTTACAGCATGATGTGAGACATACACACTTTACAGCATGATGTGAGACATACACACTTTACAGCATGACATGAGACATACACACTTTACAGCATGACATGAGACACACACTTTACAGCATGATGTGAGACATACACACTTTACAGCATGATGTGAGACATACTCACTTTACAGCATGATGTGAGACATACACACTTTACAGCATGACATGAGACATACACACTTTACAGCATGATGTGAGACATACACACTTTACAGCATGATGTGAGACATACACACTTTACAGCATGATGTGAGACATGCACACTTTACAGCATGATGTGAGACATACACACTTTACAGCATGATGTGAGACGTACACACTTTACAGCGTGACATGAGACATACACACTATACAGCATGACGTGAGACATACACACTTTACAGCATGACGTGAGACATACACACTTTACAGCATGACGTGAGACATACACACTTTACAGCATGATGTGAGACATACACACTTTACAGCATGACATGAGACATACACACTTTACAGCATGACGTGAGACATACACACTTTACAGCATGACGTGAGACATACACACTTTACAGCATGATGTGAGACATACACACTTTACAGCAGACTCCATGAAAACCTTGTTCCACGATGTCCCACCTGGTGTGATCCATGAATATCTGAGAGAGATTAACATTTTTTTAATCTCATCTAAGATTTTGCGGAGGGAAGAGTTTTAACAAAATTTCCAGTGTGTTTTTAGGTGTGTTTTAAAAGGTTGTGTGAATGAGTGTTTTTTTTTCTTTCTTTTTTTTAAAAATAAAAATAATGACTTGTGAGTTGACTTCAATGTGGTGACAGCCCTGACATGGCTCTTTGTGGTCGGCTGAGCTAGAAGCAGTGTCACCTTTCCTTAACTTACTGACTTGTCCAGGTGTGTGACACGCTGTGTGATGCTGTGTGTGTGCTGTGTGCAGAGCTGCCAGACCGCCACCATCACCAGCGTGGTCCTCAACCAGCAGGAGAGAACAGTGTCATCGTGTCCTGGAACACTGCCTTCGATGGCAACATCCCCTCATCAAGTACATCATCACCTACAGGCAGGAAAACCCAGTAAGTCGCTGCCTGTCGCTGTGTCTGGTCATCTGCAGCCTTGTGGAATTTGGTTTTGTTTTTCTCATACTTACTGTTCATACAAATGTTATGTTCTCATTTGGTGTGAAAAATGCCCCTCGTCCTAAGTTACCCAAGAGAGAGAGAGGGAAGGGAGTTAAGTCTGTATCCCACATGGTTCAGTACTCTTAATCCTCCAAGATGGCTTTCTTTAAATGCCTTGATATATGATCGTGCTCACAGTGTGTTGTAGTGTGCACGTGTGCAACTGTGCCTGCAAGTGCTTCAATGACCTTTTTCGGCAAGACAAAGCGCTGTATATAGACTTGGGAGCCCATACAGTTTGGTGTATTTGTATACTTATTTGCCCAAATCACAACCAGTGCATCATGTGATTAAGAAATACACGAGGCCGGGCCATAATCTTTATCAATACGACAGACTCTCAAGTTGTGATTGGGAAAACATGAAACGGTGCATCAGACATGAACTCATCCAGTCATTCTAACCTCTGAGGTCACAAGAATGCCATTTTCCTGCAACCTGGTTATTACAAATGCTTATGCAGCACCTTCAGTCATCACCATGCCAGATGGAAAAGTGATACCCCAGTCCTGAATGGGATAAGAACAGACACATTTTGGTCAACATGTTTTCTTTAGTGGGTTGCCTCCTGAGGACTTGCAGACTGGGCAGGAGCAAGAAAAAGAGGTGTTGTGTGCAGGAGATAGAAGGAGAGAGTGTTGGTGCAGGAGAAAGAAGGAGAGGTGTTGGTGCAGGAGAAAGGAGCGCGGTGTTGGTGCTGGAGAAAGAAGGAGAGGTGTTGGTGCAGGAGAAAGAAGGATGCGTGTTGGTGCAGGAGAGAAGAAGGAGAGGTTGTTGGTGCAGGAGCAAGAAGGAGGGTGTTGTGCAGGAGAAAGAAGGAGAGGTGTTGGTGCAGGAGCAAGAAGGAGCGGTGTTGGTTGCAGGAGAAAGAAGGGGAGTGTTGGTGCAGGAGAAAGAAGGAGTGGTGTTGGTGCAGGAGCAAAAAGGAGTGGTGTTGGTGCAGGAGAAAGAAGGAGAGGTGTTGGTGCAGGAGCAAGAAGGAGAGGTGTTGGTGCAGGAGCAAGAAGGAGCGGTGTTGGTGCAGAGAAAGAAGGAGAGGTGTTGGTGCATGAGAAAGAAGGAGAGGTGTTGGTGCAGGAGCAAGGGGTAGTGGTGTTGGTGCAGGAGAAAGAAGGAGAGGTGTTGGTGCAGGAGCAAGAAGGAGAGGTGTTGGTGCAGGAGAAAGAAGGAGAGGTGTTGGTGCAGGAGCAAGAAGGAGAGGTGTTGGTGCAGGAGAAAGAAGGAGAGGTGTTGGTGCTGAAGCAAGAAGGAGAGGTGTTGGTGCAGGAGAAAGAAGGAGAGGTGTTGGTGCAGGAGCACGAAGGAGAGGTGTTGGTGCAGGAGAAAGAAGGAGAGGTGTTGGTGCAGGAGCAAGAAGGAGAAGTGTTGGTGCAGGAGCAAGGAGAGGTGTTGGTGCAGGAGCAAGAAGGAGAGGTGTTGGTGCAGGAGAAAGAAGGAGAGGTGTTGGTGCAGGAGAAAGAAGGAGAGGTGTTGGTGCAGGAGCAAGAGAGGTGTTGGTGCAGGAGCAAGAAGGAGCGGTGTTGGTGCAGGAGCAAGGAGAGGTGTTGGTGCAGGAGAAAGAAGGAGAGTGTTGGTGCAGGAGAAAGAAGGAGAGGTGTTGGTGCAGGAGAAAGAAGGAGCGGTGTTGGTGCAGGAGCAAGAAGGAGAGGTGTTGGTGCAGGAGAAAGAAGGAGAGGCGTTGGTGCAGGAGAAAGAAGGAGAGGTGTTGGTGCAGGAGCAAGAAGGAGAGGTGTTGGTGCAGGAGAAAGAAGGAGAGGCGTTGGTGCAGGAGAAAGGAGAGGTGTTGGTGCAGGAGCAAGAAGGAGAGGTGTTGGTGCAGGAGCAAGAAGGAGTGGTGTTGGTGCAGGAGCAAGAAGGAGAGGTTGGTGCAGGAGAAAGAAGGAGAGGTGTTGGTGGCAGGAGCAAGAAGGAGAGGTGTTGGTGCAGGAGCAAGAAGGAGAGGTGTTGGTGCAGGAGCAAGGAGAAGGTGTTGGTGCAGGAGAAAGAAGGAGAGGTGTTGGTGCAGGAGAAAGAAGGAGAGGTGTTGGTGCAGGAGCAAGAAGGAGAGGTGTTGGTGCAGGAGAAAGAAGGAGAGGTGTTGGTGCAGGAGCAAGAAGGAGAGGTGTTGGTGCAGGAGAAAGAAGGAGAGGTGTTGGTGCAGGAGCAAGAAGGAGAGGTGTTGGTGCAGGAGAAAGAAGGAGAGGTGTTGGTGCAGGTGCAAGAAGGAGAGGTGTTGGTGCAGGAGAAAGAAGGAGAGGTGTTGGTGCAGGAGCAAGAAGGAGAGGTGTTGGTGCAGGAGAAAGAAGGAGAGGTGTTGGTGCAGGAGCAAGAAGGAGCGGTGTTGGTGCAGGAGCAAGAAGGAGAGGTGTTGGTGCAGGAGAAAGAAGGAGAGGTGTTGGTGCAGGAGCAAGAAGGAGAGGTGTTGGTGCAGGAGCAAGAAGGAGAGGTGTTGGTGCAGGAGCAAGAAGGAGAGGTGTTGGTGCAGGAGCAAGGAGAGGTGTTGGTGCAGGAGAAAGAAGGAGAGGTGTTGGTGCAGGAGAAAGAAGGAGAGGTGTTGGTGCAGGAGCAAGGAGAGGTGTTGGTGCAGGAGAAAGAAGGAGAGGTGTTGGTGCAGGAGAAAGAAGGAGAGGTGTTGGTGCAGGAGAAAGAAGGAGAGGTGTTGGTGCAGGAGCAAAAAGGAGAGGTGTTGGTGCATGAGCAAGGAGAGGTGTTGGTGCAGGAGCAAGGAGAGGTGTTGGTGCAGGAGCAAGAAGGAGAGGTGTTGGTGCATGAGCAGGGAGAGGAGTTGGTGCAGGAGAAAGAAGGAGAGGTGTTGGTGCAGGAGCAAGAAGGAGAGGCGTGGTGCAGGAGAAACAAGGAGAGGTGTTGGTGCAGGAGCAAGGAGAAGGTGTTGGTGCAGGAGCAAGGAGAGGTGTTGGTGCAGGAGCAAGGAGAGGTGTGGTGCAGGAGAAAGAAGGAGAGGTGTTGGTGCAGGAGCAAGAAGGAGAGGTGTTGGTGCAGGAGAAAGAAGGAGAGGTGTTAGGGTGTTGGTGCAGGAGAAAGAAGGAGAGGTGTTGGTGCAGGAGCAAGAAGGAGTGGTGTTGGTGCAGGAGCAAGAAGGAGAGGTGTTGGTGCAGGAGCAAGGAGAGGTGTTGGTGCAGGAGAAAGAGAGAGAGGATGTTGGTGCAGGAGAAAGAAGGAGAGGTGTTGGTGCAGGAGCAAGAAGGAGAGGTGTTGGTGCAGGAGCAAGAAGGAGAGGTGTTGGTGCAGGAGCAAGAAGGAGAGGTGTTGGTGCAGGAGCAAGGAGAGGTGTTGGTTCAGGAGAAAGAAGGAGAGGTGTTGGTGCAGGAGAAAGAAGGAGAGGTGTTGGTGCAGGAGCAAGAAGGAGAGGTGTTGGTGCAGGAGAAAGAAGGAGAGGTGTTGGTGCAGGAGCAAGAAGGAGAGGTGTTGGTGCAGGAGAAAGAAGGAGAGGTGTTGGTGCAGGAGCAAGAAGGAGAGGTGTTGATGCAGGAGAAAGAAGGAGAGGTGTTGGTGCAGGAGCAAGAAGGAGAGGTGTTGGTGCAGGAGAAAGAAGGAGAGGTGTTGGTGCAGGAGCAAGGAGAGGTGTTGGTGCAGGAGCAAGGAGAGGTGTTGGTGCAGGAGAAAGAAGGAGAGGTGTTGGTGCAGGAGAAAGAAGGAGAGGTGTTGGTGCAGGAGCAAGGAGAGCTGTTGGTGCAGGAGAAAGAAGGAGTGGTGTTGGTGCAGGAGCAAGAAGGAGAGGTGTTGGTGCAGGAGAAAGAAGGAGCGGTGTTGGTGCAGGAGCAAGAAGAAGAGGTGTTGGTGCAGGAGCAAGGAGAGGTGTTGGTGCAGGAGCAAGGAGAGGTATTGGTGAGCAGGAGCAAGAAGGAGAGGTGTTGGTGCAGGAGCAAGGAGAGGTGTTGGTACATGAGCAAGGAGAGTTGTTGGTGCAGGAGCAAGGAGAGGTGTTGGTGCAGGAGCAAAGAGAGGTGTTGGTGCAGGAGCAAGGAGAGGTGTTGTTGCAGGAGCAAGGAGAGGTGTTGGTGCAGGAGCAAGAAGGAGAGGTGTTGGTGCAGGAGCAAGGAGAGGTGTTGGTGCAGGAGCAAGGAGAGGTGTTGGTGCAGGAGCAAGGAGAGGTGTGGTGCAGGAGAAGAAAGGAGAGGTGTTGGTGCAGGAGCAAGAGGAGAGGTGTTGGTGCATGAGCAAGAAGGAGAGGTGTTGGTGCAGGAGAAAGAAGGAGAGGTGTTGGTGCAGGAGCAAGAAGGAGAGGTGTTGGTGCAGGAGAAAGAAGGAGTGGTGTTGGTGCAGGAGAAAGAAGGAGAGGTGTTGGTGCAGGAGAAAGAAGGAGAGGTGTTGGTGCAGGGGCAAGAAGGAGAGGTGTTGGTGCAGGAGGAAGAAGGAGAGGTGTTGGTGCAGGAGCAAGAAGGAGAGGTGTTGGTGCAGGAGAAAGAAGGAGAGGTGTTGGTGCAGGAGCAAGAAGGAGAGGTGTTGGTGCAGGAGAAAGAAGGAGCGGTGGTGGTGCAGGAGCAAGGAGAGGTGTTGGTGCAGGAGCAAGAAGGAGAGGTGTTGGTGCAGGAGCAAGAAGGAGAGGTGTTGGTGCAATGCCTTTGAAGGGGCATAGAAGAGGCGACAGCAGAAAAACAGAACAAAACAAAACAAAAGACAAAAAAATTATGTTTTGTATGTGACATATTTTAATGATGTGTTTGTTCAAACAGTGGGATTCTTTTTCATAAAATATGTATCATATCACACACACACACACATGTATGCACATCACGCGTATTCTCGCACACACACACACGCACGCACGCACGCACGCACGGCACGCACGCACGCACGCACGCACGCACGCACGCACGCACGCAACGCACGCACGCACACACACACACACACACACACACACACACACACACACACACACACACACCACACAGCTGAGGTCACATGGATGTTGTGTCACCTGTACCTTTACCTTGTTGTTTCAGACGGCAACAATGATGGAGTGGGATGGGAGGTGTACCCTGGGGACATCGATCCTGGCAGCACATCCCATATAGTGTCAAACCTCAGCCCCTCACGCTACTACCGCTTCCGCATCTCAGCGGTGAACGCTGTGGGGGAGGGCAATGCCAGTCAGCCCATGCCTAACCCGGCCATCAAACTGCCCACACAGCGTGAGTCTGTCTGTCCACACAGCGTGAGTCTGTCTGTCCACACAGCGTGAGTCTGTCTGTCCACACAGCGTGAGTCTGTCTGCCCACACAGCGTGAGTCTGTCTGTCCACACAGCGTGAGTATGTCTGTCCACACAGCGTGAGTCTGTCTGTCCACACAGCGTGAATCTGTCTGCATACACCTGCACTGTCACAGGGCTGGGGGTTGGCCATCAAACTGCCCACACAGCGTGAGTCTGTCTGCATACACCTGCACTGTCACAGGGCTGGGGGTCGGCCATCAAAAACTGCCCACACAGCGTGAGTCTGTCTGCATACACCTGCACTGTCACAGGGCTGGGGGTCGGCCATCAAACTGCCCACACAGCGTGAGTCTGTCTGCATACACCTGCACTGTCACAGGGCTGGGGGTCGGCCATCAAAAACTGCCCACACAGCGTGAGTCTGTCTGCATACACCTGCACTGTCACAGGGCTGGGGGTCGGCCATCAAATTGCCCACACAGCGTGAGTCTGTCTGCATACATCGGCACTGTCACAGGGCTGGGGGTCGGCCAGTGTCTGTGCTGAACACAGGGTTGAGGTGAAAGTCCCATGACCTGATGGCGGCAGGGGCAGTGAACTGTTGAAGGTTCATTGTGTCTGAGGCAGGGTGATTGAGGATGAAGCTCATCCCTGTCCTGCTGCTCACCATGAAGAAAGGGATTTCAAGTGTGAAAAAAGGACCTCACAAGTTGGTCGAACCCAGCACCATCAGATAGGCAAGCAAACATTCTAACCATTTGACTGCTGGCCCACTACTTCAGGGTAGCAAAATGTTAATGAAAATAATAATGATGATAGTAATAATGGTAGAATAGTAAGAAGTGGTAAGTGCAGAAAAAAAGGGAAAAAACCAGTAAAGTCAAAACTGTTTACTGTCTATTCAAATGAGTCCATGTATGTTGAACGAAGCCTGGAAGCATATGTCAGCAGTTCAAAATACTATTCTTGGTCTTTCACCTATTTCTAGAACTGATGCTGTCACAAATGAGAGTCATAGAATATTTAGCATTTTCAGTGAAGAAGAGGCAAATGAATGTTTGTGTTTTCTAAAGTGTTTTATTATTCTTTCCATCCCTTGTAGAATGTTGTGAAAGGATCCCCAACATTCTTTTCCCAAAGTGTTTTATTATTCTTTCCATCCCTTGTAGAATGTTGTGAAAGGATCCCCAACATTCTTTTCCCAAAATGTTTTATTATTCTTTCCATCCCTTGTAGAATGTTGTGAAAGGATCCCCAACATTCTTTTCCCAAAGTGTTTTATTATTCTTTCCATCCCTTGTAGAATGTTGTGAAAGGATCCCCAACATTCTTTTCCCAAAGTGTTTTATTATTCTTTCCATCCCTTGTAGAATGTTGTGAAAGGATCCCCAACATTCTTTTCCCAAAGTGTTTTATTATTCTTTCCATCCCTTGTAGAATGTTATGAAAGGATCCCCAACATTCTTTTCCAGTGTAGCTGAAAATGCTCTTTCCCATCCATGCTGTGGATGGTGACGGTATGATATCACTATTCATGCCATGAAAGAGAGGGGGACAGGCATCACATATACACATGTTAATACCACTGGCATGTGAATGCTTAAGATATGTGTACATGCGCATGAGAATGTATGCTTCCTCTTCTTCGTGTCTCGCTATGTCTGCACCTACACTCACAAAGTCATGCATGAACTGAACACTGCCTTAGATTGTTTGTTTGTTTTCTACATATAAAGCAATGAATGAGTAATTAAAGAAATGTTGTTTTTTTATAAACACAAAATTTGAATCAACCAAGCCAGCCACTAGCTAACAAGAGAACATTGTTATTGTAATGCAGATAAACAAGAAATTAATTACTCTGTGTATTCTGGATGCCATAGACAAGAAATAAAGACTGTCATAACAAAATTCCAAATTCAGTTTATTTCAACTGTGCACAGCTGTTGAGATCGCTTGTCTTCCTTCCTGCAGCTCCAAGCAGTCCTCCTCGCAACTTCTTCTGCACCCAGGGAGGGCAGAAGGAGATTGTGGCCACGTGGGACCCCCAGAGGAGAGCACTCTGAACGGGAACCTGGAGGGTTACCTCATCCGCTACAAAGTGGCCAACCTGCCGGATTCCCTCATGCAGGAGATCAATGTGTCGTCGGAGACCAGTCGCTCCCACACCATCCAGTACCTGGTGGCCTTTAAACAGTACGCCATCACTATCGCTGCATACAACGAGGCAGGCACAGGCATGTTCTCCAACCCCTTCTATGTCTGGACCCGCGAAGGTCTGCCCACCGATGCCCCGAAGAACCTGGTAGCCACGGCCACCAACTCCACGATCGTTCTGCTCCAGTGGGATCCGCCCCGTCCTGGTGAGATCAATGGCCGTAATCTGGGCTACATGATCGAGATTTTCCAGAACACCTCGCTGTTCCGCAGCTTCTTTGTGGGGTCTGATCCCAACAACATGGAGGGCCAGCAGGCGACGGAGATCACCGACCTGAAGAAGTACACAGAGTACTCCATCCAGACCGCCTGCCGCACCACGCCGGGCCTGGGGCCGTACAGCACGCCCGTCACAGTCAAAACTCTGGAAGATGGTGAGTAGGCTGCATGTTGTCTTGTGTGGGGTGTTGTTGGGAGGGGGGGTGGGGGGGAGTGCTTATTGCTGAATTGTGTGGACTGGCAGTTCACATGATGGTCTCATACCAGTATACTTACATTGTTCTTTCTGAGTTAGACTTTTTCTTCGTTGTGGGCAGTGACAGGCTTTCCATCGTGATTCACTCTCACTCATTTAAAGAAATGCGGAAATGGCTGAAAATGGGACTGTCTCTTTGAAACGTTATTTCTTTATTGCTCATCTACAGATGAATAGTGTGCTGGCTTGATTGTATATAACCACTCTGACTCATGAGAAGCAATCTTTTTCGACAATGCACACAGTGAAGATGCAACTAAACTGAATTGCCAAATTTGTTAAACAATTCATGCATATGATACACATAGAGTTGTCCACAGATTACTTCCATTTTTATCAAAATTCATCATTTTCTTGGAATTTGTATGACAGCTAAATATCTAGGATTATCAGTTTGTATTGAACCTGAATTATCTTTCGGCTAGCAGTTTGACCGTTATTTTCACAGTCTGTTATATGATGCATTTGATGCATCATTTCAAATGCTGAATTTGTATATGTCCATTGTAGACTGGAACTTTGTTAAATGATAACTGTGTGTATGCATTATAGGTAAATTAGCTATTTGAGGGCATCATATTGAAATGCTTGTTTATGTTCATTGTAGACTGGAACTTTGTTAAATGATAACTGTGTATGTATTATAGGTAAATTAGCTGTTTGTGGGCATCATATTAAAATGCTTAAATTCCCTTAAGATGGAGTATGGCTGCCTTAATGGCGGTATAAAAAACGGTCATACACACGAAACTCCACTCCCTTTGTTGGGTAGATGGGATTAATCCTTGCCTGTCTATACAGGGAGTGTCCACAGGAGTATCAGCCTGCATACGCAGAAGAGGAAGAAGAAGAAATGCTTAAAGAATAAGAATATAGATAATAATAATAATGATAATTATTATTACTATTACTGTTATTATCACCATCATTATCATCATCATCATTTAGCTTAGGGATCATGTTAAGATCTTGTTTTCATCATCATTATTACTCATTGAACAACCTCCTGATTTTCTTTATCATGGGATTGTTGGTTACCATATTTTGTGCAGTTCCTGGTCCTGTGCGTGATCTGTACTTTGACAACATTCAGGACCAGTCTCTGCGTGTGAGCTGGAAGGCCCCCAGCGAAGTCAATGGAGAACTGAAGGGTAAGTGTCGGTCAAGGAAGGCTTTAAGTGAAGTCAATGGAGATCTGAAGGGTAAGTGTTGGTCAAGGAAGGTTTTAAGTGAAGTCAATGGAGATCTGAAGGGTAAGTGTCGGTCAAGGAAGGCCCCAGTGAAGTTAATGGAGATCTGAAGGGTAAGTGTCACTGAAGGGGCTGACAGAAATATTCTGTTTCAATGAGAGTCTTGAACCAAACTGCACCACAAAATATAGGAAGATGTGCTTGTGTGTGTATGTGTGTGTGTGGTGTGTGTGTGTGTGTGTGTGTGTGTGTTTGTTTGTGTGTGTGCGTGTGTGTGTGTGTGTGTGTCCTAATGTGTCCCCTTAGTGGCATTATATTCAGTGAGACAGACTTGAGATGTCTTGCCACAGAAGTTGATGTGTGTGGGCTCTATGATAATGGAGACAGTGTTCAGGTGTGTGAAGTTTAACTCACACATTCAAAGTTCTTTTGTTTGTTATTGAAATACTAGATGTTAGCAGTCCATTGAGGAAAAGCATATAGCAACCTCAGAACTTCAGGTCAACTTGCCTTCCTTATTCTTTGTGTTTTAAATTCAGGTTACAAGTTGAAGTATGAAAAGCTAACAGCGTGCAGACACACTAAACAAGTGAATGTGCCTTTCAGGTTACAAGTTGAAGTATGAGAAGAAACAGCATGCAGACACACAAAAGGAAGTGAACTTGCCTTCGTCGGAGACGTCCTACACCATCCGAGAATTGGACCCTGTCACCAACTACACGATCTATGTGACAGCCTACACCAGTGTGGGCCTAGGAGAGACCGTGTCTGCTGACATCAAGTCAGGTGTTCCTCCAGGTGGGCGGTGCTGGCTTTTAACTCCTTGGATGGTTGTTACTCTCTGTTACCTCCTAGTGGTGAGATGGAAGAGACAAATGAGATCATCGGGCAGCATTGATTGTCCTAATCTCTTTCCTACACACACACACACACACACACACAAATGGTAGGTAGGTACTCAAGGTCTGACCAGCGCGTTGGGCTAATGCATAGGTCAGACATCCGCTGAGTCGTAGCCACGAGATCCTCTTCTTCAATTGTCTCATCTTTGTTGTTAATTCATTTATCCATCAGCTTCAAATCATGTGTAGTGTGATCTCAAAACTTAGCGGATGTGGTGTAGCGTATATAGACTAGTCGGCACGCAGTGACGCCTCCTTGATGAAACTGAAACTGAAACTTTCCTACAGGGCAGCATATTAGTGTTCACTTGAAACAGTTCCACTTTATATAAACACCACACAGATTATATGTATTCTTCTGTCCGATTCCATTAAGGCTGGGCCATGAAAGAATTAACTCAGAACTGTTCTAGAGAAGAGACTTCTTGTCAATTCATGATGCAAGGTTTTGGCCACAGTTAAAACATTCAGCAGACTGTACATGAAATAAGAATTTCTTATGTTCTGTTTGGAATGTTTAAACTTATTTTTGATGAGTACCACTTGCAGTTTTCTGCATTTTTTAGAACTGTGTACCAAATTCTAAAAAAAAGGAAAGGTGTGAAAGTCATGTGACTTTAAGTTAGAATTGTTGTGCTGTTCATCATGAGTTGGTGAAGAATTAGATGATCTTTCCCATAAAGTAATGAATTAGATGACATTTTTCCGTAAAGTAATGTTTCAAGTTTGATTGTCTCTCTAAATGAAAACGAGTAACTGCTGACCTAATTCAAAAGAAGGTGGAAAGAACACTACTGTTTTTTGTCGATGGGAAAGAACTGTGCATAGTGAAATAAATGATCATGCTAAGGGCATGTGTAGTTTCCCTTGGATTGAAGCTCATACTTGCGGTCCATGGGAAAAATACTTTTACTCTTAATTAATTGATTTCTGATTGAAGGACTTGCATGATTTACATATTTGTGGGATCAAATGTTCTTAAAATGTGTATGTGTTAATATTTGTGCATATGTATGCATTTCAACTGGTATGGGTGCATATGAACTGGTAAAACTGTTTTAGTGGTGATGAAATCATGGCAGCAGTTTTGGTTGGTTGCAGAGCTGCCCAAACCCCCAACTAAACTGGGCTACTCCAACATCGGAGCTCGCACGGTAATGCTGCAGTTCTTCCCGGGGTATGATGGGAAGACATCCATCACTCGCTGGGTGGTCCAGGCCCACACAGCTGACACAGACAGCTACAAAGAGATCTTCTCCATCTCCGACCCCACTGCACGTGAAATCTGGGTGCAGAACCTGCAGCCCTACACCAAGTACCAGCTGAGAATCATTGCCGAGAACATTGTGGGTCAGAGTGACCCCAGTGAGCCCACCAGGCAGTTTGAAACGCTACAAGCGCCCCCTGGTGTCCCTCCAGGAAATGTGACAGTTCGACCTCTGAACGCGTCTGCCTTGAGGATCAGCTGGAGTGTAAGTGATGACCATGACCTTGCTAGTCACAGTATGAAGGTCTTGCCGAGTGCCGCATTGGCAAAAATAGAAATAAACATATAAAGGAAAGGGTGAGTAATGCTTTTTTAAAAATGCACATTGCAAATTAAGACTATGGAATTGACAAACAAGCCTTCTTCAGATATCACAAACAACAGAGGTAAAAACTGCACATAACAATACTCCCGGAATGGCAGCAAGCTGGAGAATGGCACTGTGTGAAAAGGGAGTGGGGAAGTGAAGACAGTGAAGAACAGGGAGCAGAAGAGGGGAGCAGTGTAGAGGGAGTGAATGTAGAGGAGGAGGATCTAACCGTGAACTGAACCACATCAGTCATGATGTCTTGGTTCAGGGAAGGGAACAGGCTAGGGCGCTGGAGAAAGGGACCCAGGAGAAGAGCATCAAAGTCCATGTGAATAAGTGATCAACAGGCAAGTAGTGTAGTAATAACTGACTTCCAGTAATGCCAAAGAAATACAGACGTTTGTCACCACTAGGGATGAGACAATACACAGAGGGAACTTGGAATGGATGCCTGTCGAAAGGAGGGATTACTCCTGATTTTGGTGTAGAGTTGTGTGGAGATAACAGATGCCTGCGGAAGATTTGTCATTACTGTTTTAGGTATAGTATGCAGGTCTAAGCTCAGCTCAGTTAATACATTTTATGAATTTGAGAAGCGCTCTTTTGGTGTTGCTGTTCCCCAACCTTTGTACTCCCATCCACTCTTGCATGCATGTGCATGCACAATGATTTCTCTGTCACTGTCTCCGTCTGTCTTTCAGTCTCTCTCTCTCTCTCTTTCTCTCTCTCTCTCTCTCTCTCTCTCTCTCTCTCTCTCTCTCTCTCTCTCTCTCAAATATACTAGTCATTTTGCCCATGATTTCATGCTCAAAATCACTTTTCACACACACACACACACACACACACACACACACACACACACACACACACACACACACACTCTCTCAAATATACTAGTCATTTTGCCCATGATATCATACTCAAAATTACTTTCCTTTCCAATCCCATGCTGTCTTTGGTGTGACCACAGCCCATCCCTGGCCATGAATGGAACGGTGAGCCAAGGGGCTACAGGATTGAGTACCGCATGTGGAGCACAGAGGCAGAGGACAAAGATGACCCATCAGTTCAGCAGTCAGACTGGACCTCTCTGCAGCTGGAGAATGGCATCAACATGGATTCCTACATCCTGGCCAGCCTGCAGGAGTGGATGGACTACCAAATCCGCATGATCTCCTACAACGACGTGGGCACGTCACCCTACTCCCCCACGACCACATCCAGGACAAGAGAATCCAGTGAGTGACCGTTTGAAGGGGAGGAAAGAGAGGGAGGGACGGAAAATGACAGAAAGAGAGTGTAGTCAGTTTGTTTCTCAGGCTCGCATATATTCATAGTGCTAGTTTGACTTCTGTTTTATGTGGGAATTATGAAAAAGTGTACTCATGATTGAATCAGTTTGTTCCCAGAAACAAGTGCTATTTCTGTGAGAGGGAGACAAACTGATTGGAGAAAAAGATATTGGGAAACTAAAAAAAAGTTCTACATTGAAATTATTTTACTACTTTACATGATGTAGCAACACTTTTTTACAGCAGTTACATATAATGAAACAGTTCAAGACTAGCTAAAAGATCAGCATGCAAACCTTGAGAGGTACCATCCAGGCAGATGTCACATTTCTGGCATCACCTAAGCCAGTGGAAAACAGAAGGCAAAATTCTGGAATGTACTCACAGAGTGTGGCTTAGTAGTGCCTGCATGGCAGAGATTTCCCAGGTCAAGGCAAAATGGCCTGGATTGAAAACTGAATCTAACGCCTGGGTTGGGGCAGTGCTCTTCCCAGTCCACTCGGCAGTGTTGGATGTCCTCCTCTTTCTGTGTGTGTCCTGTCCCTGCATCTTCTGTTGGATGTCCTCCTCTTTCTCTGTCTGTCCTGTCCCTGCATCTTCTGTACTGTTGGATGTCCTCTTTCTCTGTCTGTCCTGTCCCTGCATCTTCTGTACTGCTGGATGTCCTCCTCGTTCTCTGTCTGTCCTGTCCCTGCATCTTCTGTACTGCTGGATGTCCTCTTTCTCTGTCTGTCCTGTCCCTTCATCTTCTGCTGGATGTCCTCTTTCTCTGTCTGTCCTGTCCCTTCATCTTCTGTACTGCTGGATGTCCTCTTTCTCTGTCTGTCCTGTCCCTGCATCTTCTGTTGGATGTCCTCCTCTTTCTCTCTCTGTCCTGTCCCTTCATCTTCTGTACTGTTGGATGTCCTCCTCTTTCTCTGTCTGTCCTGTCCCTTCATCTTCTGTACTGCTGGATGTCCTCTTTCTCTGTCTGTCCTGTCCCTGCATCTTCTGTTGGATGTCCTCCTCTTTCTCTGTCTGTCCTGTCCCTGCATCTTCTGTACTGCTGGATGTCCTCTTTCTCTGTATGTCCTGTCCCTGCATCTTCTGTACTGCTGGATGTCCTCTTTCTCTGTCTGTCCTGTCCCTGCATCTTCTGTACTGCTGGATGTCCTCTTTCTCTGTCTGTCCTGTCCCTGCATCTTCTGTTGGATGTCCTCCTCTTTCTCTGTCTGTCCTGTCCCTTCATCTTCTGTACTGCTGGATGTCCTGCTCTTTCTCTGTCTGTCCTGTCCCTTCATCTTCTGTACTGCTGGATGTCCTCTTTCTCTGTCTGTCCTGTCCCTGCATCTTCTGTACTGTTGGATGTCCTCTTTCTCTGTGTGTCCTGTCCCTGCATCTTCTGTACTGCTGGATGTCCTCTTTCTCTGTCTGTCCTGTCCCTGCATCTTCTGTACTGCTGGATGTCCTCTTTCTCTGTCTGTCCTGTCCCTGCATCGTCTGTACTGCTGGATGTCCTCTTTCTCTGTCTGTCCTGTCCCTGCATCTTCTGTACTGCTGGATGTCCTCCTCTTTCTCTCTCTGTCCTGTCCCTTCATCTTCTGTACTGCTGGATGTCCTCCTCTTTCTCTCTCTGTCCTGTCCCTTCATCTTCTGTACTACTGGATGTCCTCTTTCTCGGTCTGTTCTGTCCCTGCATCTTCTGTACTGCTGGATGTCCTCCTCTTTCTCTCTCTGTCCTGTCCCTGCATCTTCTGTACTGCTGGATGTCCTCCTCTTTCTCTCTCTGTCCTGTCCCTGCATCTTCTGTACTGTTGGATGTCCTCTTTCTTTCTCTGTCCTGTCCCTTCATCTTCTGTACTGTTGGATGTTCTCTTTCTCTGTCTGTCCTGTCCCTGCATCTTCTGTACTGCTGGATGTCCTCTTTCTCTGTCTGTCCTGTCCCTGCATCTTCTGTACTGCTGGATGTCCTCTTTCTCTGTCTGTTCTGTCCCTGCATCTTCTGTACTGTTGGATGTCCTCCTCTTTCTCTGTCTGTCCTGTCCCTTCATCTTCTGTACTGCTGGATGTCCTCCTCTTTCTCTGTCTGTCCTGTCCCTTCATCTTCTGTACTGTTGGATGTCCTCCTCTTTCTCTGTCTGTCCTGTCCCTTCATCTTCTGTACTGCTGGATGTCCTCTTTCTCTGTCTGTCCTGTCCCTTCATCTTCTGTACTGTTAGATGTCCTCTTTCTCTGTCTGTCCTCTCCCTTCATCTTCTGTACTGTTGGATTTCCTCCTCTTTCTCTGTCTGTCCTGTCCCTTCATCTTCTGTACTGCTGGATGTCCTCTTTCTCTGTCTGTCCTGTCCCTGCATCTTCTGTACTGTTGGATGTCCTCTTTCTCTGTCTGTCCTGTCCCTTCATCT
This sequence comes from Conus ventricosus, assembly GCA_018398815.1. Lineage (NCBI taxonomy): Eukaryota > Metazoa > Mollusca > Gastropoda > Neogastropoda > Conidae > Conus > Conus ventricosus. The sequence goes on from CM031595.1 coordinate 8,136,299, forward strand.
TCTGTACTGCTGGATGTCCTCTTTCTCTGTCTGTCCTGTCCCTTCATCTTCTGGTGGATGTCCTCCTCTTTCTCTGTCTGTCCTGTCCCTTCATCTTCTGTACTGCTGGATGTCCTCTTTCTCTGTCTGTCCTGTCCCTGCATCTTCTGTTGGATGTCCTCTTTCTCTGTCTGTCCTGTCCCTGCATCTTCTGTACTGCTGGATGTCCTCTTTCTCTGTCTGTCCTGTCCCTTCATCTTCTGTACTGCTGATGTCCTCCTCTTTCTCTCTCTGTCCTGTCCCTGCATCTTCTGTACTGTTGGATGTCCTCCTCTTTCTCTGTCTGTCCTGTCCCTGCATCGTCTGTACTGTTGGATGTCCTCTTTCTCTGTCTGTCCTGTCCCTTCATCTTCTGCTGGATGTCCTCTTTCTCTGTCTGTCCTATCCCTTCATCTTCTGTACTGCTGGATGTCCTCTTTCTCTGTCTGTCATGTCCCTGCATCTTCTGTACTGCTGGATGTCCTCTTTCTCTGTCTGTCCTGTCCCTTCATCTTCTGTACTGCTGTATGTCCTCTTTCTCTGTCTGTCCTGTCCCTGCATCTTCTGTACTGCTGGATGTCCTCTTTCTCTGTCTGTCCTGTCCCTTCATCTTCTGCTGGATGTCCTCTTTCTCTGTCTGTCCTGTCCCTTCATCTTCTGTACTGCTGGATGTCCTCCTCTTTCTCTGTCTGTCCTGTCCCTGCATCTTCTGTACTGCTGGATGTCCTCTTTCTCTATCTGTCCTGTCCCTTCATCTTCTGTACTGCTGGATGTCCTCTTTCTCTGTCTGTCCTGTCCCTGCATCTTCTGTACTGTTGGATGTCCTCTTTCTCTGTCTGTCCTGTCCCTTCATCTTCTGCTGGATGTCCTCTTTCTCTGTCTGTCCTGTCCCTTCATCTTCTGTACTGCTGGATGTCCTCTTTCTCTCTCTGTCCTGTCCCTTCATCTTCTGTACTGTTGGATGTCCTCTTTCTCTGTCTGTCCTGTCCCTTCATCTTCTGTACTGCTGGATGTCCTCTTTCTCTGTCTGTCCTGTCCCTGCAACTTCTGTTGGATGTCCTCCTCTTTCTCTGTCTGTCCTGTCCCTTCATCTTCTGTACTACTGGATGTTCTCTTTCTCTGTCTGTTCTGTCCCTTCATCTTCTGTACTGCTGGATGTCCTCTTTCTCTGTCTGTCCTGTCCCTGCATCTTCTGTTGGATGTCCTCCTCTTTCTCTGTCTGTCCTGTCCCTTCATCTTCTGTACTGCTGGATGTCCTCTTTCTCTGTGTGTCCTGTCCCTGCATCTTCTGTTGGATGTCCTCCTCTTTCTCTGTCTGTCCTGTCCCTGCATCTTCTGTACTGCTGGATGTCCTCCTCTTTCTCTGTCTGTCCTGTCCCTGCATCTTCTGTACTGCTGGATGTCCTCTTTCTCTGTCTGTCCTGTCCCTGCATCTTCTGACTCTGCTGGATGTCCTCCTCGTTCTCTGTCTGTCCTGTCCCTGCATCTTCTGTACTGTTGGATGTCCTCTTTCTCTGTCTGTCCTGTCCCTTCATCTTCTGTACTGCTGGATGTCCTCCTCTTTCTCTCTCTGTCATGTCCCTGCATCTTCTGTACTGCTGGATGTCCTCTTTCTCTGTCTGTCCTGTCCCTGCATCTTCTGTACTGTTGGATGTCCTCCTCTTTCTCTGTCTGTTCTGTCCCTGCATCTTCTGTTTGATGTCCTCTTTCTCTGTCTGTCCTGTCCCTTCATCTTCTGTACTGCTGGATGTCCTCTTTCTCTCTCTGTCCTGTCCCTTCATCTTCTGTACTGCTGGATGTCCTCCTCTTTCTCTCTCTGTCCTGTCCCTGCATCTTCTGTACTGTTGGATGTCCTCTTTCTCTCTCTGTCCTGTCCCTTCATCTTCTGTACTGCTGGATGTCCTCTTTCTCTGTCTGTCCTGTCCCTGCATCTTCTGTACTGCTGGATGTCCTCCTCTTTCTCTGTCTGTTCTGTCCCTGCATCTTCTGTACTGCTGGATGTCCTCCTCTTTCTCTGTGTGTCCTGTCCATGCATCTTCTGTACTGTTGGATGTCCTCATCTTTCTCTGTGTGTCCTGTCCCTGCATCTTCTGTACTGTTGGATGTCCTCATCTTTCTCTGTGTGTCCTGTCCCTGCATCTTCTGCTGGATGTCCTCTTTCTCTCTCTGTCCTGTCCCTGCATCTTCTGTACTGCTGGATGTCCTCCTCTTTCTCTCTCTGTCATGTCCCTGCATCTTCTGTTGGATGTCCTCCTCTTTCTCTCTCTGTCCTGTCCCTGCATCTTCTGTTGGATGTCTTTCTCTCTCTGTCATGTCCCTGCATCTTCTGTTGGATGTCCTCCTCTTTCACTCTCTGTCCTGTCCCTGCATCTTCTGTTGGATGTCCTCCTCTTTCTCTCTCTGTCATGTCCCTGCATCTTCTGTTGGATGTCCTCCTCTTTCTCTCTCTGTCATGTCCCTACATCTTCTGTTGGATGTCCTCTTTCTCTGTCTGTCCTGTCCCTGCATCTTCTGTACTGCACCCTGCAGGATGATCTTGGAGAGTTGGCTTGATCTTTTTACCAGTTGATTCTTATCACACTTCGCTTCCTTGATATTGAATGTCTATATTCAGTGCCATGCCTTTGGAGTTTGTTTTAGTGGTTACTATGTCAGCAATCACAAATATTTTCTGTGGTCACAGTCTGTAGATTTCTTTATTAATCCAGTGCTTTAAGTTACATTTGCATAATTTTGATATACGACATATTTCCATGCCTGCTATTTCTTGAAGGATCATTAAACTGTCACAACTCGGTGCCATTAAAAAGAATAAGTGTCAAAATGTCTGAGAGTTGAGCTTACATTTTCGTACTGCAGTCAACAGGTTTTCATAGTGACTCACATGCTGTCTGATCATTCTGTGAATTTCATTGTTTGTGACATGCAGTCTGATCATTCTGTGAATTTCATTGTGTGTGACACGCTGTCACATCATTCTGTGAATTTCATTGTGTGTGACATGCTGCCTGCTCATTCTGTGAATTTCATTGTGTGTGACATGCTGTCTTGTCACCAGTGATGTAGATTACAGAGTACTGAGTCTCTGAGGTGTTAAGGTCTGGATGATTCTTTGATGTGTCTAAGTGTTGGTTAACAGGACATAGTATACAGGGTGATTGACACATGTCTGTCATGTCCAGTGTGTAAGTGTTGGTAGTATACAGGGTGATTGACACATGTCTGTCATGTTCAGTGTGTAAGTGTTGGTAGTATACAGGTGATTGACACATGTCTGTCATGTTTAGTGTGTAAGTGTTGGTAGTATACAGGGTGATTGACACATGTCTGTCATGTTCAGTGTGTAAGTGTTGGTAGTATACAGGTGATTGACACATGTCTGTCATGTTCAGTGTGTAAGTGTTGGTAGTATACAGGGTGATTGACACATGTCTGTCATGTTCAGTGTCTGAAGTGTTGGTAGTATACAGGTGATTGACACATGTCTGTCATGTTCAGTGTGTAAGTGTTGGAAGTATACAGGTGATTGACACATGTCTGTCATGTTCAGTGTGTAAGTGTTGGTAGTATACAGGTGATTGACACATGTCTGTCATGTTCAGTGTGTAAGTGTTGGTAGTATACAGGTGATTGACATTCTGTCGTTCCGTTGAGTGTTTTATAAGTGATTGCTGTTGTCTGTTCGTGTGATTGGTAGTTAGGGTGATTGACAAGTTTCTGTCAGTGTGTAGTTTGTAGTATACGGGTATTAACACTTTGTCATGTTCGTTGTATGTGGTAGTTAAGGTGATTGAATGTCCATTTCAGTGGTAGTGTGTTATACGGGTGAGACACTGTCTGTATGCTCACAGCACCATGCCGCCCGGGTCGTGGCAGCAGCCTTTCTCACGCAGTGAGGCAGTGGGACCGTGCTCGCTGGACGAGGGCAGTCGTCAGGTGAGGGTGAGTGTGAGGGGGGGGGGCTGTCTTGCCGTGGCAGAAGAGATCCTGGGTTTGAGGGGGGGAGTGTGAGGGGAGGGGTGTCTCGTGTTGGAGCAGATACGGGGCAGATTCTGGGCTTCAAGGTGAGGGTTTGGAGTGTGAGGGGGGGTGTATTGCCCGCCTGAGTCAGTGGGCAATGTTGGAGTATAAAAGGTGAGGAAGGTGGAGTGTGAGGGGAGGGGCTGTCTCTGTCTCGCTGGGAGAACGGGAGACCTGGTCTTACAAGGTGAGGGGGTAGTTAAGGGGATGGGCTGTCATTCTGCTGAGTGTTGGAGCAGGTGAGACCTGGGCTGTCATGTGCAGGGGTGAGTGTTGGGTTCAGGGGCTGTTTTCTGTCGTGGAGAGTGGGTAGATCCAGGTGATTGACAAATGTGAGGGGTGGAGTGTGTAGACAGGGTGACATGTCTTCTGCTCGTGGAGCAGATTGGTAGATCAGGGCTACACATGGTTGTCAGGGGGTTGGAGTGTAGGGGATTGCTGTCTCTGTCGTGGAGTGATATGGGCAGGATCCTGACGGTCTTGTAAAAGGTGAGTGTTGGTAGTATACAGGGGAAAAAGGGTCTGTCTCTGTGTAGTCTTGGAGTATACGGTGGCAGTCTGTCGCTCACAGGGGGCCCAGGGGCTGGCAGAACGTTTGCAGCGGGAGGGGCTGTCCCCGTGCCTCGCCTGGAGCAGAACGGGCAGATCCTGGGCTACAAGGTGAGGGGTGGAGTGTGGGGGGGGGGGGGGGGCTGTCTCTGCCTCGCCTGGAGCAGAACGGCAGATCCTGGGCTACAAGGTGAGGGGGTGGAGTGTGAGGGGAGGGGCTGTCTCTGCCTCGCCTGGAGCAGAACGGGCAGATCCTGGGCTACAAGGTGAGGGGTGGAGTGTGAGGGGAGGGGCTGTCTCTGCCTCGCCTGGAGCAGAACGGGCAGATCCTGGGCTACAAGGTGAGGGGTGGAGTGTGAGGGGAGGGGCTGTCTCTCCCTCGCCTGGAGCAGAACGGCAGATCCTGGGCTACAAGGTGAGGGGTGGAGTGTGAGGGGAGGGGCTGTCTCTGCCTCGCCTGGAGCAGAACGGGCAGATCCTGGGCTACAAGGTGAGGGGTGGAGTGTGAGGGGAGGGGCTGTCTCTGCCTCGCCTGGAGCAGAACGGGCAGATCCTGGGGGCTACAAGGTGAGGGGTGGAGTGTGAGGGGAGGGGCTGTCTCTGCCTCGCCTGGAGCAGAAGGGCAGATCCTGGGCTACAAGGTGAGGGGTGGAGTGTGAGGGGGGGGGGGGGAGGGCTGTCTCTGCCTCGCCTGGAGCAGAATGGCAGATCCTGGGCTACAAGGTGAGGGGGTGGAGTGTGAGGGGAGGGGCTGTCTCTGCCTCGCCTGGAGCAGAACGGGCAGACCCTGGGCTACAAGGTGAGGGGGTGGGTGGGGAGTGTGAGGGGAGGGGCTGTCTCTGCCTCGCCTGGAGCAGAAGGGCAGATCCTGGGCTATACAAGGTGAGGGGTGGAGTGTGAGGGGAGGGGCTGTCTCTGCCTCGCCTGGAGCAGAAGGGCAGATCCTGGGCTACAAGGTGAGGGGGTGGAGTGTGAGGGGAGGGGCTGTCTCTGCCTCGCCTGGAGCAGAATGGGCAGATCCTGGGGCTACAAGGTGAGGGGTGGAGTGTGAGGGGAGGGGCTGTCTCTGCCTCGCCTGGAGCAGAACGGGCAGATCCTGGGCTACAAGGTGAGGGGTGAAGTGTGAGGGGAGGGGCTGTCTCTGCCTCGCCTGGAGCAGAACGGGCAGATCCTGGGCTACAAGGTGAGGGGTGGAGTGTGAGGGGGGGGGTGTCTCTGCTCGCCTGGAGCAGAAGGGCAGATCCTGGGCTACAAGGTGAGGGGTGGAGTTGAGGGGAGGGGCTGTCTCTGCCTCGCCTGGAGCAGAACGGGCAGATCCTGGGCTACAAGGTGAGGGTGGAGTGTGAGGGGAGGGGCTGTTCTGCCTGCTGGAGCAGAAGGGCAGATCCTGGGTACAAGGTGAGGGGTGGAGTGTGAGGGGGGGGGCTGTCTCTGCCTCGCCTGGAGCGAACGGCAGATCTGGGCTACAAGGTGAGGGGTGGAGTTGAGGGGAGGGCTGTCTCTGCCTCGCCTGGAGCAAAGGGCAGATCCTGGGCTACAAGGTGAGGGGTGGAGTGTGAGGGGAGGGGCTGTCTTGCCTCGCCTGGAGCAGAATGGGCAGATCCTGGGCTACAAGGTGAGGGGTGGAGTGTGAGGGAGGGGCTGTCTCTGCTCCTGGAGCAGAATGGGCAGATCCTGGGCTACCAAGGTGAGGGGTGGAGTGTGAGGGGAGGGCTGTCTCTGCCTCGCCTGGAGCAGAATGGGCAGATCCTGGGCCTACAAGGTGAGGGGTGAGTGTGAGGGGAGGGGCTGTCTCTGCCTCGCCTGGAGCAGAACGGGCAGATCCTGGGCTACAGGTGAGGGGTGGAAGTGTGAGGGGAGGGGCTGTCTCTGCCTCGCCTGGAGCAGAACGGGCAGATCCTGGGCTACAAGGTGAGGGGTGGAGTGTGAGGGGGGGCTGTCTCTGCCTCGCCTGGAGCAGAACGGGCAGATCCTGGGCTACAAGGTGAGGGGGTGGAGTGTGAGGGGAGGGGCTGTCTCTGCCTCGCCTGGAGCAGAACGGGCAGATCCTGGGCTACAAGGTGAGGGGTGGAGTGTGAGGGGAGGGGCTGTCTCTGCCTCGCCTGGAGCAGAACGGCAGATCCTGGGCTACAAGTGTGGGGTGGAGTGTGAGGGGAGGGGCTGTCTCTGCCTCGCCTGGAGCAGAACGGGCAGATCCTGGGCTACAAGGTGAGGGGTGGAGTTGAGGGGAGGGGCTGTCTCTGCCTCGCCTGGAGCAGAAGGGCAATCCTGCGGCTGAGCTACAAGGTGAGGGGTGGAGTGTGAGGGGAGGGGCTGTCTCTGCCTGCCTGGAGCAGAATGGGCAGATCCTGGGCTACAAGGTGAGGGGGTGGAGTGTGAGGGGAGGGGCTGTCTCTGCCTCACCTGGAGCAGAATGGGCAGATCCTGACGCTGAGCTACAAGGGAGGAGGTGGAGGTGGGGGAGGGGCTGTCTCTGCTCGCCTGGAGCTAGAAGGGCTGATCCTGGGCTACAAGGTGAGGGGTGAAGTGTGAGGGGAGGGGCTGTCTCTGCCTCGCCTGGAGCAGAACGGGCAGATCCTGGGCTACAAGGTGAGGGGTGGAGTGTGAGGGAGGGGCTGTCTCTGCCTCGCCTGGAGCAGAACGGGCAGATCCTGGGCTACAAGGTGAGGGGGTGGAGTGTGAGGGGAGGGGCTGTCTCTGCCTCGCCTGGAGCAGAACGGGCAGATCCGGGGGCTACAAGGTGAGGGGTGGAGTGTGAGGGGATGGGCTGTCTCTGCCTCGCCTGGAGCAGAACGGGCAGATCCTGGGCTACAAGGTGAGGGGTGAAGTGTGAGGGGAGGGGCTGTCTCTGCCTCGCCTGGAGCAGAACGGGCAGATCCTGGCTACAAGGTGAGGGGTGGAGTGTGAGGGGAGGGGCTGTCTCTGCCTCGCCTGGAGGAGGGAAACGGCAGATCCTGGGCTACAAGGTGAGGGGGTGGAGTGTGAGGGGAGGGGCTGTCTCTGCTCGCCTGGAGCAGAACGGCAGATCCTGGGCTACAAGGTGAGGGGGTGGAGTGTGAGGGGAGGGGCTGTCTCTGCCTCGCCTGGAGCAGAACGGGCAGATCCTGGCTACAAGGTGAGGGGTGGAGTGTGAGGGAGGGCTGTCTCTGCCTCGCCTGGAGCAGAACAGGCAGATCCTGGCTACAAGGTGAGGGGGTGGAGTGTGAGGGGGGGGGGCTGTCTCTGCCTCGCCTGGAGCAGAACGGCAGATCCTGGGCTACAAGGTGAGGGGGTGGAGTGTGAGGGAGGGGCTGTCTCTGCCTCGCCTGGAGCAGAACGGGCAGATCCTGGGCTACAAGGTGAGGGGTGGAGTGTGAGGGAGGGGCTGTCTCTGCCTCGCCTGGAGCAGAACGGCAGATCCTGGCTACAAGGTGAGGGTGGAGTGTGAGGGGAGGGGCTGTCTCTGCCTTGCCTGGAGCAGAACAGGCAGATCCTGGGCTACAAGGTGAGGGGTGGAGTGTGAGGGGAGGGGCTGTCTCTGCCTCGCCTGGAGCAAATGGGCAGATCCTGGGCTACAAGGTGTGGGGTGGAGTGTGAGGGGAGGGGCTGTCTCTGCCTTGCCTGGAGCAGAACGGGCAGATCCTGGGCTACAAGGTGAGGGGTGGAGTGTGAGGGGAGGGGCTGTTCTCTGCCTTGCCTGGAGCAGAATGGGCAGATCCTGGGCTACAAGGTGAGGGGTGGAGTGTGAGGGGAGGGGCTGTCTCATCTTTATGACTGGTCAGTGACACTTCTCCCAGCTGCTACACAGACAGCTACAGTCACAGACAGCTACAGTCACAGACAGCTATAGTCACAGACAGCTACAGTCACAGACAGCCACAGTCACAGACAGCTAGTCACAGACAGCCACAGTCACAGACAGCTAGTCACAGACAGCTGGAAGCCACCCTCCAGAGCAATGCTGCACTGCTGCTGAGTCACTTGGGTGATGTTTAGTGGTACCTATTTTTATCCAGTGTATGCAGATACATCTATATTAAGCCTTGTACATATAACAACAATTGCTTAGTTGGCAGTCAGTCGAGAGAGCGTCCATCTCCAAAGGGAGACAGCTGCCATGTCCTTCCAACAGTCCCAGGGAACTTGTCGATATCAAAGACTGTCGCAAACTCACCGCAGGCCTGATGGTGAAGGGGAAATCAACACTGAGGTCACCATGAGAGCAGGGCGTGAAGAACACCACACTGAGGTCACCATGAGAGCAGGGCATGAAGAACAGCCACACTGAGGTCACCATGAGAGCAGGGCGTGAAGAACAGCCACACTGAGGTCACCATGAGAGCAGGCGTGAAGAACAGCCACACTGAGGTCACCATGAGAGCAGGGCGTGAGAGAACAGCCACACTGAGGTCACCATGAGAGCAGGGCGTGAAGAACAGCCACGTTGAGGTCACCATGAGAGCAGGGCGTGAAGAACAGCAACAGTGAGGTCACCATGAGAGCAGGGCGTGAAGAACAGCAACAGTGAGTCACCATGAGAGCAGGCGTGAAGAACAGCAACAGTGAGGTCACCATGAGAGCAGGGCGTGAAGAACAGCCACAGTGAGGTCACCATGAGAGCAGGGCGTGAAGAACAGCCACAGTGAGGTCACCATGAGAGCAGGGCGTGAAGAACAGCAACAGTGGAGAGCATTTTCTTTGTTAAAGATGATCAGTGAGGATGAGGGTGATGGAGGTGATGGTGTAAAGTTCCATTCAGGGCTGAGACTGTTCATGGTGGCATCACATCATGTGGTTTGTGTGACAGGTGCTGTACACACCGTATGGCGATGCTGACACACCGATGTTCAGAGACGTGGAGGGCAAGGACACACTGAGCGTCACGTTGACTGGTCTGCGTAAATACGTGTGGTACACCATCCAGGTTCTGGCCTACACTCGCATGGGGGATGGGAAACTGAGCCCCAAAGTCAATGAAAGGACTGATGAGGATGGTGAGTTGTTGAAGTGTGTGTGTGTGTGTTTGTGTGTGTGTGCGCGTGCATGCATGTGTGCATGCGTGTGCATGCTTGCATACATGTGTATGTGCACGTGCGTGTGTGTGCATGTGTATGTGTAGGCGTGCATGCATATTCACAGTATTTTATCACAGAATATCATGCTTATATTGTGTGAACGTTATGTTGTGCCTGAATTTCTCAACATGAGTTCATCAATGTATTTGCCATGGGGTAGTTTACTTTCGGTTGGATCTTCATTGTGTGTGTGTGTGTGTGTGTGTGTGTGTGTGTGTGTGTGTGTGTGTGTGTGTGCACGCGTGCATGCATGCATAGGCGAGTGCCAATATTTACACATGCACACATGAGACAAGGGCACAGGTTCAGTTCTTTGTGTTTATATGTTCTCTTTCTACATTTAAATAAAAGGTGACATACGAGCTTAGTGGAGTAGGTTTTAGGCATGTCTGTGTTGCTGTATTTGTTTGTGTAGCCATTCCCAGAAATACATGAGAACAGAAACGTGTTTCCTTAGGAATATACCCACCTGTGTGTTATTGCTCGGAAATATTCCTCTGTGTGTGGTTGCTGCTGTATATTTTAAGTAAATGAATAGCTCCAATCCTCTGGAATTTTCCCCGGACCCACCATGGTTATCTAAGCTCCACAGCTGCAACCTGGAGCTGGAAAGATGGACATTACTCAGACTAGACTGATCATGTAGTCTGCGAATGCCAAGTAGAAGTGATAGAAGTCCAAGTGATATGGTATTGCAATTAGTTTGGGAACAGTGCAAATAGTAAACAATAAATTCTGCAACAATCTGGAGACGGGGTGCATGTCATAGAGCAGAAAGTTCTTGTGTTGGCAGTGCCTGGTCGACCTATCATCATCTACTTCCCCAACGTGACCTACACGTCGGCGGTGGTAGTGTGGAGTGCCCCCAGTGACCCCAACGGCATCATCACCGGCTACAAAGTGTCCTATCGCAAACAGGATGAGACGACAATACAGCGTGAAAGTGAGCTGGGGCCCAACGTGTATGAATACGCTGTGGAAAACGTGCTGGAGCGGGAGACGTACTACATCTTCTCTGTGACGGCCAAGACCAAGCTGGGGTGGGGCGAAACAGCTAGTGTGCCTGTCCTCACCATGCTGGATCGAGGTATGCAGAAAGTGAGGGAGAGTGATAGTGGATGAGAGTGTGTGTTTGTGTATGTGTGTGTGTGTGTGTTTTACATGCTTTAATTGTTATCTAATTTATTTTATCTTAATTTCTGCTCCTATTACTCGCATTGAATTAGCTCAGCACATAATTATGAACCAGTGATGTAAAGAGAGCCATGTCTAGATATGACGTCTTGTTAAGTAAAACATTTAACTTAACAGATAGGCCAGGGAATTCAAGGTAGCCAAGAGCTTTTATTTGTATAGGAAGCAATATTCTGCACAGATAACATGCCAACAGAGAGTGCTGGTTTGAAAGGACACACATCAACCAGAGTCATCTTCGGCCAGCACTGGCTGTCATTGTGTGGCACCAGACATCCTCACTGCTGCAAGCTTATCATTCTGTTGGCACAAATCAAAGAGAGAGATACTGCAGTGTGCTTCAGGGCAGTAGCAAGAAACTCGTGAAAAGCGTGGCAGCAGAGAGTCCTCAGAAGAGAAGCCCCCTTCAAGCAAGTGTTACAGCCCTTATCTCCTGACACTCTAGGGGGGTTGGGCCACACCCGGTTCATGACTCCGGTTGTCCCTCTGCTGCCCCCCTTTTTTTCCCATTTAAAAAAAAAAATCATTTGACAAATCAAAGAGAGAGATACTGCAGTGTGTTTGAACTCAATATAAGCATGGCACCTAACTAGCACATATCAATATGAGAGGCAACACCAGCTATGGCAGACCTGTTTACCTACACAATGTCACTGTATTTTTACACAATGTCACTATATTTTGTACACAATGTCACTATATTTTGTACACATGTTTGGCAAAAATACAATGAAAACGACAAACTGAACAAAAAAGATTCTGAAAGAAATTTGGAGATGAAGTTCTTGAGCAGTAATTGCACTTGCAGTGAGTAATCATTGTGTTGGTGTGCTGTGACCAGAGAGCAACAACTGTCACTACCTCTCCCATGCAAAATTGAGTCTGGTTGCATCTGTGTCTTTGATGACAAGTCAATACGTTGGAACAATAACAAGCCCTGAAATGTACCACAAAAAAGGCAAGAGAGCCTGAATTTGTGCTAAAATATGCTGATGAATCAGGTTTGAAAGTGAATTTTGTCGGAGAAACTATTTCACAGTAGGTAATGGAAGATTATGCATCCCTGAACACTCTGTCATGTGATGGGAGATGAAAATGAATCTCTCTGCCATGCCCTCTTTCCCTTCTTTTACAAAAATTTGTACACATTGTGAAAAATACGTTTAGTTTAGTTGAAAAGTACAGCCATAGCAGTGTTAAGGTCGCCAGGTGTGCTGTTGTCAGTCACCAGACCACTGACTGTGTGCAGACCGCCCGGAGAGGCCCAGGAAGCCCACGGTGGGCAGTCTTCAGGTGCACTCCCGCAACATCACCATCGCCTGGCAGCCAGGCCGCGACAACTACAGCCCTGTGCGGAACTTCACCATCCAGTACAAGATGAGGGACAGGGACTGGGCCACATTCCCCGAGACCATCCCCCCCTCCGCCACCTCCTACACCGTCACTGGGTCAGTCCCAGTTTCTGTGCGCTTCCTCTCATTCTTTCCTGTCCAGAATGGTTCTTCATGGGGGCCATGGCCTTTCACAATTACGGTGCCCAAGCAAAAAAAGAAAAAAAAAAAAGAAAAAATCAAGTAAATCTTGATCTTCAACAAGCCCTCAGTATCCTTTCATTTGTTTGCGTCTCCTTAATTCATTGTCCTAGTGATGCGACTCACTTTCGTCCTCCTTGTCTTACAAGATTGCATCCCATTGTTTTTCAGACATTCTTCTGGACTACGTTGAAATGTCCCTGTTTCTGAAACATCTCTGGTTGAGAAGTCTTTATCCTGTGCCATAACTTCTGCAAAGACAACCTTGTACCAAGATGTTAGATTATTCAGCTTTTGTGTGGTTTCTATTGAATAGAATGTTGTATCCTGGGTGTAAGCAAAGTGAATATATTGCTTGTTCATTCGTTTAAAAAAAAAATTCCTCATAGTAAATTTTCCGGTTTTCATTTTCTAGAATCATGAATTTTTTTACTTCGGGTAGATACATTTAGAGTATTTCAAGCCTTGGATGATGATAAGTCGTCATGTGAAAAAAAGCCATCTCTACTAATCTGGTTGCTTTTATTGATTTACACAATTATTAGTTGTTTCATATAGTATATATTCATGATAGCCAACACGCCGAAACAATTTGTAGATTCTTTTAAAAAAACCTATTTTAAACAAAAAATTATATAATATATATCATATATTATATTATATATACAACAACTAATAATTCAAGGATAATACGCGCACGTTCAGCAACTTACAGAGCAGCTTGGTGTTGCAATGACTGCAAGAAAGTGAATTTAATATCTACCACTGCAGATATATGCTTATTCCCCTATTCTTCAATCTAAGACATAAAGCAAGCTTGTTTAAAATTTCAATATTCTTGCAGTCATTGCAACCCAAGTGCTCTGAATTTTGCTGGAACGTGCGCTACTATCCTGAAATTATTTTTGATTTATCCTTGCGGATTACATTTCCAGAACGACCTCACACTTGTGTCTAAGAGATATCTTTTAAAATTGCATACTATTCACAAGAAAATGTAGCTTTTTGCTCTTTATGTTTTTCTTTGCTTCTAGGTGCTCCTTTGGTTGGTGTTTTAAACTCAACAAACATAAAATGGTTTTGCACACCAGCCTTTCTGGATGCATTCTGCTTAAAACTGAAAAGGCAAGGAGTCAATTACCACTTTCGCGGTCACTGAGGAGAAACACCAATTTCAAAAATATCGTATATACCAGATTTATATGTTATGAGTTTCCCTCCCTATTGAGGTTCTCACCCTTGAACAAATAAGCTTGCTGAAGGTCATTGTGAGAAGCATTTATTTATTTTTTACCCACTTCACCCACTCAAGCAATACTGTTAGTTAGGCAGAATCATCTACCACTGCAGATATGAATGCTTATCTCCCCCTATTTCTTCAATCTAAGACATAAGAGCAAGCTTTGTTATAATTCAATATTTCTTGCAGTCATTGCAACACCAAGCTGCTCTGTAAGTTGCTGGAACGGTGCGCGGTACTTATCCTTGAATTTATTAGTTTGTTGTATTTTAGTCCCTTGCGGATTCATTCCAAGAACTGACCCTCAGCACTTGTGTCTTAAGAGGATATCTTTTTATATTTCTACTTTTCACAAGAAAATGTAGCTTGTTTTGCTCTTTCATGATTTTCTTTTGCTTCTTAGGTGGCTCCTTTGGTTGGTGTTTTGAAAACTCAACAAACATACTATGGTATTGCACACCAGCCTTTTCTGGGATTGCATTCTTCTTAAAACTGAAAAGGCAGAGGAGTCAAATTACCACTTTCCGCGGTCACTGAGGAGAAACCACCAAGTTTCGAAATATCGGTATATGACCAGGAGTTATATGTTAGTGAGTTTCCCTCCCTATTGGAGGGTGTCTCCCCCCTTGGAGACTATAAGCTTGCTGAAGGTTCATTGTGAGAAGCATTTATTTTATTTTTTACCCATTCACCCACTCAAGCACATACTGTTAGTTAGGCAGAATCATCTACCACTGCAGATATGAATGCTTATCTCCCCCTATTTCTTCAATCTAAGACATAAGAGCAAGCTTTGTTTATATTCAATATATATATATATATATATCATATATATAATATATCGCTGTAGTTTGAATGCATGTGAAATAGGGACTAAAAGTGCTGTTTATTTGAGTGCAGTGATTTTATTTGTAAAAGCACTATTGGCCAGTTTCCCTCTCAGTGATATAAGGCAGTCACTATGTTCAAATAACAGAATAGAACATCGGCATTTCTTGTGCAGCCTTCGCCCCAATTCTCACTACCAGTTCCAAGTGGCTGCGACCAACGACATAGGGACCAGCAACTACAAGCGAGCCCTCTGCTGAAGTGCGAACCCAGTCAGACAGTGAGTGGGGCCATTCACTCTTCCAGCTGAGTCTTCCAGTGACTGGAGGGGGTGTCTGCGTGTTGTTATCCCACCACAGTTCTGGTCATGGTCCACCAGTCTGATGAGATCCATGCAGAATGTGTGACCCGAGAGGGAGATGTGTGAAAATGTGATGTTAACTGACAGATCAGCTGCTCTTCATGTTCTGTTCTTGTGTATAAAGTCATTTTTAGAGAAATGTCACTGGAGCAAAATGTATCATAGGTTACGGTTACTCCATGTTCACTGACGGATCATTTGCTCTTAATGTACTGTCGTTATTGTGTATACTGTCCTCTTTAGAGATATACTGTTGGAACAAAATGTGAGTGGAAAATGAGTACAGTCGATTTGGATTACTATCTACTCCGTGATATTTATGTTATTTAACATGGATATTTGGTTTCCACAGAATCAACAGACCGGGACTGAAGCAAAATGATAATATACAAGCAGATGCAGCATTATTGAAAACAAATCAAGATACAAATGAACACACAGAATGAGGTACAAAGTAACATTGATTTATCACAAATGCAGAGCAGACAAATGAACACACAAAAATGAGGTACAAAGTAACATTGATTTACCACCATGCAGAGCAGACAAAGGAACACACAGAATGAGGTACAAAGTAACATTGATTTACCACAATGCAGAGCAGACAAGTGAATTGTCAACAGTCATGTCATCTTAAACAGTTACGAAACAACACACATGACAAATGCACAACACAGTTCTCCCTCTGGTAGTGGTCAGATGAGAATGAAAAGAATTGGAGAACTGTGCTGTCTTTTGCTCTGTAGAACCTGTAGTGAATGATAGTGATTGGAGAACTGTGCTGTCTTTTGCTCTGTAGAACCTGTAGTGAATGATAGTGATTGGAGAACTGTGCTGTCTTTTCGTATGTGGAACCTGTAGAGAATGATAGTGATAGAACTGTGCTGTCTGTTTCTCTGTAGAACCTGTGGAGAATGATAGTGATTGGAGAACTGTGCCGTCTG
Organism: Conus ventricosus; assembly: GCA_018398815.1. Classification (NCBI taxonomy): domain Eukaryota; kingdom Metazoa; phylum Mollusca; class Gastropoda; order Neogastropoda; family Conidae; genus Conus; species Conus ventricosus. Next base: position 8,152,039 of record CM031595.1, read on the forward strand.
TTTCTCTGTAGAACCTGAGGAGAATGATAGTGATAGAACTGTGCTGTCTGTTTCTCTGTAGAATCTGTAGAGAATGATAGTGATAGAGAGAACTGTGCTGTCTGTTTCTCTGTAGAACCTGTGGAGAATGATAGTGATATAGAGGACTGTGCTGTCTGTTTCTCTGTAGAACCTGTGGAGAATGATAGTGATAGAACTGTGCTGTCTGTTTCTCTGTAGGACCTGTGGAGAATGATAGTGATAGAGAGAACTGTGCTGTCTGTTTCTCTGTAGAACCTGTGGAGAATGATAGTGATGTAGAGAACTGTGCTGTCTGTTTCTCTGTAGAATCTGTAGAGAATGATAGTGATAGAGAGAACTGTGCTGTCTGTTTCTCTGTAGAATCTGTAGAGAATGATAGTGATAGAGAGAACTGTGCTGTCTGTTTCTCTGTAGAACCTGTGGAGAATGATAGTGAAGTAGAGAACGTGCTGTGTTGTTCTCTGTAGAACCTGTGGAGAATGATAGTGAAGTAGAGAACTGTGCTGTGTTGTTCTCTGTAGAACCTGATGGAGAATGATAGTGAAGTAGAGAACTGTGCTGTGTTGTTCTCTGTAGAACCTGATGGAGAATGATAGTGAAGTAGAGAACTGTTCTGTCTGTTTCTCTGTAGAGCCTGTGGAGAATGATAGTGAAGTAGAGAACTGTGCTGTGTTGTTCTCTGTAGAACCTGTAGAGAATGATAGTGAAGTAGAGAACTGTGCTGTGTTGTTCTCTGTAGAGCCTGTGGAGAATGATAGTGAAGTAGAGAACTGTGCTGTGTTGTTCTCTGTAGAGCCTGTGGAGAATGATAGTGATGTAGAGAACTGTGCTGTGTTGTTCTCTGTAGAACCTGTGGAGAATGATAGTGAAGTAGAGAACTGTGCTGTGTTGTTCTCTGTAGAACCTGATGGAGCTCCACAGAACCTGAAGGTGGTGGCAGTGACCAGACGTCCATACGAGCATCGTGGCAGGTAGGTTCCGTGTCATGTTTCTGGCGTCCTGTGCCTCAGTGACCGTTTTCTTTTTAAGTATACAGATTGAAATTACCTCAGTGTTTGTGTTTGGGGGAGGGTTGGGGCAGTCATGACACTGATCAGCCCTGCGTGCTGCAGCTGAAGAGCTCACTTGTCTTGCTGGGGTGGCAGGATTCAAATCAAGTTGTGCAAGGTGACAGCCCTGATGTGTGCCTTTGTGATCAGCTGGGCCTGGAGCATCGTCGTCTCTCTCTCACGCTTAGTCGTGCAAGATTTAGCTGTGCTTGCTGATTAGCATGCCAGCTCCAGTTTTGTAGACCATTTTATGCTAGAATCTGTAACTGCCCAGTAACGTGTCGTTTTTCTGACTCACACAATCATGACCAGTCTGTAGTGATCGTAGTACCTGGGCTCTGTGCAACCCACTGCAAAGACCGCTGTGCCAGACACTACCAAGGAAAGTAAAATATCTAGTAGTATTTTTTTTTTTTGGGGGTGGGGGGGGGGGGGGGGGGGGGGGGTTGAGTAGGGGCTCTTATTCAAGACACAAGACACTTTCCTGTGAAAAGACAGGTCCTTTCAAGTAAGTATTGAGGTTGGATTCGTTAAAAGAATAAATGTGCCAACTTTCATGTTTAAAGAACATCATGACATTTTGTCAGCAAGGTCACCTCAATCCTTCAAAGGAAGAAAATACAAGGGAGAGAAACTGCGAAGGCGAAAGAGCGGGAGGTCCCCCTGTGTAGAGTGATCACAGTGTGTTACACCACAGGAGGTCCCCCTGTGTAGAGTGATCACAGTGTGTTACACCACAGGAGGTCCCCCTGTGTAGAGTGATCACAGTGTGTTACACCACAGGAGGTCCCCCTGTGTAGAGTGATCACAGTGTGTTTACACCACAGGAGGTTCCCCTGTGTGATCACAGTGTGTTACACCACAGGAGGTCCCCCTGTGTGATCACAGTGTGTTACACCACAGGGGTCCCCCTGTGTGATCACAGTGTGTTAAAACCACAGGAGGTTCCCCTGTGTGATCACAGTGTGTTACACCGCAGGAGGTCCCCCTGTGTGATCACAGTGTGTTACACCACAGGAGGTTCCCCTGTGTGATCACAGTGTGTTACACCGCAGGAGGTCCCCCTGTGTAGAGTGATCACAGTGTTACACCTTCAGACTGCGTTGTGTTGCCAGCCTCCTGATCCCTCCTTGTGGAACAGTGGGGCCATCATAGGCTACCGCCTGCGCTATGTGGTGGAGGGAGAGCAGCAGTGGCAGTACGTTCTGACTGACCACGCCCTCAAGGCTCACCGGCAGCAGGGCCTCTCGCCCAGACACACCTATGCTTTCCATGTCCAGGCCTATAACTTTCTGGGCGGCGGCCCCTGGAGCAGGCCGGCCTTTGTCTTTCTAGAAATGGGTAAACCTACACCCCCGTCGTGTTGTTTCTCAGCCCCACCCCCCTTAGCATGGGAAGCTGTTGTGTTCATTCATTCTTTGGTGGTGCAGTGCTGTGAGTCTTGGATTTCCTTGTGTTGCCTTGCTTTGATATCAGACCACTGTGTGTAGATCGTGAATATGGGAAGATTGTAGACGTGACAAACAGAAATACGTGGTGGTAAAACTGTGCATTTAACAGTTATTGTTCATAGTGCAGTGTTGAATGTATGTAACTGTGACTAATTTGCACATTCACCTGTTTTGTTGATTTTTAAAAATCATACGAAGTAACTAATTCTATCAGAGATTTTTTTGTACACAACTGACAGGTAGAAATCCTAGAAGCAGGTACTGAGGAGTTGAAACAGCTGCAGAAATTTGGTCCTTTATTTTTAGATCAAGCAGGGAGTGCACAGGTGGGCAAGAGGCACAGAGAACAGCCAAGGGGAGGTCAGGAGAAAAGCACTGTCTCAAGCCTGGCCATGAGCCTTGAGCTGAGAGAATCACACATCTACCACAGCACAAGTGTCTGTTTTGCGTGCCTCTTGTCTGTATGTGTGCCAAATGCATGGGTACCTTGTTCATTATTGACAGTTTACACCTGCCGGGCATACTGAAAACTAAGTGTCATCTGTGGTAAACAAAGGCAGACAGCTTCAGATTTGTGCTGTTTGAAATAAAGGTCGATTGGTGTGACCTTGGTGTCTTGAGTTTCAGGAACTTAGGGGGTGTTGTATCATGATCTTGGAGTTCAGTTTGTACGTGGCTCTGATTATGATAAGGCCTGTGTGGTGGGCTGGCCTATAAACACCTGGTTATAATTTGTTCTTGAGAGGTCACAGTCTGCCTTTCTACAGTCCTGGGGAGGTCCTTGACAGGTCCGTGTGCTTTTAGCACAGGAAGTGAGGAGGAACTTTGTTCTTACCCATCACATGGAGACGCAGCTAGAGAGGCAGAGGGAATCTAATATCAGACCTTTCAAAAGAATGTTTCAGTTAAACCTGTTCCATATCAGAGATTGGTAGCCAGTTCCATGTTCTGATTCAGATGAAGAAGTCTACAGATAATTGTTGCTAACTTACCAGAATGGTTCAGTGTTGCCTTTGCCTTACATAGAAAATAAAATCCCCCCAGTTTTAATATTTGAAAAATGCGTTCTTCACATGTATCCTTTTTTTCAAAAATAATAAAAAGAGAGAAAAAATTTAGTGCCCCATTTTTTCAACATATGTTATGACCTCCCTATTGTTGTATGTGACCTTTTGGCTAACTTTCATAAATCATTTTTTCTTTTGGCATGCATCTGTGTTTAGGATTGTTACAGTGAGAGTTCATATTTTTGTTAGTAACGCATGCAATCCATTCCTTACAAAATGGTTCTTGTCCAACTTTTAAATACCGAAACCACTTGTCATATCCCTTGTATGTTGTGATATTTGGTGGTTTTGTGGATATTAATTATCGTTCTTTGAATGTATAGAACTTCATTTAAAAAATCCTGATTTTTTTTTTCTTTACTTGAATAGGATTGCTTTGTACACACAACTAGAGCATGTATGATTTTCCTGTGTTTTTGTCAAGGTATTAGAGCCATATTCTCTCAGGAAAAAAATATGATAAAGTTTGTGTTTTCAGGTATAGCTTGATTCATTTATATCGTATGGAGGGATCCAGATATCTTTCAGATAAAGCTTTTCCTCATTTTATTTGTTTCTTTTTGGGTCTTGGGTTGGCTTTTGACTTGGTGTCATGTCTACCTTTGTACGGCCCCTTGCCTTCCTGACACCTAGGGTAGACCTGAAGAGACAAGCAGCTGTCTGCAGCACACACTGAGCACTCTTTGCAGGCTTGTGCTCGCACCAGCTGCTGTGCTATGCTCACCTGTGTTCAGATCCTTTGCTTTGGCAATGCACACATACATACAATACACACGCACAGTTAGAAAATAGGTCGAAGAGTTGACCGAGTCCTTTGCTCCTCAACAACAGTGTGTTATCTAGTCAGACTGGGTCTAAGAAAATGCATGGAGATCTAAAGACTGAAGTAGATTGGCCAGTATCAAAAAGATGAATTGAGGGACAGTTTCTCCCATGTCTCCTCACTTCCAAGTCATTTGTGAAAAGTACACACACACAGAGAAATATATGACACAGCATGCACACTGATTTGCATGCACGTGCATGCACAATCTTTCTCTAGCCCTGAACACATATATACACACATGCACACACACACTCACACATACACACACACACTCACACACACACACACACACACACACACCACACACACACACACACACACACACACACACACACCACCACACACATGCACCACACACACATGTGTACAGACACACTCAAACACACACACCGTAATGCCAGACAGGTAAAGATCACAGCCTAAGAGCCCACTTCCTTACTCCCCAACAGCAACCCGGCAGAGGACACGTGGAATGGCCTGCTGCTGAGCTATGTGGTGCAGTACCGTCAGGTGCAGCAGCAGGACTTTCAGGAGGAGAGCATGCAGTTTTGGCAGCAAACTCCCTCCTGCTGTCCAGTCTGGCCATTTCCCAGACCTATGAGGTGCAGGTTCTAAGCCGTCAACGGCAAGGGCAGGGGGCCCCCCAGCACCCCAGCCACCATCTATGTCGGGGAAGCGTGAGAACCACAGGTGTGATGTGCCAGGTATCGCCATCACTATGCCAGCTCAACATCGTTGATTACTTTATCGTGTGTGTTGCTGAGAAGAATTGTTGGCTGGGCTGTGGTAAAAACAGTGCAAATGAAATGCAGTTTACTTATAATCCCATAACCTCGCTCCCCCCCCCCCCCCCCCCCCCCCCCTCCCTACTACATCCCAACTCAAAAGAAGGAAACTTAAACCTGCTGTTCACTGTTGAAATGCCCTGTCCATCAAGATATTAGCTGAGTCATTGTGTCATGAAGACTAAATTCACATCTGTGTAGGCCTATGGAGCACCCTATGGGATAGTGTGGATTTTGATGAATCCATCAAAGTATGCTGAACGGATGTAAAGGACAAGAGAAATAAATTCACAAATCATCGTACTTAACGAATTTAGTTTCAAGAGGTGTGTCAGAATTGGAATGATGATGTGGGAATTTGAGAAATCCAAGATGGTAAACAGTCACAGTCATACTCTAACCTAACTCATGTTTGAAATAACTGTATTCATGATGAGTAACAGGCAGGAAAACAAGCTGCCTACAGGGTTCACATTTTTGTGAAGTCATAGAAACTTTTCACATCAATCAGTCAGTAACTTAACAACGGCGTGAGCAGCATGTACACTTTCTGCTCAGCATGTAATGATTGCTACAAAGAGAAGATGAAGAAAAATAAGGAACAATTGTGTTCTTTGCAAAAGGGAGGATGAAATAGTTAAAGAATTCCAATGCAGCTGGCAATCTTGCGACTGATGTTGATCTTTCACTACTGTACTGTTACACTGTTGTCCAACCCAGTCTCTGTAGTGTAGGGTTGCATGCCACAGACACTGTACCTCAACAGACATTGTGTGGGCCTGATGTGTTGTCCTTGGTGTTAGTACCCTACCACTGTTTCCCCCAATTACTGACGCCTGTGGTGATCTTTCTTTGTCATCCGTTGTGTATCTGCTTCTTGGTGCTTGTTTGGTTCAGCTTTCTGTTCCATCTTCTCTATGAGATGTTCTGTTTGTAGCCTTTTGTGTGAGTGTGTTGTTGCTCAGAAGTGAGAGAATTTCACACACCTGTTCCTATGATGGTAGTGTGTGTGGACAGTTCACATGGGGGCTGTGGGTGTACCTGAAGCCTGAGGTCAGGCTGCGCCATGAAGAGGAGGGCTGTGTGCCTGCCTTATGGGAGGGCTATGTGCCTGCCTCATGGGAGGGCTGTGTGCCTGCCTTACAGGAGGGCTTTGCTAAAACCACAGTGTTGTTCTGTTCACTCCTGATTCCATAGACATGTGTCACAGCAGCTATGAAACATCTTCAGGCAGAGGTTGTGGACCCACAGTCACCCATGACTGTTGTATTCCATTAGGTTTGTAAGAGATCTATCCAGTGTTTATAACTGTAGAATTTGAAGAGAGAGAGAGAGAGAGAGAGAGAGAGAGAGCAGTCAGTTTAAGGATTTTTTTGGTTTGTTTGCTGCCTCATTTTTTGTGAGTCATCAGCAGTATAAATTGATTTCAACTCATTTGACTATTCCATACACAACCAATAAAGGCTTATGCCATCAAAGTTCCTGTGTCAGATGTCCTTTGGGAACTTCAAGATATCTTTAGGCCACAACATCCGATCCAGTGGATCAGGATCTATAATTGGAACAGGTGATCCCATCCACAGTGGAAGGAGTGAAACGCTATCACCCACAGTCAGACACAATGCTGCTGGTATATATACCCTACTGTGGCTTTAAGACCCAGCTGTGAATCATTTCATTAGTGTTCAGTGACTGGTCTGATCCAGCAAATAGAGGAAACTGTCCAAGATCTCGGCAGACAACTCTCGCTTAGCTGGTGAGTCGGACAGAGTGAGCATTCCTTCCATCGTGAAGACAGGGGCTGTGGACCAGTCACCACTAGATGCTCTGACGTAAGACTGCCCTAGTCGCAGATCTTGGAAGACTGCCCTAGTCGCAGATCTTGGAAGACTGCCCTAGTCGCAGATCTTGGAAGACTGCCCTAGGCGCAGATCTTGGAAGACTGCCCTAGGCGCAGATCTTGGAAGACTGCCCTAGTCGCAGATCTTGGAAGACTGCCCTAGTCGCAGATCTTGGAAGACTGCCCTAGTCGCAGATCTTGGAAGAAAAGTTGAATCTGAGGTCACCGTGAGAGAGGCTTAGACGGCCACAGACTGAAAGAATTCTCCATTATTTTGTCATGTTCAGTGAGGATGCTTACAGTGATGATCTGGAGTTCCATGTGAGTTTTAACAACATGACACCCTCTTTTCTGCACTTCCTCATGGCACTAGTGTGCCAAAGAGCTGTTGAAAACAGTGGCAAAAGACTAGTCAGTCTGAACATGCAGGATAAATTGTCTACAGTCTGAACCAGCAGAGTGTACATATATATTATAAACATCGGTGCTGAGATATATGTGAAGCACACACATGAACATGCTGCCATACTAATATACACACGCAAACATGCAAAGGTGCACAGACACATTCATACTCGCATTCACAGATGTGTGTGTACACACACACCACACACACACACACACACACACACACACACACACACACACACAACACACAGAGTGTTGCATCTCCATAAGCATAAAAAGGCAAGCATATATATATACATATACTATGTGTTACCTGATTTCAATTCTTATTTGTGATTCCTGTCCAAATTTCATAGAAAATTCACTGTTTTTTGTATTGTGTATTAAGTCATAGTTACTGTTCACCCTGTTTTATGTGCATATGGATATTTTGGCAGATATATCGTATTGGTTTTTCAAATAAGAACGGCTAATAGCCTTATCAGCCTAATTAATGAAAAGTAAAATGTTATATACAAAAAACTTTCTTCATGAGATTTGTTTATTATGTGATTATTTAATAATGAAGCATACATGCTTGTGCACAACATAGATACAGGGCAAATCATCTGTATTATCAGTCCATTTAGGAACTACATTGAAACATGTGCTATTGTAACTTTTTGACAATGCTGGTCATGTGCCCTGGCGTTTAACACAACACTGGTCTTTGACCCACAGCTCCCACCGCCCCGCCCAGCGATGTTGTGGCCGTCAACAAGAGTTCCTCCTCCATCGAAGTCACCTGGGTGCCCCCTCCCCCCGAAACACAGAACGGGGGACTCTCTGGCTACAAGGTGGGTGAGGCTGAGTGTCAAGCATGCGACAGAGAAACCTTTTTTGTTGTTGGTTTAGTCCACTGCTCCTTCAGAACCCTCGGTCCACACAGGCTCCTATGACATACACATACATCAGGGGGCTCAGGGAATTGGTACTGCTCTGAAACGATTCATTCCACAAGACATGTGTATGGCCATTTTAAAAGCAATGTTTGCTCTTCATGCCTGCTTCTAAGTGGTGTGAGAGTAGAGGCGGTGTCACAGTGCACGGTGTGCCATAGACACTGCATGAGAACTGCAAAGTCGTGAGAGCACAGGGTGCAAGGGTTACATCTACATGGACAAAAAATAAATGATTTGAAAGAAAAAATCTGAAGTTATACCGACATAGTTTACTAGATTCCCGACTTGAGTAGTTATGGAAAAGTAAAAACTTAAAACAGGGAGTGTTTATTTCAGTCTTTGCATTACAGTACTTTTTGAATCAGCTGAGGGAATATTACATTTGCATCAGCATATCAAGTCTTTATTATCATATTTCTCTACTGCCATCTTCCTGCGTATTTCACAGTGATTCTTTATTATCATATTTCTCTACTGCCATCTTCCTGCATATTTCACAGTGATTACAATAAAAAGAAAAAACATGTATTCATTTTCCACTGCTTCTGCTCTTATTGCTGTGAACACTTCCAGACAGAATACCTTACAGGATCCACAGTAAGGGTATAGATTTCAGATGTGTATGTGTGTGTCATCTTGAACTTAGTGTAGGAGGAGTATAGATGAACTGATTTGAGACGTCCAGTTGGTGTACAGTGGGACGACTGCAGGGGTGAATTGACACAAGAGCTAAAAGAGAATTACTGCACCACCAAACACAAGAACAAACAAATGATGAAACAAACACAGTGCTTCCAACCTGTTGCATCTTTTGGGCTAGACAAACAGCACTCAAGACAATGAAAGCGAAGGATAAACAGACAGTCTCTTCAAACTAAGAGCAAAATTTGGTCTTGGGTGAATGACAAGACTGAATGTTGCATGCACTTTGAAGAGATAACTTGCACCCAGTTTGAAGAGATAACTTGCACCCAGTTTGAAGAGATAACTTGCACCCAGTTTGAAGAGATAACTTGCACCCAGTTTGAAGAGATAACTTGCACCCAGTTTGAAGAGATAACTTGCACCCAGTTTGAAGAGATAACTTGCACCCACTTTGAAGAGATAACTTGCACCCAGTTTGAAGAGATAACTTGCACCCAGTTTGAAGAGATAACTTGCACCCAGTTTGAAGAGATAACTTGCACCCAGTTTGAAGAGATAACTTGCACCCACTTTGAAGAGATAACTTGCACCCACTTTGAAGAGATAACTTGCACCCAGTTTGAAGAGATAACTTGCACCCAGTTTGAAGAGATAACTTGCACCCAGTTTGAAGAGATAACTTGCACCCAGTTTGAAGAGATAACTTGCACCCAGTTTGAAGAGATAACTTGCACCCAGTTTGAAGAGATAACTTGCACCCACTTTGAAGAGATAACTTGCACCCACTTTGAAGAGATAACTTGCACCCACTTTGAAGAGATAACTTGCACCCACTTTGAAGAGATAACTTGCACCCACTTTGAAGAGATAACTTGCACCCAGTTTGAAGAGATAACTTGCACCCAGTTTGAAGAGATAACTTGCGCCCAGTTTGAAGAGATAACTTGCGCCCAGTTTGAAGAGATAACTTGCGCCCAGTTTGAAGAGATAACTTGCGCCCAGTTTGAAGAGATAACTTGCACCCAGTTTGAAGAGATAACTTGCACCCAGTTTGAAGAGATAACTTGCACCCAGTTTGAAGAGATAACTTGCACCCAGTTTGAAGAGATAACTTGCACCCACTTTGAAGAGATAACTTGCACCCACTTTGAAGAGATAACTTGCACCCAGTTTGAAGAGATAACTTGCACCCAGTTTGAAGAGATAACTTGCACCCAGTTTGAAGAGATAACTTGCACCCAGTTTGAAGAGATAACTTGCACCCAGTTTGAAGAGCCTGTCTGTTCCTCCTTTGTTTTTCATTGTCTTGAATGTTGTCACGCCTAAAGAAGACCAAACAGGTCGAAGCATGTTGTTTGTATTGATGTGTCATTTTGTTTGGCAGCCTGTCACACAGTTGTCTTTGTTCTTGAGGCCTCCAGCCAGAGACTGAGTTGCAGCAGTGTGTGTGTGGTGCAGGTGCTGTTCTACACCAACGCCAGCGGCATAGGAGATGAGCAGACACGTATTTCGGCAGAGACCCAGTTGCTGCTGGAATCCCTGGACACCTTCACCTTCTACTTCATTTCTGTACAGGCCTACAACCTGGCTGGGGAAGGTCCTCGCAGCACACAGGTTGTGGCTCGCACGTCAGAGGGAGGTCAGTGCTTTTGGAAGGGGAGGGGGGGGGGGGGGGGGGGGGGGGGGAGTGGAATTTTCCTGTTATTTTGTTCCTGAAGAAAAAAAAAGGGGAGGGGCAGCATGGGAGCGTTTGATTTGGATAATTGGAGTGTCTGTGATACCTATAACATGTGCATGTCATGTGTGTCTATGCTAGGAAGTGTTTTGCAGGAAAGTTCGGTGCAGGATGCATTATGTGAATGCCAGTGAACACCAGTTCCCTCTTTTTAAAAGGTCATGGGTCGAGGGCATTAGTCATCCGACATGCTGATAGAGAAGGATTAACTTTTTCAAGACATGAACTTCTGACAATCAGCATCGAAGTTTGGACTGTGTTTGCATAGATCTCTTTTTATAAGTTGTAAATGTTGGTACGTATGGGCGCGTATGCTCATTTGTGTATCTCAGTGCATGTGTCTGAAGAGGATCCTCTGTGTTCAGTGCCCAGTGCCCCCCGGGACCTGCGCTTCACCAACATCACCATGCGGCAGCTGACCGTCAGCTTCCAGCCCCAGAGCACCCCAATGGCTACATCCTGCTCTACGAGATGGAGTACTTCCCCAAGCATGGCAATCCATGTAAGTCTGGGCTGCACACGGCGGCTGTCAGCATCTTGCTGGGGGAGGCATGGAGCTCATCCTCCCTATCTTCCATGTCATCTCACTTTTTTTAAAGAATTGTTATGAAGATCTCAAGGCAGACAATGTCTGTGTTTACAGAATTCTTTAATCAGATAAAGAAATAAGCTTGAGACTTGCAATGCTTGCACTTTTCACGTATACATGGGTGCGTGCAAAGGTTTGGTCTTTTCTGGCTGCCTGTCATGGTCTGTGTCAGTGATGCCCTGTGGTGTTGATGGTGCTCTTCTGAGCTGTGTTATTTGTGCAGGTGTCTGTGAGGGAGTGTATGCATGTGACATGGAGGTAGACAGATTCGCTTTAGACAGTTGATTTTTTTGGGGGGGAGGGTTGTGTTCTTTTTTTTAGGAAGTTTCTTTTGTTTACCCCTTGTCCCAAAGCATAGTCTGTCATTTAAGATTTTTACCATAAGGAATTTTCAGCAATTGTTCAACATTTCTGTTGGAATCAAAAGGACCAGGATGTAAAATAATGTCTTTGTTTATACATATTCATATTTGTGACTGCATGTGTGTGTGTGTGTGTGTGTGTGTGTGTGTGTGTGTGTGTGTGTGTGTGTGTGTGTGTGTTCTTGTTTGTTTATGTCTGAATGTCTGTCTACAATTTTGAGTGAAGACAGACTGTGTAAAGTCTGCAATTTGATGAAGTGTCTGTGTGCGCACACAGATGGTCAGCTGCCTCCGAAGCGAGTGTTGCGCGCCAATGAAACGCGGGTGGTGGTGACGGAGCTGGAGAAGAAGGTGACCTACATCTTCCGTCTCTTCGCCAACACCTCCATCGGGCGGGGCGACAGCCAGGAGGCAGAGGTCACCACAGGACCTCAGACAGGTGAGACATCAGGGGAGGTGCGAGTGGGGGGGAATGGGCAGAGATGGGGCACGTCCTTGGGTCAGGATCATCCCAGAGCAAAGTTTGTTCGGGAAAACCAGGGAACAGAACAGTGGTTAAATGAATGAAAAGCCAGTGTAACTTGAAGGAGGCTTCTTCACGTCGTGAAAAGTGGTGTAAAACAGCGCGAGTCTTTCCTGTCCAGAGAAAGTCCTGTAATTTTCCCTCGGCTTGCAGTCAAACCTTTAAACTTTTTTTTCTGTAAGGAAAAGAACAAAGGGTGTACAACACGGTGGCACAGAGGAGATGAAATGGCTTACCTGGTAGGCTGCCTCATGATGGCCTGAACTGGGTGGCTCAGTGTGTCCTGCAGTGCTGGGACTGTGACACTCTGAGTGAGGCTGCATGTTGGACAGCTGGAATAAGCAGCGTGCTGTGGGGAGGGGGAGGGGGGGGGGGGGGGGGCGTTGGAACATGAGACAGCAGGAAGAAAAAGACGAAAAAGCCAAATGGAAAACGGGTTATCACACCTTGTGTTAGAATCTGTCAACTCCACAGAAGTGAAATAAACTGATTACAGTGTGTCTTGACTGGATTTGACTCCCTTTGAACTTGTCTTTGCATCTTAGCTAGGGAAGGTACATCCAAGCTTGTAGAATTATGGCACCAATAGTGGCAGTGGAGGATTTTGAAAAGCATTTTTTTTTTAAATGAAAAAAATGTTCCTTATTATGCAATAACTATTTCAGAAATGGGGTCTGAAAGAGTACTGTTGACTTTTAGTTTTGAAAAAGACCTATATTAAAAAGTATGATTTTTGTTTTTCAGTATCACATGCAGAAACCTTGGACTAGGTGTTTAATGTTCAAAGCGGGTTAAATGATGGTAAACACAGACATGACTAGGTCTCTGAACTCCTTCCTTGCCTTGTGTTCCCAATGAAGGCAGTCCATAAGCAGCTGTTGTGAAGAGCAGTTCACACACATGGACATGCAAAATGCAGAAAAACTCACATGCATGCAGACACAAGGCACAGAACAAATCCATGCTTGCCAGAAATAACGCAGCTTGTTTATTTGTATACACCGTGGGGTGCATCAAGACACTGAACTAAACACACCTGAACTGAAGCCTGACAGCCAGGTGACTGTGTACCCAGGGTCCCCCAAGCCTCCAGGCAAGCCCACGGTGAACCAGGAGGAGGGCTCCTTGCTGCTGAACTGGCAGGACGGAGAGGAAGGGTTCTCCCCCACCTATGGCTACCTCATCCAGAACAAGAGACAAGGTGATGCTCTGTGGTGTGTGTGTGTGTGTGTGTGTGTGTTCACGGAGAGGAAGGGTTCTCCCCCACCTATGGCTACCTCATCCAGAACAAGAGACAAGGTGATGCTCTGTGCTGTGTGTGTGTGTGTGTGTGTGTGTGTGTTCACGGAGAGGAAGGGTTCTCCCCCACCTATGGCTACCTCATCCAGAACAAGAGACAAGGTGATGCTCTGTGCTGTGTGTGTGTGTGTGTGTGTGTGTTCACGGAGAGGAAGGGTTCTCCCCCACCTATGGCTACCTCATCCAGAACAAGAGACAAGGTGATGCTCTGTGCTGTGTGTGTGTGTGTGTGTGTGTGTTCACGGAGAGGAAGGGTTCTCCCCCACCTATGGCTACCTCATCCAGAACAAGAGACAAGGTGATGCTCTGTGGTGTGTGTGTGTGTGTGTGTGTGTGTGTGTGTGTGTGTGTGTGTGTGTTTGTGTGCAAGTTCACATGACTGCCAACATTTACGTACATACTAGGAGCAGGGTGTCTGTGAATAGGTTGGGGTAAAGTGTTGTATCTGATCAGTTCAGAGTCTGTAGATAGTGTGTGTGTGTGTGTGTGTGTGTGTGTGTGTGTGTGTGTGTGTGTGTGTGAGTTCACATTACTACCAACCT
>CM031595.1:8171121-8248964 GCA_018398815.1 Conus ventricosus
GCATGTGTATGTGTCTGTGTGTGTATCTGTCTCTTTCTTTTTGAGTACCATAGTCTTGTTCTCTGTGAGTGACTGGTGGTGAACAGGGAAAATATGGTTTGATTTTATGTTGAGTCCATGTCTGTGTCTGTTGAGTGGTGAGGCAGACAGATCAGGTCATCATGCTTTTTCCTTTGTCACAGTCATTTTTTACATGGGCAGTAGCACTCCACGCGCGCAGGTGAACCAGTTGCAGTCTGTACTCTGAAAAGGGACACAAAGTATTGTCTCTGTCATTGAAATGCTGATTTATTTACTTCATGCTTCTGTCATTGAAATGCCGGTGTATTTGCTTCATGCTTCTGTCATTGAAATGCCGGTGTATTTGCTTCAAGGAGATCTGCAAACAAGGGGTAGGTGTTCAGCTTGATCAGCTGTTCATAGTCTCACAGTTGTGCACTTTGAAGGCGGTTTCATGATTTATCAGAACCGTTCCATAGACTTCATTGTTAGATAGGGTTCTTATGAAGTGACTCATTTCTCAGCTGTCATTGCCAGCCACGTGTGTTGCAGCCCAGCGACGACGACAGCGAGCCTGAGAGCGACAAAGTCCCAGCCTCCCACCTCCACCAGCCTTCAGCACTGTGTATGCCAACAGCGACAACGTGCGACAGTCGTGGCGCTTCCAGAACCCCAACAACGCCTACGCTTACACGGACAGTGAGGCAGACAGCAGTCACTACGCCTTCAGCCTCAACAACGGACAGCTGGTGGTGAACAATGTGGCCGGTGCCAGGACTCCTCTCACAGGCTTCTCCTCCTTTGTCTGACCCCTCCTGTTCACTAGGGGGCTGAACTGCATGTGATTGGTCAACCTGGGTCATCGACCCGGTTGATCAGCCTGATTCACCAACTCCTCAAAGCGTGGGGGAAGGGTGGAGGGAGGGGGTGGGGTGGCGGTGAATGTTTTAAATGACCCTTCACCTTTTGCAAGGGTTGGTAAGAATCAGGACTGGCACCAACAGAAATCCTCTGGGTGGATGTTTGTTTTTTTTCTGTGACCCACGTTTATAGATCCGAGATGGACCACTGATAGCAGCATGGAACTTGATTCTCTTCCAGAGAATGATGTCGGTGCAGTGGGAACTGCTGATGATGACACAGAATTGGTACTTTGGTGATGATCTTTTCTGACTGCATGTCACCACTTTGTCGGCTGACTTTAGGTGTGTGCGGTGGACAGAGACAGGTGTGATCAACAGATGGCACAACTCTGACATTGCCCACCCCAGTGGTGGATTCCACATGTCACCAGCCAGCAGGGTCAGTGGCATCACCCACATAAAGCTGCTGACCACTGTGACTGATAGAGCCCTGCTGACCACTGTCAGTATTTCACCAGACAGATTCCTTCAAAGCTATGTCCAGACAGTGTGCGTTGGAGGTACCGGTGGGCTGAACTTCTTCAGGGGAGGTAAAAACGTGAGAAGTGGTCTGGTCTCTTGAAGATTTACCCCTGTGTGAGGTCCCTTCAGCTCCCATCCAGTGGCTTCCTGCTGGCAGAAGAAATGAAAGCTGATGTTGCAGGATGTGCATCATCTGTGTCCAATGAAGAGCTCCACATGTTGACCACAGAACATGGACAGCCAGGCAATGGCTGCTGTGCTGATGCAGTTCTTCATCAGTTCTGAATGCTGGTATTGATGATCGACAGTGTAATGAGCAATGACCATGAAGTATTCGCTGAGGACAGAATGTTACGCTGGTTGTAGGGGTGTGGAGTTGACGTATCAAAAATGTGATTGGACAATCTGTGTTGTGACCTGTTGAGTGATGTCATGTTACTACTACTGTTGACAGTGCTCATTTCCATGGGGATTGGGGGGGCGGGGGGAGGAGGAGGAGTGGTATGGAAGCAAGTTTGACTCAAAAGATGAAAATATGTGTGTCAGATTCCAAAGGCACAACAACAATATGTTCCATTGCTCCCAGTCAATCCAAGGAACAGTGGAGATGATGAGTGTGGTGGATACCTGTGAACAAGCTGATGTATTCTGGTGAGATGGTGTCTTGGACAGCAGAGGATTCCAGGTGACCGGTGTCGACTGACCAAAGGCAGGCTGCACAGGTCCGGTCAAACAGAAAATGTGCTCTCAGTTTGGCTAGAACAACTTAGCAAGTTTTACAGCATCCTGAGCCAAGTATTTAGAGCAGAGAAACATCAAAGGTTCTTTTTATTTTTCAGTAGTGTGAAAGTGATCATTGCATTCAGGTTGGCCTTTTTCAGAGATAGGTCACTTCCATGAGGATGTAACAGATTGCATGAACTTTTCCAGGGAGAGGCAAAGTTTTGTTTAAGTTTTGCTTATCACATTTTTGTAGTGTTTTTATTTGTTTCCTCCCTCTCCCTCTCTCTCTCTCTCTCTCTCTCTCTCTCTCTCTGTCTCTCTCTCTCTCTGGTGCACTTTCCATCATTTGTCTGTAGTGGTGCAATAGTCTCCTCTGTCTATAAGCACCTCTGTCACCCTGATGGCTTCCTGTCTGTCATACTCTCCTCTTTCTCTCTCTATCTGTTTTGACTTCACTGACAGGACAGACAGATACCCAGATTCCAGATCATGACTAGATTCGTGACTAGAAAGGCAATAGGATTCAACCAATCAGACTCAACCAAAACCAGCTTTTGGGATATCCCACACTTTCCTTCTTTGTCACAGTTAAAAGACAGAACGGGAGGACTTGAGGAACATGCCACTGCTGAGGGGAGACATAAGAACATGTTTTTGTTTTTTGTTTTCTTTTTTTTCTTTATCAGTTGCTGAGTGCACATGTTCAAACACAAGTAGAGAGTAGTAAAGGAAATGGATTGGATGGAAGGGAATTCAAGGTGGAAGGATGTAACAAAATCCCACAGTTTAAAAGAAATGTGACTGAAGCCTGCATTGTTTGCAAATGATCTAAACACTAATTGTGTGACTTAACTGGAACAAATTGAAGTATGATACTGATGGCGTTAAAATGTTCCCATGAAGTGCTTATGAATTCACATATCACCGTATGTATGAAAGGCTTACAAACTATGAACTATGCAACGTGCATCAGGCCTATTTTTATCTTTGAAATCTGCTCTGAGTACATGTGTGTGTGTTTGTGCGTATGTATGAGAGAGAAAGAGGGGGGGGGGAGTGCTCTGAGAGCCCTGTGTGATTGGCAGAGGTATAATACAACTGAAAATGTGTGTGTGAGAGTGTGTGTGTGTGTGAGTGATGGAATACTCATATTTTCAAGAGAGCATTTCTATCCAGCAGCTTAACTCTTTGAATAGTTCCGTCTTGAGTGGTGTTTGCAGCAGTATCAGCGAGAACAACAGAGTGTCTGTATATGTATGTGTGTATGCATGTACACACGTGTTGGTGTGGATGTGTAGTAGAGAACACATTAACATTGTTAATGACTTCGTTTGACTGCCAAATCCATAACATATCATGACTTACTGTTGTGAATTGCTTATTAATGATCATGTGTCCGATTCATAAATCAAAGCCAGCTCTTTAATATGCGAATAATTTATGGTTATGTCCTAAAGTGTGTGTGTGTGTGTGCGTATGAATTGATTGTTTTCAACAGTTGCATGTGATCTGTTTGTTAACATGAATAAATATTGAAATCTTCTGTCTCATTTTCGTTCTGTGGGAGGATTTTCTCCAGGCAAGGAATTCTTCTACTTTTGATGGAAAATCTGTCAATTTTCATTTGTATGTGTGTGAGTGAAATTTGCCAAAGATGAAAATGATCTAGAAAAAAAAAAGACGAAGGAAAAAGAAAGAACTGAATTCAGAAAAATCCACCTGAAAAAAATACACTAAGAATGCAGAGAACAACACTCCCAACACCAACACCACCACCTTCCACCCCCCACCCCCACCTCCTTGCTTCTACAAAGTTTCCACCGTTTTTGTCTTGCATCAGTTTATTGCCTCTTCTCCTTGATTCACAGTATTCAGTTTGGATTTATTGAATATCTTCTTGGATTATTTAAGTTCTCGGCTTGTATGTGAATTCTATTTGTGGAGAAATACTGGTGGTTTATCAAGGAAAGAAAAAAAAAACACTTCTAAAGAAAAAAAACAAACCAATCAACAACCATGGTGATGGAAAGTATAGTCATAGGTCTGAGTTACTATGAACTCTTTCAGAGCCAGATGTCGTGGAGTCTAGCATTAGCAGCATCAATTCCAGTTACTGTCGTGAAAATGTATGATCTCTGAAGTCATCCTCTCACGACCTTTTGCATGATAAAAGAACATGTTTATCTTCAAAATTATGTTTCATTCTCTCCTCTTTTCATAATAGAAAAAAAATATATGTGGACAATAGTTGTTTTTTTTTTAGTATGGTCTGTTCTCTAGATATTAGAGCAGAGTACTTTTGACATGATAGAGTTAATGACTCATGAATAAAATATAGATCATGAAATTTTGGTTCATCGTGGAGATGTTTTTCCTGTGCACAGTCAAAACAGTGCAGAGCAGGGTCATTTTGTTTTTATGGTCCTTATATCTGTCTGCCTGTCACTGTAAGATAACCGGAAATTAGTGAGGTAACCCCTAGGGTTTGACAAGGACGTTTATGGGTCTTTTTTGACCTGTGAGTGATTATATGAATTTGCGCAAAAAGTGACCAAGACAAAACTCTTGTTTTGTATTGAAGGGAATGGTGTGAAAGTGCGCACGATTCAAGTCCTGTTTTCAGATTTATGCTCCTTTTTTTCAACACTAAATTGTCAGTAAGTGAAACTGAATCAAAGTATGTAGATGTATATATTAGTGAGAGAAAGAGATTGAGGATAAGAAGAGCGAGGATGTTTGTGGAAGTGAAGCCTACTCAATGAGCATGTTGTTTGTTATGTCGCTGTGTCCTGCATGTGGAACAAAAGATCTGAGCAGAGTGTTTGCATCACTTGGCAACAGGTGGGAATCGTAGTGATTTTGAATAACAAAAGTGCAATTAAAATGTCAATAACAAGTGAAATCGTGTGTTCATCCTTACCTGTAACAAAATTCACAAACGGATCTTTCTTCCTCATCCATCATAGTGTCGGTGATATCGTTTCATTAATGATGTTGTCAGATGTTATCCTGTGACTTGTTTAACGCATCACTTGGAAATCCTTACAAAAATATTGATAAACCATTTTCCATGTCTTATAAAATATAGGTATTTCATTGATCGTTCATCATGTCTATGGGGTTAATTCTGGCTGAGGTGCTCAGTGACTTATTGTAAGCTGTGCAGTATGGACCGTGACAAAAGATGTACATATTTGATGGCTTTAATCATGCAGAAAATTACACTGATCATTTTCTGAAGTCATTACCATCCAATCATATAAGCAAATAGCAATAAAGAAGAAAGTGAAAAAAAATTTGGCATATTCCCAGGTTACATCATAATGAACATGAAAATGAGAATGTTGATGGATCTCTTTAGGATAATTTATATGATTCATGTAACTGATTTCAGCAGCTGTCATGACAAAGTTGTCTTCTTTGATTCAGTGTTTCCCAGTCTGAATGGTGTCTACTTTGCATGCCACTGACCTGTTGAAAAGGAGCATTTGTGTTTCCCAGTCTGAATGATCTATCTTGCATGCAAAAGCATATTTATCTAAAGGGAGCATGGTAGGAGCTATTGTAATCCACCTTTATCTAAAAAAATCAGTTTTCTTTTCTTTGTGGTCAAGTGAATTTTGAAGTCAGCTCAAAGCCAAATGCTTCTTTGGTATTGTAGGACTTATTTGAAGATTCTTGGTAAGCTTTGTGATGCAGTTTGAATTGTGTGACTATGGAATTATTTTCAAAAAAACCTGTTTTATTCATTGTCTTCCTGATGGAGCTGAAATGTTGGACAGAATCACCAACTCGGTGCCAGGATGATGTCATGTTTGACTGGACGTTACCAAGCCTAGGTGACTGACGTGAAGGTGAAACGAGCAGACAGGTGCCTTTCCATTCCAGCTCCACCCAATCTGCTGCTGCCAGTTGTTCTGGTGATGCTGAGTTGACTCCATCCTTCGTTACTGCTAAGCAGACACGTTTCCAGTACTCAGGAAAACTTGTTTGTTCATACAGCATTTTAACCTGTGCGGGCAGAACACACAACCTGATGCTAACATCTGCCTGTCTGGCTGGCTTGTCTGACTAATCTCAGTCCGCATTCATGGGCCATTTGGATCAAAATGTAGTAGAGCTTCGCTTTGTCATCATCATCATCATCATCAACCATTGTGTACATAGCATTGTGGGTCTCATGAGTCATCGCACATCGTCTGCAATACCCACTGCGCTCGTGTTGATCTCATGCCCACTGCTCGCTACCAAATTGTACAGATAGAATTGTAAGGGAAAGAACTCCAGCTCAGACTTGATATGTCTGGCCACATGTGTTGCTCTTTCCATGGACAGCAGAGTGTATTCATGTTGGTAGTTGAGGCGGTGGGACAGAACTGGTCTCTGCGTGGCTGTGAAAGAACCAGTGGTGGTGGGTTTGTATCAATGGTGTTTTGTGATGCTGTGGAAGTGAGTGTGATTTGTAGTATTTTGCACCTGTGGATGGTGACTTACGGAAATGGCTCTGATAAACGTTTTTGCTGCAGGTCAAGAGGCGAGAAAGCACAAAGCCTGTTTATTAGTGCTGAAATTGTTGTGAGGAGTGACATTTATATTACAGTTTATTTCCGTGACTTGGCAATCCATGACTGCCAAACAAGCTAAATGTCAGTTTTCATCTGGTAAGTAAGTATGTGAATGTTATATCAAGTGAATGTTATATCAAGCCCATGTTTTGGAATGCATGAAAAAAGTGACATTCGCATGAAGATTCTTTGAATTAGGTTAAGAAACTTAAAGGCATGAGCAGCCTGCGCATATTAGTGTTGCTTCATATTGCAGCTTCAGTGTTAAAAGGGTAGAAAATAGAGAAGAGTAGGAAAGTGTTCATCAGAAGTAAAAAGGAAACGGACGAAGAGCCTCAGCCTGATTTGTTAATCACACTGAAAGTTGTGAAGTATGGATGATTCATGGTAAGACAGTAGCTTGGTTAGTGATATACGTCATGCACCTGCACAGTATGCCCATCTTCCATACCCCACACTGCTATAACAATGGCATGGTCAGGATGAAAACAGTTACATCAACAAAGGTAAAAGAAAAAAAACCCTACCGCTCATGACCTGCACTCAGATCTTTGTGGAGCCAGCAGCTGACTTAGGGGCGGACAACTTAGCATTAGGAGGTAGTGACTACAACCACAGTGTTACTGTCTGTTCAGGCCAAGTTGTTGCCTTTAAATAGTCGGTCGGCCCACGTCCCAATTCTGTGTTAAAGTATTTGTTTCGCTTTTGAGATATAAAGATTTCTTTTCAATCGTAATCGCATATAATATATTCTGAGGCGACTTTCTAGTCACAGAGGAGCGCGTATCCTTTTCCTCCAGCACATTGTACATGACTGATCTGCTCATTTAAGTTGTGATTTCTAGCTTACCCTTGTAAAACGTGTGTTGATTTGTCCAGCACATGCAAATGTGTGTTTGTGCGCCTCTGTGCGTGTGTGTGTGTGTATGTATGCGCACCTGTGTGTGTGTGTGTGTGCGCGCTTCTGTATGTGTGTGTGTGTGTGTGTGTGCCTCTGTATCAGTGTGTGTGTGTGTGTGTGTGTGTGTGTGTGTGTGTGTGTGTGTGTGTGTGAAGTTTACCACAGGTTACCCACTAGCAGCAGCATACTCACACACACACACACACACACACACACACACACACACACACACACACACACACGTGTGTGTGTGTGTGTGTGCCTCTGTGTCAGTGTATGTATGTATGTGTGTGTGTGTGTGTGTGTGTGTGTGTGTGTGAAGTTTACCACAGGTTACCCACTAGCAGCAGCATACTCACACACACACACACACACACACACACACACACACATTCACAGACACCACACACACACACACACACATTCACAGACACACACACACACTCTCGCACACACACACACACACACAGAAAGACAGACAGACACACACACACACACACACACACACACACACACACACACACACACACACACACACAAATAAGTGCATTGGGGGTAATTCCTATGCTGGTTTTCCATGCTGTTTGTCAAACCCATGTGCAGTTACTAATCTCTCCACCTTTCTTCTTGATAACGACGGGCAGAGACACTAGAAGAATTTCTTGCTGCTTATATTCTATCGTGTAACCAGTGTTGTTTACGTTCATGTCCTTGTTGTGGAAGTCTTTGCATTAGTGCATTTTCTTATTGGTTGTTTCATCCCATGCCGACTGGTATATTCAATAAATATGGTTTATGTAATCATTTTCATAAAAATCGATCGCTATGTTGATATCAGTATGCAGCCAGTATTCAACATGCCACTGCACTGTTCATTTTTTTATGATTCAATGCCATACCGATTTACATTCAGCACAGTCTTATTTCATGATGCTTTCATTGTCACACCATTTCATCATTCCATTCCATAACAATAAATATCATTCCATGAAACCAATCATTTACAACACCATTTGCCAAACCTCATACTGCATATTGAAGTCAGTGCGTCAACAAAACATAATAAAATTGGTGTAGTGAAACTTGTGATTACTTACTGGATAACAGATGTTTATAAACAGAACAAATAGCTTTGAATTTTATCTTGATATCTGCAGAGTTGAGCTTTCTTGTTATTCAGAAAGAATGCCAGTTTGGGCGAGTCCGGTCCGTTTTCATGTTCATGTACATTTTGTTGTGGTTGTGTTTTTAGACACTGGTGACAGTGTAGGAAAATAACGATGATAATTTATTCTGTCACTAGTGTCAGTATTGTTTTGTCATTCATTTGCCGGTATTTTCCCCATCAGTTTTTTGTCATTCATTTGCCGGTATTTCTCCCATCAGGTTTTTGTTTATTTTGTTTTGTTTTTCAATGGAGCAGTTTCTGAGTTCTTTTTTTGTGTGGTCAGATTCAACATGCGATCTTTTTATTTCTGTCTGTCTTTCTTCGTTTCTTTGTTCCTTCCTTTTTATTTATTCCTTTCTTTCTTCCTTTCTTTCTTCCTTCCATCATCCCTTCGTCCCTCACTTCCTTTCTCTCTCTGTTCCTTCCTACCCTCTCTTTCTTTTTTCCATTGTTCCTTCCTTTCTTCCTTCATTTTTTCTTCCTTCCTTTCTTTTTTCCCTTTGTTTCTTCCTTTCTTTCTTCTGTATGTTTTAATTTTCTCCCTAACAAACCTATTCATGAAGTTGTTGATGAGTATACATATTTTACTGCATCTTTTATTGGTGTGGGTTGACTGTCCCAGTGTCTGTTTTTCCCTGTCTATTTTTCCAGGCCATTTTATTGCTTTTGTATGCATGCGAGTTCTAACTTTACAGTTGATGGTTTGAAGCCATGACATTGCTTATTCCTTCCTACCAGAACAAAGCAAATATACCCACCACTCTTAGTTATAGTATAAACTAGATTCTTTCTGATCTAAAGGTGTGTGTGTGTGTGTGTGTGTGTGTGTGTGTGTGTGTGAATTATTTCTTAATTTAATAGCATGCATCTTTCTTTTGTATATGTGGCTGAATGACCATGGCAAATTTGTATTTAAGTGTATGTATTTCCTGTTGACTTGCACCCCCCCCCCCCACCACAACCCCTCCATGAAGCGATGTTTTATTGTTATAATTTGTAGAATGGATTTAGAGCTAGACTTCACATACAGAGTATTTTGATTAAATCAGGGAACAATGGGCCGTGGTCTGTGTGTTTTTCTGTTTGTAAGCGAAAGTGTGGGTTCTGTTATGCGTAGTTTAACTACAGCCTCTCTGTGTTTCATACCATTATGACCAAAACAGATTTGGAGAGCTTTGCTACGATGTGGCCGGAATAACCCAGTTCGTGTTGACTAGACGTTTTTTCTGCCGTCTTAAGCGGCGTTTTCACACAGGATTTGGCCAGAGACAACCGCCTTCATATCGTGCATTCTGATGTCATGAAGACTGGTGGCACAGTGGGTAAAGCATCAGATTCTTGTTCCAGTGTTACCTGGTGGCACAGGGGGTAAAGCATCAGATTCTTGTTCCAGTGTTTTGGGTTCGATTCCCAGCCGAGACGGCCAGCTTTGAGGAGCGTGTGCGTGTTGAAAAATGCGTAAGGATGGGTATGTCTGTACATGTGGACGTATACATGCGTTGATGTGTCTATGCATGTGTGTATATGGTTCTGTGTGTGACATGGCTGATAAAAGAATTATGCAAGTCTTGACTAATTAAAACATCGCCATGAACTTACACGGGAGAGTTTGTCACTGGCCTGAGTAGGGATGGATATTTAACCACGGGGCTCACCTTTGAGGGAAGCCTGGATGGACACAGGATTTTAAGATCATGATAAAACAGTATTCTCATATTGCGCTAGTAGCGAAAACTGGTAGTGCATTACAGTGACACAGATATGTTTTCAGTGGGACTGGCAATAAACTGCCAGCAGTGTTTCAAACCTGTGTTCATCCCTGTCCACGACATGCAATGAGTAGCCTACATCGTGTAGCCCTGTGTAATCTCATGATGCTTACGTATTTATAAACAGTAATAGTCATTTGAGTGAGTCAGAATGTAGATATACTGTAAGAACCCCTGCTCCTGCTTATGATTCTCAGTCTTTTTCTTGTCCTTTAATTGTTGATTGCCCCCACCCCCACCCCCTTTAAAAAAAAATAAATGGATGCCATGCTTTTTTAAAAAATCTTTTTTTTCTTTCTTTCTTTTTTTTTTTTTTTTTTTTTTTTACAAATAGGTACCGCATAATGTAACCTTATTCAAGAAGTTTTACCAGTGCCTTGTAATGACCTAAAGCATTATTTTTATTCAAATAAGAGAGGGTTTTTTGTATTGTTGTTAGCTCGCCAAGAGGATTATGATTCCACCTGCGTCTGGGCTTTGTCTGTCTGTCTGATGGTAAGATTACGCCGATTCGAACTGCTGCACTGATTTTAACCATTAGGGCGAAGGACGGAAAGTGGCCAAGGACGACTCCATTAACTTCCAGAGCGAAGCAGCAGTAACGAGTCAAAGAATACTCCCCTGGTGGCTGTCAGCTGCAAAATGACGATGTAGAAAAGGAAAGAAAAAAAAAGTTTAGATATTTCAAGGGAGGAAGGAAAAACACGTGAGTGGAGGCAAGAAGTGCTTATTAGATGTAGCCTATCCATTTCTATGACATATTTATTGATTATTTATTCATTCATTCATGTATTTATTCATTTATTTATTAACAAATACTTTTACAGCGTCTGTGATGGGCCTACGCTTACAGCAGAGACTTATCCTCACACAAGTCCCAAATAGAGCACTTAACGATTATTTCCGGCACTTTGGTCGATTAATCACCAACATGTGTATTGTAATTAATGCACTAAGTACAAAATACACCGCAAAGAAAGAATACTTGGAAAGAAAGTAAGATGTTTTGTAATTAAACACAGCAGTGCAACCGCCATTTTACCAATGAATGAATGTATACCACACATGTATAGCACAATGTATACTGCTTGTCGTGTGATCCATCAGAACTGGGTCAGCGCCTCGGGCTTCGCTGAAAGCAAGCACTATGTGGAACTGGCCTGGTGATGAACAAGACGTGCCATGCGCGGAGTGGTGGGAGGGAAGTAGGCTACATCTGCCAGGGAGTGAGTGTGCCTTGCTAGCTGTTAGCTTAGGTGCAGTTGTGAGTGTAAGCCCATCACAAGCGTCTATCCTCAGTTTGAGACCAAATTGTTCTGAGCGTTTTACGTACGGTTCACACCTTGTTTACACAACGGGCTGCCTACCTGAGTAGAGCCGACTGAAGAGCTGCCTGCTGGCGCCAATTATTTGTTTCCGTGTCATTTATTCGGAGATCACTCATCCTGTCGATTCTTCAGACAGGAGGAATGCTGTGCGTGTACGTGCCATTTATATTGACGGCCATGTTTTTCTGAAAGTTAGCAACGGGATTTTACACGTGCGCAAAATCTTGTGCACGCTTTCATGCACAGAACCTCGGTTTTATAATCTCATGTAAGGTGTTTCCAGGGAATGGAGACAGAATCCTTGTTAACAACGAGGTCCAAATTCTCTTGTATTGGCAGAGATTCCACACACACACACACACACACACACACACACACACACACACACACACACACACATGCACACACATACACACGAACACACGAACACACACACACACACACACACACACACACACACACACACACACACACACACACACACGTGCACGCACAGACGTACGTGGACACCCGCACACACATGCACACATACTCACACGCACAAAGACTTACATACACTCACACACACACACACACACACGCATACACACACACACACACACACACACACACACAACACACACACACACACACACACACGTTTTTGGAACTAAAAGAAGGAATCTCAACATCGAGTAATAAAGAACAGCTGTTGGCCATGATGAAATTTCCAATGAAATGCTGAAACATTTACCAGATAATTGGGTGCAGTATCTTCATAAAATGATGGAAACATGCTGGAATGAAGGTAAATTACCAGCCGTGTGGAAACATTCAATTATAGTTCCCATACTTAAAAGTGGCAAACCCTGTAGAGATGTCAACAGTTACAGGCCAATCTCTCTTACTTCATACACATGTAAGTTAATGGAGAAGATAGTAACTGCTCGACTAATTCACTATTGTGATAAAAACAATGTTATTCCAGTCCATCAAGCTGGTTTTAGGTCGGAAGATCAACAACGGATCACTTGGTTAAGTTATCTACCAATATAAAACGCCAATTTGCTCGTAGGCAAAACGTGCTGGCAACATTTTTTGACATTAAACGAGCCTACGATCAAGTGTGGCACGCTCAATTGTTATTTAAACTGAAAAGAGCAGGTATTTGTGGGAGAATGTTTTCGTTTGTGAAAGATTTTCTTTCCTGTAGAACTATTGAAACAAGAGTTGAAAATGCGTATTCTTCCCAGAGAGATTTACATATGGGAGTTCCTCAAGGATCCATCATTGCTCCTTATCTTTTCAGTATTATGATATCAGATCTTTCTAAGAAGATATCAAAAAATGTCAAGATTGTTCAATATGCTGATGACATTTGTATTTGGTTGGATGCAAAATTGAAGTATATTTCAAACAGAAAACTGAAACAAATTCAGACTGTTATCAGTCTGAATTAGATAAGATAAGTGCTTTCTTGACAGAGAATGGTTTATCTTTATCTGTTGAAAAAACTCACATGATGGTATTTAGTGCTGGTGACCCTCCCAGAAGATTACCTAGTTTCTTTATCGACGGAGCTGAGCTACAATTCAAAGACATCACAAAATTCTTAGGTGTCTATTTTACATCGAAATTATCATGGAAATTTCACATTGAAAACAGTCTATCAAAAGCTCAAAAAAGCTTAAATTTGCTTAAAATTATAAGCAGACAAAATTGGGGTAAAGAAACAAAAAGTTTGACTCTTCTTGCAACATCTTTGGTTAGATCAAAGCTGACTTACGGTCAAGAAGTTTATTTTTCTGCTCCTAAATATCTTATGAAGAAATTACAAAGTATTGACTCTAAAGCATACAAATTAGCTTTGGGAGTTCCTGTCCACACTCCGACTATTGCTACGTATGGGGAGGTTGGTGTTCTACCTTTGAACAATTATCGAGAACTGTCTTCAGCTAAGTACATTATAAGAAGCAGTGCTGTTGAAAATGTCAACGTGAATGAAAATGTACTTAGATCAGATCTTCAATTTCCAAAAAGAGCAAGGGCCATAAAATCTTTGACAACAATAGCCACTTATACTTCAGATATTCACAGTAGATTAGATCTGAAAACTAAAGATATAGGTAAGCGTTCGATTACGTCTCCAATTCCTCCATGGGAACTGAACAGAGCAGATTTTGACCTTTCCAATGACGATCTAAAAAAGAGTGATAACCCTCACCTACTTGCTTTTTCTTTTCGATCTCGTGTTCATTCAAATTATTCTAACCATTTGAAGGTATATACCGATGGTTCTCTTATTGACACTAATGTGGCGGGTGCTGGGTTTATAATACCTGGACTAAAGAAAGAAAAATCGTTTCATATTGGTGCAGGTCATTCTGTTTTCACCGCAGAACTGGTAGCCATTCTCATGGCTCTGCGATACATTGTTAATCTTCCTATGGTTATATTTCCAATACTTTTTTGTGTTGACTCTAAGTCTGTCTTATTTACACTGAAATCCATGAAGTCTAGAGACAGATGTGACCTAGTAATTGAAATTAATCATCTCATACATTTTCTAATTCAAAAGGGTTCCAGTGTAACATTTACTTGGGTTCCATCACATTGTGGTATTTATGGAAATGAATGGGCAGACAGAGTAGCTAGAGGAGGTGCAGTACAAAGAATTCGTTGTGAAAACGTTCATATTCCTTTGTCTGTAAAGGAATGCTATAATCTTTTAGAAAAAGACACCAAAGCCCGTGTGGGTTATAATGTAAATCGGCACACCTCTTACAGCATGTCTTTGTTGAATGTTTTTCCGAGGGAAATTTCCAGTTTGTGTTTTAGACTTAAATATAATTCATTAAAATGTAAATATGTTGATACTGCAAAATGCATATGTGGAGAAAAACTTTTGACATTTCATGTACTATTTAATTGTCCCACTATGCAGCAGTACTTACCCAATTTTCAGTTACCAGATAATCCTACAGTTGATGATTTTAAGACTCTAACTTCAAATCATTCATTTTTGGCTAATGTATCAAAATATTTACTTCGCAGTCCTATCGGTATATTAGTATGATATTTCAGTATTTTTTAAGCAAACATTGTTTATGTTGTTCATGTCCAGTGATTTAAGCTTTATTTTTAATTATGTTTTCATTTGTATAATAATATCAATGTCATCTTGATGTATATCATTTACAAATATCATAATCGTCTAAAAACACGCCATGTGAAAAGACGTAAAACTAAACAAACAAACAAACACACACACACACACACACACACACACACACACACACACACACACACACACACACACACACACACACACACACACAGAGGATCGTGAGTGCCAGAGCGCACAGAGTACATGTCACGGCTACACGGACATCCCTGACCTAACACTCAACTGCCACGCTCTTTTCTCCCAGCCTGTCAGGGCCGGTAATTCAGCAAGCCATCGCCAACCGCAATAATTATTGTTAACTTCGGAATAGCGACACTAATGATCTATTATTGTGTGCTCGTGAACTTGAAACTCGATTACAATGAAAACAGTTCGTGTTAGAGCGCATGCGTGTGTGTGTGTGTGTGTGTGTGTGTGTGTGTGTGTGTGTGTGTGTGTGTGTGTGTGTGTGTGTGTGCGTGCGTGCGTGCGTGCGTGCGTGCGTGTGTGCGTGCGCTTGTGTGTGTGTTTGTGTGTGTGAAGGGCAAAGGGCGGGAAGGGGGCCTTTAAAATAGAAATTTGCCCAAGGTGGGTGAGTCTTGACAGTGCTAGGAAGCCTTCGCCTCCTCTGAGAATCGCTTGGGAGAATGCGGTGACATTGGCCACCAGAGGCAGGAAGGCATCAACGTCCTCACGACATCGGCATCCCTCCAGTGCCTCCACTGCCGTCTGATGTGGGCCACTGCAATGTTCCAGGAGGGCCTGTGGATGCATCAGACATGGGAACTGTGAGAATAACACTGAAGGACTGTCCATCAGACATGGGAATGGTGAAAATGACACAGGACTCTCCATCAGACATGGGAACTGTGAGAATGACACAGGACTCTCCGTCAGACATGGGAATGGTGAGATGAACACTGAAGGACTCTCCATCAGACATGGGAATGGTGAGAATGACACAGAACTCTCCAGCAGACATGGGAATGGTGAGAATAAACACAGGACTCTCCATCAGACATGGGAACTGTGAGAATGACACAGAACTCTCCAGCAGACATGGGAATGGTGAGAATAACACCGAAGGACTCTCCATCAGACATGGGAATGGTGAGAATAACACCGAAGGACTCTCCATCAGACATGGAAACTGTGAGAATAACACCGGATGACTCCATCAGACATGGGAACTGTGAGAATGACACAGGACTCTCCATCAGACATGGGAATGGTGAGAATAACACCGAAGGACTTCCATCAGACATGGGAACTGTGAGAATAAGACAGAAGGACTCTCCATCAGACATGGGAACTGTGAGAATAACGCCCAAGGACTCTCCATCAGACATGGGAATGGTGAGAATAACACTGAAGGACTCTCCATCAGACATGGGAACTGTGAGAATAACACCGAAGGACTGTCCATCAGACATGGGAACTGTGAGAATAACACCGAAGGACTGTCCATCAGACATGGGAACTGTGAGAATAACACTGAAGGACTCTCCATCAGACATGGGAACTGTGAGAATAACACTGAAGGACTGTCCATCAGACATGGGAATGGTGAGAATAACACCGAAGGACTCTCCATCAGACATGGGAACTGTGAGAATGACACAGGACTCTCCATCAGACATGGGAATGGTGAGAATAACACCGAAGGACTCTCTATCAGACATGGGAACTGTGAGAATGACACAGGACTCTCCATCAGACATGGGAATGGTGAGAGTAACACCGAAGGACTCTCCATCAGACATGGGAACTGTGAGAATAAGACAGAAGGACTCTCCATCAGACATGGGAACTGTGAGAATAACACCGAAGGACTCTCCATCAGACATGGGAACTGTGAGAATAACACCGAAGGACTGTCCATCAGACATGGGAACTGTGAGAATAACACCGAAGGACTGTCCATCAGACATGGGAACTGTGAGAATAACACCGAAAGAACTCTCCATCAGACATGGGAACTGTGAGAATAACACCGAAGGACTGTCCATCAGACATGGGAATGGTGAGAATAACACTGAAGGACTCTCCATCAGACATGGGAACTGTGAGAATAACACCGAAGGACTCTCCATCAGACATGGGAACTGTGAGAATAACACTGAAGGACTGTCCATCAGACATGGGAATGGTGAGAATAACACCGAAGGACTCTCCATCAGACATGGGAACTGTGAGAATAACACTGAAGGACTCTCCATCAGACATGGGAACTGTGAGAATAACACCAAAGGACTCGCCATCAGACATGGGAATGGTGAGATGAACACCAGTAGACTTTCCATTTGGATGCATTAGACATGGGAACTGTGAGTAGAACTCCAGAGGACTCTCCAACTGGATGCGTCAGACATGGACACTATGAGATGAACTGCAGATGACTCTCCAACTGAACGTGTCAGACATGGACACTATGAGATGAACTGCAGATGACTCTCCAACTGAAGGTGTCAGACATGAACACTATGAGATGAACTGCAGATGACTCTCCAACTGGATGCGTCAGACTGTGTGAAGAACACCGGGGTACAGACTGAAGACCACACTTAACTCCTCTGTCTACTCTGCTGAGCCCCCCCCCCCCTTCCTTCTCTCTCTTGCTCTGTGTGTGTGTGTGTGCGTGTCAAACGATTTAGAAGGCACCGCAAAAGCATGATCTGGTTGTCCTCTATAACAAAAAATATGGCAAGAGTGAGTGTTCTTTCCAAAATCTATTATTTGCTCTGGAAAGATATGCACATTGAATGTTTCCGCGTTTACCAGAAAATAAGTTCTTAGGATTAGTGATATGGAGAGTAGCAAAAAAAGTAAAATAATTGATACTTTTAACGCCTTGGCATATTTGATACTAAAAGATGTCCTATAGTGACAGAACCATTCAATGGGAACGTTAGGTAACACGTGCTTAATTGTCTTGAAACAACACCCATGGACACTTTTAAAGGTTTCGATCATGGAATTCCTCATACTTCAATCGGTCTGTAACACCCATGGACACTTTTAAAGGTTTCGATCATGGAATTCCTCATACTTCAATCGGTCTGTTTAAAACTACTCCATAAAGTACGACGCTCAGACTAATGATTTGTTTGACTCACCACTTTGACTTCACAAGGGGAGTATTGTGCATGTTTATGTCTGTACCTTTTTTTTGTTTGTCGCTGAGGAAGGCATTTTGCCGAAAATTTCTTGTCCTGTTTTGTGTCGTGCAATAAATCGTCGTTACTTCACACTTTGTTTTGTGTGCTCTTCTGCTTTTTTGTCGTGTTTCAGTAACACCGCAGTTTGTTTCATTTGCTGTTTGGTAGGTATTTTTTATTGTGCATTTTCAATAAGAATTGTACAAATTTGAAAGAAAAACTAGTATTATTCCGCCGGACAAAAAGGACAAACAAATTCCAAGACAAAACACGACGCGTTTCGTCGTGTTTGGTCTTCTTCAGGCAAGATAATAACCAACCAACATTCAGGACAAGGAAAACGAAGAACGAGCAATCCCTTCTCTTTTCAAACTGGGCGCAACATGGACGTTGAATGAAAACGAGGCTCAGAATTGTACGATTTGATTTTTTTCTTCTTCAGATTTGGCCAAAGACCACATTACCATATTGTAGGCATGAGATGAGTCCAGGACAAAGGTTAAGTTAGGATCAAGTCAAAGGTTAAAGTCCCATAGCGTGTGTTAGCAAAACCGGCCTTGAATCTTTATTCATCGTCCGTGGATCCCAGCACTTAGGAAAGCAGAGCCGAGCCATAGATGTAACACAGCCATATATCTTTTTTCCCTGTCCACCGCCGCCTCTGCAACTCCCGCCTTGTACTCGGGCCCAACCTAGATAATAATGTGAACGCGCACGTCACAAGACTAACGGCCCACAGTTAGGTAATGGACCCCACTCCATCATGATTACGTTGATTTACAACAGCCGTCTTCCACAAGGCAAGGGGTAGTAAATCTTCAGGGGGAAAAAAAAGATCGATTTGCCCAAGACTGGGCATTCTGGAAGGGAACGGATTTTTAATGTTCTGTTCCTGGCAGCCAGAAAGAATTCCAGCGGAGACAGAGGTACCAGACAGGGGTCTAGTGAAATGAGAAGTTGATGAGTGCTAGATCTGAAGTGGCCTCGGTAGAGGACTTTTTTCAGTCAACGCTGAAATCGAAAGCAACTCTCTCTCTCTTAGTTTTATTGAAGGGAATCACACTTTAAAACTTTCAGACTGTGATCAGTACGTGCGTGGACTTAGGGAACAGAACAAGTGCATGGAATTAGTCATTCGCATCGTCTCAAGACTAGGAATAACATTTCTTCAGAACGGCCGCTCACATAGCTGTCATGGCGTTGCTCAGGCATGCGCACTGAGGTGAACTGGAAGTGAGGTCATAGGCCTAACTCAACGCTTCTCGTCATGACTTTAAGGGAAAATTCGGAATCGCCTTACACCACTTCTGACGAGTCCGGCACTTTTTTCTTTCTTTCTTTCTCTCTTTTATTTTTCTCTTTTTGTATGTTTGTTTCCCTTTTCTTTCTTTCTCCTTTTTTTGTGAGGTAGGTTTCGACGATTGTATTCCAAAAGATTCTTGAAATCAGAATCTGGACGGTGGTCTGAGTATATGTGGTCTGGTTATCCGACACAGTTCTCTCTCTCTCTCTCTCTCTCTCTCTCTCCTCTCTCTCTCTCTCTCTCTCTCTCTCTCTCTCTCTCTCTCTCTCTTCCTGGTGTCTCTCTCTCTCCTGGTCTCTCTCTCTCTCTCTCCTGGTCTCTCTCTCTCTCTCCTGGTCTCTCTCTCTCTCTCTCTCTCTCTCTCTCTCTCTCTCTCTCTCTCTCTCTCCTCTCTCTCTCTCTCTGTGTTTGTGTGTGTGTGTGTGTGTGTGTGTGTGTGTGTGTGTGTGTGTATGTCGCGTCTGTCTCTCTGTCTCTCTGTCTGTGGATCTATACAGTCGAGTCCTCTTCCCCTTTGCCGATTGTAAATTTGACGTGTGGGTTTTAAAAGTTCTGACGGGGATACCAATCGGGTCATTTGGTCAGCTGCCAGACTAATGGTACAAGCAAGCAATAGAAAAGCTGGGCGTTTCGACAAGTGAGGACTTCGACAGACAGGCTGATCTCAAAGTACAATGACTGCAGGCGGAAAGCGGAACATAAAAACACAAACAGAATTCATGAGCCGCTAAACGAAGGAAGAAACAACGTACAGAACAAACAACGCGTTTGGCCCTGTTGGGTCTTCTTCAGGCAGGACAGTTAACACTCAAAACGATGGAAACAAAAGACGAACAATCACTTCTCTCTTCGCAGTGGGCGCAAAAATGCAGCGTGGGTGAAAAGCTAAACCATCACAGAATGGAACTGACGAGACGAAGGAAGAGGTTGGAGGGCTGAAGATGGAGGTTGATGCCAAATAGGCAGCGGGTCCCCAAACCCGTCACTGTGCACTTCAACCATCCCCAGTACAGCATCAGTCATGTCAACTCCTGGCGCTCTGGCAATCACAGAGTGACAGTGACAACTCTGAGCGCACCATGCAAGAATCCTATCGTGTTGCCAGACTGGGGACGCACTGCCCACGTGGCCTCAACCAAAGAAATAGCATGTACCTATCCACCTCCCACAGCTCTGGCCCACAGTACTCTCCACAGACATTGCCACACTTCCTATTGTTTACTTCATGCACATGGTACAGCTGTTTCTCTCTTCTCTCCTGCCTTTACTATCATTCATTTGATTCATCACACATGGTACAGCTGTTTCTCTCTTCTCTCCTGCCTTTACTATCATTCATTTGATTCATCAATTGATTTTGTACTTAGTTATCTATTCGCTCTCTTTGCTCCCCCCGATTTTCTTTCAAAGACACATGCTTCTTCTTTTACATCATTTTCTTTCTTTCATTCTTTCTTCCTTCTTTCTTTTTGCTACATATAGTTTTACTTTACCAGCTGGGATGCCTGTAAAAGCCTAGGAGCACAATATTCAAACCAGTTGTTTTTTTTAATCCTAGCTAAATTCAAGATTGAATTTTTCAAAGCAAGCTTCTGCCTTTTATTTCAATGAGCTGTGCACGGTCCAAGTTGTGTATGTTATGATGATTTCAGTGTTTGGTCACTGTGAGAGCACCTACCGGAGGAGTGTGGAGATCAGGTCACTGTGAGAGCACCTACCGGAGGAGTGTGGAGATCAGGTCACTGTGAGACCACCTACCGGAGGAGTGTGGAGATCAGGTCACTGTGAGACCACCTACCGGAGGAGTGTGGAGATCAGGTCACTGTGAGACCACCTACCGGAGGAGTGTGGAGATCAGGTCACTGTGAGAGCACCTACTGGAGGAGTGTGGAGATCAGGTCACTGTGAGACCACCTACCGGAGGAGTGTGGAGATCAGGTCACTGTGAGAGCACCTACTGGAGGAGTGTGGAGATCAGGTCACTGTGAGACCACCTACCGGAGGAGTGTGGAGATCAGGTCACTGTGAGAGCACCTACCGGAGGAGTGTGGAGATCAGGTCACTGTGAGACCACCTACCGGAGGAGTGTGGAGATCAGGTCACTGTGAGACCACCTACCGGAGGAGTGTGGAGATCAGGTCACTGTGAGAGCACCTACTGGAGGAGTGTGGAGATCAGGTCACTGTGAGACCACCTACCGGAGGAGTGTGGAGATCAGGTCACTGTGAGACCACCTACCGGAGGAGTGCGGAGAACAGGTCACTGTGAGACCACGCAACACGGGAGGCTTTAAGATCAAGTCACTGTCAGGAAAACCAACTGAGCAGACTCTGTAATCGACTTCACTGTAAGGACGCCCAACTGTAAAGGCTCTGTAAATGACTTCACTATAAGGACACCCAACTGTAAAGGCTCTGCAAATGACTTCACTGTAAGGACACCCAACTGTAAAGGCTCTGTAAATGACTTCACTGTATGGACGCCCAACTGTAAAGGCTCTGTAAATGACTTCACTATAAGGACACCCAACTATAAAGGCTCTGTAAATGACTTCACTCTAAGGACGCCCAAGTGTAAAGGCTCTGTAAATGACTTCACTATAAGGACACCCAACTGTAATGGCTCTGTAAATGACTTCACTGTATGGACGCCCAACTGTAAAGGCTCTGTAAATGACTTCACTGTGATGACGCCCAACTGTATAGGTTTTGTAAAAATGACTTCACTGTGAGGACACCCAACTGTATAGGCTCTGTAAATGACTTCACTGTAAGGACGCCCAACTGAGCAGACTGTAATTGACTTCACTGTAAGGACGCCCAACTGAAAAGACTGTAATTGACTTCACTGTAAGGACGCCCAACTGAAAAGACTGTAATTTACTTCACTGTAAGGACGCCCAAGTGTAAAGGCTCTGTAAATGACTTCACTGTAAGGACGTCCAACTGAAAAGACCCTGTAATTGACTTCACTGTAAGGACGCCCAACTGAAAAGACTGAAATTGACTTCACTGTAAGGACGCCCAACTGAAAAGACTGTAATTGACTTCACTGTAAGGACGTCCAACTAAAAAGACTGTAACTGACTTCACTGTAAGGACGCCCAACTGAAAAGACTGAAATTGACTTCACTGTAAGGACGCCCAACTGAAAAGACTGTAAATGACTTCACTGTAAGGACGCCCAATTGAAAAGACTGTAAATGACTTCACTGTAAGGATGCCCAACTGAAAAGACTATAATTGACTTACTGTAAGGACGCCCAACTGAAAAGACTGTAATTGACTTCACTGTAAGGACGCCCAAGTGTAAGGGCTGTGTAAATGACTTCACTGTAAGGACACCCAACTGTAAAGGCTCTGTAAATGACTCCACTGAAAGGACGCCCAACTGTAAAGGCTCTGTAATTGACTTCACTGTAAGGACGCCCAAGTGTAAAGGCTCTGTAAATGACTTCACTGTATGGACGCCCAAGTGTAAAGGCTCTGTAAATGACTTAACTATAAGGACATCCAACTGTAAAGGCTATGTAAATGACTTCACTGTAAGGACGCCCAACTGTAAAGGCTCTATAATTGACTTCACTGTGAGGACGCCCAACTGTAAAGGCTCTACAATTGACTTCACTGTGAGGACGCCCAACTGTAAAGGCTCTGTAAATGACTTCACTGTGAGGACACCCGACTGTAAAGGCTCTGTAATGACTTCACTGTAAGGACACCCAACTGAAAAGACTGAAATTGATTTCACTGAAAGGACGCCCAACTGAAAAGACTGAAATTGACTTCACTGTAAGGACGCCCAACTGAAAAGACTGAAATTGACTTCACTGTAAGGACGCCCAACTGAAAAGACTGTAATTGACTTCACTGTAAGGACGGCCTAAGACTGTAATTGACTTCACTGTAAGGACGTCCAACTGAAAAGACTGAAATTGACTTCACTGCAAGGACGCCCAACTGAAAAGACTGCAATTGACTTCACTGTAAGGACGCCCAACTGTAAAGACTGTAATTGACTTCACTGCAAGGACGCCCAACTGAAAAGACTGTAATTGACTTCACTGTAAGGACGCCCAACTGAAAAGACTGTAATTGACTTCACTGTAAGGACGCCCAACTGAAAAGACTGTAATTGACTTCACTGTAAGGACGCCCAACTGAAAAGACTGTATTTGACTTCACTGTAAGGACGCCCAACTGAAAAGACTGTAATTGACTTCACTGTAAGGACGCCCAACTGAAAAGACTGTAATTGACTTCACTGTAAGGACGCCCAACTGAAAAGACTGTGATTGACTTCACTGTAAGGACGCCCAACTGAAAAGACTGTAATTGACTTCACTGCAAGGACGCCCAACTGAAAAGACTGTAAATGACTACACTGTAAGGACGCCCAACTGAAAAGACTGTAATTGACTTCACTGTTAGGACGCCCAACTGAAAAGACTGAAATTGACTTCACTGTAAGGACGCCCAACTGAAAAGACTGTAAATGACTTCACTCTGAGGACGCCCAACTGAAAAGACTGTGACTGACTTCACTGTAAGGACGTCCAACTGAAAAGACTGTAATTGACTTCACTGTAAGGACGTCCAACTGAAAAGACTGTAATTGACTTCACTGCAAGAACGCCCAACACAGGAGACTTTGTTAATAGGTGATTATGACGTCACTCAACCGAAAAGGCTCTGAGGTTAGGTCTCTGTGAGGCCGTTCGGCAAAGAGTCTATGAGATTTGGTCGTTGTGAGACCACTTAACCGGCAAAGAGTCTGTGAGATTAGGTCGTTGTGAGGCCACTTAACCGGCAAAGAGTCTGTGAGATTAGGTCGTTGTGAGGCCGCTTAACCGGCAAAGAGTCTGTGAGATTAGGTCGTTGTGAGGTCACCTAACCGGCAAAGAGTCTATGAGATTAGGTCGTTGTCAGGCCACTTAACCGGCAAAGAGTCTGTGAGATTAGGTCGTTGTCAGGCCACTTAACCGGCAAAGAGTCTGTGAGATTAGATCGTTGTGAGGTCACCTAACCGGCAAAGAGACTGTAAGATTAGGTCGTTGTCAGGCCACTTAACCGGCAAAGAGTCTGTGAGATTAGGTCGTTGGGAGGCCACTTAACCGGCAAAGAGTCTGTGAGATTAGGTCGTTGTGAGGCCACTTAACCGGCAAAGAGTCTGTGATATTAGGTCGTTGTCAGGCCACTTAACCGGCAAAGAGTCTGTGAGATTAGGTCGTTGGGAGGCCACTTAACCGGCAAAGAGTCTGTGAGATTAGGTCGTTGTGAGGCCACTTAACCGGCAAAGAGTCTGTGAGATTAGGTCGTTGTGAGGTCACCTAACCGGCAAAGAGTCTGTGAGATTAGGTCGTTGGGAGGCCACTTAACCGGCAAAGAGTCTATGAGATTAGATCGTTGTGAGGCCACTTAACCGGCAAAGAGTCTGTGAGAGTAGGTCGTTGTCAGGCCACTTAACCGGCAAAGAGTCTGTGAGACTAGGTCGTTGTCAGGCCACTTAACCGGCAAAGAGTCTGTGAGATTAGGTCGTTGTGAGGCCACTTAACCGGCAAAGAGTCTGTGAGATTAGGTCGTTGTGAGGCCACTTAACCGGCAAAGAGTCTGTGAGATTAGGTCGTTGGGAGGCCACTTAACCGGCAAAGAGTCTGTGAGATTAGGTCGTTGTGAGGCCACTTAACCGGCAAAGAGTCAGTGATATTAGGTCGTTGTCAGGCCACTTAACCGCCAAAGAGTCTGTGAGATTAGGTCGTTGGGAGGCCACTTAACCGGCAAAGAGTCTGTGAGATTAGGTCGTTGGGAGGCCACTTAACCGGCAAAGAGTCAGTAATATTAGGTCGTTGTCAGGCCACTTAACCGGCAAAGAGTCTGTGAGATTAGGTCGTTGGGAGGCCACTTAACCGGCAAAGAGTCTGTGAGATTAGGTCGTTGGGAGGCCACCTAACCGGCAAAGAGTCTGTGAGATTAGATCGTTGTGAGGTCACCTAACCGGCAAAGAGTCTGTGAGATTAGGTCGTTGGGAGGCCAATTAACAGAGGAAGGTTTGGCACCAGGCCTCTGAAAGGTCGCCCAACAGACGAGTCTTTGAGATACTGCCACTGACAGCTAACCCAAGAGAGGAGGCTTTGAAATGAGTTCGTTGTAAGGCCACCCGGCGGATTAATCTCTTAGACCAGGTCATGGAAAAGCTACCAAACAGAGGTGGCTGTGAGACTGGGCCACCATGGGGCCACCATGCAGAGGAGGCCCTGAAATGAGGCCACCGCAGTTCACCAACGACAGAAGAGTTTACATCAGTTGTGCCGTCAGCTCAAATCAAGGTTCACATGATTTTGCAAGGAAAGGATACTGTAACATCATATAAATGCGTTTGGTGAATAAAGCGATGTAACTGCATATGGTCATGGACGGAACTATATTAAACTGCGTTGTCTTATTGTGACTGCAATGAGTGGCAGGCAATCGATGTAAGATACCAGTTTCCCCCCCACCCCAATTCATTATTGTTATTACTTTTAATTTGCCTTTGGAGCACAACACACACACACACACACACACACACACACACACACACACACAGATGCACACGCGCGCGCATGCACAAGCACACAGAGAGAGAGAGAGAGAGAGAGAGAGAGAGAGAGAGAGAGAGAGAGAGAGAGAGAGAGAGAGAGAGATGTAGGCCTATTACTCTCTCGCAGTATCAAAACCAATAGAAATTACACTGACAAGAAACAACAAAGAAACACGTGGAGATCGAAGCGATACAAGTTCAACAAATACAACAAGACCACCAGACCACACAGTGGAGCATCACACTTTATTGACCACCACCAAAAAAAAGCACAACGGTATCTCTCAAACAGCATATAAAAGCAAATGACACACTGAAAACAAGACTGGAATCATTTAGTTAGAAGGAACTTGAAACTGGAACGCAAGAAGCCCCAGTCACAACGAGGACAATGCATGCAAGAGTCAGCAAGATGGCGGCAGGAAGTGACGTCAGTGTCATGGCGGCGTTGCATCCGTCAGTGTAGCAGGTGTGGAAACAGACATGGATCCGCAGGCCATCAATATCTGTCATCTCACATTGACGCTTCTCCACGTGACTGCACGCGCGGAACACGAAGCCATCTGTCTCAACACAGGTCAAAGGGTACGCTTCCGTTACAAAGATGATTAAGCTCGATTGTGATCAGACAAACAAGAAAACCAATTTGAACAAAGATGTGGATACTATTGACATGAAAAAGCTAAGAAAATGGTGCACTGTGGTGGATATGCTTACAACTTCAAGAAAAATGAAGCAAAAACTAAAACTAAAACTAAAACAACACAAAAAACGCGAAGAAGAAGAAGAAGAAGAAGTAGAAGAAGAAGAAGAAGAAAATGAGCAACAACAACAACAACAACAACAACACACATACATAAACACACGCGCGCGCGCACGATTCGGCTCGCAGTTCTCATTCATCTATCACACACACAGAGAACAGGCACACAAAACAAACGTCATGTTGAACTTTTCTCCATAACTGCAAGTTTCCAGATATATACGCACACCTACCACGTTTTACATGTTCGTGCTTTTTTGTGCATTACATTTCTTTGTCATAGTACTCTCTCTCTCTCTCTCTCTCACTCTCTCTCACTCTCTCTCTCTCTCTCTCTCTCTCTCAACGGATATACGAAATGTCCTAATTAGGCTGCTATGGCTGCTACCAATGACAACGTTCAGCTGTAATTATCATCCCGCACATTGAATGGCCTGGTGGCGTTAACGCTCTCATCCGGAAGGATTACCTTTGACATGAATCCCACGGTTACCCGTATTTAGCTTTGTCTGCGTTGTTTGAGTCACAGTGCTCGAGTTATAAAAAAAAATTAGCAAAACGAACAAACAAGCATAAAAAACCCTGTCAGACACCGTCTCTCCTCCCCCCCCCCCCCCCCCATGCCCCCTCATTCCCTTGGAAAAAAATATCTTTGACAGTCTGTGATAATGCTAAGGTCCGTTTGTACTTTTCTTTTGCGGTTGCTGCTCAGTGTGGAAAGAGAAAATCACACGCTAACAAGAAAGTGTGAGTACAAGACTTTCTCATTTCACCAGACAGATGATGCTTTTTTTTCGAAACGACAAAAAAAAAAAAAAAAAAAAAAAAAAAAGGAAAAAAAGGATGACATGATCTCCGAATACGAACATAAACAGAAACATCAGACACAGAAATGGAATAGGTCAAACTGCTAATTAAAACAAAAAAAAAGATTACGGAGCAACAAAACAACAATGCGCGCATGCACCACACCAACACACACCACACACACACACACACACACACACACACACACACACACACACACACACACACACACACACATATCGCGTGCTCGCGTCCGCTCTAGCAAAGAAATCGATGTAAGTTCTGAGTTTCAAGTACAAAAACAAACAAGAAAAAAAAAGCAAGCTAACAAACTCGTTAAAAAAACGGACACAGCACAAAAAAACTGAGAGGAAAATATCTTACAGTGCAGGTAAACAACAGATCGATTCTATATTGATATATGTACGACACATCTGTGTCCTTCAGGGCTTTCTGTGTGGTCGCCTGGGCTCTAAACAACAGATCGATTCTATATTGATATATGTACGACACATCAGTGTCCTTCAGGGCTTTCTGTGTGGTCGCCTGGGCTCTAAACAACAGATCGATTCTATATTGATATATGTACGACACATCTGTGTCCTTCAGGGCTTTCTGTGTGGTCGCCTGGGCTCTAAACAACAGATCGATTCTATATTGATATATGTACGACACATCTGTGTCCTTCGGGGGTTTTTGTGTGGTCCCCGGGGCTCAAAACAACAATCGATTTATTTGATATATTAGACACATTTTTGGGTCCTTCGGGTTTTCTGTGGCCCTGGGCTCTAAAAACAGATCGATTCTATATTTATATGTCGACACATCTGTGTCCTTCGGGGGTTTCTGTGGCCCGCCGGGGCCTTAAAAAAAGATCTTTCTATTTGTATATGACGAACACGTGCCCTTTCGGGGTTTCGTTGGTCGCCTGGGCTTAAACAACAGATCGATTCTAATTGATAATGTACGACACCGTGCCCTTGGGGGCTTTCTGTGTGGTGCCTGGCTCTAAAAAACAGATCGTTTAATTGAATATGTACGACACATCTGTGTTTCGGGCTTTCTGTGTGGCCCGCCTGGCTCTAAACAACAGATCGATTCTATATTGAATATGTAGGACACATCGGCCCCTTCAGGGTTTCGTGGGGTCGCCGGGGCTCTAAACAACAGACGATTCTTATTGATATATTGAAACATCTGTGTTTTTCAGGCTTTCTGTGTGGTCCCTGGCTCAAACAACAGATCGATTCTTATTGATATATGTCGAACATCTTGCCTAGGGGTTTTCTTTGGTCGCCTGGCTCTAA
Organism: Conus ventricosus; assembly: GCA_018398815.1. Classification (NCBI taxonomy): domain Eukaryota; kingdom Metazoa; phylum Mollusca; class Gastropoda; order Neogastropoda; family Conidae; genus Conus; species Conus ventricosus. The sequence continues at coordinate 8,200,023 of CM031595.1, forward strand.
CAACAGATCATTCTATTTGAAATGTACGACACTTGTGTCCTTCGGGGCTTTCTGTGTGGTCCCTGGCTCTAAAAAACAACGATTCTATTTTGATATATGTACGACACATTTTGGTCCTTCGGGCTTTCTGTGTGGTGCCGGGGCCTAAACAACAGATCGATTCTATATGATAATTACGCACTCGTGTCCAAAGGGGTTCTATGAATCGCCGGGCCCCGGGTATAATACATGGTTGGCGTATTTTTGTTTCCCTGCATTGTTTCCCCTTTCACTATTTTTTAACAGATAACACTGACACAGAAAATTTTAGGGCCAAATGAACGCAGCGTTCAAAATGAAACAGAACCATTAGGGCCAAAATGAACTAGGTTCAAAGACGCAACAAAACCTTTAGGGCCCAAAAATGAACGGCGTTCAAAGACTAAAACAGAACCATTATGGCCCCAAAAAAAACGTACTTTAAAAGACTGCAACGACCATTAGGGCCAAAATGACGTAGCGTCAAAGACTAAAACAAAACAATTGTGGCCAAAAGAACTAGCGTTGAAAGACTGAAACAAAAATTAGGCCAAAATGAAGTAGCGTTCAAAGACTGCAACAGAACCATTAGGGCCCAAAATGAACGTAGCGTTCAAAGACCTGAAACAAACCATTATGGCCAAAATGAACGTACCCGCAAAACGCAACAGAGCATTAGGGCCCAAAATAAGTACTTTCAAAACTGAAACAAAACAAATAGGCCAAAATGAACATGCTTCAAAGATAAAAACGAAAAAATTTGGGGGCCAAAAAATAGTAGCGTTCAAAACTGAAACCGAACAATTTGGCCAAAAGAACGTAGCGTTAAAAGACTGAAACAGAACAATTATGGCCAAAATGAACGAAGTCAAAGACTAAACAGAACAATTGGGGCCAAATGAACATAGAGTTCAAAGCTGGAAACAAAATTAGGCCAAAATAACTTTGCGTTCAAAGCCTGAAACAGAACCATTATGGCCAAAATAAAAGTAGCTTTTCAAAAACTGAAAAAACCATTATGGCCAAAATGCGTGCGTTCGAAGCGAAACAGAAAAAATTTAGGGCCAAAAGGGGAAACGTAGCGTTCAAAGACTGAAAACAGACAATTAGGGCCCAAAAAAGAACGAGCTTTAAAAGACTGAAACAAACAATTATGGCCAAAAAATGAACTAGCGTTCAAAGACTGAAACAAATTTTTGTGGCCAAAAAAAAATGTAGGTTCAAAGATGAAACCGAACCTTTGTAGCCAAAATGAACGTGCGTTCAAGACTGCAACAAACAATTAGGGCCAAAAATGAATGGGGCGTTCAAAGACGAAACAAAACAATTGTGGCCAAAAAATGAACATAGGTTCAAAGACTGAAACAGAAAATTTGGCCAAAATGAACGTTTCAAACTAAAACAGAACCATTTTTCCAAAATAACGTTGCTTCAAAGACTGCAACAGAACATTAGGCCAAAAAAAACGTACGTTCAAAGACTGAAACAGAACAATTATGGCCAAATAACGTAGCGTTAAAAGACGCAACAAAACCCATAGGCCAAAAGAACACTTTCAAAGATGAAACAAACAATTAGGCCCAAAAATGAACGTAGCTTTTCAAAGACTGAAACAGAAAAATTGGGGCCCAAAAAAAAAAAGTACGTTCAAAGAGAAACCGAACCTTGTGGCCCAAAAAAGAACGAGCGTTCCAAAAGACTGCAAAAAAAATTTTAGGGCCCAAAAATAAAAGGGAAGTTCAAAGATGAAACAGAAAAATTGGGCTAAAATGAACAAAGCGTTCAAAGACTAAAACGAACTTATGGCCAAAAGAACAAGCTTTTCAAAGACTGAAACAGAACCATTATGGCCAAAATGAACAAAAGCGTTCAAAGACTGCAAAAAACCATTAGGGCCCAAAAAACGTAGCTTTCAAAGATGAAACAGAACCATAGGGCCAAAAGACGAGCGTTCAAAAGACTGCAAAAAGAACAATTTTGCCAAAATAAAGGGGCCCCCCCCCCCCCCCCCCCCCCCCCCCCCCCCCTTTTTAGCGTTTCAAAGACTGAAAAACGAACAAATAGGGCCCAAAAAATGACGACGTTCAAAGACTGAAACAAACCTTAGGGCCAAAATAACTTTGCGTTCAAAACGAAACAGAACCTTTTTGGGCCAAAAAAGAACGAGCGTTCAAAGATAAAACAAAACCATTATCCCAAAATGAACGTAGCTTCAAAGACTTAACAAAACCCATTAGGGCCAAAATGAACTACGTTCAAAGACTGAAACAGAACCATTATGGCCCAAAAATAAACATAGCTTTTCAAAAACGAAACAGAACCAGAGAGACAGCAGTCGGAACCAGCTAATAATGACTATCCCCGGGGGACGACATTCTCTAGCCAGGTTCCCTCCGAAAGGCAGGGGGCGACGTGTTTCAACGACTTTTAAAAAAACAGCAGGAAAACAAAAACAACAACAAAAAAACAACAAGAAAAAAAAACAAAAAACAAAAAAGAAATACGGGAGTTTACAAAAAAGTTTGTGGACAACTGACGTTAAAATGGGGGCCCTACTAAAGGAAAGTACGTCCAAAAGAACAAAACGCTCCCTTCAAGGGGATGGGTTTGCTGAGGGAATCAAAGTCGACAACCAACAACAAAAAAAGAACAAAAAAAACAAAAAAGAAAAAAAAAAAAAAAAACAACTGGAGCCCCAAAAAGGGAGACTGATCCGCTTTGGGCCAATAGAACCTAAAAATTTTCCGACCAGAAATTTGACAGGGGAATTCGGATTTTTTAAGCCTGGACACTGTAAGAAGTGAAACTAAAACGACCGCTTTGGGGACAAACAGAAACAGATTTTCTCCCATGACCACTGATAACGAAACAACAGTGATGTTTAGAGCATTAAAACTTTCGAACTGTGCAATGTAACCTCTGTAAGGGTCAAGTGGTTTTAGGCTCCTGCGTGAAAATTAGCAAAAAAAAAATGTCTAGTCTAATCTTTACAAAAATTTTTAAATTTTTTCCCGCAAACATGAAAAAAAAAAAAAACGAATCACAAAAAAAAACTATGCGTTTGACCCATCTTGTGTTTTGCCCCTCTTGCACCCAATTCGTCGATAAGTGATTGCTCGGGCTTTATTTTCGTTGTCTTGAGTGTTGTTTTTTCGTGCTTGAAGAAGACCAGGAGGTGAAACGCCCGTGTTTTTTCTTTTGATTCGTTTGTTCGTGTTTTTGTAGGATACGGGACTTCATTTGTTTTAAAAAGGTTTATTTCCCGGTTTTTTTCTTGTGATCGTTTGTTTTGTGTTTTTGTAGGGGTACGGACTTCTTTTATTTAAAGGTTTATTTTGCTTTCTGCCTCAGTCGCCTCTTCTGGAAAAAAGTCTAGTCTGTCAAACCCGTCCCAAATACAGCCCCAAAACTCAATGCTGCGTCTATCCCGTCCAAATACAGCCCAAAGCTCAATGTCTTCTGTCTATCCCTGTCCAATACAGCCCAAAACTCAAAGTCTAGTCTGTTATCCCGTCCAAATACAGCCCAAAACCCATTCTGTCTTCTTCCCCGCCAAATAACCCAAGCTCATGTTTTGTCTTCTGCCCCTTTTCCAAAAAACAGCCCCCTCTCAATGTCTAGTCTGTCATCCCTGTCCAAACACAGCCCAAAAACTCCCTGTCTAGTCCTTCTACCCCTGTCCAAAAGCCCCCCCGCCCAAAGCCCATGTCTATCTGTCTATCCCCGTCCAAATACGCCCAAAGCTCCATGTCAGTCTGTCCAACCCTGTTCAAAATACACCCAAAGCTCCATGTCTATCTGTCTATCCCCCGTCCAAATACAGCCCAAAACTCCCCTGTCATCTGTCTATCCCGTCCCAAAAACAGCCCCCCCCCAACCCAGATGTGTCCCCGTCCAAAATCAGCCCCAAGGGTCCAGCAGTCGTTATCCCTTCCCAAAAACAGCCCCAAACTCAATGTCTAGTCTTCATCCCTGTCCAAAAACACCCAAAGCTCAATGCTAGTCTGTCTTCCCTTTCCAAAACACCCAAAACTAATGCCTAGTCTGTCTATCCCTGTCCCCAAAACGCCCAAAACTAAAAGTAGTCTGTCTATCCCTGTCCAAGGGACAGCCCAAAGATCAATGTCAGTCTGTTATCCCGTCCAAATACAGCCCCAAGCTCCTGCTAGTCGTTATCCCTGTCCAAATCATCCCAAAAAGCTCCCCTGTCTAGTCGTCTATCCCCGTCCAAATACAGCCCAAACTCAATGTCGTCTGTCTTCCTGTCCAAATACAGCCCCAAAACTCAAGTCTAGTCTGTTATCCCGCCAAACACAGCCCAAAGTCCATGTTAGGGCGTCTACCCCTTCCAAAAGCAGCCCAAAGCCCTGTCTAGTCTGCATCCCTTTTCCCAAAAACAGCCAAGCTCCATGTTAGTCTGTCCATCCCCGTTCAAATACACCCAAAGCTCCCTGTCGTCTGTTACCCCGTCCAAATACAGCCCAAAGCTCCTGTCTATCTTCTATCCCTGTCCAAAAACCCCAAAACTCCAGTGTGTCCTTCCAAAAAAAAGCCCAAACTCCATGTCTGGGCTGTCACCCTGCCAAATACAGCCCAAAGCCAATGTCTAGTCGCTACCCTGGCCAAAACAGCCAAAGCTCAAAGCTAGCTGTCGTCCCGTCCAAAAACAGCCCAAAGCTCAAAGCCATCGTCTTTTCCCGTCCAAAACGCCCAAAACTCCATTCTGTCTGTCTATCCCCGTCCCAGGGACACCCAAGATCAATGCTAGTCTGTCTATCCCCGTCCAAAAACGCCCAACGCTCCATGTCTAGTCTGTCTATCCCTGTCCAAAAACATCCAAAACTCATGTCTTCTGTCTATCCCCCCGTCCAAGGGAAAAGCCCAAAACTCCAGATGATCCCTTTTCCCAAAAACAGCCCAAAACTCAATTCTAGTCTGTCTACCCTGTCCAAATACAGCCCAAAAACTCAATGTCAGTTGTCTACCTGTCCAAATGCAGCCCAAAACCAAAGTCTAGTCGTCTGTCCCTGTCCAAAACCCCAAGTCAAGCCTAGCTGTCTATCCCTGTCCAAAAACACCCAAGCCCATGTCTAGTCTTCTATCCCCTTCCCCAAAGGGACCCCAAAGTCAAAGTCTAGTCGTCTATCCCCGTCCAAATACAGCCCCAAAACTCCTGTCTAGTTGTCTATCCCTGTCCAAATACAGCCAAAGCTCAATGTCTAGTCTGTCATCCCGTCCAAGGTAAAAAACCCAAAGCCCAGAGTATCCCTTCCAAATACAGCCCAAAGCTCAAAGCCTAGCTGTCTATCCCTGTCCAATACAGCCCAAAGCTCCAAGTATCCCTGTCCCCAAAAACAGCCCAAAATCCAGATGCATCCTGTCCAAAAAACAGCCCAAAACTCCAATGTGGGGGGAGGACCCCCCAAAGCCCCGACGTGGGGGTAGGTACCTTTCCAAAAGCTAAGACGTGGGGGTGAGGTCCCCCAAAAGCTCCAGAGTGGGGTTGAGGTGCCTCCCAAAGCCCAACGTGGGGGGGAGGGAACTCCCCAAAACCCAGACTGGGGGTGAGGGACCTCCCAAAGCTCCGACTGGGGGTGAGGTACCCCCAAAGTCCAGACGTGGGGGTGAGGTACCTCCCAAAGCTCCAACGTGGGGGGGAGGTACCTCCCCCAAAATCCGACGTGGGGGGGAGGGACCCCCCAAGCTCCAATGTGGGGGTGAGGAATCCCCAAAACTCCGACGTGGGGGGGGGGTACCTCCCAAAGCTTCAGTTGGGGGGGAGGTACCCCCCAAAGCCAAAACGTGGGGGTGAGGTACCTCCCAAAGCTCCAGACTGGGGGTGAGGTACCTCCCCCAAAGCTCCAGACGGGGGGGATCCTCCCAAAACCCAGATGTGGGGGGGGAGGTACCTCCCAAAGCTCAGACGTGGGGTGGGTACCTCCCCAAAACCCAACGTGGGGGGGAGGTACCTCCCAAATCCCGACGTGGGGGGGAGGTCTTCCCAAAACTCCAGACGGGGGGGAGGTACCTCCCCAAAAATCCAGATGTGGGGGTAGGTACCTCCAAAACCCAGACGTGGGGGTGAGGGTCCCCCCCAAAGCCCAGACGGGGGGGAGGTACCCCCAAAGCCCAGACGGGGGTGAGGGACCTCCCAAGCCCAGGGCGTGGGGGGAGGTACCTCCCCCCAAACTCCGATGGGGGTGAGGACCCCCCAAAGCTCCAGACGGGGGGTGAGGGACCCCCAAAACTCCAAAGTGGGGGGGAGGGACCTCCCAAACTCCCAAAGGGGGGGAGGACCTCCCAAAGCTCCAGACTGGGGGGAGGTACCTCCCCCAAACTCCAAGTGGGGGGGAGGTACCTCCCAAAGCTCCAAAATGGGGGTGAGGGACCCCCAAAGCTCCCCGTGGGGTGAGGACCTCCCAAAGCTCCAGACGTGGGGGGGAGATACCCCCAAGCTCCAATGTGGGGGTGAGGTACCTAAAGAAAAAGGGGGGTTGAGGTATAAAGTAAAACGTGGGGGGGAGGGGCCTCCCTGCCAAGACTGGGGGGTAAACCTAAATCCAGACTGGGGGGGGGTACCTCCCCAAAACCCCGACGTGGGGTGAGGACCTCCCCAAGCCCAATTTGGGGGGGAGGATCCCCCAAAACCCAGACTGGGGGGAGGGGACCTCCCAAGCTACAGAGTTGGGGAGGTACCTCCCAATCCCAACGTGGGGGTGAGATGCCTCCCCAAAGCTCCCAAAGGAGGGTGAGGACCTCCCCCAAAACCTCCAACGTGTGGGGGAGGTACCCCCCAAAACTCCAAGGGGGTGAGTACCTCCCAAAGCTCCAGACTGGGGTGAGGTACCCCCAAAGTCCAGACGTGGGGGGAGGTACCCCCAAAGCTCCAGACGTGGGGGGGGGGTCCTCCCAAAGCTCCAGACTGGGGTGAGGGACCCCCCAAACTCCCGACGTGGGGGTTTCGGGACCTCCCAAACTTTTAGATGGGGGGTGAGTACCTCCCAAACTCCGACGTGGGGGAGTCCTCCCAAAACTCCAACGTGGGTGTGAGGTACCTCCCAAAGCTCCAGACGTGGGGGTGAGGTACCCCCCAAAGCTCCAGATTTGGGGGGGAGGTACCTCCCAAAACCCCGACGTGGGGGGAGGGGACCCCCCAAAGCTCCAGATGTGGGGTGAGGTACCTTTCCAAAGCTCCGACGTGGGGGTGAGGGACCCCCAAAAACTCCCCACTGGGGGTGAGGGACCTCCCCAAGCTCCAGATTGGGGGTGGGTACCTCCCCAAACCCAGACGTGGGGGGGGGTACCTCCCAAAGTCCAGACGGGGGGGTGGGTACCTCCCAAGCTCCAACGTGGGGGTGAGGGACCTCCCAAAAACTCCAAAGGGGGGGGAGGTACCCCCCAAAACTCCGATGTGGGGGTGAGGTACCCCCCAAAGCTCCAAGTGGGGGGTGGTACCCCCAAAGTCCAGACGGGGGGGGAGGACTCCCAAAGCTCCAGAAAAGTCGGGGGGAGGTACCCCCCAAAACTCCAGACGGGGGGGGAGGGGACCTCCCAAAGCTCCAGACGGGGGGGGAGGTGAAACCCAAAGCTCCAGAGGGGGGTGAGGTACCCCCAAAGCTCCAAAGTGGGGATGAGGGACCTCCCCCAAAACTCCAGAGTGGGGGTGAGACCTCCCAAAAACCCAGCGTGGGGGGAGGTACCTCCCAAAGCTCCAGGTGGGGGGAGGTACCTCCCAAAGCTCCAGACGGTGGGGGAGGTCCCCCCAAAAACTACAGACTGGGGGGGAGGTACCTCCCCCAAACTCCAGATGGGGGGGGGGTAACCTCCCCCCGCTCCAGACGTGGGGGGGCGGACCTCCCAAAACTTCAGATGTGGGGGGAGGTACCTCCCAAAGCTCCAAGTGGGGGGTGAGGGGACCTCCCAAACTCCGACTGGGGGAGGTACCCCCCAAAAATCCAGACGGGGGGTAGGACCCCCAAACCCAATTTTGGGGGGGGGGTACCTCCCAAAGGCTCCAGAGTGGGGGGGAGGGGCCTCCCAAAGCTCCAGACGTGGGGGTGAGGCCTCCCCCAAACTCCGCGTGGGGGGAGTACCTCCCAAAGCTCCAGATGGGGGGTGAGGTCCCCCAAAGCTCAACGTGGGGGTAGGTCCTCCCAAAACTCCAGACGGGGGGGTGAGGTACCTCCCCAAACTCCAGACTGGGGGTAGATACCTCCCCAAAACTCCCGACGGGGGGGAGGGGGACCTCCCCCAGCTCCAGATTGGGGGGGGAGGGCCTCCCAAAGCTCCAACTGGGGGGGAGTACCTCCAAAAGCTCCGATGGGGCGGGTACCTTTCCCCAAAACTCAGATGTGGGGTGAGGGACCTCCCAAAGCTCCGATGGGGTGAGGTACCTCCTAAAGCTCCAGACGTTGGGTGAGGTACCTCCCCAAAGCCCAGACGTGGGGGTGAGGTACCCCCAAAACTCCAGACGTGGGGGTGAGGACCCCCCAAAACCCAGACTGGGGGGGAGGTACCTCCCCAAAATCCAGACGTGGGGGGGGAGGGTACCCCCAAACTCCAGATTTGGGGGGGGAGGTACCTCCCAAAGCCCAACGTGGGGGTGAAGTACCTCCCCAAAAGCCCAACGTGGGGGGGAGGGAACCCCCCAAGCCAGTTGGGGGGGGAGGGACCTCCCAAAACCCAAGTGGGGGGGTCTCCCCAAAAACTCCAGACTGGGGGGGGGTACCTCCCAAAACTCCAGATGTGGGGGTGAGGTACCTCCCCAAAAACCCAGGCCCGGGGGGGGGTACCTCCCAAAACCCGACGTGGGGGTGAGGTACCCCCAAAGCTCCAGATGGGGGGGAGGTACCTCCCAAAGCTCAACGTGGGGGTGAGGACTCCCAAAGCCCAGACGTGAGGGTGAGTACCCCCCAAACCCAGATGGGGGGTGAGGTACCCCCAAAACTCAAGACGGGGGGGGGGTACCTCCCAAAACTCCAGACGTGGGGGTGAGGGGACCTCCCCAAAACTCCCGACGTGGGGGTGAGGGCCCCCCCAAAGCTCCAGACGTGGGGGTGGGTACCCCCAAAGCTCCAGACGTGGGGGTGAGGTTTTCCCCCAAAACTCCAATGGGGGGTGAGTACCTCCCAAGCTCCAGACGTGGGGGTGAGGTACCTCCCAAAGCTAAGACTGGGGTGGGGTACCCCCCCCAAAGCTCCAACGTGGGGGTGAGTTTCCCCCCAAAGCTCCGACGGGGGGGGAGGTACCCCCAAACTCAAGAGTTGGGGGAGGTCCTCCCAAAGCTCCAGATGGGGGGTGAGGTACCCCCAAACTCCGCGTGGGGGTGAGGTACCCCCCAAAGCCCAACGGGGTGAGGGACCTCCCAAAACCCAGCTGGGGGAGGGCCTCCCAAAGTCCAACGTGGGGGTGAGGTACCTCCCAAAACTCCGATGTGGGGGTGAGGTAAACCCCCCAAAGCTCCAGCGGGGGGTGGGTACCTCCCAAAGCTCCAGACGTGGGGGGTGAGGTACCTCCCCAAAACCCAGAGTGGGGGGGAGGTACCTCCCCAAAAACCCAGACGGGGGGAAGGGACCTTTCCCAAAACTCCAGAGTGGGGGGGAGGTACCTCCCAAAATCCAGCGTGGAGGGAGGTACCTCCCCAAAACTCCCGATGTGGGGGTGAGGTACCTCCCAAAATCCAAGTGGGGGTGAGGTACCTCCCAAAGCTCCGACTGGGGGTGAGGACCTCCCAAAAACCCAGACGGGGGGTGAGGTACCCCCCCAAAAACTCCAACGTGGGGGGGGAGGGACCTCCCAAAGCTCCCAAGGGGGGGAGGTACCTCCCAAAGCTCAGACTGGGGGGAGGGACTCCCAAAACCAAATGTGGGGGGAGGTACCTCCCAAAGCCCAGACGGGGGGTGGGACCCCCAAAGCTCCAGACGTGGGGGTGAGGTACCCCCAAAGCTCCAACTGGGGGTGAGGTACCCCCAAAGCCCAACGTGGGGGTGAGGACCTCCCGCCCAGACGGGGGGTGAGGTACCTCCCAAAACTCCAGATGTGGGGGGGGGGAAAACCCCCCAAAGCTCCAGGGGTGGGGGTGTGGTACCCCCCCCCCAAAACTCCAGACGTGGGGGGGAGGGACCTCCCAAAGCTCCAGACGTGGGGGGGGAGGTACCTCACAAAACCCAACTGGGGGTGAGTACCTCCCCCAACTCCGACGTGGGGGGGAGTGCCCCCAAAGCCCAGATGTGGGGTGAGGTACCTCCAAAACTCCAGACGTGGGGGTGAGGTACCTCCCAAAGCTCCAGACTGGGGGTGAGTACCTCCCAAAGCTCCCGCGGGGGGTGAGATGCCTCCCAAAGCCCGACGGGGGGGAGGTACCCCCAAAGCTCCGAGTGGGGGAGGTACCTCCCAAAGCCCAGATGTGGGGGGGAGGACCTCCCAAAGCTCCAGACGGGGGGGAGGTACCCCAAAGCTACAGACGTGGGGGTTTGAGTCCCCCAAAACCCAGACGGGGGGTGAGGGACCCCCAAAGCTCCCGTGTGGGGGTGAGGTACCCCCCAAAGCCCAGACTGGGGGGGTACCTCCCAAAGCTCCAATGTGGGGGGTGAGGTACCCCCCCAAAGCTCCAGACGTGGGGGGGAGGGACCTCCCCCAAAACTCCGACGTGGGGGTGAGGTACCTCCCCAAAACTCCAGATGTGGGGGGAGTACCTCCCCAAACTATAGTGGGGGTGAGGTACCTCCCAAAACTCCAGAAAGGGGGGGGAGGTACCTCCCAAACTCCCGACGTGGGGTGAGATACCCCCAAAACTCCCGACGTGGGGGTGAGGACCTCCCACAGCTCCAGAGTGGGGGGAGGTACCTCCCCAAACTCCAACGTGGGGGGAGGTACCCCAAAAGTCCCGCTTGGGGGTGAGGACCTCCCAAAGCTCCATGTGGGGGTGAGGTACCTCCCCAAAACTCCAGATGGGGGGGAGTACCCCAAAAACTCCAGAGTGGGGTGAGGTACCCCCCAAAGCTCCCGACGGGGGTGAGGACCTCCCCAAAACTCCAGACTGGGGGAGGTACCCCCCAAAACCCCCCGACGGGGGTGAGGGACCTCCCCAAAACTCCAACGTGGGGGGGGAAGTACCCCCCAAAGCTCCAATTGGGGGGAGGTACCTCCCAAACTCCAAAGTGGGGGTAGGGACCCCCAAAAACCCAGAGTGGGGGGGAGGTACCCCAAAGCCCAGATGTGGGGGTGAGGTACCCCCCAAAGCTCCGATGGGGGTGAGGTACCTAAAAGCTCCAGACGTGGGGGGAGGTACCCCCAAAGCCCAGATGTGGGGGGGAGGGACCTCCAAAGCCCAGCGTGGGGGTGGGACCCCCAAAAATCCCAAAGTGGGGTGAGGGGACCTCCCAAGCTCCGACGGGGGGGGAGGTACCTCCAAAGCTCCAGACGGGGGGTGAGGGACCCCCAAACTCCAGACGTGAGGGTGAGATACCCCCCAAAGCTCCAAAGTGGGGGGGAGGTACCTCCCAAAGCTCAAAGTGGGGTGAGGGACCTCCCAAACTCCGACGGGGGGTGAGGGACCCCCAAAGCTCCAGACTGGGGTGAGGTACCTCCCCAAAACTTCCCCGACGTGGGGGGGAGGTACCTCCCAAATCCAGACTGGGGGTGAGGTACCTCCCAAAGTCCCGATGTGGGGGTAGGTACCCCCCAAAACTCCAGACGTGGGGTGAGGTACCCCCAAAGCTCAGACGTGTGGGGAGGACCTAATGCTCCAGACGTGGGGGGAGATGCCTCCCAAAACTCCAACTGGGGGTGAGGGACCCCCAAAGCCCAACGTGTGGTGAGGTACCTCCCAAAGTCCGTGTGGGGGGGAGGCCTCCCAAAGCTCCAGACGTGGGGGTGAGGTACCCCCAAACTCCAGACGTGGGGGGAGTACCTCCCCAAAACCCCAAATGGGGGTAGGTACCTCCAAAGTCCAGCGTGGGGGGGAGGACCCCCAAGCTCCCGATGTGGGGGGGAGGTACCCCCAAAGCTCCAAAGTGGGGTGAGGTCCTCCCAAAACCCAGAGGGGGGGGGGACCCCCCAAAGCTCCAGACTGGGGGGGGAGGTACCTCCCAAAGCTCCAACGGGGGGTAAGGGACCTTCCAAGCTCCAAAGGGGGGTGAGGACCTCCCAAAGCTCCCCGACTGGAGGGGAGGGACCCCCCCAAACTCCAGATGTGGGGGTAGGTACCTCCCAAAACTCCAGACGTGGGGTGAGGTACCCCCAAAGCTCAGACTGGGGGTGAGGTCCCCCAAAGCTCCGACTGGGGGTGGGTACCCCCCCAAAGCTCCAATGTGGGGGGAGGTACCCCCCAAAGCCTAGCGGGGGGGAGGGACCTCCCAAAGCTCAAGATGTGGGGGGGAGGTCTCCCCAAAACCCCCGACGTGGGGGAAAAGGGACCTCCCCAAGCTCCAGACGTGGGGTGAGGTACCCCCCAAAGCTCCAGACGTGGGGGGGGAGGTACCTCCCAAAACTCCAAATGGGGGTGAGGTACCTCCCAAAGCTCCCGACGTGGGGGTGAGGTACTCCCAAGCTCCCGATGGGGGGTGAGGACCTCCCCAAAGCTCCCAAAGTGGGGGGGTGGTACTCCCAAAGCTCCAACGGGGGGGGAGGTACCCCCCAAAACTCCAAGTGGGGGGGAGGGACCCCACAAACTCCAACGTGGGGGGGGGGTACCTCCCAAAGCTCCAGAATGGGGGTGAGGGCCTCCCAAAACTCCAGACGTGGGGATGAGGTCCTCCCAAAACTCCGCGTGGGGGTAGGTACCCCCCAAAACCCAGACTGGGGGGGAACCCCCAAAGCCCCGAGTGGGGGGGAGGTCCCCCCCCAAAGCTACAGACGTGGGGGTGAGGTACCTCCCAAAAATCCAGATGTGGGGGGGGGGTACCTCCCAAAGCTCCAGACGTGGGGGTGAGGACTCCCAAACTAAGTTGGGGGGGGGACTCCCAAACTCCAGAGTGGGGGGGAGGTACCTCCCAAAACTCCCCGGGGGGGGGCGGGGACCTCCCCAAAACTTCAGATGGGGGGGGGTACCCCCCAAAGCTCCCGACGGGGGTGAGGTACCTCCCAACTCCGACGTGGGGTGAGGTACCCCCCAAAGCCCGACGTGGGGTGAGTACCTCCCCAAAACTCCAGATGTGGGGTGAGGTACCCCCCAAAGTCCAGACGTGGGGGGAGGTACCTCCCCAAAACCCAATGTGGGGGGGAGGTACCTTTCCCAAAATCCAAGTGGGGGGGTACCTCCCAAAGCTCCAGCGTGGGGTGGGACCTCCAAAGCCCAGATGTGGGGTGAGGGACCCCCAAAGCCCAGACGTGGGGGTGATGTACCTCCAAAGCCCAACGTGGGGTAGGAAACCCCCCAAAGCCCGACGTGGGGGGGAGGACCCCCCAAAGCTCCAGCGTGGGGGAGGTACCTCCCAAAGCTTTAGATGTGGGGGTGGGTACGTCCCAAAGCTCCAAAGTGGGGGGGTGGTACCCCCAAAGCTCCAGACGTGGGGGCGAGGTACCTCCCCCGCCCAGACGGGGGGTGAGGGACCCCCCAAAATCCAACTGGGGGGGGAGGTACTCCCCAAAACCCAGAGTGGGGGTAGGGCACCCCAAAACCCAAGGGGGGTGAGGTACCTCCCCAAAACTCCGACGGGGGATAGGTACCTCCAAAGTCCAGAGTGGGGGGAGGTACTCCCAAAGCTCCCGACGTGGGGGGGGATGCCCCCCAAAGCTCCAGACGTGGGGGGGGAGGTACCCCAAGCCCAGACGTGGGGGGGGGGTACCCCCAAAGCTCCAGATGTGGGGGGGGTACCTCCCAAAGCTCCAGAGTGGGGGGTGAGGTACCCCAAAAAAACAGACGTGGGGGGGTGAGGACCTCCCAAAACTCCAGACGTGGGGGTGGGTACCTCCCAAAGCTCCCGACGTGGGGGTCGGTACTCCCAAAGTTCAAAGTGGGGGGGAGGGACCTCCCCAAAACTCCCGACGTGGGGGGGGAGGTACCCCCCAAAGCTCCAGACGGGGGGGTGAGGGACTCCCAAAGTCCAGACGTGGGGTGAGGTACCTCCCAAAACTCCAGATGTGGGGGTAGGTACCCCCAAAGCTCCAGAGGGGGGTGCGGACCTCCCCAAAATTTAATGTGGGGGGGGAGGTACCCCCCAAAGCTCCAGACGTGGGGGGGAGGTACCTCCCAAAGCTCCAAGTGGGGGGGAGGTACCTCCCAAAATCCAATGTGGGGGTGAGGACCTCCCAAACTCCATATGGGGGTGGGTAACTCCCAAAGCTCCAACGTGGGGTGAGGACCTCCCAAAGCTCCAGACTGGGGGTGGATACCTCCCCAAAATCCAGACGTGGGGGGGAGGTACCTCCCCAAAACTCCAGTGTGGGGGTGAGGACCCCCAACGCTCCAGACGTGGGGGTGAGGAAACCCCCCAAAAGCTCCAGACGGGGTGAGGGCCTCCCAAAGCTCCAAATTTGGGGGGTGGGTACCTCCCAAAGCTCCAACGTGGGGTTGGGGACCTCCAAAGCTCCGACGTGGGGGTGAGGTACCTCCCAAAGCTCCCGACGTGGGGGAGGGACCCCCCAAAGTCCCGACGTGGGGGGAGGTACCCCCCCAAAGCCCAGACGTGGGGGGAGATCCCCCCAAAGTCCCGATGTGGGGGGTGAGGGACCTCCCAAACTCCAGACTGGGGGGAGGTACCTCCCCAAAACCCAGACGTGGGGGGGGGTACCTCCCCAAAACCCAACGTGGGGGTGAGGACCCCCAAAAACTCCAACGCGGGGGGGGGTACCTCCCCAAAACTCCCGACGTGGGGGTGAGGCCTCCAAAGCTCCAGATTGGGGGGGAGGTACCTCCCCAAGCCCCGACGTGGGGGTGGGTACCTCCCCAAAACTACGGGGTTGGGTGAGGACCCCAATGCTCCAGAGTGGGGGTGAGATGCCCCCCAAAGCCCGACGTGGGGTTTAGGTACCCCCCAAAGCTCCCCGTTGGGGGTGAGGTACCTCCCAAATCCAGCGGGGGGTGAGGTACCCCCCAAAGCTCCAGACGTGGGGGTGAGGTTCCCCCAAAGCTCCAGACGTGGGGGTAGGTACCTCCCCAAAAATCCAACGTGGGGGGGAGGACCTCCCCAAAACCCCGAGGTGGGGGGGAGGACCTCCCAAAACTCCAGACTGGGGGGAGGTACCTCCCCAAAACTCCCCGACGTGGGGGGGGGTACCCCCAAGTCCAGATTGGGGGTGAGGTACCCCCAAGCCCCAGATGGGGGGGAGGTACCTCCCCAAAACCCCGATGTGGGGGTGAGGTACCCCCCAAAGCTCCGACGTGGGGGGGAGGTACCTCCCAAAGCTCCAAAGTGGGGGAGGACCCCCCAAAGCCCAGACGTGGGGGGGAGGGACCCCCCAAAAATCCAACGTGGGGGTGAGGACCTCCAAAGCTCCAGACGTGGGGGGGAGGACCTCCCAAAACTCCAGACGGGGGGGAGGGACCCCCCCAAAGCTCCCGACGTGGGGGTAGGACCTCCCCAAACTCCGCGTGGGGGTGAGTACCCCCAAAGCTCCGACTGGGGTGAGGTACCTCCCAAAGCTCCAATGTGGGGGGGAGGACCTCCCAAAGCTCCCGACTGGGGGGGGGTCCTCCCAAAACCCAGACGGGGGGGGAGGTACCTCCCAAAACCCGACGTTGGGGGGGAGTACCTCCCAAAACTCCAGACGTGGGGTGAGGGACCCCCAAAGCTCCAGACGTGGGGGGGAGGTACCTCCCAAGCTCCGATTGGGGGGGAGGGCCCCCCAAAGCTCCAACGTGGGGGGGTACTTCCCAAAACTCCAGACGTGGGGAGAGGTACCTCCAAAGCTCCAGACGTGGGGTGAGATCCCCCCAAAGCCCAGACGTGGGGGGTTAGGTACCCCCCAAAGCTCCAGAGTTTGGGGGAGGTACCTCCCAAAGCCCGACGTGGGGGTGAGTTTCCCCCCCAAAAACCCAGACGGGGGGGTGAGTACCCCCCAAGCTAGACGTGGGGGTGAATGCTCCCAAAGCTCCCGAAATGGGGGTGAGGTACCTCCCAAAGTCCAGACTGGGGGGGAATGAAACCCAAACTTTAGACTGGGGGAGGACCTCCCCAAAACTCCCCCGGGTGTGAGGTACCTCCCAAAACTCCCAAAGTGGGGGGGAGGGGCCCCCAAACTCCAACGTGGGGGGAGGACCTCCCAAAACCCGACGTGTGGTGAAACCCCCCAAAGCTCCCCCGACTGGGGGTGAGGGCCTCCCCAAAAATCCGAGTGGGGTGGGGGACCCCCAAAGCTCCAGACGTGGGGTGAGGGGACCCCCAAAGCCCAGACTGGGGGGTGAGGTACCGCTCACCGCCTGCCCCTCTGTGTTTGTCAGGGCATCTCACTGAAAAGAAATCCATGAATCTTCCCGGGACCGTCTCCCCCCCCCCCCAAAACGCGACTCCCGGGTGGCCCTTTTGGGCCTTTCAAAGTCTGACCCTACAGCGCCCCGGCACCTAGGGGCCAGCCGTTATTTCAAAGGAACTGACGAAATGCGGTTCCAGGGTGAGCCGTTTTTTCAATGGAACTGACTGAAAGCGGTGTGAAAACAGATAGTAGATACAAATCGATAGCTAATCAGTAGAAAAAATTTGTTGGAAAAGAGAAGGGAGAGAGAGAGGAGAGAGAGAGAGAAGAGAGAGAGAGAGGAGGAAGAGAGAGAGAGAGAGAGAGAGAGAGAAAGAAAAAGAAGACAGACAGACAGTAATAGAAGATAGTAGATAGATAGAAGACAGCAGACAGAAGACGACAGTCAGACAGACGACGCAGAAACAGACAGACGAAGAAGGACTTTTTTTGCGTTCTTTGTATACTTTCACCGCCCTCCCCCTTCTCCCCGACGCCATATGTGCTGAGAGGAGATAAGCAAAATGACATGAAATAAACGAAACCGTTTCCTTCTGTTTAAATTTTTCTTTCCCCTTTTTAGTTTTTTACATTTCTCTCTCTCTTCCCCTTCTCTCTCTCTCTTCCCCTCTCTCCTCTCTCTCTCTCTCTCCTCTCTCTCTCTTCTCCTTCCCTTTTCCCGGCTGGGGAGAAAAAAAACATGTGTAATTTTCTTTTCCTTACCCCGGATCAATAACATTTTCTTCGTTTGTTCGTTCGTTCGTTCGCTCTCTCCTCTCTCTCTCCTCTCTCCTTCCTCTCTCTTCCTTCTCTTCTCTTCCCCTCCCCTCTCCCTCCTCTCTCTCTCTCTCTTATGGATCGTTTCATTTCCCGCATGCACGTTACTTCCTTGTCGTGTTCCATTTCAGTTTTTTTTAAAAACTCTCTGTCTCCGTCTCTCTCACCAGATCTAATCATCCAAAAATAATACTCCATTTATTTATGAAAAAAAAATGCGTTATAATATTTTGAAATAATCGAGCGAAAGATGAGACACCCTTTGCTGTTTTTTTTCGTCTTAATTTGTTTCAAATGAAACAGAAGAGCACAAGAAGCACGGGAAACAAGGGGAAAGTTTTATTACTGACGCCAAAAGGGCAGAACAAACAAATTAACAATGCAAAGTGACGTGATTCGACCTCATGGATTTCTTCAGGTAATACAAACAAATGGGACAGAAAAGAAAAAAAAACAAAAAAGAAAAACAACAAAAAAAACAAAAACAAAGAACAAAGAAACAACTAGGGTAAGCGGATCACCGTCCACTGACAGGGGAAAAAAAAGTGAAATTTTTTTTCTTGGTAGGGGATTAAAGTCAAAAAATGAAAATTTTGAGGGTTTCAGTAAAGCAAATAGGGGGAAATAAATGTCAAAAAAATGATTAAAATCATGAAGGAAAAATTTTGGGGTTTCAGTAACAAAAAGGGAGAAATAAATGTCAAAAAAATGAATAAAAAAACATAGAAGGAAACTTCAGAAGTTTCAGTAAAAACAAAAGGGGGAAATAAATGTCAAAACATGATTAAAAACATGAATGGAAAAGGGTTTTAGATTTTAGTAACAACATATAGGGAGAAATAAATGTCAAAACAATTAAAAATCATAGAATGGAAAAGGGTTTGAAAGGGGTTTTAGTAAAAACATATAGGGAGAAAAAATGTCAAAACATATAAAAATTAGAAGGAAAGTTGAGGGTTTCAGTAACAACAATAGGGGGAAAAAAATGTCAAAACTGATTTTAAAAAACATAGAAGGGAAAAGGTTTTAGGGTTTCAGTAACAAAAAATTTGGGAGAAATAAATGTCAAAAATGATTAAAAATCAAAGAATGGAAAAGGTTTTTAGGGGTTTTAGTAACAACAATAGGGGGGAAATAAATGTCAAAACATGATTAAAAATCATAGAATGGAAAGGGTTTTAGGGTTTCAGAAAAAACAAATTTGGTAAAATAAAGTCAAAACATACTAAAAACATAGAAAGGGGAAAGTTTGAGGGGTTTTAAACAAAAAGGGAGAAATAAATGTCAAAAAATGACTAAAAATCATAGAATGGAATGTTTTTGAGGGGGTTTTATACAACAAAAGGGGGGAAAAGCCAAAACAAAGGAATAATATTAAAAAAACAACTATTACTCAAATCGATTATACTACTACTACTACTACTACTACTACTACTACTACTACTACTACTACTACTACTACTACAACTACTACTACTACTGCTTCTGCTGCTGCTACTAAAAAGAAAAACTATAATGATAATAATAATGATGATGATGATGATGATGATGATGATGATGATGATGATGATGATGATGATGATGATGATGATAATGCGAAAATCAACAACACTAGAAGAAAATAAAATCTTATGAAATATCCTATGACGATATCAGTTGGTCGTTGTGGGCAACAGCTTCTGGTGCTGCAACGGCACATGGTACATGAATGTAACCGTGTATGGGTGATCCGGAATGGGCGGCGACTGAGTAATGCCAGTGGGTGTGGATCTGGGAGGAGCGATGGATGGGTAGAGAACGAGACAAAAATAAATAAATAATTTGACAAAAAAATCAGAAAAGAAAAGAAAATAAAACCAAACCAACCATAAAATAGAGTTTCAAAAGAGAAAGGAAAGATGTAAAGACACGAGCGGATTTTGACTGATGTTAACGAGATGATCACAGATCTAGGCATTGTTAAATATACGGAATGTTTCAACTTAATACGTCTTATTGCACAGTTCACAATGTGTAGCGTGAACAATATTGCTACCCTGGCATAAGAATGCGTTGGATCTTGAAGGAGCCTGTGGGGCCGTGTAGAACAGTGCCCTGCTTGGCGAGAGCCGTGTAGAATAGTGCCCTGCTTGGCGAGAGCCGTGTAGAATAGTGCCCTGCTTGGCGAGAGCCGTGTAGAACAGTGCCCTGCTTGGCGAGAGCCGTGTAGAATAGTGCCCTGCTTGGCGAGAGCCGTGTAGAACAGTGCCCTGCTTGGCGAGAGCCGTGTAGAACAGTGCCCTGCTTGGCGAGAGCCGTGTAGAATATGCCCTGCTTGGCGAGAGCCGTGTAAAACAGTGCCCTGCTTGGCGAGAGCCGTGTAGAATAGTGCCCTGCTTGGCGAGAGCCGTGTAGAACAGTGCCCTGCTTGGGGAGAGCCGTGTAGAACAGTGCCATGCTTGGCGAGAGCCGTGTAGAATAGTGCCCTGCTTGGCGAGAGCCGTGTAGAATAGTGCCCTGCTTGGCGAGAGCCGTGTAGAATAGTGGCCTGCTTGGCGAGAGCCGTACAGAACAGTGCCCTGCTTGGGGAGAGCCGTGTAGAATAGTGCCATGCTTGGCGAGAGCCGTGTAGAATAGTGCCCTGCTTGGGGAGAGCCGTTGTAGA
Source organism: Conus ventricosus (assembly GCA_018398815.1). Classification (NCBI taxonomy): domain Eukaryota; kingdom Metazoa; phylum Mollusca; class Gastropoda; order Neogastropoda; family Conidae; genus Conus; species Conus ventricosus. Next base: position 8,219,854 of record CM031595.1, read on the forward strand.
ACAGTGCCATGCTTGGCGAGAGCCGTGTAGGACAGTGCCCTGCTTGGCGAGAGCCGTGTAGAACAGTGCCATGCTTGACGAGAGCCGTGTAGAACAGTGCCATGCTTGGCAAGAGCCGTGTAGAACAGTGCCCTGCTTGGCGAGAGCCGTGTAGAATAGTACCCTGCTTGGCGAGAGCCGTGTAAAACAGTGCCCTGTTTGGCGAGAGCCGTGTAGAACAGTGCCCTGCTTGGCGAGAGCCGTGTAAAACAGTGCCCTGCTTGGCGAGAGCCGTGTAGAACAGTGCCCTGCTTGGCGAGAGCCGTGTAAACCAGTGCCCTGCTTGGCGAGAGCCGTGTAGAATAGTACCCTGCTTGGCGAGAGCCGTGTAGAACAGTGCCCTGCTTGGCGAGAGCCGTGTAGAATAGTGCCCTGCTTGGCGAGAGCCGTGTAAAACAGTGCCCTGCTTGGCGAGAGCCGTGTAGAACAGTGCCCTGCTTGGCGAGAGCCGTGTAGAACAGTGCCCAGCTTGGCGAGAGCCGTGTAGAACAGTGCCCTGCTTGGCGAGAGCCGTGTAGAACAGTGCCCTGCTTGCAGTTGGCGTTGAACCAAGAAACGGTACTGGGCGTTGCTGGCATGATGCTGCTGGTGATTTCTGAACGGACAATCAGATCTTTCAGACTTTTGTCGCGTCTGAAGGCAATTACGGGCTTCGTCTGGAAGACGTATATATATATATATAAATATATATATATATATATATATATATATATATATATATATATATATATATTTATATATATGTATGTATGTATGTATGTAGTGTGTGTGTGGTGTGTGTGTGTGTGTGTGTGCTGGTGCGTGCGTGCGTGCGTGCGTGCGTGCGTGCGTGCGAGCGGCGAGTGCGTGCGTCAGTGCGTGCGCGCGCGCGCGCGCGCATGTGAGACGTGGGATCCTATAGATAGTAAAATGTGTGGATGGAATAGCGGTCCGGGGGGGGGGGGGGGGGGGGGGGGGTCCGTTTCTTTGAGGTGGTTGTGCTTATAGAACGGAGGTTTTAGACAGGCTGTGGTACAGTTGATAGCGTCTGTGATGACAGAGCGAGGATTATCCACGGTTGGTGAAGAAATCAGACATTCTGGCTGCTAGTAGTTCCAAATCATATTTGTTGGAGACTAAAAAGACTGCAGCTCCTTCATAAACAAGCCCGAATGCCACCCCCCCCCCCCTTCTCCACCCCCTCCCCCCAAAAAAAACCCACAAAACAACACAGTGATGATTATCTAAAGAACGGCACAAAACAAAGTGAGTTTTCAGCAAACATGTCTTCTTAAGATATAACAAGTAACTGACATAAACACGCGGCATACAATACTCTGGAAATAGCCCTCCATACAATACTCTGGAAACAGCCCTCACGTTGCAGCTGACCGCTTTCTTGGAAATAACCTTGTATACATTTTTATTTTCATGTCTGTGACTGCTTATGTCTGAAGAATACATAGTTCTTGGAATATACCTGTCCGTGAAAAACAAATAGCGAAAATTCTTTGTTTTTCTTCTTTATTCTTCGTTCCCCCCCCCCCCCCCCCCCCCTCTTCCTAATTCTTTCTCGTCTCTCTCTCTCTTTCGTGTGTCTTCCATGAGAAAATCCAAAAGGTCGAAGCGCGTTGCTAGTGAGTTCAATTTTTGTTTAAGTTTGGAATTGATTTTCTACTCTTTTTGATACTATTTCAGTTTTTGCTTTAAGATTGTCAGTGCCACCTTGAGTGAAATTAGATCTAAGTTGCTGCACTCAGAAGGTGCGTTCATTCAAAGACCTTGAACCCATACATTGGGCAGCAGTACAGAGCTGAAAGCTGATGATGGTTCCAGTTTGAACTGTAGCTGGCTTTTTCGCTTTCAATGGGCAAAAAACATTTGGCGTGTAAAAGTTAGAGCTTCACCATTGGGAATTGTCTTATTTTCTCTTCCCTCCTCCCTCCCTCCCTCCCTGCGTGTCTCTAGAGGTCAGTCAGTGTGTGTGTGTGTGTGTGTGTGTGTGTGTGTGTGTGTGTGTGTGTGTGTGTGTGTGTGTGTGTGTGTGTGTGTGTGCGTGCGTGCGCGTGCGTGCGTGCGTGCGTGCGTGCGTGCGTGCGGGCGTGTGTGTGTGTGTGTGTGTGTGTGTGTGTGTGTGTTGTGTGTGTGTGTGTGTGTGTGTGTGTGTGTGTGATGCGTGAGAGAGACAGAGAGAGAATGCAGAGAGAAGAAGAAGAAGAAGAAGAAGAAGAAGAAGAAGAAGAAGAAGAAGAAGAGAAGAAGAAGAAGAAGAAGAAGAAGAAGAAGAAGAAGAAGAAGAAGAAGAAGAAGAAGAAGAAGAAAAAGAAGAAGAAGAAGAAGAAGAAGAAGAAGAAGAAGAAGAAGAAGAAGAAGAAGAATTTTCTTCTCAAAGTCCCAAGACAGGCATCAGAGAGCAATTACCTTTCAAACCTAAAGTTCACAGTCTGAAAAGTTCTTACCCGAAGGGTTTCTTGCACTGACTGATAGTTCTAAGAACCTTACTGCCTTCGACTTCTGCTCCAGATAACTTGGAGAGTGTTGGTGCTAGTTGTGTGCTTTGTCTAGCATCTTCCTCTGCTTCATCGCCAACCTCATCTTCTGATTATTTTCTTCTTTTTTGTTTTGTTCTTCAATCCATTCTGCATCCTTGTCTTTGCATCTTTGATTGCTTTTTTCTGTTAAATTCTTCCTCTTTTTTCTGTTCACGCTTTGTTCGTCGACAGAGAGAGAGAGAGAGAGAGAGAGAGAGAGAAGAGAGAGAGAGAGAGAGAGAGAGAGAGAGAGAGAGAGGGGAGAGAGAGAGAGAGGAGAGGAGGAGGAGAGAGACAGAAACAGACAGAGACAGACAGAGAGAAGGAAGGAGAGGGGGGGGGGGGAGAGGGGGAGAGGTACACATGCACGTGAACGATCGATTTATAATCATGCCATTGATCACAAAGCCAACCCTGTACTTCTCGTCCACGTTCCTGTACTCCTGTTCTGCCCACGTATTAGCCCCAATGTCGTCTGTCTAACACAAAACAACGAGAAAATAGGTTGGGTTTTTTTTTAATGCATAACGCCTCTATGTTCGAGGAATCTAACACACTGCCTTTCCTAAGTTGTAGCCCAGATGAAGAGCTTCGTGTAAAAGGAAGCAGAAGCAAGTTGAATCCTGGTGCCAGCACGCATACATGTCAAGGTGATCTTGAATGTCGTCTGTCCAAAAACATTCATCCAGAATGAAGACGACTGTCATCTATTTACCACAACAAGAAGCAAATGTAACAAAGGAAAGAAAGAAAGAGAAAGGAGTGTGAATCTTCCACGCCTCTGCTTGTTTAAGACGACTATCATCTATTTACCACAGAAAAGCAAATTGTAAAAGAAAAAAAAAACGGAAGAAAGGGGCTAGGGGCCTCAACACCTCTACTTGTTTAACAGATCTAAGGAAAAATGAAAAGAAGAAATAAGAAAATAAGGAATGAACAGATCAATATGAAAATGGGATGAATGTGTCTACAGAATACACACCGACCAAGGGATTTTGGTTAAGCACATACCGCTTCCATCCTACCACATGCTAACAGACGCTGAAGCGTATGCTCTCACGCGTAATTATGTACCTAAGGGTACACACATGTGTGCATATATAATACACACGTGCAGGACATAATTTTACAAGTGACTGGGAAAAACGTGAGTAAGTTATCTCTTGATGAGATCTGTTTGAGATTTTTTGTTATTTATTAAAGTGTTGTTTGTTTGTTTTTTCTCTCCTAAAGCTATTGGCAGTCCGTTCCGTAATTTCCACCAGAATATACAAAACTGAATTTTTTAGATATAATTTCTAGGCCTTGGAAATGATAAGAAATGATTATGCCTTCCCTCAAATGTTCACCAGAAATGAAGACGCTTGTCTGTTTACCACAAAAAGAATTATGACGCATAAATATCTACATCTTCGAGGGCTTTAATATACTGCCTCCCCCCAAAATAAGCTAAAGATAGAGCTGATCCTTCGACCCACCCCCCCTCTTTTCCTCTTCCCCCTTTCCCCTCTTCAATCTTTCTCCCTTCCTGTCCCTTGTGTATGCATTACAGGGTTGTCCTCCCTGGAAGGAATGAGAAACATGCGTGCAGGTGACAGCGAGCCCACTCCAGGCCCAGCAGGCTGACTGTGGCAGCTGAAGACAAGATGGGTTAAATACAGCTTCGGTTATCTCCCTGGATGGACTGAGAAGAACATACAAACCTGACAGGATGAAGAATGGGAGAGAGGAGAAAGAGGGGTTAGGAAAGGGGAGAAGGAAGGAAGTGGAAGACAGAAAAGAAGGGGGAGGGCAGAAAATAGAAAGATAGATGGAAAGGAAGAAACGAAGGAAGGAAAGAAGGAAGAAAGGAAGGAAGGAAAAAAGGAAGGAAGGAAAGAAGGAAGGAAAGAAGGAAGAATGGTAGGAAGGAAAGAAGGAAGGAAAGAGGGGAAGAATGAAAGGAAGGAAAGAGGAAGGAAAGAGGGAAGAATGAAAGGAAGGAAAGAAGGAAGAAGGACAGAAGGAAGGAAAGAAGGAAGGAAAGAGGAAGAATGAAAGGAAGGAAAGAAGGAAGAAGGACAGAAGGAAGGAAAGAAGGAAGGAAAGAGGGAAGAATGAAAGGAAGGAAAGAAGGAAGGAAAGAGGGAAGAATGAAAGGAAGGAAAGAAGGAAGAAGGACAGAAGGAAGGAAAGAAGAGAGAAAGGAAAGGAGGAAGGACGGAAGGAAGGAAAGAAGGAAGGAAGGAAAGAAGGAAGGAAAAGAAGGAAGAAAGGAAAGAAGGAAGGAAGGAAAGAAGGAAAGAAGAAAGGAAAGAAGGAAGAAAGGAAAGAAGGAAGAAAGGAAAGAAGGAAGAAAGGAAAGAAGGAAGAAAGGAAAGAAGGAAGGAAGGAAAGAAGGAAGGAAAGAAGGAAGAAAGGAAAGAAGGAAGAAAGGAAAGAAGGAAGGAAGGAAAGAAGAAAGGAAGGAAAGAAGGAAGAAAGGAAAGAAGGAAGGAAGGAAGGAGGAAAGAAGGAAGAAAGGAAGGAAGGAAGGAAGGAAGAAAGGAAGGAAGGAAGGAAAGAAGGAAGAAAGGAAAGAAGGAAGGAAGGAAGGAAGGAAGAAAGGAAGGAAGGAAGGAAAGAAGGAAGAAAGGAAAGAAGGAAGGAAGGAAGAAGGAAGGAAAGAAGGAAGAAAGGAAGTGAGGGAATGAATGAACAAAGAGAAAGAAGAAGAAGAAGAAGAAGAAGAAGAAGAAGAAGAAGAAGAAGAAGAAGAAGAACAACAACAACAACAACAACAACAACAATAACAACAACAACAAGGAGGCTGGAGTAGACGAAGAAAATGGAAAAGAAATCTTCCCTGGTTATTCTCCTTCAGTCCTAATTCCACAAAAAAGCATTATTGAAATAGGTATGATTTTAAATCAAAGTCAGTGATTCCAGTGTTGAGAACATCATGTAGTGCATTCATAAGCAAAAGTTAGGAGTAGAATAACTCTGCAACTTCCTTGGGAGAGGTGGTCAGGATTACTGGGTCTGTATGTGTCTTCTATACATGCGCCAGATGAGTGTGTTCCAAAGACAGCGATAATTTGGAGCTACGTACATTTAATGTCTATACAACGAGAGAAAACTGATTTTTTTCTTGCTTTTATGATTATTTTTCTCTGCCTCACTACCATAGATATCGTTTGATGTAAACCACGCCGATCGACTATACCTGCACTTGCTGCAGTCTCTGTTGGTCTGTGTAACAATGTTGAAAATCGAAACGTTATAGTTTTGAATACATTTTAATGGTTTGTATCTCTACATTAATTTTCTTCTGCTCCTGTTATGTTTACATCTGTCAGAAAACTGTACATGGGCAAGCGGGGAAGAGGTGGAGAGGGGATATGGTTACTTTGTGTGCCTTTTGTCTACATGCAAGCCTAGGTGAATGGGTGCCATGAACAGCGTTAGTCTGGTGGGATGTGCCTTTGACTATTTCGCCCAGAGGTACCGCAGCCTCGTCTCATCTCCCTGCCGTCTGATCTGCCATACAGTGCCTCTGAATTTCTGTCTGTTTTGTCTCCATCCAGGGGGCTCTGATCGTCTTTAGTCTCCTCCATTCTGCCTACACCTCGAAAGAATTCTGGACCATTTCATCTGTTATGCACAGGTCTCTGGACTGCGATGCCCACGAACTCATGACAATGATTGCTTAGCCAGTGTGAGCGCGAGCTCTCCAAAGGGCACCTGCTCGTCTATCCAACGACAGTCCTCATGAACTGGCTGATACTAAGAACATCAAAAGGCCCTTTCGGACGCTTTCTTGATCGAGTAAGAACACACACACACACACACACACACACACACACACACACACACACACACACACACACACACACACACACACACCACAAACACACACACAAACACACACACACACACACACACACCACACACACAGAGAGAGAGAGAGAGAGAGAGAGAGAGAGAGAGAGAGAGAGAGAGAGAGAGAGAGAGAGAGAGAGAGAGAAGGGGGGGGGGGGAGAGAGAGAACATGATGAAAAACCACAGCGTAACTGCCAATAAATAGTTGTTGGAGAGATAAGGTTGTTTCTATTGCCTTCTTAAAAATTTTTTTTTTAAAGCAACATTCGTCACTGGATATTGAAGTCTGAAGTTCAAAGAATTCTTCAGAATAGCCAAACATTGAGTTCCCCTAAGTTTACACCCCCAAAGAAAGAATTCGTCATAATATATATTTACTGCAAAAGAAAGAGAGAAAGTAAAAGCAGGCTGGATCCTAGTGCTAGCACGCGTGTATAATTAAAGGGAATCAGAAAGAATGTACAATTAAAGGGAATCAGAAAGAATGTATAATTAAAGGGAATCAGAAAGAATGCCTTTGCAAAAATGTTGACTTAAAATCACGACGACTGTCGTCTGTTTACCACAAAGGGAAGCAAAAAAAAAAAAGAAAAAAAGAAAAAAAAGGGCTTCCATCGGATATTAACCCAAAATGAAGAAGATTGTCCTCTATTTACCATAAAAAGAATTTATTCTAAACTTTTCAAAAACGAACAAACAAATGCTGAAGATAGAGCAAGTCCCTTCCCCCTCTCTTCCCTCTTCTTCCCCTCCCCTCCTCCCCAACCATCCTTCGCCCCTCGTGTCCCTTGTGTATGCATTACAGGGTTGCCCTCCCCTGGAAGGAATGAGAAACATGCGTGCAGGTGACAGCGAGCCCACTCCAGGCCCAGCAGGCTGACTGTGGCAGCTGAAGACAAGATGGGTTAAATACAGCTTCGGTTATCTCCCTGGATGGACTGAGAAGAACACAGAAACCTGACAGGATGAGGAATGAGAGAAAGACACAGAAACCTGACAGGATGAGGAATGAGAGAAAGACACAGAAACCTGACAGGATGAGGAATGAGAGAAAGACACAGAAACCTGACAGGATGAGGAATGAGAGAAAGACACAGAAACCTGACAGGATGAGGAATGAGAGAAAGACACAGAAACCTGACAGGATGAGGAATGAGAGAAAGACGGAGAAACCTGACAGGATGAGGAATGAGAGAAAGACGGAGAAACCTGACAGGATGAGGAATGAGAGAAAGACACAGAAACCTGACAGGATGAGGAATGAGAGAAAGACACAGAAACCTGACAGGATGAGGAATGAGAGAAAGACACAGAAACCTGACAGGATGAGGAATGAGAGAAAGACACAGAAACCTGACAGGATGAGGAATGAGAGAAAGACACAGAAACCTGACAGGATGAGGAATGAGAGAAAGACACAGAAACCTGACAGGATGAGGAATGAGAGAAAGACACAGAAACTGACAGGATGAGGAATGAGAGAAAGACACAGAAACCTGACAGGATGAGGAATGAGAGAAAGACACAGAAACCTGACAGGATGAGGAATGAGAGACAGACGGAGTAATTCAAAAATGGAAACTGTGAAGTGGGACTAAGTGAAGAAGAGGTGGGGGGGGGGGGGGGGGGGGGCAACAGAAAAGAGAAAGATGGATAGGAAGGAAGGAAGAAAGAACAAAAAGAAGAAAGAAAGAAAGAAGAAGAAGAAGAAGAAGAGAAGGAGGAGGAATAGGAGGAGGAGGAGTGTGAAGAATATCATGTATTAAGTGGGTGCCAGTCAGTCAACATAAAAAGGAAGACAAAAAGTTTGTGCTGAATGCAAAGAGGATAGAGCCAGCAAAACAGTCCTGAGATACAAATACAAACAAAACAAATACCAGATGAGACTGGAAAAAAACCCCATACACACAATAATGAAAATCCATGAAAAGCTGTTGAGGAGGGATACAGGCAGCAGATCACTTTCCTTTATTTTATTTGTAAAACAATGCTAGAATCAAGAAATGGAGGAGCCGCAGTGCTGTCCTTTATTACAGATTATGAAATAGGGTCAAAGTCAACAGATACATACAGAACATTGTTTTGTCTGATTTTGAAAAAAACAACAACCGGTCAAAGTCAGACGATGCAAATATTAGAGTGCCTTCCTTTATGTCTGATGTTGAAACTAGATCAAAGTCATGAGACACAAATACTGCCGCATCATCCTTTAGTTCTATATGTTGAAGCAAGTCAGAGTCAAAAGATATCAATATTTCAATCCCTACCTTCATTGTTAACCTTGAAACAAAGTCGAAGTCAAATGCACACAAACACTGCAGCACTCTCCTATAAATCTGATTCTGAAAAAAGGTCAAGGACAAAAGACTGATCCTTAAAAACGAAAGTATTCTGTGTCTACTGCACTTAGACACGTCAAGTATTCTGTGTCTACTGCTCTTAGACAGAGTATTCTGTGTCTACTGCTCTTAGACACGTCAAGTATTATGTGTCTACTGCTCTTAGACAGAAGTATGCTGTGTCTACTGCTCTTAGACACAAGTATTATGTGTCTACTGCTCTTAGACACGTCAAGTATTCTGTGTCTACTGCTCTTAGACAGAAGTATTCTGTGGCTACTGCACTTAGATAGAAGTATTCTGTGTCTACTGCTCTTAGACACGTCATGTATTCTGTGTCTACTGGTCTGAGACACATCATGTATTCTGTGTCTACTGCTCTTAGACAGACGTATTCTGTGTCTACTGCACTTAGACACGTCAAGTATTCTGTGTCTACTGCTCTTAGACAGAAGTATTCTGTGTCTACTGCTCTGAGACACGTCAAGTATTCTGTGTCTACTGCTCTTAGACACGTCAAGTATTCTGTGTCTACTGCTCTTAGACAGAAGTATTCTGTGTCTACTGCTCTTAGACAGAAGTATTCTGTGTCTACTGCTCTTATACACGTCATTGTATTCTGTGTCTACTGCTCTGAGACACGTCATGTATTCTGTGTCTACTGCTCTGAGACACGTCATGTATTCTGTGTCTACTGCTCTTAGACACGTCAAGTATTCTGTGTCTACTGTGTAAACGAGTGTTGATTGTAAAGCGCTTAGAGCTTGGCCTCTAGCCGAGAATAGGCGCTATATAAGTATTCATTATTATTATTATTATTACTGCTCTTAGACACGTCAGGTATTCTGTGGCTACTGCTCTTAGACAGAAGTATTCTGTGATTACTGCTCTTAGACAGAAGTATTCTGTGTCTACTACTCTTAGACAGAAGTATTCTGTGGGTTACTGCTCTTAGACACGCCATGTATTCTGTGTCTACTGCTCTTAGACACGCCATGTATTCTGTGTCTACTGCTCTGAGACACGTCATGTGTTCTGTGTCTACTGCTCTGAGACACGTCATGTGTTCTGTGTCTACTGCTCTTAGACAGAAGTGTTCTGTGGTTACTGCTCTTAGACAGAAGTGTTCTGTGGTTACTGCTCTTAGACAGAAGTGTTCTGTGGTTACTGCTCTTAGACAGAAGTATTGTGTCTACTGCTCTTAGACACGTCATGTATTCTGTGTCTACTGCTCTGAGACACGTCAAGTATTCTGTGTCTACTGCTCTTAGACACGTCATGTATTCTGTGTCTACTGCTCTGAGACACGTCAAAATTGACCCAACAGTTTTCAAGGCACTGCTGTCAATGGACAGACAGACTGACATACAGACAGACGGACAGGTGGGCAGACAGACAGTATAAAATCGGCAGATCAAGACAGGACTTGACAAGCAGAATGGTGCCAGTGTCCTTGTCATACTTGTTTGTATTAACTGGGGGTTAGGACACGAGGAGAGGGGAAGAACACAAAATACAACAGGGAGGCCTCCGCTGTGATGAAGGGTAACCCCCCCCCCCCCCCCCCAAAAAAAAAAAAAAAAAAAAAAAAAACAAGTAAGTCGTAAACAAAGCCAAGGACACAATCTGTTAAAAATACAGCTGGATTCGTTGCAGTGAAAACTAAGAAGAGCTTGTACTCTGAAACTTCCTGATCTATTTCCCAGGGCTTCCTCTGCTTACGGAAATCAACAGTCTAGTCCCATCACTCCGACCACAACGAGAAGAGATCATGTTTACACCCTCACCCCCCGTCGGCTCTACTTCATCACCTCCACCTCCTCCCTCCACATCGCTTCCCTCCCCCCCCCCCCCCATCTCCGCCACCCAACAATGACACCATACTGGAGTCATACAAGACGCTCAATCCCATATATACTTAGCTGCAGACGTCTCCGTTCACACGTACTGCCGACCTCCGCTTACAGCATTTATCTCGCGGTCAGTCCCCGGAGAGACGTCAGAAATCAATAGACATCGCAGGCGGAAAGAAAGACAGCAATCTATTCCTAAGCACACCAAGAAGAGGTATGGGAGGTCAGGCATCTCTATTGTCTGGAACCCATTGTCTGGGAAGATGATAAGAATCGGTTATGGCAAAGGGCGAATACCCACGACTTTCACATTGGTCTGAAAGGGAGGAAATGATTGTAAGCTCCTCTCCCCAAAGGAAAGGTTGCCGGGCTGAGTTTGGTTCGGAAAAAGGCAAGGGTGGTATTTAGTGCCTGACATCCTCTGTCCATTTCTGTGTTTTGAACAAAGTCATCTCTAGACTGTTTTGAGCGGAGAAATCTACAAACATCTTTCCAGAATTCGTGATCATGCTACCTACAGTTATGGTAAAACAAAACCCTGTCACTTTTGTTTTCTGTTGTAGATGTACAAGTAGCCATTTTTCCCCTTTCTTATCGCTGACGTGCGCGACATTTAAATACACAAACAATAGCATGCAACTTTTTTTTGTTGTTATCGTAGTAATTGTTGATGTTGTTGTTTCTGTTGTTGTTATGATCGTTGTTGTTGTTGTTGTTGTTGTTGTTGTTGTTTCTGTTGTTATTATCGTTGTTGTTGCTGTTGTTGTGGTTGTCTTGCCATGCACACTGTCAAAAACAGTCTACTTGTATTCAATCAGCGTGCGACAATTTTCGCATTTTTTTCTCTTCAAGGTCGCAGACAAACCAAAGACGACAACAACTAATAAACAAACAAACCCATAGCTCGAGGAGCTTAGACTGAACAGGCCACGCTGGCAAAAGACGACGTTTTCGTGCGTAGCCGTTTCTGGAAATGGAAGTACTTGTCGCCGTTTTATCTCCAGCTTTATGTGATCACGATCTTTCCTTTGGGGAGAGAAGGAGACGTGGGCCCACTCGCTTGGAAGACTTGTTATGAGTTCCATTCGTCAATCTCTGATCCATCACAAACCCGCTGCTCTTTCCCACAGACGTCAAGCCAGCCGGAGATAACGTGCAGTCATAATGATCATGTGAGACAAGAAAACAGCTGGAGGACAATGAAAGAATGAGTGGAGAAAGAAATGATAACAATGAGGAGTAGATGAATGAAGAAAGAAAAAAGAGGAGGAGGAGGAAGAAGAGGAGGAGGAGAAGAAGGAGGAACAGGAGGAGGAAGATAGCGAATATAAGATTTAAACGAGGTGTGAAGAAAAAAGAAGAAGAAGAAGACGAGGAGGAAGAGGAGGAGGAGAAGAAGGAGGAACAGGAGGAGGAAGATGGCGAATATAAGATTTTACCCGAGGTATGAAGAAAAAGAAGAAGAAGACGAGGAGGAGGAGAAGGAGGATAGTGAATTTCGGAGTCTACCCAAGGTACGAAGAAGAAGAAGGAGGAGGAGGAGGAGGAGAAGGAGGAGGAGGAGGAGGAGGAGGAGGAGAAGGAGGAGGAGGAGGAGAAACAAAGGAAGAGGAGAAGACGATGAAAAAAGACGATAGAGAAGAGGATACAAAAAGTGCACCGAGCATGCCCATGACGTCACATCCCAAATAAGAAGAGTGACGTCAGCTGGCTACCCACGTTGACAACGACAACAGTGCAGAAAACAAAAACAACAACAATAACAACAACACCACCACCACCACCACCACCAACTACAAAAACAACAACATTCCACAGTGCCAAGTCATCCCCAACTACAGAGACAGGACAACTCCCATGGTGTTCGTCAGGCGCACAGAAAAGGGCCCGTTATAGTGTAACAAATCGCCAGGCGCACAGACAAGACCGTTATAGTTTTAACAAATCGCCAGGCGCACAGATAAGACCGTAATAGTGTAAAAAAATCGTCAGGCGCACAGACAAGACCGTTATAGTGTAACAAATCGCCAGGCGCACAGACAAGCCCGTTATAGTGAAAACAAATCGCCAGGGCACAGATAAGACCGTTATAGTGTAAACAAATCGTCAGGCGCACAGACAAGACCGTTATAGTGTAACAAATGCCAGGCGCACAGACAAGACCGTTATAGTGTAACAAATCGCAGGCGCACAGACAAGACGTTATAGTGTAACAAATCGCAGGCGCACAGACAAGACGTTTATAGTGTAACAAATCGTCAGGCGCACAGACAAGACCGTTATGGGTGTAACAAATCGCCGGGGCGCACAGACAAGACCGTTATAGTGTAACAAATCGCCAGGCGCACAGATTAAGACCGTTATAGTGTAACAAATCGCCAGGCGACAGACAAGACCGTTATAGTGTAAAAATCGTCAGGCGCACAGACAAGACCGTTATAGTGAACAAAGGGGCCAGGCGCACAGACAAGACGTTATAGTGTAACAAATCGTCAGGCGCACAGAAAAGCCCTTTATAGTGTAACAAATCGCCAGGCGCACAGACAAGACCGTATAGTGTAACAAATCGTCAGGCGCACAGACAAGACCGTTATAGTGTAACAAATCGCCAGGCGCACAGATAAGACCGTTTTAGTGAAACAAATCGCCAGGCGCACAGACAAGACCGTTATAGTGTAACAAATCGCCAGGCGCACAGACAAGCCCGTTTAGTGTAACAAATCGCCAGGCGCACAGATAAGCCCGTTTATTTGTAACAATCGCCAGGCGCACGACAAGGGCCCGTTATAGTGTAAAAAAATCGCCAGGCGCACAGACAAGACCGTTATAGTGTAAAAAATCGTCAGGCGCACAGACAAGACCGTTATAGTGTAACAAATCGTCAGGCGCACGACAAGACCGTTATAGTGTAACAAATCCCCAAAGGCGCACAGACAAGACCGTTATGTGTAACAAATCGCCAGGCGCACAGACAAGACCGTTATAGTGTAACAAATCGTCAGGCGCACAGACAAGACCGTTATAGTGTAAAAAATCGCCAGGCGCACAGACAAGACCGTTATAGTGTAACAAATCGCCAGGCGCACAGACAAGACCGTTATAGTGTAAAAAAATCGTTCAGGCGCCCCGACAAGACCGTTATAGTGTAACAAATCGTCAGGCGCACAGAAAAAGACCGTTATAGTGAAAACAAATCGCCAGGCGCACAGACAAGACCGTTTAGTGTAACAAATCGTCAGGCGCACAGACAAGCCCGTTATAGTGTAACAAATCGTCAGGCGCACAGACAAGCCCGTTATAGTGTAACAAATCGTCGGGCCCGCACAGACAAGACTGTTATAGTGTAACAAATCGCCAGGCGCACAGACAAGACCGTTATAGTATAACAAATCGTCAGGCGCACAAAAAAGCCGTATAGTGTAACAAATCGTCAGGCGCACAGACAAGACCGTATAGTGTAACAATCGTCAGGCGCACAGACAAGCCCGTTATAGTGTAACAAATCGTCAGGCGCACAGACAAGACCGTTATAGTTTTAACAATTCGTCAGGTCCCACAGACAAGACCGTTATAGTGTAACAAAATCGTCAGGCGCACAGACAAGACGTTATAGTGAAAACAAATCGTCAGGCGCACAGACAAGCCCGTTATAGTGTAATAATCGTCAGGCGCCCAGATAAGCCCGTTTTTGTGTAACAAATCGTCAGGCGCACAGACAAGACCGTTATAGGTAATAAAATCGTCAGGCGCACAGACAAGACCGTTATAGTGTAAAAAAATCGTCAGGCGCACAGACAAGACAGTTAAGTGTAACAAATCGCAGGCGCACAGAAAAGGGACAGTTAAAGTGTAACAAATCGCAGAGGAAAAGAGCTGAAAAACCAGGCCAGACACACTTAGAACAGATAACCTTCGGCCACACGGAGGGAGACATTGTGGTCAGAATGCGGGAAAAAACAGACTGAGGGCGAGGGGGGGGGGGGGGGGGGGGATAGAAGAGAAGAGAAGAGAGAAGAGAGAGAGAGAGGGGAGAGAGAGAGAGGAGAGAGAGGGGAGAGAGAGACAGACAGACGGGACAGACAGCCCGACAGACGGACAGACAGAGAGAGTACATGCACGTGCGCGCGCGTTTCGTGCGTGAGTGTGTGTGTGTGTGTGTGTGTGTGTGTTTTGGTGTGTTGTGTGTGTGGTGGCGTGCGTGCGTGCGTGCGTGCGTGCGTGCGTGCGTGCGTGCGTGCGTGCGTGCGTGCGTGCGTGGTGCGTGCGTGCGTGGTGTGTGTGTGTGTGTGTGTGTGTGTGTGTTGAGAGAGAGCGAGCGAGAGAGGGTGAGAGAGAGAGAGGAGAGGCAGGGAGGAAGAGAAAGAGACAGAGAGAGGGAGAGAGAAAGAGAGAGAGAGGGGATTATATGTATGTATGTATGTTGTATAATATATATATATTTATTATATATATATTATATATATATATATTCTATATATATATAATATGGAAGAGAGAGAGAGAGAGGGAGAGAGGAGAAAAGAGAGAGGAGAGGGGAGGAGAGAAGAGGGGAAAAAGAGAGAGGGAGAGAGCAGAGAGGAGGGAGAGAGAGAGGAGAGAGAGAGAGAGGAGAGAAGAGAGAGAGAGAGGAGAGGGAAAGAGAGAGAGAGAGAGAGAGAGAGAGAGTGAGAGAGAGAGAGAGAGGAAAAGAGAAAAAGGAGGGGAGTGGAGAGAGAGAGGGGAGGCTTCAGACGTGTCGGGATGAACCTGGGAAAAGAAAGAAAAGGAGAAAGAGGCCGATTTGGAACATCTCAATTATTAACGACAGTCTGAAGATACCTTCCCCTTGTCTAACAAAGGATATCTCAATGATTAAAAGACAGTCTGAGCGATACCTTCCCCTTGTCTAACAAAGGATATCTAAATGATTAAAAGACAGTCTGAGCGATACCTTACCCTTGTCTAACAAAGGATATCTCAATGATTAAAAGACAGTCTGAGCGATGCCTTACCCTTGTCTGACAAAGGATATCTCAATGATTAAAAGACAGTCTGGGCGATGCCTTACCTTGTCTGACAAAGGTATCTCAATGTTTAAAAGACAGTCTGAGCGATGCCTTACCCTTGTCTGACAAAGGATATCTCAATGATTAAAGACAGTCTGGGCGATACCTTACCCTTGTCTAACAAACGACCCAAGGTGACTCCACTAACGACGAAAAGCGATCCATGAGGCATGCACCTATCTATTAGGAAAGTGCAAACCCTCCACACCCACCCCACCCCTTTCTCCCCCCTGCCACCTCATTGTACTCTCCGTTCTTCACCTCGCAGCCCTTCCTACCCCTCCCCCAGACCACCACACATCCAACTGTTCACTACATCGCTTGTTTGTTTCAGTGTTGAACTTTCACGCCAACGAAGAAGATGGAATCCGTCTCTTATGGTAGACAGCTGATTTTAAAATATCGGCGTAGTGGCTTTCGTTTACATAGGCTCTTTTTAAAGAAAATTATCCTTGAAACCTTTTTTTTTTCATCATGAAAACGGTAATTCCACAATGAAAAAAAAACACCACAAAAAAAACTAACATCAGATAACCAGTAATTGTGATCAAAACGAGAAAATGGTGTATTGAAGATATTCTGTCATTCTGTAAAACTAATTTTCAGCGTGAAATGAGTGATTTTCATCGATGAGAATATTTCTTTTATCTAGATGAGATTAAATTTTGATCATGAAGACAGTAACTTTGATAATGAGAGGAATACTTTTCATCATTAAAACATTGATGTTTATCATGAAAAAGTTGTGTTTTAATGAAAACATCCCGGCAATTTATATCTGAAAAGCAGTAATTTTCATTACGAAACACAGTCATTTTCAGAACGAAAAGAGGTGTTTTCATCAGAAGAAACGGTATATTTCTGATGAAAAGAATAATTTCTTAAATTAAAAAAAACACGGTAGCTTATCACCTAAAACAGTAATTCCCTTCAAGAAGAGTGAGTAAAAATGTTTTAGTATGACAATAGTAATTTTTATCATGGACTGTGTATTTTCATCATGGAAGAGAGTAAATTGCTCCCTGAAAAGACTATTTTCATGAAGAAAACCAGTAACTTCTATTATGGAAAGAGCGTGCCCCGATTCTGTGTCCCCATCTCTCGTTTTTATGTGTCCCCGTCTCTATAGGTCCCCATCTCTCGTTTTTATGCATCCCCGTCTCTATAGGTCACCATCTTTTGTTTATATGTGTCCCTATCTCTATAGGTCCCCATCTCTGGTTTTTATGTGTCCCCATCTCTATAGGTCCCCATCTCTCGTTTTTCTATGTCCCGTATCTATAGGTCCCCATCTCTCGTTTTTAATGTGTCCCCGTCTTTATATATCCCCACCTCTCGTTTCCGTGAGTCTCTGTCTCTAACCCCCCCCCCCACCCCCACCCTTTCTCAGTTTCATGTGTCGCCATCTCTGCATGTACCCACGTCTCTGGATGTGACCGGTTTTGTTTTTGTTTTTGTTGTTGTTGTTGTTGTTTGTTTTTTTTTTTACATGTTTCGGGCTTTTAGATGTCTGTGGCTACATATCCCTTCTCTCTGTGTCTCTGGCTTTTTGTGTCCCGGATTTTTATAATTAAGTTCGTGTCTCAATGTCTGCACAATCAAAACGAACCAACCTTCTGAGTTCTCTGAATGAGCGTGCTGTGGAAACGACCGTAAATGTAGGTATCATGGACACTTCTGGGTGGTGTTTCACTCTTAGACATGTAGAGATAGGGGACACATGCAACTGTACTTACCCAGCCAACATGTAGTTGTTCAATAGGGTGACCTACTACACAAACAACACAAATAAGCGACCGCCAAACGAAAGCTTACATGAACACAGTAAACAACAAACAAGAAAGTTAACTTTTCCCAGTGGTGAGACAATTACACGCCCGTCACTCCGCACGAATGCTGCTTACGGAAACAATTCGCTGTGGCTTTGCCACATGAACAATATACAGGCAAACTTGCAAAATCCCTTTTCAAGGCTGTTTTCTGGCTTGTTCTGTGACATTTATGTCTGTATTTGTGGTAGGCGTCTCCTGAGCTAAATTCGTTTAGAGGTCTGGTCGTCTCGTCGTGGGATCAGAAGTTAACTCCCTTGTTTGTGACTGACTACGTAAAGAAGGTGAAGGACGTGACACTGAGGGCAAAGAGAGGTCGGAGGTTACCCGTGTCGCCAGTGTACTTGATGCAGAAGCGGTCTGACGGGTCGGGGCAGGGCAGGGCCGTCACGTGACCACTCTCACACTCCCGCTGTTTCAGGGAGGTGCATTGGAGGCACTTGATGGGCGACACTGCAACAGTCATCATCATCATCGTCATCATCATCATCGTCATCATAATCATCGTCATCATCATCGTCATCGTCATCGTCATCATCATCATCATCGTCATCATCGTCATCATCATCATCGTCGTCATCATCATCGTCATCGTCATCATCATCGTCGTCATCATCATCGTCATCATCGTCATCAACATCAATGTCGTCGTTGACGTCGTCGTCGTCGTCTCATCATCATCACCATCATATCATCATCATCATCATAATCATCGTCTTCGTCGCCTTCTTCTTTGTCATCGTTCTAGTCATCATCATCAATATTATCCTCTTCTTTCTCCTCCTCCTAATCATCATCATCATCATCTCATCATCATCATCATCATCATCATCATCATCATCATCATCATTACTGTCATCGTCGTCATCGCCGCCATTTTCATCATCGTCGTTGTCGTCGTCATCCCATCGCTGCAGATGTGACACACACTGCTGCAGTCCGGAATCTTCTCAGCGCTCAGTGACGTTAAAACTGGGCAAAGGCGTTGTCACTGTTCCACTTCTTACGTCGTCCAGCCACCAACAGCTGAACTGTGTCTCCAGGATCAACGGGCTTTTGCGTGCAGGTGGTTGCAATTATGGCCTGTGATGACTCTTTTTGTATTGATTTGACTTCATTTTTTTTCGCCGTCAGCAGGAGCTCAGACCATAGAAAAAGTCGTGGACGTTTCATCAGCAGTTTAAGAGTCTCCCCCGGTGGGTTTGCCCCATGACACAACGATTGTTCCTGTGGATACTGGCTGTGGCAGGACCAATACGAGTATGACTGTGTATTATTAGGGAGCCGCAATAAGTGGCGAGGAATAATACCTTTTAAGGCGCAAGAAAAAAACTTGAACGAAAAAGAACAGGGGAAAAAAGAAAAAGAAAGAAAGAAAAGAAGAATAAGAAAAAAGAAAGGAAATTATGCCCATCTCTCTCTCTCTCTCTCTCTCTTTTCTTTTCTCTCTCTCTCTCTTCTCGCTCTCTCTCGTCTCCTCTCTCTCTCTCTCTCTCTCTCTCTCTCTCTCCCCCCCCCCCCCCCTGAGGATGTCTTGCGATCATTCGGGGGGTGTTTCTTTTCACGACTCGCTTCTGTTCCAACCCCTTTATTTTCTCTTCCCCCTCCCCCTCCAAACACCTCCCATCCCCAACCCCCTCCACCCCAACTCATCACCGAAGGAGACTTGCGTTTAGTTGCGCCTGGTTTTCTCTGCGGACAAATCCGTTTTTGCCTGATCCGCTTCCGGGAAACGTCGTACCTTTTCTATCGTCCTCTGCCTGATCCGCTTCCGGGAAAATTTCGTACCTCTCTATCGTCTTCTGCCGGTCCGCTTCCGGGAAAACGTCGTACCTCTCTATCGTCTTCTGCCTGATCCCTTCCGGGAAACGTTCGTACCTCTTATGTCTTCTGCCTGATCCGCTTCAGGGAAACGTCGCACCTCTCTATCATTTCTGCCTGATCCGCTTCAGGGGAAACGTCGTACCTCCTATCGTCTTCTGCCGGATCCGCTTCAGAGAACGTGTACCTCTCTATCGTTTCTGCCTGATCCGCTTCAGGGAAACGTCGTACCCTCTATGTCTTCTGCCTGATTCCGTTCAGAGAAACGTTGTACCTCTCTATCGTCTTCTGCCTGATCGCTTCAGAAAAAGGGTCGTCCCTCTCTATGTCTTCTGCCTGATCCGCTTCAGGGAAACGTCGTACCTCTTATCGTCTTCTGCCTGATCCGCTTCGGGACGTCGTACTCTTTTATCGTCTTCGCCTGATCCGCTTCAGAGAACGTCGTACCTCTCTATCGTCTTCTGCCTGATCCGCTTCAGGGAAACGTCGTACCTCTCTATCGTCTTCTGGCCTGTTTCCGCTTCAAGGAAACGTCGTACCTCTCTATCGTCTTTGCCTGTCGCTTCAGGGGAAACGTCGTCCCTCTCTATCTTTCTTTTTGCTGATCCGCTTCAGGGAAACGTCGTACCTCTCTATCGTCTTCTGCGATCCACTTCAGGGAACGTGTACCTCTCTATCGTCTTCTGCCTGATCCGCTTCGGGGAAAAGTGTCCTCTCTATCGTCTTCTCCCTGATCCGCTTCAGGGAAACGTCGTACTCTCTATCGTTTTTCTACCTGTTCGCTTCAGGGAAACGTCGTCCCTCTCTATCGTCTTCTGCCTGATCCGCTTCAGAGAAGTCGTACCTCTCTATCGTCTTCTGCCTGATCCGCTTCAGGAAACGTCGTACCTCTCTATGTCTTCTGCCTGATCCGCTTCAGAGAAACGTTACCTCTATGTTTCTGCCTGATCGCTTCAGGGAAACGTCGTACCTCTCTATCGTCTTTGCCTGATCCGCTTCAGAAAAAACGTGTACCTCTCTTTTCGTCTTCTGCCTGATCCGCTTCCGGGAAAAACGCCCTTTACCTATGTCTTCTGCTTGATCCGTTTTCAGGGAAACGTCTTTCCTCTCTATCGTCTTCTGCCTGATCCGCTTCAGGGAAAACGTCGTATCTATCTTTCGTTTGGCACCGCTTCTGGTGTGAGGAGGTGAACTGTCTTTTCTTACGCTTTACGTTAACGACAGAGATTATCTTTCGCACCGCTTCTGGGATAATGACGGAGATGATCTTTTGCACCGCTTCTGGGTAATGACGGAGTTTATCTTTTGCCCCGTTTCTGGGATGTGACGGAGATTATCTTGTGCGCTGCTTCTAAGAGATGACGAAAATTTATCTTGCACCCTTCTACGATGATGACAGGATCATCTTTTGCACCGCTACTAGGATGATGCTGGAGTTTATCTTCTGCAACGTTTAGAGGATGATGACGGAATTAATTTTTTGCAACGCTTCTAAGTTGATGATGGAATATGTCTTTCCAAAACCGCTTTTGCGATTGCGACTTTATACTATCTTTTTTTGCAACGCTTATAAATGACGATGCATTTCATTTTCGACCCCTTCTGGGATGACAATGATCTTCATCTGTAGCATTGCTCATAGGATGACAATGTTCATCGTAGCATTTGCTTTTAGGATGACAATGGACGTCGTCTTTGACGTCGCTTACAGGAGGGACAATGGAGGATCATCTTGGCACCGCTTCTGGGATGGGAAGAATATACCTTCAGCATTGCACCGGGCCCAGGACTGTGAAATTTATTTCTAGTATTGCCGCTGGCGTGACGAGGGATTCATTTTGGGCATGTTCCTGGCGCGCGATGAGTTATCTTTAGCACCATCCTGATTTTACCCTGAAGTTGTTTTGGGCACCGTTCTGGCAAGAAAATAAAGATTTCTCTGCGATTTCTCATCGTGGTTGTCACGAGTTTGTCCGAGGCCTACGACGATTGACCCGTCTAGAGTGGCGGAATTATTCATTTATTTTGTCGTTGCTTTTTGTCGTGTTTCCGTCCCTTAATGTGGTTTGTGGTGCGTTTGCCCCTTTAAATGTCGTTCAGCTAGGTTAGGTTTGCTTTCTCTCTTTTCTCTCTAATTCCACTGCCCGTGCAATTCATCCTGCAGGTTCACGGTGGTGGTACTTTCGCTTGAACTGGCTGTCTTGTCGGCCTCTCCCCTTTGTCTTGTACCTGCCGCACGTGATTTTCCTCTTAGGCTTGAGGTTTATGCTCACTGTGAGGGTAGCGTGGCATGTTGGCTCCCATCGCTTGGCAGGTTTTCTTTTTCACTCGAGGCGGAAGATTTTCTTGAGAGCGCCTGCTCTGTTTTTGGTTCTACCCCATTCGTCGAAGGTACGGTCGGTACCTTCACCCCTACAGTCGGCTGTAGGGGAGGGACATCACATCACGTCATCTTTTTTCCACATCTGCGCTGCTGTCCTCTGACTGGACAGGGGCAGAGAGAGTCGCTTGACCCGCCTCTTCTGGGTCACCCACGGGTAGCTGGTAAGCATCATTTTCGTGGGTTTGTTTTTTTGTTGTTTTTTGTTAGGGGCTAATTCTCTCTTTTGCCCCAATTTCCCTTTTGTTTTCAAAATTAAAAAAGAAATATTGTTTGAGCCCACTTTTCTTTTGGGTTAATTCAATTTTTAAACCCGGGCCCATTTAAATTATATCCAAATTCTTTCTCCTTTTTATGCATCTGGTGTGGGTTTAGTCGGTGGGGATGGGAGGAGGAACCCTGGTGTTTCGGGTTGGTACTTGCTTGGTCTCGCTCGTCCGCCCCTGTCCATTCGCCGGACTCTTTTTCTTCGGCCACCGTCTGTTTGGGGGTGCAAGGGGGAACGATTTTTAGGGTTTGCGAGCATGCGTACGCATGATTAGTCGTTTGGATGCGTGGTTGGAGAATTTGTGTTTTTTTTAAAAATGTTGCTATAAAATGTGGGGGATAATTGTGCCATTGAATTATTATTATTTGCAAATGTGGGTAGCAGTTAAAAAAGCGATGGTTGCTGTATTAGTTCAGTTCGTAAGAAAGGAAAATTTGTTGAAGTGAATGAGAGAAGAATGAATATACAATTTTCTATCCATGTGTTTGGCTTGTGAATGTATTTTCTTACCTGTTTCGTTGTGAGGAAACCTTTAGCGAAACTTTTCCTCGTTGGTTTGTTTACTGTGTTATGCTCGGGTCTGTGTTGGGCTGGTGATATTGATGCGTTCGGCAAGCCTCCCCCCCCCATAATGCGAGGGCTGTTAGGATTTAACAGCATGTGTCGGGACCGTACTGACTGCGGGGGTCCGTCCCCTTCCTTCTTTCTCTTTCCTCCAGTTCCGTCTTCCCTCCCCCTGGGGGTTTTCACCCGGAGCTTGCACGGGTTTGGGGCCGCACACGGGGTTGGGGCCACGCACTGGTTGGGGGCCACGCACTGGTTGGGGCCGCACACTGGTTGGGGCCACGCATGGTTGGGGCCACACACGGGGTTGGGGCCGCACACTGGTTGGGGCCACGCACTGGTTGGGGCCGCGCATGGTTGGGGCTGCGTACTGGTGAAAAAGTACGTGGACTTTGTGGAACGGTCCTGACCCCTGCCCGGGACCTCCAGTGACGACGCTGTCCCGGGATGCGTCTCCACCGTCTCGCACTTCAAACACCCAAATGTGACCGGTGGGGTTTAGCTTTTGTACTGGGGCGATTTGGGCGTTTTGGGGTTTGTGTGTCAGTGGTGTCGGCATCGAAGGACACTCCGTTCAAAAACCCGGACCGGTTTGGGGGCACCTGGTGCTTTCAGGGTGCTCCCAGTGGACTTTGGAGAGGCAGGGGTGTGAGGGAACCACATGAGACTGGGAAAAAGGGGAAATGGGTGCTGGAAAGGGCTTATTTATGATTAATTGTTTTGATGTCGTGTGTGTTGAAATGCTTGATTGTGATTGTGCATGTGGGTGTGTTGGAATGCTTAATTGTGTGTTGGGGTCGTGTGTGTTGAAATGTTGATTGTGATTGTGCATTTTGAGTGGTTGGAATGCTTATTTGTGCTATGTGTGTGTTGGTTGTGTAATAAATGGGGTGTTGTATTGTAATCTTTTTGTGGTGGTTCTTGGAGGCGTGTGAGGTCAGTCACTCCCTTCACTCCCATCTAGACCGATCCTGTCAGGGCAGACCTCCAGGGGTCGGTCGTGACATTTGTGGGGGCTCGTCCGGGATGTGAAGGGCTCTGGCTGTCTCTCTCGTTTCGCGGAGTACCTGTCCGTTTTGTCCGTTTTGTTTACGTTTAGTTAGTTTGTCGTGTTTGTTTGTGGGTGGTTGGCTGGGTGGGCTCTAGCGTGTAGGGAGTCTTTTGGTGGCCTTGAAGGAACATTGGTGTGGCTGGGGGAGTCGAGGGTGGGGAGACCAGGGGGAATTCGACCGGTCCTGACCTCCTCTTTCCGCCGGGTTGCCTCACGTAGATTCGGGCGTAAGACTTGCTTTTCTGTTGCCACTTGTTTTGCCATTCCTGTTTTGTAGTTAACCAGTTTTTCTTTACCGGGTTATTAAGTACAGGGGGTTGTATCGGACGTTTTGTGTCGTTTTTTTTTTTTTGGTGAGCCCCACCGCACTGTTGCTCGTGTGTGGAGCGCGGGTGTTGCCAGAGTGGGAGCGCCTTGACTTTTCCCCCTTATTGTCGGTGAGCCCACCGCACTGTTGCTCGTGTTGTGGAGCGCGGTGTTGCCAGGGGTGGGAGCAGCCGGAACATTTCCGCACACACACACACACAACACACACCAACACACACCACAACACACACACACACACACACATCCCTTTAAAAAATTGTTTTTCGGTGGAATTGTCTTTCCCCTGTATTTGAGAACGTAGGATATTGTTGTTTATGACAACGTCCGGTGCTGGTGGTTGTGGCGACGCATGCGTCGAAGAAGAATGGTATTCAAAATGTAGTCCTACTATTGTACCAGTACTTCGACTACAGTGACTTCTACCTATTCCAGTGCTGTAAGGGCCCATAGTCCCGCGAGTACTTTCGTTGCTTCTTCGCTGGGGGATCTTTCTGCCGAGACCCACCTGACGCTTCCGCTCGGGATGCGTCAGAGTATGGTTAAGCAACTGTGGGGGTTCTGTTGAGTCACAGAAATTCATAAACCCTCTTTTTTTCATGCTTCCCCCCGTAAGGGTATACCCGGGAGACTTTCCTCATGGGAAAGTCGGACCCAAGGGACGGGTCAAACGGGTTCATCCTCCCGTGTCGGGAAGTGGTTTTGGGAAACCTGCCCAGGACATCGCTCCATCTTATGTTTTTGGAGCGGCAGCGTAGGGAAAAGGCAACACGGTAGTGAAGGGGGCTGCTAGGCAGGAAGCCCTTCGTAGGGAAGAGGCAACGCTCCCTCGGGAAGACTTTGATAGGAGGGGGCTCTGCGCAGAGGGAGACTGACAGACAGGAAATTCTGCGTAGGGAAGAGGCTGCCAAAGGGAGGAAACTCTCCGTCGGGGGAAAAGGCTGCCGGCGGAAGCTCTCGTCGGGAAGAGTTTTGATCAGTGTAGGGAAGAGGCTGCCAGACAGGAGGCTCTGCGCAGGGAGGAGATGGAACAACTTCTTTTGCGGCCTCCCGCACCCGTAATCAGGGGGTTGATCGACAGGCAAGTGATAGAGTTAGAGGCCAAAGTTAGCTTCCCGAGTTCAGACCCAGTGAGGAATTGATTGTTCTTGGGCATTTTTGACAGGGTTGCTAGTTCATACCCTTTGTCTGAGGAACAAAGGCCATGCACCTTTTTTCTGGATTTATCGGTGCTGAAAAGGGGGTGTGTGCTCACTCTAAATGAAGGCGCGTCTTATGCAGGCATGCAGGGTTTGGGTTGCGTAAGCGTTTCCACCTTACCCCAGAGACGTACAGGAGGAAGTTCAGGTCCATGAAAAAGAATAACGACGAGACCCTTTGTGCAGTTTGGAGATTTGGCTGCGTAAAAACGCTAGGGTATGGGTCAGTTTGGGTAAGCTGGAGTTGAGGATTGATTCTCATCGAACAAACTCACCAACACCGTGTCCCCAGAGTTGGAGGATCCGTTTAGGCGAGCAGCACCACAGGATTTCGCGGCTGCGATTCATTTCCCGAGGTGTTTGTGAAGCTCGTAGGCTTATTTGGGGATCGCCCAGATACGGACGGAAGACCCTCGTGGGGTCTAGTGGCAATAAAGGGGCCGACGACTGTAGCGAGTCGAACAAGGCAGGCAGTTCATCGGGGACCTCAGCACCCCGACTGTGTTTTCCTTTGTGGTCGTCCCGGCCACCCTTAGGAAAGTTTGCCCTAAGCCCCGGTTAAATTATGGGGCTAGTCCCTTCCAGGTCCTGTGCCCCGGCTAACGTGGGGTCCATCCCAGCTTTGGTGGTACGGAGTGCCCAGTGTTTCTTTTTTATTGTTGGGTTCTTCCTTTGGGCGACCCATTCAGGGATTCGGGGAGCATCAACGCTTTTGTTGATAAGGATTTGGTTTCCACTGAGGCTCAGCGAGGCGGCCCGTTATGATGTGTTTCGGGTTGGAGGCTGGTTTTACCTCCACCCCTCCTTCTGTATCTTTTCTTCTCCACCCCCTACTTCTGTGGCGAAGTATGGGCCATCGCGGTGGAGCGCCTTTTGTATTCCCTTCTTAGGGAATTACTATCACCTTTGCGGACAGACGCAGTCAGTTTGTGTTACGGGATCTGCCCGTACTAAGCGTGTGTGGGAGTTACCACACGCGCCAAGGCCCAAAAAGCAGGAGCGGAATTGCGTCCCGTTCTTTAGCCCATCTCTGACGAGGTTTTTTGCGAGAGTCGATCCGCTACCATAGTCCGTCTTCAGGCCAGTGACTTGGACGTCCAACGCCTGCGACAATGGTGGATCGTCCCGCTCAGTTGCCCCACACGCCAAGGTGAGCTTTAAGTCCACAAGGGGATCCTCTTTAGGGTTGTCACTCAGGCAGATGGGTGGCCAAGCAGTAGTCGTTCCCCAAAGCTTGAGAGGAATTTTGTTTCGGAGGCCCCTGATTCACCTATGGCAGGTCATATGGGCTCAAAGCGGACTCTTGAGCGGGTAAGGGCAGGATTCTTCTGGCCAGGGATGATATTCTCAGGTTAGGCAGTACTGCCGCAGTTGTGATGTCTGCCAACGGACAACGCCTAAAGGGTCGCTTGAAGCGTGTTCCCCCAGGGTCAGTGCCACTGGTTGGGGAGCCATTTTAGCAAGGTTGGTGTCGACCTGGTGGGACCCATTAATCCACCATCGATCGCGGTCACCTACATTTTGGTTTGCGGTAGACTCTGCGATCGATACCCAGAGGCTGTCCCGCTTAGGGCTATCGATGCCCCTACTGTTGTGAAGCTCTCCGGCAGATTTGGACAGCACTGGCGTGCCCCAAAAAGAAGTACGGCGGAAGTTTGTACTGGAGAGCGATCATCATCCTCTCCGTGCTTGGACCGGATCCGGCAGTCAGTCGTCGACTCAGAGTTAGGCAGTGGAACTGCAGAGTCATTTTCGCCATATCAAGGGTTCCAGCAATACGGATGCTGACTATCTCAGCCGAGCTCCGTAGTCAGACAAATTTGGGAAAAACAGTCAGAGGGACACTCCCCCTCAACCAGGGTTATATCCCTTTTGGTCTCTGTATCGGTGTAGTTTACGTTTTCACTCAGTGATGTTTAACGGTAGTGGATCGCCAATGGTTCGGACTGCTACTTTTATTCTTGGAAGGTTTTGCTTTTGTTGTTTGATAAATGTAGGGATTATGTATTTCCCTGTGTAACTCTATCGTGGAATGTTTGTATTGGATTTGTCGTTACTCTGTCGATCACAGAGGGGGTTTGGGGTTCAGTCCCATTGTTGTGAATTTTGCACATGCGTCAAGGTTTTTAAAGGAGCACTGTATCTCAGAGAAACAGATGCTTTTAGAGAGGGGGGTTTGTCACGAGTTTGTCACGAGGGCCCACGACGATTGACCCCTCTAGAGTGGCGGAATTATTCATTTATTTATTGTCGTTGCTGTTGGGCTGTATCCGTCCTTAATGTGGTTTGTGGTGCGTTTGCACCTTAATGTCGTTCAGCTCAGGTTAGGTTTGCTTTTCTCTCTCTCTTTTCTCTAATTCCCTGCCCGTGCAATTCATCCTGAGGTTCACGGGTGGCTGGTACCTTTCGCTTGAACTGGCTGTCTCTGTCGGCCTCTTCCTGTCTTGTACCTGCGCACGTGCATCATTCCTCTTAGGCTTGAGGTATGCTCACTGTGACGTAGCGTGGCATGTTGGCTGCCATCGCTTAGGCAGGTTTTCTCTTCATCGAGGCGGAAGATGTCTCTGAGAGGGGCCCGCTCTGTTTTGGTTTTTACACCTTCCCTTTGAAGGTACGGTCGGTACCTTCATTTCCTACAGTCGGCCTGTAGGGGGAGGGACATCAATTTACGTCATCTTTTTTCCACATCTGCGCTGCTGTTTCCCCTCGACTGGACTAGAGGGCAGAGGAGTCGCTTGACCCGCCTTTCTGGGGTCACCACGGGTAGTGGTAAGCATCAGTTTCGTGGTTTGTTTGTTGTTTTTTTGTTAGCCGGCTAATTCTTCTCTTTTGCGCAATTTCCTTTTGTTTTCAAATTATAAAAGAAATATTGTTTGAGACCACTTTTCTCTTGTTAATTCAATTTTTAACCTGGCCATTCTAATTATATCCAAAATTCTTTCTCCTTTTTATGCATCTGGTGTTTCGGTAGTCGGGGGGATGGGAGGGAGAACTGGTGATTCAGGGTTGGTACTTGCTTGGTCTCGCTCGTCCGCCCTGTTTACATTCGCGGACTCTTATTTTCGGCCACCGTCTGTTTGTGGGTGCAAGGAGAACGAGGTTTTATGTTTGCGAGCGTGCGTACGCATGATTGTCGTTTGATGCGTGGTTGGAGATTTTTGTTTTTTTGAAATGTTGCTATAAAATGTGGGGATAATTGTGCCATTGAATTATTATTATTTGCAAATGTGGATAGCAGTTATAAAACGATTTGGTTTGCTGTATTAGTTTCAGTTCCTAAGAAAGGAAAATGTTGAACGTGAATGAGAGAAGAATGAATATACAATTTTCTATCCATGTGTTTGGCTGTGAATGTATCTCTTACTGCTTCGTGTGAGGAAACCTTTAGCGAACATTTTCCCCGTTGGTTTGTTTACTGTGTTATGCTCGGGTCTGTGTGGGCTGGGTGTTTTGATGCGTTCGGCAAGCCTCCCCTCGCCCATCTTTCGAGTGGCTGTTAGGATTTAACAGCATGTGTCAGGGCCATACTGACTGCGGGGGTCCAGTACCCTTCCCTTCTTTCTTCTTTCTCCCAGTTCTAGTCCAGTCAAATTTTCAAAAAATAGCCTATAACCTTAACAAATTGCAACAAAAGAAATTTCACCTGATTTGAACTTGTTGAAATCTGCCAGTACCACTTCAAAATTTTAAAGAAATATATGGTGCAATGAATTATGTACGTTTGTTTAAAGAACATACCCCCAAGCTGTTTACAAGAAAGGAAAACAGACAATCTGCTACAGAGATCGCAGTAAATTTCAAAGCAAATGGGGGGAAAGTGATTGAAAATATTTACAAATGATTGATGATTTTAAAAAAATGAAAGTTAAACAGAATTAAAAAAAAATTTCAGGTTTTTTCATTTTTTTTAACAAAATGGGGGAAATATTCTTGTGATTTTAGGAAAAATTTTTCTTTTTACTGTTTTTACTATGTTGTACACCAATTTGAGAATAAAAGCAAAAAGACGATTTCTTGCACGTTTTGTCGCAAAAAAACCAAAAAAACTA
>CM031595.1:8249964-8252464 GCA_018398815.1 Conus ventricosus
CCCCCCCCCCCCCCCCCCCCCCCCCTGAAAGACTGGTGCCCATACAACCACTTCAAGGCTTACTGTGATGGGCAGAATTAAAAGACAATGCACTGCTGGGAATTCGAACCTCCTCTCCCGATCATGTCACTTCAGGGCGAATGTCTTATCCGTTTGGCTACCGCTCAACCTAGTTAGCCAGTTTGCAGTGGACTAAAACTAGTTCGCTGTTGTGATCTTGTTGTTGTTGTTGTTGTTGTAGTTGTAGTTGTAGTCGTCGATGTTGAATGCTTGGATGGTTTCATTTGGCAGTTGTGTTTTTCTCTCTCTCTTGGATGTGTGTGTTGTGTGTGTGTGTGTGTGTGTGTGTGTGTGTGTGTGTGTGTGTGTGTGTGTGTGTGTGTGTGTGTGTGTGTGAGCGTGCGTGCGTGCGTGCGTGCGTGCGTGCGTGCGTGTGTGTGGTGTGTGTGTGTGTGTGTGTGTGTGTGTGTGTGTGTGTGTGTGTGTGTGTGTGCTCTTCCCTGTTCAGCTGCGCCGCTTTCAGCGTCAGGATGGATTGCCCTTTTCTTTGGTGGTGGCGCCGTGACATTTAGGCCGTGGTGTGTATTTACTGCATCTGCCATCACAGGCTGTTTCCCAGTCTGCCCTTCTGCCACACTGAGCTGCACGTCAATCCACATTGAGCTGCACGTCAATCCACACTGAGCTGTACTGTGCTGCACGTCAATCCACACTGTGCTGCACGTGCATCCACACTGTGCAGCACAGTGCAGCTCAGTGTGGATTGACGAGCAGCACAGTGCAGCTCAGTGTGGATGCACGTGCAGCACAGTGCAGCTCAGTGTGGATTGACGTGCAGCACAGTGCAGCTCAGTGTGGATTGACGTGCAGCACAGTGCAGCTCAGTGTGGATTGACGTGCAGCACAGTGCAGCTCAGTGTGGATTGACGTGCAGCACAGTGCAGCTCAGTGTGGATTGACGTGCAGCACAGTGCAGCTCAGTGTGGATTGACGTGCAGCACAGTGCAGCTCAGTGTGGATTGACGTGCAGCACAGTGCAGCTCAGTGTGGATTGACGTGCAGCACAGTGCAGCTCAGTGTGGATTGACGTGCAGCACAGTGCAGCTCAGTGTGGATTGACGTGCAGCACAGTGCAGCTCAGTGTGGATTGACGTGCAGCACAGTGCAGCTCAGTGTGTGGATGCACGTGCAGCACAGTGCAGCTCAGTGTGGATTGACGTGCAGCTCAGTGTGGATTGACGTGCAGCACAGTGCAGCTCAGTGTGGATTGACGTGCAGCACAGTGCAGCTCAGTGTGGATTGACGTGCAACACAGTGCAGCTCAGTGTGGATTGACGTGCAGCACAGTGCAGCTCAGTGTGGATTGACGTGCAGCACAGTGCAGATTGACGTGCAGCACAGTGCAGCTCAGTGTGGATTGACGTGCAGCACAGTGCAGCTCAGTGTGGATTGACGTGCAGCACAGTGCAGCTCAGTGTGGATTGACGTGCAGCTCAGTGTGGATTGACGTGCAGCACAGTGTGGATTGACGTGCAGCACAGTGAATCCACACTGAGCTGCACTGTGCTGCACGTGAATCATGTGGCAGCACCTTAGGCTGGCACCAGTGGGATGAACAGACCCAGTGAATCCACTGCCAGCATTGTGGGCGGTCAGTATGGAGTTGATAGTGAACCCACTGGCAGCATTGTTGGCGGTTGGTATAGAGTTGATAGTGAATCCACTGGCAGCATTTATTTGCGGTTGGTATAGAGTTGATAGTGAATCCACTGGCAGCATTTATTTGCGGTTGGTATAGAGTTGATAGTGAATCCACTGGCAGCATTTATTGGCGGATGTAAACCAGTTGCAGCCTTTTAAGTATGTGATCATGGGGTGAACGGATTATGTAAACCAGTTGCAGCGTTTTAAGTGTGTGGCCATGGGGTGAATGGGTTATGTAAACCAGTTGCAGCGTTTTAAGTGTGTGGCCATGGGGTGAATGGGTTATGTAAACCAGTTGCAGCGTTTTAAGTGTGTGGCCATGGGGTGAATGGGTTATGTAAACCAGTTGCAGCGTTTTAAGTGTGTGGCCATGGGGTGAATGGGTTATGTAAACCAGTTGCAGCGTTTTAAGTGTGTGTCAATGGGGTGAATGGGTTATGTAAACCAGTTGCGGAGTTTTAAGTGTGCGGCTATGGGGTGAACGGATTATGTAAACCACGTTGCGGCTTTTCTTAAGTATGTGATCATGGGGTGAATGGATTATGTAAACCAGTTGCAGCGTTTTAAGTGTGTGGCCATGGGGTGAATGGGTTATGTAAACCAGTTGCAGCGTTGTAAGTATGTGGCCATGCGGTGAACAGAATATGTAAACCAGTTGCAGCGTTTTAATTATAATTATTACCATGGGGTGAACGGAGCATGTGATTGCTGTTGCAGCGCTTTAGCTATATTGTTAGGGGACAAACGGATGACGTGAATCCAGCGCTTAAGCCTGTGGCGATGGAGTGAACGTATT
>CM031595.1:8260973-8285926 GCA_018398815.1 Conus ventricosus
ACAATGCAGCTCAGTGTGGATTGACGTGCAGCACAGTGCAGCTCAGTGTGGATTGACGTGCAGCACAGTGCAGCTCAGTGTGGATTGACGTGCAGCACAGTGCAGCTCAGTGTGGATTGACGTGCAGACAAGTTGCAGCTCAGTGTGGGATTGACGTGCAGCACAGTGCAGCTCAGGGGAGACGAAGGTGATGGTTTTGACGTGCAGCACAGTGCGCTCAGTGTGGATTGAGTGCAGCACATGCAGCTCAGTGTGGATTGACGTGCAGCAAACAGTGCAGCTCAGTTGTGTGGATGCACGTGCAGCACAGTGCAGCTCAGTGTGGATTGACGTGCAGTCAGTGTGGATTGACTTTGCAGCACAGTGCAGCTCAGTGTGGATTGACGTGCAGCACAGTGCAGCTCAGTGTGGATTGCCGTGCAACACAGTGCAGCTCAGTGGGATTGCCCGTGCAGAAACAGTGCAGCTCATTTGTGGATTGACGTGCGCACAGTGCAGATTGACGTGCAGCAAAAGTGCAGCTCAGTGTGGTTTTGACGTGCAGCACAGTGCACTCAGTGTGGATTGACGTGCAGCACAGTGCAGCTCAGTGTGGTTTTGACGTGCAGCTCAGTGTGGATTGACGTGCAGCACAGTGTGGATTGACGTGCACCCACAGTGAATCCACACTGAGTGCACTGTGCTGCACGTGAATCATGTGGCAGCACCTTAGGCTGGCACCAGTGGGATGAACAGCCCCATGAATCCCACTGCCAGCATTGTGGGCGGTCAGTATGGAGTTGTTAGTAAACCCCCTTGGCAGCATTGTTGGCGGTTGGTATGAGTTGATAGTGAATCCACTGGCAGCATTTATTTGCGGTTGGGATAGAGTTTTATAGTGAATCCACTGGCAGCATTTATTTGCGTTGGTATAGAGTTGATAGTGAATCCACTGGCAGCATTTATTGGCGGAAAGTAAACCAGTGCAGCCTTTTAAGTATGTGGGTCATGGGGTGAACGGGTTATGTAAACCGTTGGGAGCGTTTTAAGTGTGTGGCCATGGGGTGAATGGGTTATGTAAACCCGTTGCAGCGTTTTAAATGTTTTGGCCATGGGGTGAATGGGTTATGTAAACCAGTTGCAGCGTTTTAAGGTGTGGCCATGGGGTGAATGGGTTATGTAAACCAGTTGCAGCGTTTTAAGTGTGTGGCCGGTGAATGGGGTTAAAGTAACCAGTTGCAGCGTTTAAGTGTGTGTCAATGGGGTGAATGGGTTATGTAAACCAGTTGCGGAGTTTTAAGTGTGCGGCTAAGGGGTGAACGGATTATGTAAACCAAAGTTGCGGCTTTTCTTAAGTATGTGATCATGGGGTGAATGGATTATGTAAACCAGTTGCAGCGTTTTAAGTGTGTGGCCATGGGGTGAATGGGTTATGTAAACCAGTTCCCGCGTTGTAAGTATGTGGCCATGCGGTGAACAGAATATGTAAACCAGTTGCAGCGTTTTAATTATAATTATTACCATGGGGTGAACGGGCATGTGATTGCTTTTTGCAGCGCTTTAGCTATATTGTTGGGGGACAAACGGATGACGTGAATCCAGCGCTTAAGCCTGTGGCGATGGAGTGAACGTATTACGTGAATCTGGTGTTAGGGCTTTAAGCCGTGGCCATGGAGTTAAACGTTTTAATTACGTGAATCTGGTGTTAGGGCTTTAAGTCTTGGTCATAGATGACATGAATCCAGTTGCAAAACTTTAAGCTGTGGTCTTAGGGTGAACAACTCAGTGAAACTAGGGGCATGGTCCCCGTGACTTTCAAGGCGTAATCTCTGTGATTTAACTCCGGGTGGAGCATTGTGTCCACAGATGCCGGGTGCTGTGGCGGCGATTCTGGCGCTGGCTGGCATGCAGAACGAGGCTTCCTTAAGTTATTGCCCCGATCAATGTCCGGCGGCGGTTCTCTCCCTTTCGTCCTTGATGGCTGTTCCAGATTTGTACCACAAAGACTGAATGCATGGGGTGGGGAGAGAGAGAAGGAGAGAGAGAGAGAGAGAGGGAGAGGGGAGAGAGAGTGAGAGAGAGAGAGAAGAGAGAGAGAGGGGGGGGAGAGAGAGAGACAGAGACAGAGAGAAAGAGGAGAGAATGAGAGAGGGAGGGAGGGAGAGTGAGAGAGAGAGAGAGAGAGGGGAGAGAGGGGGACAGACAGACAGACAGACGAGACAGAGAGAGCAGATCAACTGACAGACAGAAAGACAGAGACGAGAGACAATGAGAGAGACAGAGACAGACAGACAGACAGATCACAGACAGACAGAAAGACAGACGAGAGACAGACAGACAGACAGAGAAGAGACACAGAGAGCGCAAAAGGCACAACATTCCAAGAGAGAGAGAGAGAGAGAGGGGAGAGAGAGAGAGAGGAGAGAGAGAGAGAGGGGGAGAAGAGAAAAGGGGAGAGAGAGAGAGAGAGAGATGCAATGTGCGCGCGTGTCTGCGCGAGGGATATAGATACAGATTTTTTATTCATGTGAAGCCCTTGCCCCCTCATGAGGGGTGAAGCAGCGCCATTAATCGGCACAAAATCTCTTCTTCTTCTTCTTCCTAAAAAAACTGGTTCACTCAAAAACGAGTAGGTCACCAGCGCGCATGTTAAAAGTAAAATAAAATAACATAAAACAGTGCGACTCAGACTGTTGGCCCTGGAGCAAATTTGGCAACAAGGGGTCGCACTTGATATTCAAGAATTTAAAAAGCAATGGCCAAACTCAGGCCCAGCAATAGTAAAACATCTGGGAAGTAAAAATAGAAACTTATCAATATGCAGATCTCAAGACTGTCGAATCATTTGTTTTTTAAAAGAGATTGCATTTGTGGCAATCTTGATGGCACCCCGGGAGTGAGTTCCACAGCCGTACAGAACTGGGATAAAAGAAATGTAAGTGGCTGTCAATATTTGATGCAGGTATGGTATAACATTGACCGCCACTCCTGGTGCCCACTTTTATTCAATACTAGTTGTTCCATTGGAATATCAATTACTTTAGCTCTGCCTTTGAAGAAAATGTTTAAGTTTGATAAAGCTTTCTCTCTTCAAGGGTTTCCATTTTAATTTCCTCATGTTCTTCCTAGTATTCCCCTTTTCTTGATGTGGTTCCATGTTACGAACCGTGCTGCTCTCTTCTGAATCTTTTCGAGGTTATCAATATCCTTTAGATGGTAAGGATCCAAACTAGCAACCATTTTCCATACTGTCTAACCAGTGTTTTGTAGCAGTTGTCTTTAACCTTTTGGGGGCCGTCATTTATTTTTCCCGTATAAGAAAGCTAAGATGTTATTTGCTTTCTTACATACTAAATTGTAAAGTTCTTTCCATTGAGACGATTATCTATAATCACGCCTTAATATTTTGCAGCATTTTGTTTCTTTTAAGAATTGTATTATGGATTGAAATAATCTGATCTATTGGTGAGCGTTTGTTACATATACGCAACACTTGGCACTTTTGGGGATGAAATTCCATTTCAAGTTCTTTCCCCACTCTTGTAAAGCGTTTAGATCTTCTTGTAGAATGCGTGGATCATTCTTGCTTCTAATTGTTCTATATACTAAACTGTCATCTGCAAAAAGCCCTTTTAGTAGTTCCAGGAGGAAGATTTCTACTTATTTCATTTATATAAATTAAGAAAAACAAGGGCCCCAGAACAGTTCCCTGTGGGTACACCTGACAAGAAATGGTTTACAATGGGATGACGACCCTTCCGACGAGCACGTTTTAAGCATGATTTATTTAGACGCAAGCTCAGATCTGTGAGTGGGAAGGAAAGACAAAATCATTTATTTAGGAGGATTTAAAAATAAGTACTGGGGAGCTTTCTTGTTGTTCCCAGAATATCATGGTCACGACAATTTTACAACGGTCTACACTGGTTAACGACAATCATAAAGCGGTCTACACTGATAACGACAATTATAAAACGGGCTGCACTGGTGACGACAATTATAAAACGGTCTACACCCGGGAACGACAATCATAAAGCGGTCTGCACTGGTAACGACAATGATAAAACTGTCTACGCTCATGAATTTGCAATGAATTTGTTTTATTAAGTTCAAGGGAAAAACAAACCGATCAGTTACAAATCGAAACCCGAAAAAAGATGTGATCACCGGGTCACTTGCTTTCGAATAGGTCAAAAGTGTTCTTTGGATATAGACTTTTTTGTTCAACGGAAAACAGAATTTTGGTACTTCCTAATGGCGCACATTTTAGCTGGGGATTTGACCCACATTTCTTGTGGTGGTGTGTGTGTGCGTGTGGTGTGGTGTGTGTGTGTGGGTTGGGGGGGTTTTTTTGCGCTTTCTGCGCGCGGTTCGTGCGGTGGGTGTGCGCGGCGCGTTTTGTGTGTGTTGTGTGTGTGTGTGTGTGTGTTGGTGTGTGTGTGTGTGGCGCAATGCGTACGTGTGTGCGAGCATGCTGCGCGCGCAAAATGTGTTGTGTGGGTTGTGTGTGTTGTGTGTGGGTGTGGTGTGTGTGCGCGCGCGCCATGTGTGTGTGTCTTTGTTGATGTTTCCCGGGGCTATATCTCTTCCGGTTTGTGTCTGCGGAGTAAGCGTTGTTCATTGTTTATGCCTGTAGTTGGTTTGTCTGAAGAAGACATACTTGGGAAAGCTCGTGATCGCCCTTGTGTTGTGGTCAAATCTTCCCACCGTCGCCTTATTGTCTTGGTTCATTTTATTTCCGTTTTTTTTATTTAAAGCTGTATTTGTTTCCCTCTTTCCTCTCATCCCGGGGGGTTGTCAAACAGTGCCCAACCAACCGGCACCCTCCAAAAATTCAGCATTTGGGGGGAAAAGGGAGTCTTCAATTTTTGGAAAAGAGGGGGCTTTTCCTTAAATTTTTTTTTTTCCGGTTGTGCGCTTGTCAGCGTAAATTTGTTAAAATTATGAAACAGCAAATTTTCCTTAAATTTAAAAACTTGTGGGATTTCTTACCCTGTTTAACGGGTGTCCGTTTTTCAAAAATTTTTCATTCAAATTTTGAGCTTCCCCCGGAAATCTTTACACTTTAAATTTTACTTTTTAAAAACCAAAGTAAAAACTTTTTTATCGCTGGTTTTTTAGCTGTATTTAAGGTATTTTTTTTCACTTTTTTGATCCAAACTTGGTTCATGGCGTTATTTTGTTTTTATCTAACTTGGTTTTTGGTGATTTTTTTTTTCTCACTTTCATTGTTCCCCTTCTTTTGCGGGGTCTATTGGGTCCCAGTTGGATGGGTCTTCGCCGATGAAAGATTCCACGAATCAGTAAAATTTTTATGCTGAATGCCATAGGGGGACCCAACGCCGCAACCGCCGGGTGTAAAAACTGGGTTCTCGGCCCTGGAGAGGGAGTGTTGACTCTAGCCGACATAACAATGGTTTTGCCCCAAAACGAACTACAGTTTCTATGGAGTCATGAAGGTTTTTTACATTTTTAAATTTTTCCCTTTTTTCTCCCGTCTTCCTTTCTTTCCCCCCCTCCTTTCCCCCTTCCCTTTCATTTTTGTTGAATCATCTTCATATTATCGTTGAAGTTTTCTTGCGTTTTTTTTGGTTTTTTTATCCCCCAGGTAAACCAAAAAAATGACTTTCCGGGGTAGTGGGGGGTTCATTTATTAGGGTGGGTTTTTCATTTTTTTTAAACCTTGCACAGAACCTTGAGGGTTTCATAATGACAAATAACTCGACGATCTTTTTAGCCCCTTTTCATAAAAAATAATTGCCTGCACGCAGCACCAGTTTTTGTCTTCTCATTTTTACAAAAAAAAGGGAATATTTAGCAAAACTGGTTTCAAAAAATCTTTCCTGAAGAAAGGACAAAAAAATCACAAGAAAAAACGAGCGTTTCGACCTTTTTGGTTTTTAGGCAGGACAAAAAATTCGCAATAACAAAAAACAAACAATCACGTACTCTTCAAATGGAGGAAATGTTGCAAAGGGTGAAAAACGATTTGCGCTCTTATTGCTTGTATTTTCATTCTGAAAAAGTTATCCACACAAAGGGGTTTTTTATTTAAAGACTCCTGTGAGCACCCTCGTCTTTTTCCCTGTTTCCAAATGTTTCAATCGTAAAAAATTCAAAGCCAGTCCAAACCTTTTTTACTTTCATGTCAAAATTCTCGCTTGTTCCCCTTCAAAACACTCAAATGCTTCAATTCTTTCTTGAAATGATTTTCTCTGTGGGTCCTAGTTTTATCTTTCTGGCTTCAAAAGGGCCTGCAACGACCCCCACGGCGCGTTGGGGCCCTCCCCCCCCCCCCCCCTGCCTCACCCCAAAACCATTTTTCGACTTCTTCTTTCACACAAACCACACACACACACACACACACCACACAACACACAAAACACACACACACACACACCAAAACCCCGCCGCACGCCGCACGGCCCCCGCACGCACGCACGCACGCACCCGCACGCACGCACGCACGACCCACCAGGCGGGCGCGCGCGCGCGCACGCACCACGCAGCAAAGCACGCACGCACACACACACACACACTCAACACCAAAACACACACACACCACACACCACACACAAAAACACACACACACCCCCAAAATTTAGGGATGCATGTACGTGTGTTTTGTGGGGGTTTTTGTTTTGGGGGGTTGTGTGTGGTTTTGTTTGGGTTGTGTGTTTGTTGTGTGTTGTGTGTGTGCAAGCAAGCCGTGCGTGTTGTGTGGTGTTGTGTGTGTGTGGTGTGTTGTTGTTGTGTTGTGTGTGTGTGTGCGCTCAACACTTGCGGGTTTAGGGGGGGGCGAAAGTATTTTAAAAGGGAAAAGGGGGGGGGGGGGGGGGGAGATGGGGGGAGACTCTTTCCCTACGGGGAAACCCTCCCCTGCACCCCGGGTGCGAGAGATAAGCAGCCTTCACCGATTTTTG
This sequence comes from Conus ventricosus, assembly GCA_018398815.1. Classification (NCBI taxonomy): domain Eukaryota; kingdom Metazoa; phylum Mollusca; class Gastropoda; order Neogastropoda; family Conidae; genus Conus; species Conus ventricosus. The sequence goes on from CM031595.1 coordinate 8,267,876, forward strand.
TGCTGAAGCATAAGCACCTTCACCCAGTTTTATGTGAGAGCATAGCAGCCCCACCGATGTTTGATCTGAGAGCTAGCAGCCTTACCCATGTTTGAGTGAGGCAAAGCACCTTCCCGATGTTTTTGCTGAAGCAAAAACCTTCACCGATGTTTGAGCTGGGCATAAAGCCTTTACCCATTTTTTATCTGGGCATACACCTTTACCGATGTTTGTGTGGAGCATAAACAGCCTTTTCCCCATTTTGATGTGAAGCATAAGCAGCCTTCCCGTGTTTGATGTGAGAGCATAAGCAGCCTTAACCCAGTTTGATGCTGGAGCTAAGCAGCCTTCGCCGATGTTTGATGGGAGTGACAATAGGTGGAATACCCTCTTGCCCTGTTTGTTCTCACTTAGTTTGTCCACACTTTAAATAAATGGTCGGTTTTCAAAAGCCAAGATAAATTTTTTCAAAAGGGGAAAAGCGAGAGCTAGAGCGGGGCGGGCGAAGCAGAGGAGAGAGGGAGAAGAAGAAGAGGGAATTCATAAAAAGAATTTTAGTTAAAAGGAAATGGGGGTACAAAAACTTTTTCAGAAGAGATATAACTTACAAGATACGACCAATAAAACCGGGAAATGTGAATATAATTCATTAGATTGATATTAGAGAGGAAACATGCAAAACGACTAACATAGCCGGAAAATGTGAATATAATTCATTAGATTGATACGAGAGGGGAAACATGCAAACGACTAACATATAACCTTGCATTGTTGAAAGCCCGGTCAATCAAGGAAGTCATGAAGTGAAGAGAGAGGAGAGAGAGAAGAGAGAGAGAGGGTGGGGGGGGAGGTGAAGAGAGAGGGACAGAGAGGCGGAGGCAGAGAGAAAAGAGAGAGAGAGAGAGAGAGAGAGAGAGAGGAGAGGGGAGAGAGGAGAGAGAGAGAGAGAGAGAGAGGAGAGAGAGAGAGGAGAGAGGGGAAAGAGAAGAGAGAGAGAGAGAGAGAGGGAGAGAGAGAGAGAGAGAGAGAGAGAGAGAGAAAAGGGGGGGCGAGAGAGAGAGAGAGAGACACACACACACACACAAACACCCCACGCACACGCGCGCGCACACACACAGCCCGCACGCACGCACGCACGCACGCACGCACGCACGCACGCACGAAACGCACACACACCACCACACACACACACACACACACACACACACAAAAGAAAAAGCATATGGGAGGGAAAGAGAGTTGGAACAGTGTGGTGGTGGGGAGAGGAGGTGTGGAGATTTCCGGATAAAGAGCGGAACTAAACGTCAAGGGGACGAAATGATTTGTAATTCCAGCTCCCAATTTAAAAAAACAAACACCACCACGATCCTCTTCTACTGGTTGAGTAATCGATTTTACCAGACAAATTGATCACCGAGTTAAATGCTAAGGAAGGCAAGATTCCAATCAACTACTATCATCCATTTTCTTTTTCCCACTATCTCTGGCATTTTCAAAAAGAGAAGGCCAGGCGCGCTGAGTTGGAATAAAAGTCCGATGAGTTTGACCTTGGAATGAAACCACTCTGCCAGCTGAATTTCCAGCACGACATTTGCACGACTGGAGGTCACACATCATGGTCTGGAACCGCTGTGACATCAAGAGTCTGGAACTGGGGGTTACTGGATGGAGTGGATAACTGCTGGAGTGCACCGCAGACCTTCCAGAAAAGTGAGACGACTGCAGGGGGAAATCTAAACAACTCTTAAATACATGTAGCGAACCCCCCAGAGAAACGTGGACCAACGAGTCACAAGACAAAACACGACGCGTTTTCGAAACCCCTAGGGTCTTTTCAGGCAGATACAAACAAATATTCAACGTCATTCAACGCCTTCCTTGCGCTGAACTCTGAAGCGGTCAAAGCTAAGTGAATTTTCGGGTTTTCTAATGGCAAGTAGGACTTCTTCTTTAGAAACTGGCCTGTCCGCACATTGTCTTCAACGTAGTTGATATCAATATTCTCTTTTTCGTCTTTTTCTAAAACACTTTTGAAATGATTAAACCATTCATCATAAACCCATTTCATAACACAGACGAGAGAGGAGAGAGAGAGGAGGAGGGGAGAGAGAGAGAAGAGAGAGAGAGAGAGAGAGGAGAGAGATGGAGAGAGGAGGGGGAGAGAGGGGGGGGGGGGGGGAGGGAGAGAAGAGGGGAGAGAGGGAGAGAGAGAGAAGAGAGGGAGAGAGGAGAGAGAGGAGAGAGAGGAGAGGAGAGAGAGAGAGAGAGAGAGGTGTGTCCATTCAGCGATTCAGTCTGTCAGACAAGGGATGTGTATGAACATATCTTAGTAAGCGGAGTCATTCATTTCATCCCCCCCCCCCCCCCCTTTCTCCTTCCTCTCGCCCCTAGCCGACAGTTCCTCCTCCCCCTCCCCCTCTCTGCCCTTCCCTCCTCTTCCCTCACTCACACCTCTCACACACAGAAAACACGACAGTCAGACATCATGGCAGTTCCCTTCATGGGTTAAACCAATCACTAGTCTTCCTTTCCGCTTTCTTTTTCCTGATCATTGTTGCTTACAACACGAATTCCCCTAAACTGTCATTGAGTTTCATTATTGCATAGCAAAATATCTATACTATGATTCTGGTCAGGAAGATAAGAAAGCGTGTCAAGTACGATGCACTTGTTTCAGACATCATGGTATGCTGTGCAATACAGCTGAAAGAAGGACTTCAGTTTGGTTTCTTTTTCACATGATAGACAAACACCATCAGCCTATGTGTCATATACAGCTTCCTATCATTCAGCCCAATTACCCTGAGTCGAAATCTTAATCACTTAATTCCGTGCTATTCATGTGTCTGAAAAATGTTCTTTAAAAAATCATACTAAATACATTTGTCCTCGTTTTCTAACATGGGTGTCAATTTTGCTCAGTGTATAGAACAAACCATTACATTTAGTCAGTGTATCATCTTCACTTCCAACTCCTTCAGACAACCGCACTGCACCATAATCCACGTTCACACCGTACTTTCTGCCCGTGGTCGCCATCTTTCTGCCTAGACTAATGTAGAGCCAGAGGCATCTCACAGGCTTGTCGAACCAGTTGTGACATGAATGATTTAAAGAGTTTCGGCCAGTATCTCATACATGTTACAGATGTTCTGATTCTATGAGAACATCTACCGGTTTCTCCATGGACAGGCGTTTGAGGCGTGCAGAGAAGAATTCGGAAATCTTTTTAAACTAAATGTATGAACAGTTTCTATCATTTCACTGTCTTTCTCAAACTTCGGCTGCGTGAGTCAGAATCGGATGAATGTGTGTATTACAAATTGATGTAAGACTGTTTGTATTTAGTCATCTTGGTGATTGGAATACCTTTATACCAATACCTTTATAACACCATTTTTCCTCTATTGCGAGCGTCAGACAAAGCAGTAGTGATACTCAATTTTGTGGTTAAAGATATTACCAGATGTCAACATGAATTTATCTTTTAAACCTCCTAAATAAGTGCCCACCCTTTCTAAAGACCGTCATATTTGTCTGTTCAAGATTGACTGTCAACATATTCGGTTGGCATTACTTTTTAAGCTGTTAAGCTGATTTGAAGACCTAATCAGATAGTAGAACACCATCATCAGCACATAACAGTAAAAATATAATTTTATCACCCGCGATAAGATGAATACCATGTTGTTTTCTCTTGACAAAATGAATAGCCAGTTCATTAGGAAGGAAAAAAAAAAGAAGAAAAGCAGAGTTCAACAGACAGCCCTGTTTGACACCTCTGGGACATTAAAATAATTCGAAAACCAGTTTTTATCACGTACACAAGCCAATACATCCTAAGAGCATGAGACAATCTACCGTTCTCAGGATTATCCATAGTACGTTTCTTTCAATCAAATTAAAGACATTTTTAAAATCAACAAAGGCAACATACAGTTTGGTATTCTTGAGCACATATTTCTCTAACGCTGCATACAAAATAAGAACTTGGTAACTCGTGTATAACCAGCTCTAAAGCCTGCTTGCTCTTCTGTCTGGGTTGTGTTTGTTTGTTTGTTTTTTTTTTTTCACCCATTCTGGTGAGTGTTTTGTTCAAAATAGATGTGCGTGGTTGTTAAACATTACTGGGTAACGCTGTCCCCCGGTAGTTATTGGCTTATTCACATGTTCTTTCTTGTGAATTGAAACTATGCTGGATCTTGACCATTCTTTTGAGAAAGTTTCCTAAATCAACAGATCATTGAAAAACACAACAGAAAGTCAATTGCTATATCGTCTGCATGTTTGATACGCGGAAAATTTTTTGTCAGAGTCTGCATTTTGGCCAGCTTTTAGGGTTAGCGATGCCGGCACAAACCTCTTACTACGTAACTGGTGCATAAAGAGGAACGTCAAAGGCACCTTTCCGTTGTCTTCTGTGATTATACCCGGGAAAATCGTTCTGTGAGATCGTTTCATTGAATACACTGGAAAAGTATTCGTTCCGTTGTTCAGCAGTGATGTCGGTTAAGTGAGAGACTTTCTTTTTACTGATCTGTTGTTCTCAAAATAACTCAGTATCGTCGTTTACAGTCTCAGTTTGAGAGAAGGAGAGAGAGGGAGAGAGAGAGAGAGAAGTGAGAGGAGAGAGAGAGAGAGACGGAGAGGGAGAGAAGAGAGAGAGAGAGAGAGAAGATTGATTGATTGATTGATTGTTTTGATTGATTGATCTTTAATACCAAGGATGAAGATTTTAGGCCAAAGCCTAGTCTTACAATCTGTCCTTGTCATGCATACATTATTTCGGCACATATCATTCATCAGACAATTGAACTTTAGCAACATGATAACCCTAATTCTTCAATGATAAGCAAACTGCTCATAAAAGCACTAATGAGATGGGGGATGGTAAAAAAAAAGGGAAACTTACAAGCAAACAAACAAACAAAAACTACAGAGAGAGAGAGAGGTCAGAGGAGGGTGGGAAGAGAGAATGGTAGGTAGGGGGAGGAGAAAAAGGGATGGTAGACAGGTGGGAGTGGGGTGAGCGATTTTAACGGGTAGGTTTTATTTTGAGACGATTTATCCAAAGTAGGGGTTCACAGAAGACTTAGCGAATGGACGCTAATCATTGTAATCGAAAAATTTAACTTACTGAGACATAAAATGTTTATGAAAATGTTCCTTGAAAGGTTTTAAAGTATTCATGTTTTGTAGTTTCGGTGGAAGTGAGTTCCAGACATATGGTCCAGAGTAAGCTAGATTGTTTTGTATAGATCAATGCGTGGGTAGGGAAGAAGGAATTTCGTCGAGCCAGAAAAGCTGTTCGATCTTGTAAAAGGGCATTGATAAAACATGGCATAGTATCTGTCAAGATTGTAAACATAAATGATGCCTTGTTGAATTCCAATTGCCTATTCAGAGGAAGCATGTTCAGCGCTTTTAGTTTTTCGTTGTTGTTAGAGTACAGCTGGATGGAGTAGCTTTGCTGCACGTTTTATGGAGAGAATTCAGCCTTTTTTTGTGGACGTCACTACTGCCGTCCCACACTTTTGAGGCTAATTTTTAGTGACTTTATTGTTGCATTGAAGAAAAGTTTAAGCACTTTCTTTGACGTAGCGCTTTAATTGAGATAACGGGAAAAGGTGTTTTGAGACTACCTTGCATACGTTATTTAGATGAGATTGCCATTTAAATTCTTATCTATCGTTAAACCTAAAACACGATGTTTATCTACCTGCTCGATAGAAGTGCCATTCAACTGAAGTTTTAGGCAAAGAGGAGTCAACTGGTGTTTTTGGCGGGTAGCTATAATCTAGTTTTGGGTTTTTGGCTGGGTGTATGACCATTGAGTTTAAATGACACCAGTCTGACAGTCGTTTAGACTTTCCTGGAGAGAAGTTTCTATTGTCTGTAGATCACTACCATTCGTTTGGAGCGACGAGTCATCAGCAAATAAATCTGTCGTGACCTTTTCATCTGATACGGACAATGTAAATCATTGATGAAGATGCAGAATAGTTGGGGCCTAGTACAGAGCCCTGTGGGACTCCATGTTGACCAAAGTCTGAAGTGGAGGTTTTCCCATAAGCGCCACATACTGAGTCCTATCGTTCAAGTATGATTGGAATTAATGAGATTGTCGGGGTATGGTTCAAGTAGACAGATGTTTCTTTAGAAGAATGGAATGATCAACAAGATCAAAACGCCTTTTTGAAGTCAAGAAAGACAACCCCTGTCATTTGTGATTGGTTCATTTTTGAAAGCCATGAGTCACACATTCGTGATAATGCTGTGTGGCAGGAGTGATTAGATCGGAACCCAGATTGGAGTGGGTGAAATAGTTTGTTTTTCTCCAGGGAACTGAGATACGTGTGTGTGTATGTGTTTTCAAGGGGTTTGGTGATAAATCGATAGTAAGGATATAGGTCTGAAATTATTTGGATCCGACAAATCATTTGATTTTGGAAGGGGGATTATTTTGGCGGTTTTTAAACGCCTGAGGGAAAACATTAGTTTCATTGGATAGATTATTTTTATGTTGTAAGAGACTCACAATGTAAGGTAGAGCGGTTTGAGAAGAAATGTGGTATGTTATCAGGACCCATGGATTTTTTATTCTTTAATTGCGCTTGTGCATACCTACTTCATGTACAGCAAGAAGGGGAAATTTTTTAATTGAGTTACTGGATCAAGTTTTTGTTTGCAAAATGATATTAGGGAAGTCGGGCATGTATATTCATTTGGTGCTCTTATAGTCTGTGAAGCTTGAGTAGGGTATCTGATAATGACAGAAAGTGGGTATTAAATTTGTCCGGGGTGATTTTTGGTGCTTGAATTTTGTGAATTTGTAGGGCTTGTTGGTACAATAGTGTTTTTTGCCCTCCCATTGGCGCTGTGGATTTTGCATCCGTTATCATTTAAATGAAGTAGTCTCGTTTGCTTTTTCAACTTCGTTTGAAACAAAGTTTCTCTGCTCTTTGTATTCGTCAAACAAATTTGCTGCCTTGAGTTGGTCACGTAGTACCATTTCGTGCAGCAATTCTGGGTTCATCTGCGGATCCCTAACTCTTTTTTGATGTAACGGCGCGTGGTTTGTTTATGATGGTGAGGAATGTTTGGTACCAAAAGGACAGTGCATCTTTCGACGTCTGAGTAATTATAAGTTAAGTGAAATGGGGAAACGTTTAAGTCATTAGAGGTATGCTGCTTCATTAAACTTTTTGAAAGAGCGGTATTGGAGGGTCGTGTGACCTTTGGGTGGTGGTTTTGGGGCTTTTTAAGGACCACGTGCAGAAGACTGGACAGTGATCACTAATACCAGAATGTCCCACTGAAACATCTAGTATTGCGGATTTGTTGTTAGTGTGTACATGATAAATAAGTGTCGCGTTTTTTAGTTATTCTCGTTGGGGTTTGTACAAAACTGATGGAGTGCATGAAGTGATAGTGTCTTGTCCAGCGGGTTGTTGTTTTAACATATCAATATTGAAGTCCCTAACAGTAGTATATTTGAATTGTTGTGACAGATCCAATCCATCTTTTTGTACAAAGTTGTCATACCATTGTATGTGGAAGATGGGTGTCTATATAAATTTTCCGATTATTAATGGCGGTGATTTTTGGAGTTTTTTTTATTTCAATCCAGATACTTTTCGACAGTATTAGTTTAAAGTCAGTTCTGCGTCGGGTAATGTTGGCAATTGATTGATGAATGTATACGGCAAGCCAGTATGTTGGGGTTGATCACTGCCGCGTCGTTCTTTGTTGTATTCGGGAATGCTTTTAAGGTTATCTGTTATGCGAGAGTCTAACCTTGTTTCACTTATGCCGAATACTTGAAATGGATGGGGGGATGTTTTAAGAGGATGAGATTTCATGGACCTTATTAAATAAAATGTTAGACATTGAGATGTCCAACTTGAAGCCCTGGGACGTGGGATTATGAGAAGGCAGGGGTAGTAAGGGAACAGAGGCACAAATCGACGAGGAAGACAGTTTTCAAAAAAAAGACACAGAGAATTATGGGTTTTAAAAACAACAACAAACAACAACAACAACAACAACAAAAAACAACAACAACAACAAAAACCAAAATCAGGTGAGAAAAGTAAGTTGTGGATAACGCACAATAATGAAAAGTGCACACAAAAAATTTTAAAGGTTAACTATTATGCCTAAAACAGATAACAGGATGTATTTTTAGAAAATTCAATTAGTCAGTAAAACAACAAACAAAAAAAAGAACAATGGTTGAAGCAAAATTTGTCGAACAAATAAAAAGGGAAGAAAACAAAGTTTTCAGGCTTAAAGCAATGAATGACGTAACACACACACACCAAAAAAAAAAAAAAATTTTTACAGCGGTGCAAATAAAGAGGATGCGATGTGTGCTATGAGCACAATCCACTTTAGAGCAGGTTTAAAGGGTTGTTTGATGAAGAAAAGGCAAACAAAGCACACAAAAAAGACAAAAACAAAGACAAACAATTTAAACAAACAAACAACAACAACAAAGCAAAAAAAAAAAAAAAAAAAAAAAAAAAAAAGGTTTTTTTTTTAGTTTTTTTTTTTCACGAACAGTTTTTGGCGGTGAGAAAGCAGTCCTGGTCCCAATGTCAGGAGGCTGGCCAAAAGTTTCTTCTCAGTCCACAAAACGAGAGATCGGAAGTGTAGCAAAAATAAACACAATCGATGTTCTGAGCACAAACGGAGCAGAAATAAGTGAGTGTTCACACATCTAGTGTCCCTGAGTAGACCATATGATATACTTGTTCTGGAAAAAAACAACAACAACAAAACAAAAAACAAAAAAACAAAAAAAAAATAACAAACGAAAACAATAAGAAAGGAAGGTGAAGGGATGGGGGGTGGTGGTGTTGGGAGTGGTGAGGGTAGGGTATTTAAACTTGTAGAAAAAATTGTATTACATAGTGGGCTTGTATATAAATTTGCGCTCTCACGAATGCGCGGAAGCGCGCTTGTATTCACGGCGCGCGCGCACACCACACTATCGCACACACACACTTATACACACGCAACACACACACACCCCACCACACCCCACACCACGCACGCACGCACGCCGCACGCACGCACGCACGCACAACACACAACACACCACACACACACACACACCACACACACCACACACCCCACACAACACACACACACACACACACGCACGCACACACAACACACACGCCCACACGCGCCACTCGCATGTCGCATTCACACACACACACACCACACACACACACACCACACACCACACACACACACACACACACACACACACACACACACACACGCACGCGCGCACGCACTCTCGCATTCACAGACACTCACACCCACACACACACAACACACACCACACCACACCACACACAAACACACACACCACCCCACACACTGGGATATGTCCACCTTGAGTCTCGAGAACACACACACTGTAGGGCGGAGGCAGAATACGGGGTGTTGAAATCGGGTCGCCGGAGGTGGAAGATAAGGTGGATGTCGGGTCGCCGGAGATGCAGGATGGGTAGCTGAGCGCCGGGGTTTTCAAGGGTGAGACAGGGGTAGCTGGATGTCGGGTCGCCGGGATGGAGGATGGGAAAGACCCACTGTTTATCCAGGCATTGTAGGTGGTGCAGAACTGGGGGCAGGATGGCGGTCTGAGGGCTGCTGTGGTAATGAACCCAAGTGAGCCAGCGTCTCTTTTGGTGTTCATTTCGTAGCTGGGAGCCGGGGGGTGCGAGGATGCATCCCGCTCTCGCCACCTGGTCTTCTAATGGGCGTCCTCAGCAGAGGTTGTCTGCAGTTCTTTGGGTCGGCGTATTTCAGGCTGTACGCCAACCTGTCTGTGCCTTTTGGGGGTGGGGTGAGGGGATCAGTGTACATGTCCTTGCGTGGAGCTCCCTTTGGGATGAAATGGAGGTGTGGTCGGCATGTACAATGTTTTCTCTGGCACACACTGTAGTGAGGGTCAAGTTGAGAGGTGGACGGTCTTTTGGGAGGGTGCTGTCCCCTTGGGGGGATGATGGAGGAAGCCAATAGTCTACCTGAGGGAAAACTTTTTTGATGTTTTGTCAGCTGTGCCCATGTGTTTTCGTGATTGATGTATGTTTGCACGTGTTTAGTCCAATGTGTACTATGATTTGCTGGTGTGTTGTTGTTGCGTGGAATGTGTTTAAGCCAATGAATAAATCATCGACAGTGAGACCCGGAACACTGTTTATTTGGCTCTTACCTTTGTTAAAAAAGGAGGCTTGGGGTTTAAAGTTACGTATGGCTGGGGTCTCCTATAATGCATTTGGATATCATGTCAACCCGTAGTTGTGCAAGAAATGGCGAGGTGATAATGTGCTGTTGCTGCTAGTTGACCCTGACTGTTTTGAGTTGCATATTAACACTGTCTTTGACTGGGTTGTTTTTGTTGTTCCTGTGGAGGTGGTTTCTGTTGTGGACTGTTTTCCAGCCATGTGTCAGTGGTCTGAGTAGTTGTGTCTTTATCTGAGATGATATTTCTGGGTTTGTTTGGAGTGAGGGGGACATTTGTAGTGGTTGACTGTGTCTGCACTGTGGCTTGATCAGAGTGTGTGTCTGTTTCTGAGTCGTTCTGAACTCAAAGCTCCCCATTTTCATTAACGTGGAGCAGCATGGAGAACTTGTTGGAGGTGGGGAAGGCGGACAGAGCAGAATCAGTATGGCTGCAGATGGTGTGGTTTGGTTTTGGGTTGGGTGAGGTATAAACTGAGTTTTTTTGAGGTGTTTGAGTTCAGATTTCAGGTGGTTGTTTTCTGCTTCTAATCGGCGAATATTGTGGTTTTGAGAGTGCAAGAGTTTTGAACCTTTGACAATAGTTTTGACCAGAGTGTTGACCCTTTTTTTTGAGGTTGTGTACTGCTGGGTTACTTTTGTAGGCGTAGGAATGGCGTGGTGGTTTGCTTGATTTTTTAGGACGCAAGCTGCGTGCCCCTTTTGTGTTGCTTGTTGAGAGGGTGGGCGTGGTGTTTTCACATCGGAGTGGGCAGGTGGTTGGTTTTGTTTCGTTTGGGTGTTTGCATGCTCATGTTTTGACTGAGAAGAGTTCGTTTCTGCTTGTTGGAATATGTGGAGTATTTGTGGTGGTGCTGGGGTAAACTGTGTGTGCTGTTTCCCTCGGGCGACTTTTGGGGGGACCGTTAGGGGCAGGCTTTGGCGAGGATGTGGATTGGGACGGAGTGGTTTTCAGAGCTGGCTGGAGGAATGGGGGGTTGGGCGGTCAGCAAATGCAATCTGGGGGGTGAGGAGGTCCATGGGGAGGCGGGATGTCTGTGCAGAGAGGGCACCAGAAGGGAGCGTCTTCAGGGAGGAAGGGGAAGGGCAGACAGGTTGTCGCATACAGCCTTGTTGAGGTTGGGATGGGAATCTTGGCGGGTCAATTTTAAAGATTGTTCGAATCACCTGGTTAGTGATTCGAACTCATACCGCAGCCATTTCTTGCACGGTTTCCCTGTACAATAACAGTACCTGGCGTGTAAAAGACAGTGATGGTGATGAGTTTTAGCGTGGTACAGTTGACTTGCACCTTGTCCGGTACAAGTCATCACTGGGGAGGCTGGTGGGGTTAGAGGAAAAAAACGGCATTGTCGCTGAGGACAAAGGGCCCATTAGGTTTGGGGTAGTCGGCCCATTTTACGCTGAACTCTGGTCTGTTGTTAATGTCACCAATATAACGTTTGTATATATCTGTCTTGCGATTGGGAGAGGTGTATTGGAATTTTAAATGTGAGTTGCTTGGGGGCTATTTTATTCAATCTGGGGAACCCAGTCACAAACGCGGTCACTGTTATTCGTGACCACAGACATGGCTGTGGAAGCATGGGTAGGGTGAAGAGAAGGAGTGATGTGGGGAGGGGGGGGGGGATGTGGGAGAGTGAGGGTGGGGAGGGGGATGTGGGAGTGAGGGAGGGGATGGGGAAGATATCACGGTCAACTCATGGTCATAGATGGTGGGAAACTACATGGTGCCGATAAACAGCCATGCCCGTCGCTGAACCAGTGACACTTGGAGCTAAGAGGATAAGGATAGGGGTTAGGTAATGGAGCAGGAAAGAAAACGGGGAGGGGGGATTGGGGAGGAGTAGGGGGTATGGGATAGAAGGCGGGGCTGCCAAGTAAAACTGCCAACAAATCAAAGTCTAAGCTCCACACTTTTGGTCCCCTTTAAAGGAGGTTTAAACAAGTTTCGTACTTGTTTGGTGGGTCCTGGGAGACGAACACCCTGAGAGAAGAAGGGGGTGGGCTGAAGAGCACAACAGATGGCTGAGGCCACTGATAACCGCTTTCACAGTTGGCCCAGGGCTCACACACTGGCACAGGACACACGCACTTGTTACAGGCACTTTTGACCCTTCCATTGTCCACGGGGAGAAGGTACCGATGGGGGAAAAGGGAAGGAACGATGTCTGTAGGAGTGGAAAGTGGCCAGATGATGTCACAAGGCCCCCAGGAACACCACGGCCCCCTTCGGGATCGGGTCCAATTACGGGCTGAGACGACGGACTGGAGCTGAGCTAAGTGGCCCGCTGAGATCACAAACACTGGGCGCTTGTTCAGGGCCTAGCAACGAAGGATCAAGCAGCACGTCGAAAGGAGGGCTGTGCCGAGACTCCACGAGAATCCGTGATGGTTTGTTTTAAAAAGAAAAAGAATAATCATCAATAACTTCCTTTTCCGTTTAGAAAACCAACAAATATATTTTGAATCCAGGTGCAAGACGTAATCCACACACTGGCATTAAAAACTCAGCGTCGGGCACAGCAGGTTAAACTTGAAAAAGCAACATAATTGCGGAGCTGTTCACTTGCGTCCGCACACTGCGGGCGTACAGAGGAGAGAGAAGAGAGAGGAGAGAGGAGGGGGGAGAGAGAGAGAGAGAGAAGAGAGAGAGATAGAGAGAGAGAGAGAGAGAAGAGAGAGAAAGAGAAATAGAGAGAGAGAGAGAAAGAGAAAGAGAAAAGAGAGAGAGAGAGAGAGAGAGAGAGAGAGAGAGAGAGTCAGACAGACAGACAGACAGACAGACAGTCAGACTGACAGACAGAATGACAGAAGACAGAGACAGAGTCAGCCCGAGACCTTTTACCCTTTATGGTGAAGTCATAAATCCTCAAGGAAGGATATGCGATTTACAAATGTCGTAGCGCCTAACAACCCTACATGATAATAAACTAACATTCGGTCAGTAAATTATTTTACGGTAAAGAAAAAGTCCGACTGTTGCATGCTTTTTTTTAATTGAACAAATGAAAAAATTTTCTAAAAGCATTTTGTTCGTCAGGTATGCCAGAAATCATTAATTGAAACTGTTTTGGGAAAATGAACTGAATATCAAAGACATATCTGCGTCTATATTTCTGGGGGGTTGGTGTATGACGACTCGGCACAAAAGGAAATTTTTCTTTGGCGTCACCTTTCTGCAAAATTGGCATATCAACCTACTTGACTATGGAATTCTTGCAGTACTAATGCACTGAATTTCAGAAATACCCAGTCCGGATCGAATCAGTCAGTGACATTCCCAAAAGCCTGTCTATATTCAGCGGTAGACATGTTTTAACATTATTCGCGGTGCAAATCGAAACCGGTACAAATTAAATCTTGGAGAGAGAGGGGAGAGGGGAGAGAGAGAGAGAGAGAGAGAGAAGAGAGAGAGAGAGAGAGGAGAGACAGACAGACAGACAGACAGAAAAGACAGGCAGACAGGAAGGCAGGCAGGCAGGCAGGGAGGCAGGCAGGCATACAGACAGACAGACAGACAGACAGAGAAAGAGACAGAGACAGAGATTCACCGTAATTTAAGACCGGTTTCCCCGTTTAGTTCCAAAAAAATTGAAACGATAGTATTATTTTCTAACGAACGTAAAAAGACAACATTTCCTAACACCCTGGCCAGATGCTGACAGAGAAAAAAGGGGAAGGGGGGGGGGGGGGAGGGGGGGATGTGTGAGGGATTGGAGATGGGGATAGTGGTGGGGTAGGGGTTAGCGGGCTGGACGTTCACAAATGTTAAATGTCAAACTTGATTAATCTGAGTGATTGTTTTGAGGAACAGGGCTCTGCTCACATTTGGCTGTAAGTTGAGAAAGAAGAGGACAGGGACACAGAGAGAGAGAGACAGAGAGTGTGAGACAGAGACACACAGAGAGAGAGAGAGACAGAGAGAGAAAGAGAGAGACAGATGAGAACAGAGAGAGAGAAAGAGAGAGAGAGGGAGACACATCACACACAGAAAGAGAGAGAGAGAGGGGTGGGGGGTGGGGAGAGGAGAAAGACAGAGAGAGAGAGAGAGAGAGAAGAGAGAGAGAGAGAGAGAGAGAGAGGAGAGAAAGCGAGAGACAGAGAGAGAGAAAGAGAGAGACAAAGAGAGAGAGAGAGATGAGAGACAGAGGGTGGAGCGAGAGAGAGAGAGATGAGAGAGAGAGAGAGAGAGAGAGAGAGAGAGAGAGAGAGAGAGAGACAGACAGACAGACAGACAGAGACAGAGGAGATACAGAGACAGAGAGAGAGAAAGAGAATGAGAGAGAGAGAGAGAGAGAGAGAGAGAGAGAGAGAGAGAGAGAGAGAGAGAGAGAGAGAGGGAGGGAGAGAGAGATGTGGGAAGACAGACCAGACAAACAGGCAGGCAGAAAGAGAGAGGGGGGGAGAAAGACAAACAGACTGACAGGCTGACAGATTTCATGCATCAGCATCCGATGACGCACAACGTTGTTGCGACCACAGCTGGCATTGCCCTTAGCTTCCATCGTAATATCATTGCTGATCAGTGTGCTCAACGTATATCTCTGTCCTGGCGCACACCCACGTGTCTTACGTCTCTCTCTCTCTCTCTCTCTCTCTCTCTCTCTCTCTCTCTCTCTCTCTCTTCTCTCTCTCTCTCTCCTCTCTCTCTCCCTCTCCTCTCTCTCTCTCTCTCTCCTCTCTCTCTCTCCTCTCTCCCTCTCCTCTCTCTCTCTCCCCCCTCTCTCTTCTCTCCTCTCCCTCTCCTCTCTCCCTCCCTCCCCCCCCCCCCCCTCTCTCTCTCCTCTCTTGCTTGCGGGCTGGCAAGCTGGCTGTCAGGCTCTCTCTCTCTCCTCTTTGTACATATCTATCAATCTATCTATCTATCGTTATGTTTATCTACTCTCTGTCTATCTATCTATCGTTATGTATATCTATCTCTCTGTCTATCTATCTATCGTTACGTATATCTATTCTCTCTTTACCTAGCTAGCTAGGTAGCGAGGTAACAATCTAGCTAGCTGTCTAGCTATCCATCCATCTATCTATCTATCTATCTGTCTATTTTGCTGTCTGTCTGTCTGTCTGTCAGTCTGGCTGGCTGGCTGGCTGGCTGGCCAGTCGTCTATCTCTCTGGAAAATGAAATGAACGGCAGCTTTACTGAAAAACAAGGTTGAAATGGAAAAGAGGACACAAAACAAGATGTAACATAACACTGAATAATGAATAAACAGATTGTGTGCAAAACAGACAGCTGAATAAAGAGGACACAAAAACAAGATGCAACATAACACTGAATAATGAATAAACAGATGTGTGCAAAACAGACAGCTGAATAAAGAGGACACAAAACAAGATGTAACGTAACACTGAATATGAATATAACAGATTGTGTACAAAACAGACAGCTGAATTTTCCACAACCATGTCTTCTTCAGACGGTGGAAGAGACTCTAGGGAGAGTTTGACAGCAGAAGGTCTTCAGAGTAAGACCCCCCCCCCCCCCCCCCCCCCCCCCCCCCAGACAAGTGTTTCGGCCCTGACCTCCTTACACTCTAAGGGGCCGGGCCACATCCAGGCCATGACTCCCAGATGCCCTTTTACTGCCAACGTTTTTTTTTTTTCTGGCGCTACCGAGACTCGAACCCGCAATGGTGGGTGCTGAAGTCGTGCATTTTAGACGGATGTCTGACCCCACTGCTAATGGGACACCTGTTCTAAGTTGGGAAATTTAAGCTTATGAGTTCACTTTTCTTCCTCCTCGACCAGGTCAGCTGGAACTTTTCGGCTGCCTATGCCATTGCCTTCAGGGTTCTGTCCTCTTCTGACTGAAATCCGAGCTGTTGCATGGGTCATATATATGTTATGTATAACAGACATGAAAATGCATAAAATATTACTTCCTGATCACCGTCATCACAATGATTATTTCTCATTTGCCATCAGTCTGTTTTGTGCTCTTTTTCTGTATCCATGTATGCATGTATGTATCATTATGTATGCATGTATATATGTATGTATGCCTTGAATGAATATATTTCTGTCTGTCTGTCTGTCTGTCTGTCTGTCGTCTCTACCTCTCCCTGTCTGTCCTCTCTCTCCCTGTCGATCTATCTAATCATCTATCTATCTGTCCGTCTGTCTGTCTATCTGTCTCTATCTCTCTATCTACCTATCTGCCTGTTTATCTATCTATCTATCTGTCTGTCTGTCTGTCTGTAGGCCTGTCTGTATGTCTGTCAATCGTCTATCGATCTGTCTGTCTGTCTCTGTCACCGTTTGTGTCTGCCTGTCCGTCTTTCTCTTTTTCTCTCTCCCTCTCCCTCTCTCTCTCTCTCTGTCGATCTATCTAATTATCTATCTATCTCTCTGTCTTTCTGTCTCTATCCATCTATCTATATCTGTCCATCTATCTACCTACCTATCTACCAATCTATCTATCTATCTGCCTGCTTGTCTGTCTGTCTCTCTGTCTGTCCTTGTTTATGTTTTTTTTTCTCTGTTTTTTCTTCGTATTTTTCCTCCTTTGTATTTTTCACTCTCTTCCTTTCTTTTATTCTGTTTCTTTCCTCCTTTCTTTGCCTATTTTTTCCCCTTTTTTCTTTCTTTCTCCCCTTCCTTCTACCCTTCATTTCTTCTGTCTGTCTCTTCTCTGTCTCTGTCTGTCTGGCTGTCCGTCTGTCTGTCTCTGTGCAACCTTTTCTTAATCTGCTTGTCTGAGTTCTGTCTGTCTGTCTGTCTCTGTCTCCTCCTTCTCTCAGTCTCTCTCTGTCTGTCTGTTTGTCTATCTCTCCCTCTCTCTCCCTCCTCTCCTCCCCTTCCTCCTCTTTCTTTCCAAACCGTTTACCTCTCTCATCACTCGCTATCCTATAAACATAAACAGAGAAAACTTTACCTTTTGCATATTCAAACCTTTTGACTTTTCTTTATACAAAAAATTTGTCTTTTATATACGCAGGGCCTTTGTCGTTATATACACAAAACGTTTGTCTTTTATACACACAGCTCTTTGTCGTGTATATTTTTCTTCCATACACACAAACCTAGGCCTTTTCTCTTCTGGGATGAAATACTCTCTGACCCTTATGAGCACAGGGCCGTGAAATAGAATGAGTGAGCTTCGGCAGCTGAAGTTCAAGCAAGTCGTGATTGGGGAGGGATAGGGCATCGCCCCCCCCCCCCTCCCCCCACTCAGCAGCCCTTCCTGAGCATTCGGGGAGCTAAACAGCATCACAGGGGTTTAGTGGACTGCACAAGTACCCCTTCGCTCTGGGCCGTGGCAATGTCGTCTTCCAAAGCGCGCGCGCGCGTGTGGTGTGTGTGTGTGTGTGTGTGTGTGTGTGTGTGTGTGTGTGTGTGTGTGTGTGTGTACGCACTTTATATTGCGCGCCCACACACCACACCACACACACACCACACACACACACACACACACACACACACTCACACACACACACACAACAACCCCACACACAAACACACACTCACACACCACACAAACACACACAAACACACCACACACACCACCGCACGCACGCACGCACGCACGCACGCACGCACGCACGCACGCACGCACGCACGCACGCACGCACGCACGCACACACCACACACACACACACACACACCAAAACACACACACTTCATTCTGTCCTGTGTCCGTGAACATACGTCAAAATAAAGATGGAGCAATACTAACAGATTGAAAGAAAGCGATAGCAGCAGCAGCAGCAACAACAAACAACAACAATAACAACAACAACAACAACAACATTGCCCCCGCACTTGTTTTAAACCCTTTTAACTAAAATTTCAAAATGGAGTGAATGGTC
>CM031595.1:8286026-8288526 GCA_018398815.1 Conus ventricosus
GATCAGTCTAAAGTCAAGAGTCCGTTTTAAGATTATCACAGAATTAAATCAGGAAATTAATCTTTTATCTTTTAAAGACATTACGGTTATTTTTTGTTTGGTGCCCTTAATGAGGGTCTATCAGGTTGAAGAAGGACAGCCCAAAATATCAAAAGTTCAGTTTTTCTTAACATTCCTCTAAATCTAACAAAATGCTTAGCTTTTATAAACATAGCATCACAATTTCATCACGCCTTTACCTTGCCTCCCTGTATAGAGACATTACAATTGGATTGCACGGAATGCCATTACACTACCTTCGAACAGAAGTTTTAAACAGAAAAGAATTGCATGTATATGAGAAGCAACATTCGGTCAAGGTCACTTATTCATCCGCTGTCCGTGCGCAAAGGACTTATTCAACAATTTAATGTGATGAATTCACTCCAATGTCTTTCTCCAATGTGTTGAATGACTATCTTTTTGTTACATATCTAATTTGCGAATGTTCTTACACAGTCCATTGACGATTTGACAGGCTCATTTCTGCCCAGTTTTAACACAATTTAATGGGTATTATACTTGATTTTACCTGCGATTTTATTTTACAAATTCTTAGACGTTCTTGACGAAAATGTTCTTCCTCTTCCTAACTGACTGTCTGTCTGGGTGTGTGCATGTGTGTAAGAATTTTATCCCATATGCTACCACGATCCCATATATGGGATCGGTCAGTTATGTTTGTCCTGCACTATTTCATTGACTTTTTATGAATGCATAACTACACAGAGAGTTCATGGGAGGTAAGTAGAATACATAAAGGGT
This sequence comes from Conus ventricosus, assembly GCA_018398815.1. Taxonomy (NCBI): domain Eukaryota; kingdom Metazoa; phylum Mollusca; class Gastropoda; order Neogastropoda; family Conidae; genus Conus; species Conus ventricosus. The sequence continues at coordinate 8,286,831 of CM031595.1, forward strand.
ATATTTTGCAGTGATGTCCCTTTACTGCTTCATCTGGGGGCGGCCATTTGCAATAACACTGTCAACAACAAGGCAGTCATGACATCCTCAGGAAGGTGAGTTCACTGCATCAAACCTAAACACATTTTTGTAACTGTTAATTAAGCAAACTTAAAGCCTAACTTATTACCTAAAATTGTGTGTGTCTGATTTTCCCAAACTGTCTTTGTTAGTTAGTGGTGAATGTTAAAAGTCTGATCCCATATATGGGATCGTGGTAGCGAGAGGGGAGGGGTTTTTGCTGTCATCACTACAACTTGACAAACAAACAAAAATCACTTACCTGCCGTTTTTTCTTACATCAGGAAATAGTTTTTAGATATATTTACTATTCTGTCAGTAATGATTTGTTAAGTGACAAATCACATGTCTGCTACTATTCATTTTAGTACTTTTTTATTGCAAAAATCAACTATTATATCCAATTTTCTTTTTTTTTTCAGCAAAAAAACGTTTACAGTTCATCAAGTTCTGTCAATGCTGGAGGATGATCAAACATTTGATGAGGCAACTGTTTATATCGAACCTCCACCTGTCGATGAAGAAACTGATGAAGACAGTGGTGAAGAAGAAGATGCTGGTGAAGCGGGTCCCTCCAATATGAACAGAAATCAGCTTTCAGCTGGAGCAACCGTGACCCTCTACAGACAAGGAGTGCGATCTGCACTTGATGACGAGCACGATGAAGAAAATGTGAGTACAATGCTGATGTTGTATTTGTTTTAAAAAGCACATTTTAGGCCCTGGCCACTCATGCATGTCTCCAGTATGACAGTGTGAAATTGCCTATGGGCCGACATCAAAATGCTCTGGTGTTGCCTCACAGGAGATGCCTTTACCTGTGACAGTCTCCTCTGCACAGTAGTAAATTTTGTTGGTTGTTGAAGAGAGATTTGAGGTTGGTTCCCTCTGAGGAGTTTGTCTGAAGCTGGAGTATGGCTGCCCATGTGGCGACTAAGGTGTCATACTCGCAAAACATCGTGTACTATCAGGACCCCCCCCCCCCCCCCCCCCCGGAGTTTGTAGCCGAGATCGCAAACAACAGCAGCAACAAAAGCACATTTTTTCCTGCCACATGATCGTGATACTGTAATGGGGTATTCCCACATATAGTACGGCAGATAATGTGGCATTTTGTAATGCATGATGGGTGATGAAAATGAAACATGAGTTCTTAGACAAGAAAAGATAAAGGATGTTAGAGTTTTATAGTAACCTGTCTGCCTTGTATGTTGATTTCTTGAATCCTTCATCCAATGCTTATGATTTGTTTTTCTATTTCAGCCTGGTTCTACAGACGAAGACTCAGATTATGTGGATATGACTCAACCATCAACTTCAGGCGCATCATCCAAGACCACATCTCAGGACCACAGAGGGAAAAGGAAGGCGATGTATCACAAAGCACCAAACACAAAAAAGCAGAAAACAGTAGTTGACAGAGACTGGAGGAAAGTTGATTTGACAAAGAGGCAGAAAAATAGATTTGGATGGAAGGCTGAGCCATCTGAGCCAACAAGGTTGCCTGCTGATCCTGTCCAACTGTTTCAGCTGTTTTTTGATAATGATGTAATCTCCCTGATTGTCGAGAACAGCATTCTCTATGCCCGTTCCAAAGGTAACAACACATTCACTACAACTCCAGATGAGGTGTATG
>CM031595.1:8301026-8305580 GCA_018398815.1 Conus ventricosus
TAAACGACCTGCCCGGAACTGCATCTTCATCCATGGGACTTTTTGCAGATGACACTGTCGTCTACAGGCCAATAACAGCAGGCCAAGACCAGGCCCAATACAAACAGACCTCCAACAGCTAGAGAAATGGGGAGAGAAGTTGGGATATGTCATTCCACCCCGGGAAATGTACCACCCTTCCGGTTATCAGTCCCGAGAGAAAGAAGAAGCTGCTGACACCATCGTACCAGCTGCACAATCAGACTCTCCCCAATGTCACCTCGGCGAAGTATTTGGGGTCACGATTGCGCCAGCCCTAGATTGGGACTTCCATGTTCATAATATCACGAACAAAGCCAACAAAACGTTAGGGTATTTGCGAAGAAAACCTCAGAGACAGTAACATCAGACTCCAAGAGATAGCCTATAAGGCAATGGTGCGGCCTGTTCTCGAATACGCTAGCACTGTGTGAGACCCGTACAAAGAAGGACAGATCACAAAAATTGAGGTTGTGCAACGAATATCAGCACGTTTCGTTTAAATTGTTACAAAAGAACCACCAGCGTCTCCAACATGTTACACCACCTCGGATGGACATCCCTACAAAGCCGACGGAAGATCACAAGGCTCACCATGATGTACAAAATCATTAACTACATGGCCCAGGTGGATTTTGGCAAAATTCGTAAATCCAGAAGCCAAAGTTGAGAGCACCTAAGGAGAGGGACAGAAGAGCACACTCAGGGCAGCTTGCTAGACTTCAGTGTCAACGGGACAACCAGAGTTATTCGTTCCTCCGCGAATCATCCCTGAGTGGAACGATTCACTAACTGAGGTTGTGGTTGGAAGCCGCGTCTCTTGGCGTGTTCACGTCGGGAACTCGTGAACTCCAAAACTAGTCACAAGATCGGAAATGAAATGAGGTAGGGAACAGTAAACGATAAACAGTAAACACGTGGGGTATGTTTTGCTCCCTCAAGTCCAAATCTTTGCCAGACAGTTCAGTTGTTGGCCTGCGCTTGTTTTTCCCCACTATTAGATTGTTCGTCTATGTATTTGTCTGACTTTATTCAAGTTTAAAAGGCTGTGCCCGTCTTGAATAAAAGTTACTCTGTGTTAGGTTTCCTTATGGAAGCAAAACATACCCCACTTGTTTACTGTTTAGTCACAAGATGGTTTTTTTTTCCTGCGCTTACCCCTCCCCCGCCGTTACAAGTGTCAGAATAATCAGCCTGTTGATTGAGGACACTATTCGGATGAAAATGAAGAGTCGTTGGGAGCGATTTGGCCCACAGGCCTGAAAAGGTGGTGTGACCAACTTTTGTCGATTTTGGGTTTTTCGCATTTTGGTAACTTTAAACCCTTGAAATTCATATTGTGAATTGTTATAGCTCAATTCTACCTACAAAGTTACTTGTTTAATCTTCTATAAGGTATATCGACAAAACAAATCAACACAAAAACATCGAAGTTTTAGTCGACTTCGTGGCCTTGTTACTACACAACCCTACAGGCAACACATTCTTAGTAGAAAGAAACTCGTGGAGAGCGTGGCAGTAGAGAGTCCTCAGAAGAGAAGCCCCCTTTAAGCAAGTGTTTCGGCCCTTATCTCCTGACACTCTAGAGGATTTGGACCACACCCGGTTCATGACTCCGGATGCCCCTCTGCTGCCCCTTTTTCCCCATCTTGGGACGAGCCATTGCTGGGATTCGAACCCATGACCCTCTGGACATGCTCATTTTCCACTTAATCACTCGCACTCTAACCACTGAGCCACTGGGACACCTGATATTTGTAGGAAAGTTAAGCCTTATGAAGTTCACTTTTGTTCCTCCTTGATCAGATCCAGCTTGAACACCTCTCTGCCGCTTCTGCCATTGCTTTCAGGGCTCTGGTTTTTTCCCTCCTGCAACTGAGAGTTGTTTTATGAGGCTGTATGCAGACGTTCCTACAAACCCCCTAGCTCCAATCTCTGCAGTGAGGACTTTGACCTGGTAGCCTTCTCTCCTCAGGCTGTTTGCCAGATCAGCATACTTTTCAGTCTTGTAGATTTGAGCTGCCTCCATTCTGTTCTCATATGGCACCGTGAGCTCGATCATGATAAGCTGCTTGGTTGACTGAGAGTGGACTACTATGTCTGGTCTCATGCCACTCTTGCTGATGATCTCTGGGTGACTCTTCCATTCTGGGAGGTCTGCAGTGCATTCCCAGTCATCTGCCCCGTCCAGCAGACTCTCCCGGCATGTTCCGAGTGGCACTGTTGTTCTTGGCCATGATTTGCTGCCGCCTGCCATGAAGAATGTTGCGGGTGCTTTTGGAGTCCTGATTTTCCTTTTTGTGGTGTTGGTACTAGCCCAGACTACTTATACAATGTCTTTGAGCACTTGGTTGTGCCTCCATGTGTACATTCCTTGAGCCAGGGCTAGGGCATGCTCCACTGTTTGCTTTTCATGGCAGAAGGGGCATGCAGGATCGTCTGTTTTTCCCCACTACACCAGGTTTGCATTTGACGGCAGAAGGTCATATGCAGATTTGAGAATGAAGCTGATCCTGAGAGGGGCTATGTGCCGAATGTCATTCCAAGTGAGACTTCTTTGGAGTGCATTCTCCCACGTTGTCCATTGCCCTTGCTGGTTCTGCTGGATTGCTTTTTGGAGTCTTTTTTTTGGTCTTCTTCTTTTCTCATCTCCTGAATCATCATGTCTCTTTTGACTTTTCTTTTGGCCTTTGACCACCATTCAGTTTTGGTCACCCCCAGTCCTTGTCTGTTGGTCTGTGTGTGTCCTGTTATTTCTCTGATCTTGAGACTGACTTTTTTTGCAGAATCCATCGCCTCTTGAACTTTCCATTTTCTGCCTGTCTTCAGCTGGGGCTTGATTGCTTCTACCACCTTGTCTCCCGAGTCCTCCAGCATGCTTTGAAGTCTGATCTTCCCTGCTTTGTTTTCCTCCAGGATGGATTTCAGTGGTAGTTTCAGCTTCGTGGCCTTGCTACTACACAACCCTGCAGGCAACCCATGCTTATGACATATCGCTCGACTCAACAAAGTCCCGTGCAAACGGCTTATTCATTCAAATCGGTGGATAGTTTTAGCTGTGTGTGTAATTTGCTTCCAAATATAGTAAACAAACGCGGGGAGTCTAGCCAATGAGAACGAGGGATTCATGAATGTAGCAACAACTCTCCGATTGGTCAATTTAACTGCGCAAGTTGTTTACACCTGTCGGGACGAGCGAATGTCAAACGCCAATCACGGATAAGCGAAGAGAGAAACGCCTTGCCGATCTTTTAAATCAAAGGTTGGCAGCTGGAATGCCCGAAATGCAAGAGATCACAGAACTTATTAATGATTATATCCTTGATGACGCCGAAACTACGCCAGACAGTGACGAAAACAGCGACAATAAATTATTGCAATTGAAGAGGAGCGAGCTGAGCAAGTGGAACCTTTGCTTCGTCAATTCAACGCACCAGCTGACGAAGAATCCGACTTAGAAACTGAAGTGGATCTGTCAGAGTGCAATGATTAAGAAGACACGCCACTTGTCCACGTTGATGACACTTTCGGCCATGCAGAAACGGAAGATTGTGCGGACAACAGAATGCATCCGACACACGACCGGGCAGCAAATTTTTCTTGCAAGTACACCCAGATAAAAGTCGCCAAAATTTCCCCCACACATATCACAGTGTATGTACAACAGAAGTTGTAGCAACATAACTGTACATGCAAGATATGACAAGAGGTAAGTTCAGAAACATTCTCTCTCTCTCTCTCTCTCTCTCTCTCTCTCTCTCTCTCTCTCTCTCTCTCTCTCTCTCTCTCTCTCTCTCTCTCTCTCCTCTCTCTCTCTAACATAACTGAACATGCAAGATATGACAAGAGGTAAGTTAAGAAACATTCTCTCTCTCTCTCTCTCTCTCTCTCTCTCTCTCTCTCTCTCTCTCTCTCTCTCTCTCTCTCACACACACACACACACACACACACACACACACACACACACACACACACACACACACACACACACACACACAGTGTATGTACAACAGAAGTTGTAGCAACATAACTGAACATGCAAGATATGACAAGAGGTAAGTTCAGAAACATTCTCTCTCTCTCTCTCTCTCTCTCTCTCTCTCTCTCTCTCTCTCTCTCTCTCTCTCTCTCTCTCTCTCTCTCACCACACACACACACACACACACACACACAACATACATACACACACACACACACACACACACACACACACACACACACACACACACACACACACACACACACACACACACAGTGTATGTACAACAGAAGTTGTAGCAACATAACTGAACATGCAAGATATGACAAGAGGTAAGTTCAGAAACTCTCTCTCTCTCTCTCTCTCTCTCTCTCTCTCTCTCTCTCTCTCTCTCTCTCTCTCTCTTCACTCTTGTTATTGCTGAGCCTGAGTGTAATTTCTTCCCTCCCTCCTCTCTCTCTCTCTCTTCTCTCTCTCTCTCTCTCTCTCTCTCTCTCTCTCTCTCTCTCTCTCTTCTCTCTCTCTCTCTCTCTCTCTCTGTTGTGCCAGTAAACCGT
>CM031595.1:8305680-8318180 GCA_018398815.1 Conus ventricosus
TCCCCTTACTTCCATGCTGTCATGGACGGTCCCCTTTCTTCCATATTGTCACGGATAGTCCCCTTACTTCCATATTGTCACGGATGGTCCCCTTACTTCTATATTGTCACGGACGGTCCCTTACTTCCATATTGTCACGGACGGTCCCCTTCCTTCCATATTGTCACATACGGTCCCCTTACTTCCATATTGTCACGGACGGCCCCCTTACTTCCATATTGTCACGGATAGTCCCCTTACTTCCATATTGTCACGAACGGCTCCCTTGTCACGTATAGTCCCCTTACATCCATATTGTCACAGACGGTCTCCTTACTTCCATATTGTCACGGACGGTCCTCTTACTTCCATCCTGTCACGTATAGTCTGTTTACTTCTATAATGTCACGGATAGTCTGTTTACCTCAATTCTGTCACGGATAGTCTGTTTACCTCAATTCTGTCACGGATAGTCTGTTTACCTCAATTCTGTCACGGATAGTCTGTTTACCTCTATTCTGCCACGGATAGTCTGTTTACCTCTATTCTGTCACGGACAGTTTGTTTATTTCTTTTCTGTCACGGATAATCCAGTCTGCTCCCTTCCGTTCTGTCACGGGATAATATAAGTCTCGCATTGTCACAGAGAGTCTATTTTTATAATTCCATACTGTCACGTATAGCCTGTTTGCTTCCACACGGTCAAGCACAATCTGTTTACTGCCAGTTGGTCACGGATCGATGCCAGACCAGATGAGCGTGACAATCAGAGCAGAACAGGCTGTTTAAGATCGGAAGAACACAGAATTTCTCCCACTGTCACAGACCAGTGCCAGAAAAGATGAATGGAATCAGAACAGGAAGGTGTGTGTGTGTGTTCGTGTGTGTGTGTGTGTGTGTGTGTGTGTGTGTGTGTGTGTGTGTGTGTGTGTGTGTGTGTGTGTGTATGTGTGTGTGTGTGTGTTCGTGTGTGTGTGTGTGTGTGTGGTGTGTGTGTGTGTGTGTGTGTGTGTGTGTGTGTGTGTGGTGTGTGTTCCTGTCGGGCCCAGATCGGCCTCACCAGCCACCTGCGGACCCACACTCAGCAATCTTCCGTCTGAGATTGAAGTCATGGTCATCTTCGAAATCGAAGGACGAACAACACAGGTGTGTGTGTGTGTGTGTGTGTGTGTGTGTGTGTGTGTGTGTGTGTGTGTGTGTGTGTGTGTGTGTGTGTGTGTGTGTGTGTCGTTATAAACAGAAAATATCAAACACCCAACACTGTCACAGACCGGCGTGTGTGTGTGTGTGTGTGTGGTGTGTGTGTGTGTGTGTGTGTGTGTGTGTGTGTGTGTGTGTGTGTGTGTGTGTTGTGTGTGTGTGTGTGTGTGTGTGTGTGTCGTTATAAACAGAAAATATTAAACACACAACACTGTGTCACAGACCGGCGTTGTGTGTGTGTGTGTGTGTGTGTGTGTGTGTGTGTGTGTGTGTGTGTGTGTGTGTGTGTGTGTGTGTGTGTGTGTGTTGTGTGTCGTTATAAACAGAAAATATCAAACACCCAACACTGTCACAGACCGGTGGTGTGTGTGTGTGTGTGTGTGTGTGTGGTGCGTGCGTGGCGTGCGTGCGTGCGTGCGTGCGTGCGTGCGTGCGTGCGTGCGTGCGTGCGTGCGTGCGTGCGTGTGTGTGTGTGTGTGTGTGTGTGTGTGTGTGTGTGTGTGTGTGTGTGTGTGTGTGTGTGTGTGTAAGGGCGTGTGTGTGTTGTTATAAACAGAAATTATCAAACACCCAACACTGTCACAGACCGGTGCCAGAAAAGACGGATGAGGCAGAGAAGGTTGGCCGGATAGGAAGGAAATACACTGAACGCGAACATGGCGGGGAATCTTTTTCGCATTAGGGGGCCCGAATAGCTCAGTGGTAGAGCGCCGGACTCGAAGTCTTGGTGATCCTGGGGTTGCGTGTTCGAATCTCCGCCAGGGCGTTTCGGTACAGGGGGATTTCCCCCTCAGAGTTAACATGGCTTTTGACTCCATTTCCCATACAATCCTTCGAATGAGACTATAAACCGAGGTTCTGTGTGTGAACGCACACACAATATTTTGCACGCACATAAAATCCCATCAGCAACTTTCGGAAGTGAAGGCCAGTTTGGCCGTTGGTATGGATGACACGTTCCACATAGCATGAACCCTGCGTGAGAAATGGAAAGAACGAAGGAAGTAAGGAAATTGAGTGAACGATATTGAACGATACTGACTGGATGACACGGGAAACGACTGAATGAAGCGCCAACTGGCAGCTCTTCAGTCAGCACTACCCAGGTAGGCAGCCCGTTATATAAACGAGTGTGGATTGTGAAGCGCTTAGAGCTTGGTCTCTAACCGACGATAAGTATTCATAATAATAATAATAACAGTTGAGACTTATATGAATGCAAGCGCACTCGCTCGCACACACGCACGCACACACACGTGCACAAACACACACGCACGCACGCACGCACACACACACACACACACACACACACACACACACACCACACACACACACACACACACACACACGCACGCACGCACGCACGCACACACACACACACACACACACACACACACACACACACGCGCACGTGCTCGTGCACGCTGACGCACAGACACACGGACAGTTCACCACGTGCACAGACACATGGTATACACCACACACAGAGATCATATTTTGACCTGATGCTTATCTTGTTCACATTAGTAATTAATTTATTAGAAGTTTTTTTGTTTGTTTCTTTATTCAGTTATTTATCTATTTATCTAATCGTGTCGTTCTTTATTTGTCTATTTATTTGTTCATGTAGTTCTTTATTTGTCTATTTATTTGTTCATGTATTACTTATTTTGGTTTATTTATTTATCTTTTTATTGTTTACTTATTTATCTGAATATTAATTTATTCATTTTTTGCTTGTTTGTTTATTCCTTGATTAATTGATTTATCTATTTGATCCTTTTAGCATTTCACCAGACGTGGCGTAACTTCTACAACGCAGGAAAGGTTTAGCGGCTGTCGTCGTCTGACTTGTAGACGACTACCCACAACATCGTGACACACGCATACACACACACACACACACACACGGCGCGCGCTGTATGGAGGCGAAACGTGCTCCACCCCTCTCACTGTCGCCTCGTCTGCCGCTGCACGTGAAACCCGTCCTGCCTGCCTGCCTCAGTCCGTCTGTGAACCACAATGGCAAGGTGAGTGACGACGCGGCCAGCGGCGGACAGAAGCAACTGTCAACCCTCTCCGCAGGGACTTTCCTGGAGGCTGAAACAGGAGACGCGCCTGGCATCCGCTGAGTGCACTTTATCAGGACCCCGGGGAGTTAAAAACAACAACAAAAAGCAACTCTTGTCCACTGATTTCCAGCGCATGTGTTTAGTCGCTTTGGTGTGAACCCGAGCAATTGCCGCTATTGAGTGGATTTGAGAACAAGAATTAAAAAAATCAGTGTGGCGTTGTTCAGTTACCGGCAATCACGGCGATGATGATTATTAGTCTGGCATTTCAGAGGGTGTTCTTCTCAGCGCGGAGCGGTCAGAAATAAACGGTGGGTGTGTATTTATTGGTTTAACGTGGTTTTGTTTTCTTAGACTACAGAACTGAACTCTTTTTCATGGTGGTGATTTCTGTGTAAGTAATTGCATTCTTTGATTTTGGTGTCTTTTAGAGATGTTATTTTTTTCTGTTTATTTATTAGTTTACTTTCTTATTCATTTATTTAGTTATTCATGGTTTGGTTTATTGATCTACTTATCTATCTGTATATGTTGCAACTGGATTTATGCTCGGAAAAACGAACAGACCAACCGCCTAGCCTCAAAAGAACAGGCCAGAGGAAACGATCAGCACAGAATGTCCATAGTACTATCAGCACAGAATGTCCATAGTACTATCAGCACAGAATGTCCACAGTACTATCAGCACAGAATGTCCACAGTACTATCAGCACAGAATGTCCACAGTACTATCAGCACAGAATGTCCATAGTACTATCAGCACAGAATGTCCACAGTACTATCAGCACAGAATGTCCACAGTACTATCAGCACAGAATGTCCACAGTACTATCAGCACAGAATGTCCACAGTACTATCAGCACAGAATGTCCACAGTACTATCAGCACAGAATGTCCACAGTACTATCAGCACAGAATGTCCACAGTACTGAGCAGAGGAAACGATTAGCACAGAATGTCCATAGAACTGAGCGACCCCTGATATCAGCACGGGGCGGAATTCGCTTCGGTCATTGTCTCTTTAGCTGCAGACTATCCACAGTAAAACTCCTTACGGATACCTCAGTACTGCTAGCGTATGGCTGCTTCTAAAGCCTTTAAACAATTTAAGTAATACCTCCATATTTTTGCCAGATTATGGCCACACCTTGACGCCTTAGAAAATTGACTGATACTTAAAATTCACAGGAGTATGTCTCCTTCTAAATGCCTTCAACGTGAACCGATTTCTCAGTATTGCGAGCGTATAAGCTGCTTTTCAGTGCCTTGGAAAAAAATGAATGCCTCAATTTTGCGAGACTTTGGCTTCTTCTAAAAGTCTTTTCTCTTTGTAATGACAGACTTGCTCTTCGTTTCGCTGTGAGGATCATTTGCTATCCTGCGTTTACTGATTATTTTTTTCTCCCTTTTTCATTCATGTTTCTAATGTGTTGGGTTATCCTTTCTCTTCCTCTGAGGATGCTGGTATTTTGTCAGGTTCAGCGCTAGTTCCAGTTCCAGTTTCATTCCTGTAGTTTCAAAGTGAGGGGACTGCAGGCGGAAATTAAGAAAAAAATACAAACTTAAAAGTGTACTGTTCCATTGACTGAAAGAGACAAACAAATGAGAAGACAAAACACGACGCGTTTCGACCTCGTTGGTCTTCTTCATGCAAGACACACAACGTGCAAGACAATGAAACCGAAGAAGAAATAATCACTCATATCCTCGTCCATCTTCTCACCCTTTTCACCTCATATCCGTTCTGAAGCCAAGTTGAGGAGGCAAGTCATTGTTCGCTCGTCGTTTTCATCGTCTTGACTGTGGTTTGTCTTGGCCGAAGAAGACCAAAGAGGTCGAAACGCGTCGTGTTTTGTCTTGTAATTCTTCTCTGTCGTTCGGCGGAAGTCATTTTTCCTTGAAGTTTATTGGTGTAGGTTGGCCGATCACAAGGGGCCTTGTCAGGGCTGTTCATTCCATTCACGTTGCTGACCGCGAAGGGCCACACCAGGGCTGTTCATTCCATTCACGTTGCTGACCGCGAAGGGCCACACCAGGGCTGTTCATTCCATTCACGTTGCTGACCGCGAAGGGCCACACCAGGGCTGTTCATTCCATTCACGTTGCTGACCGCGAAGGGCCACACCAGGGCTGTTCATTCCATTCACGTTGCTGACCGCGAAGGGCCACACCAGGGCTGTCAAGTCACCACCACCTAGCAATGACAGTCCGTTGGTAGGGAAAAGAAAAACCATCCAGCGAGCGACAGTACGTAACGATGTACACCAGTTCATAACACAGACACAATCAGCCGTGTCTCCCTGATGAGTGCGATCCAGCGGACGAAAGGCCTAGGAGCAGGCGATGCATATAGATCTGCCTTCGAGAGGGATTGCGATGGTTCCCTCATGCAGCTAGTGAAGGGTTTTCATATTTATGATATACAATATCCCATTTTCTTCATCTTCAACCCCCGTTTTTGTTTTAAATTTCAAATCTTTGGCAAGTCATTACTACAATGATGGAAGAATTGTTAACCTGCTTATGTTTTCCCCCACTACTTAATTGTTGTTCACCAGTTCATAACATATTAGCTAAACTGCTGATGTCGTCTGTGATTCTAAGCCGCACCAGCTGTTTGATTGCTTTAACATACCCTAGATTTAAATGAAGAGTACAATATATATTGAAAATTATAGCGGCTCCACAGCAGTACATAAAACAGCCATACCGGTAAATAGACACGGCTGAACGAACAGATCTTGTTCACTGCAAACAGATTGTCTAGTAACGGCATCTGGTCATGTGATCACAACAAAATGTCTGCCATGTTGTGAAGGGAATAAGAGAAAAAAGGTTTTAACACCCTTTAAAAAAAAAAAAAAAAAGATGAACGAAACAAAATCTCGAAAGCAAAACAACAAACGAAAATAGTGCACGAAATAAGTTCATGTCATACATAGGGTTTTTTTTCCCCAAAAAGCCCACTCTTTTCCAGAATAACATATTAATCGAATTGTCATACGAGATCTGGTCTAGTTTCCTTAGGATATTCAATCCTGGGCGTGTCAATCATTGTTTTCAAGGGAAATATCCTTCACAATTTCATAATTGCCAATGAATATTTGAAAATATTACTACTGGGTGTCGGCTCAGTGGCGTCTGTTCAATGTCCACAAGTTAGTCACTTTATCAGTAAATGTATATTTTCAAGAGATGGTGAGACAGAATGTCTTGAAGATTTTGTCAGCACTTTTTCTTGATGTGTTGTCGTTATAACAATAAAGACATTGATATGACCGGTCAGAAGGTCAGTAGTCCAACGGTCAGTGTGTTTGCCTGTGGAGCTTCTGGTCGGGAGTTCGAATCACTCGTGGGGTCGGATTTTTCCGGCTTGGAACTATCTCTACCCAGCCAGCGATAAGGAGGTGTTTGATTCTGTACAGTGACAGTTGAGGCGGCGGAAGGAGAGGGATGGGCTCCGTCTTCTCTAACACTCTGCCCTGGGAACGGCGAGTCCTCATTCATGCCCTGGGAACGGCGAGTCCTCATTCATGCCCTGGGAACGGCGAGTCCTCATTCATGCCCTGGGAACGGCGAGTCCTCATTCATGCCCTGGGAACGGCGAGTCCTCATTCATCGTTTGTTCGCCCTGGGAACGGCGAGTCCTCGTTCATTGTTTGTTCGCCCTGGGAACGGCGAGTCCTCATTCATCGTTTGTTTGCCCTGGGATCGGCGAGTCCTCATTCATCGTTTGTTCGCCCTGGGAACGGCGAGTCCTCATTCATCGTTTGTTCGCCCTGGGAACGGCGAGTCCTCATTCATCGTTTGTTCGCCCTGGGAACGGCGAGTCCTCATTCATCGTTTGTTCGCCCTGGGAACGGCGAGTCCTCATTCATCGTTTGTTCGCCCTGGGAACGGCGAGTCCTCATTCATCGTTTGTTCGCCCTGGGAACGGCGAGTCCTCATTCATCGTTTGTTCGCCCTGGGAACGGCGAGTCCTCATTCATCGTTTGTTCGCCCTGGGAACGGCGAGTCCTCATTCATCGTTTGTTCGCCCTGGGAACGGCGAGTCCTCATTCATCGTTTGCTCTTCCGGCCAGGAGCTACGGGACTGAAAGATGAACATTCTGAAATGAAAAAATGTCGATACTGGAATGTCATCTATCAGGTTGAACATTTTGAAAACTGGAATGACGTCTCTCGCTCTCCCCCTCCCACCGCCACCAACTCTTCTCATGTTTAAAGAAGAGGAATCTAGGGGCTCCATTCCTCCCCATAAACGTCACTGACCAAGGTTGATGCTCCCCTTTGAACTCTTACCAGCGCAACCAAGAAGGTCAGAGAAAAGAAGAAATTAGCGGCGAGGAAGGAAGGGATACAATGGATAATGGAAGAGAGCCCCCGGCGTCAACACGGGATGGAATTCAGATCGGTACTTGTCATCTTTAATCGGAGACTATTCTTCTTTAAAGAAATGAGGGTCCCGTGCTTACAAGAAATAAACTCTGATGCCGCAGACGGGCCGTAGTGAGCAGAGAATTAGCAGGCAACTATTAATCTAAAGGCCGCTGACAGACATAATGAACAGATGACTAGCATGTTACTATCAGTCAAATAGCCACCGACGGTGTCATAAAAAGAGAATGAGCAGACAACCATCGGTCTAATGGCCACCGACGGTGTAATTCAAAAAGCAGGCGACAATCCGTTTAATGGTCACCGATAGCCTAACAAAAAAAAGTCCAAAGGCCACTGACGGTTATAGTGAAAGAGAAGTAACAGGCCACTGATGGTTATAGTGAAAGAGAATTAATAGCGGACTATCAGTCTAAAGGCCACTGATGATTATAGTGAGAGAGAATTAATAGCGGACTATCAGTCTAACGGCCACTGATGGTTATAGTGAAAGAGAATTAATAGCGGACTATCAGTCTAAAGGCCACTGATGATTATAGTGAGAGAGAATTAATAGCGGACTATCAGTCTAACGGCCACTGATGGTTATAGTGAAAGTAGAAAGAAACTCGTGGAGAGCGTGGCAGCAGAGAGTCCTCAGAAGAGAAGCCCCCTTCAAGCAAGTGTTTCGGCCCTTATCTCCTGACACTCTAGGGGGGTTGGGCCACACCCGGTTCATGACTCCGGATGTCCCTCTGCTGCCCCTTTTTTTTCCCCATCTTGGGACGAGCCATGGCTGGGATTCGAACCCATGACCCTCTGGACATGCTCATTTTCTACTTAATGACTCGCGCTTTAACCACTGAGCCACAGGGACACCTGATATTTGTAGGGAAATTAAGCCTTATGAAGTTCACTTTTGTTCCTCCTTGACCAGATCCAGCTTGAACACCTCTCTGCCGCTTCTGCCATTGCTTTCAGGGCTCTGGTTTTTTCCTTCCCTGCAACTGAGAGCTGTTTCATGAGGCTGTATGCAGACGTTCCTACAAATCCCCTAGCTCCAATTTCTGCAGTGAGGACTTTGACCTGATAGCCTTCTCTCCTCAGGCTGTTTGCCAGATCAGCATACTTTTCAGTCTTGTAGATTTGAGCTGCCTCCATTCTGTTCTCATATGGCACTGTGAGCTCGATCATGATCAGCTGCTTGGTTGACTTAGAGTGGACTACTATGTCTGGTCTCATGCCACTCTTGCTGATGATCTCTGGGTGACTCTTCCATTCTGGGAGGTCTGCAGTGCACTCCCAGTCATCTGCCCCATCCAGCAGACTCTGCCTGCATGTTTCGAGTGGCACTGTTGTTCTTGGCCATGATTTGCTGCCTCCTGCCGTGAAGAATGTTGCGGGTGCTTTTGGAGTCCTGATTCTCCCTTTTGTGGTGTTGGTACTAGCCCAGACTACTTGTACAATTTCTTTGAGCACTTGGTTGTGCCTCCATGTGTACCTTCCTTGAGACAGGGCTACTTTACATGAGCTTAGAACATGCTCCACTGTTTGTTTTTCATGGCAGAGGGGGCATGCAGGATCGTCTGTTTTCCCCCACTTCACCAGGTTTGCATTTGAGGGCAGAAGGTCATATGCAGATCTGAGAATGAAGCTGATCCTGAGAGGGGCCATGTGCCAAATGTCATTCCAAGTTAGACTTCTTTGGAGTGCATTCTCCCACGTTGTCCATTGCCCTTGCTGGCTCTGCTGGACTGCTTTTTGGAGTCTTTTTTGGTCTTCTTCTTTTCTCATCTCCTGAATCATCATGTCTCTTTTGGCTTTTCCTTTGGCCTTTGACCACCATTCAGTTTTGGTCACCCCCAGTCCTTGTCTGTTGGTCTGTGTGTGTCCTGTTATTTCTCTGATCTTGAGACTTTCTTTTGCAGAATCCATCGCCTCTTGAACTTTCCATTTCTGCCTGTCTTTAGCTGGGGCATGATTGCTTCTACCACCTTGTCTCCTGAGTCCTCCAGCATGCTTTGAAGTCTGATCTTCCCTGCTTTGTATTCCTCCAGGATGGATTTCAGTGGTAGTTTCAGCTTTGCTTGGCGACAGTACAGCGCGATGTCAGTCAGACAGGGTGGGACACCAAGCCATTTCCTTGTGAACTTGTTGATTTTGGCTTCCATTGCCTCCACTGTGCTGGTGCAGATGTCGTATATCATCAGAGGCCATAGGAGCTTTGGTATCAGCATGAACTGCAGACACCAGACCTTGTATTTGCCAGGGAGCCCACACTGGTCAATGGTCTCCAAGCCTTCTTCCGCCATCTGCTTGGTTTCTTTTGCTCTTTGTGTGTCTTTCAGCGTATCATCATACCATCTTCCAAGGCTCTTGACTGGTTCTTCTGTGACTGTTGGAATGGCCTGGTTGGCAACACTGAAGACCACAGATTCGGCCACTTTTCCTTTCCTCAGTGAGAGACTCCGTGATTTCTTTGGCTTGAACTTCATTCTGGATGAGGCAACTATGTCGTCCAGCCTCTCCAGCACATGACGTGTCTCGTCTTCTCTGGATGAAATCACTGTAGTGTCATCCATGAAGGCCTTGAGAGGAGGCATCTTGTATCCATCGCCAAGGTCTGTTTGTCTCGCGTTGTTTGTTGCTGCTTTCAAGATGAGTTCCATTGCCAGCACGAACAGTATCGGGGAAATTGCACAACCCATTGCAATGCCCACTTCCAAGTTGATCCAATCAGTTGTGTACTCCTTGGTAGAGAACCGCATTGAGAAGCCATTGAAGTACTTCTTGAGCATGTCGCGGATGTTCTTTGGCACATGGTACATCTCAAGAGCCAACTGTATCATCTCATGGGGCACAGATCCATATGCGTTTGCCAGATCAAGCCACACTACGTCCAGGTCCCTCTTTTCTGTTTTTGCTTTTTGGATTGCGTCCCAGATCATTGTGGCGTGTTCTACACAGCCAGCCACGCCTGGGATGCCACCTTTCTGGACTGACACATCTAAGTACTTGTTTTCCATCAGGTACTTGGTCAGCCTTGCTGCCATGACAGAGAAGAAGATTTTCCCTTCGACGTTCAGTAGTGATATTGGCCTGAACTGGCTGATGTCACTTGAGTTTTGCTCTTTGGGGATGTACACACCATCTGCCGTCATCCACTGGCCGCTGATCTTCTGGTTTCTCCAAGCCGATCGCAGCAGCCTGTGGAGCCACTCCAGCACCTTGGGACATTTCTTGTAAAGCTGGTAAGGTATTCCGTTTGGCCCTGGTGATGATTTGGCTCTGGCTTTGTCGACCACCTTCTTGATTTCCGCCAACGTTGGAGGCTTGCCATTGAACTGTTCCTCAGGGTTGGTTGGCCACACCAGACCTTGAATGTCGAGTGGTGCTTTGCTCTGTGAGTCAGAGTATGTTTTTCCTCAGATGCTGCTCAAGAACTCCTTTGTCCACACTTAGGGTCCCAGATTTTGGCTGCTCAAACAGTGTTCTGGCAAACTGGAAGGGGTCTCTGAAGAAGCGCTCTTGTGTCTTCTTCTTTTTGCTCTTCCTCTTCCTCGCAGATTCCGCTTTGCTGAGGGCGCTGTGTTTTTCTTTCAGGTCTTCCCACAGTTTTTCCAAGCCTTGTTTTTCAGCTGGCAGTGCGGTCTTCATTTGCTTCTTGAGGTTGTTCTTTTGGACTCTGATCTTGTCCATCTTTTCTTGGCGTCTGGATTTCTTTGGAGGTGTTTTCTCTTTGGGTAGTTTTACTCCATAGGCGTCTCTACATGTGGTATACACAATGTCCCCATATGTGGCTAGTTTGTGTTCCAGGGTGCTTTTCCCTATCAGTGCATCGAGTCTTTGGACGATTTTTGCATCCAGTTTCTCCCAATCTTCAGTTTCGTTTGCTCGTGGCAAGAATTAATAGCGGACTATCAGTCTAACGGCCACTGATGGTTATAGTGAAAGAGAATTAATAGCGGACTATCAGTCTAACGGCCACTGATGGTTATAGTGAAAGAGAATTAATAGCGGACTATCAGTCTAACGGCCACTGATGGTTATAGTGAAAGAGAATTAATAGCAGACTATCAGTCTAACGGCCACTGATGGTTATAGTGAAAGAGAAGTAACAGGCCACTGACGATTATAGTGAATGAAAATGAACAGGCCACTGACGGTTATAGTGCATGAAAATGAACAGGCCACTGACGGTTATAGTGAATGAAAATGAACAGGCCACTGACGGTTATAGTGAATGAAAATGAACAGGCCACTGACGATTATAGTGAATGAAAATGAACAGGCCACTGACGGTTATAGTGAATGAAAATGAACAGGCCACTGACGATTATAGTGAATGAAAATGAACAGATCACTGACGGTTATAGTGAATGAAAATGAACAGGTCACTGACGATTATAGTGACAGAGAATTGACAGGTCAGTGACGGTTATAGTAAAAGAAAATGAACAGATCCTTGACGGTTATAGTGAAAAAGAGTGAACAGGTCAGTGACGGTTATAGTGACAGAGAATTGACAGGTCAGTGACGGTTATAGTGAAAAAGAGTGAACAGGTCACTGACGATTATAGTGAAAGAAAATGAACAGGTCACTGACGGCTAGAGTGACAGAGAATTGACAGGTCAGTGACGGTTAGAGTGAAAGAGAATTGACAGGTCAGTGACGGTTAGAGTGAAAGAGAATTGACAGGTCAGTGACGGTTAGAGTGACAGAGAATTGACAGGTCAGTGACGGTTAGAGTGACAGAGAATTGACAGGTCAGTGACGGTTAGAGTGACAGAGAATTGATAGGTCAGTGACGGTTAGAGTGAAAGAGAATTGACAGGTCAGTGACGGTTAGAGTGAAAGATAATAAACAGAAC
>CM031595.1:8328180-8335680 GCA_018398815.1 Conus ventricosus
GTGTCCAGTTTCATGCTTCAGGTCTTGCAGGTGTGTGCCTCTCTCATTCTGTCCATGAGTGGAGAACAGTGTCCAGTTTCATGCTTCAGGTCTTGCAGGTGTGTGCCTCTCTCATTCTGTCCAGGAGTGGAGAACAGTGTCCAGTTTCATGCTTCAGGTCTTGCAGGTGTGTGCCTCTCTCATTCTGTCCATGAGTGGAGAACAGTGTCCAGTTTCATGCTTCAGGTCTTGCAGGTGTGTGCCTCTCTCATTCTGTCCATGAGTGGAGAACAGTGTCCAGTTTCATGCTTCAGGTCTTGCAGGTGTGTGCCTCTCTCATTCTGTCCATGAGTGGAGAACAGTGTCCAGTTTCATGCTTCAGGTCTTGCAGGTGTGTGCCTCTCTCATTCTGTCCAGGAGTGGAGAACAGTGTCCAGTTTCATGCTTCAGGTCTTGCAGGTGTGTGCCTCTCTCATTCTGTCCATGAGTGGAGAACAGTGTCCAGTTTCATGCTTCAGGTCTTGCAGGTGTGTGCCTCTCTCATTCTGTCCATGAGTGGAGAACAGTGTCCAGTTTCATGCTTCAGGTCTTGCAGGTGTGTGCCTCTCTCATTCTGTCCAGGAGTGGAGAACAGTGTCCAGTTTCATGCTTCAGGTCTTGCAGGTGTGTGCCTCTCTCATTCTGTCCATGAGTGGAGAACAGTGTCCAGTTTCATGCTTCAGGTCTTGCAGGTGTGTGCCTCTCTCATTCTGTCCATGAGTGGAGAACAGTGTCCAGTTTCATGCTTCAGGTCTTGCAGGTGTGTGCCTCTCTCATTCTGTCCAGGAGTGGAGAACAGTCTCCAGTTTCATGCTTCAGGTCTTGCAGGTGTGTGCCTCTCTCATTCTGTCCATGAGTGGAGAACAGTGTCCAGTTTCATGCTTCAGGTCTTGCAGGTGTGTGCCTCTCTCATTCTGTCCAGGAGTGGAGAACAGTGTCCAGTTTCATGCTTCAGGTCTTGCAGGTGTGTGCCTCTCTCATTCTGTCCATGAGTGGAGAACAGTGTCCAGTTTCATGCTTCAGGTCTTGCAGGTGTGTGCCTCTCTCATTCTGTCCAGGAGTGGAGAACAGTGTCCAGTTTCATGCTTCAGGTCTTGCAGGTGTGTGCCTCTCTCATTCTGTCCAGGAGTGGAGAACAGTGTCCAGTTTCATGCTTCAGGTCTTGCAGGTGTGTGCCTCTCTCATTCTGTCCATGAGTGGAGAACAGTGTCCAGTTTCATGCTTCAGGTCTTGCAGGTGTGTGCCTCTCTCATTCTGTCCATGAGTGGAGAACAGTGTCCAGTTTCATGCTTCAGGTCTTGCAGGTGTGTGCCTCTCTCATTCTGTCCAGGAGTGGAGAACAGTGTCCAGTTTCATGCTTCCCGTGCTGCTGAATTATGGGTGTTTCTTTCCTTTTCCGGAAGCTGCGCTGTGCGCTCCCGGTCCTCCACACCTTCACGTGGTTTATCCACACCTTCCAGTGGTTTATCCACACCTTCACGTGGTTTATCCACACCTTCACGTGGTTTATCCACACCTTCCAGTGGTTTATCCACACCTTCACGTGGTTTATCCACACCTTCCAGTGGTTTATCCACACCTTCACGTGGTTTATCCACACCTTCCAGTGGTTTATCCACACCTTCCAGTGGTTTATCCACACCTTCCAGTGGTTTATCCACACCTTCACGTGGTTTATCCACACCTTCACGTGGTTTATCCACACCTTCCAGTGGTTATATCCACACCTTCACGTGGTTTATCCACACCTTCACGTGGTTTATCCACACCTTCACGTGGTTTATCCACACCTTCACCTTCCAGTGGTTTATCCACACCTTCCAGTGGTTTATCCACACCTTCCAGTTTTTATCCACACCTTCCAGTGGTTTATCTACACCTTCCAGTGGTTTATCCACTCCTTCCAGTGGTTTATCCACACCTTCACCTTCCAGTGGTTTATCCACACCTTCCAGTGGTTTATCCACTCCTTCCAGTGGTTTATCCACACTTCCAGTGGTTTATCCACTCCTTCCAGTGGTTTATCCACACCTTCCAGTGGTTTATCCACTCCTTCCAGTGGTTTATCCACACCTTCCAGTGGTTTATCCACACCTTCCAGTGGTTTATCCACACCTTCACGTGCTTTATCCACACCTTCACGTGCTTTATCCACACCTTCACGTGGGTTATCCACACCTTCACCTTCCAGTGGTTTATCCACACCTTCACGTGGGTTATCCACACCTTCACGTGGTTTATCCACACCTTCCAGTGGTTTATCCACACCTTCACGTGGTTTTTGCTTCCATGCTCTGGCTCTCTCAGCTGTCTCAGACCATGGTGTACTGCCTTCTGCCGTGTAGAAGGTCGATACTGGAACTGTTTACTGCCTTCTGCCGTGTAGAAGGTCGATACTGGAACTGTTTACTGCCTTCTGCCGTGTAGAAGGTCGATACTGGAACTGTTTACTGCCTTCTGCCGTGTAGAAGGTCGATACTGGAACTGTGTACTGCCTTCTGCCGTGTAGAAGGTCGATACTGGAACTGTTTACTGCCTTCTGCCGTGTAGAAGGTCGATACTGGAACTGTGTACTGCCTTCTGCCGTGTAGAAGGTCGATACTGGAACTGTGTACTGCCTTCTGCCGTGTAGAAGGTCGATACTGGAACTGTGTACTGCCTTCTGTCGTGTAGAAGGTCGATACTGGAACTGTTTACTGCCTTCTGCCGTGTAGAAGTCGATACTGGAACTGTTTACTGCCTTCTGCCGTGTAGAAGGTCGATACTGGAACTGTTTACTGCCTTCTGCCGTGTAGAAGGTCGATACTGGAACTGTTTACTGCCTTCTGCCGTGTAGAAGGTCGATACTGGAACTGTTTACTGCCTTCTGCCGTGTAGAAGGTCAATACTGGAACCTCTGCTGGCGTGCTTATTTTTTCTTTCCTGTGAGCGTCACTTTCCAGTGCGATCTGTTTAAGCACTTGCTCAGGCCTCCGTGTGTACCTTCCCTGGGTTGGCGCTGCTTTGCACGAACTCAGAACGTGTTCTGCTGTTTGTTTGCCCATGACAGGGTGGACCCTAGTTTTACATGATAAAAAATAATGAGGATTTGAAAACACTCCATTTCTCATGAGATCAGGATGCCTACGGCATCAACAACTGAGAAAGAAGAAAAAAATCAAATCAACCATCAAACACCTGCCCGCATTCATTCCCTACAAATACACACTCCCAGCATATCAACATTCCAAATCCCTGCGCACATCACCGTCCAATCCCTTCATATTCTATACACCAGAGAGAGAGAGAGAGAGAGAGAGAGAGAGAGAGAGAGAGAGAGAGAGAGAGAGAGAGAGAGACAGAGAGACAGACAGACAGACAGACAGACAGACAGACAGCATCAGAGATGTACACCAAGATGCCCCAATCGTGCGGCCAGATAATCGACATGGGATGACATATTCTGATTAGTCCTATTTCACCAGTTTTTTTCCCCTGGCAATGAAGGTTCTATTTTCTTTGAACATATTTCACCACATCATACTTACAACACATTCATGTACACATGTACATACATCACACGTATATACATTTGTATATGCATATGGTAAGTATCAGGAAGTATAATAAATATTACGACATCGTCAAAATCACAAGCAATTCACTATTGCATGCGATGATTAACTTTCCATTACTGGTATGAATTTAACACATGTTAGTGTGGCACAGGGTGACTAGAATTTTCAAAGGTGTTTCAGAAAAGAACAAAAAAGAAAAATAAGGAAAGCCAAAACAATGATCACACAAAACAAAAGGAAAAACAATGAATGTTTTTCCCTTCACAATTTCCATATGGCTTACAAAGAATAACTGAGATTTTTCAAAGCTATAACCTTCTGAATTGAAATCTGATGAAAGGGGACGACTAATCCACATCAATGAGTGGTAAAGAAATAGTAACAGTGACGGTTACATTTGACTTGCAGTAGCATGCATTATGTCAATAAGAAATTGGCTGCAGTGTGTTTTGGTTATTACGCACAAGTGTATTTAATCTACACATGATATGTTATAAGGTAGCCATTTTTTTTTCTAAACTCATAAGTCATTTTCATTGAGTGGATATGCTTCTCTATGGTGTACCTGTATTTCAATTTTCTGATAAATGCTGGTAATCTAGGTTTTTTGTAATTAATTCTACATTTATGAATAAAAAAAAACTTTGCCCACAGTTTGTAAATGTTTTCCCCCCACTATTAGATTGTTCGTCTATGTATTTGTCGGACTTTATTCAAGTTTAAAAGGCTGTGCCAGTCTTGAATAAAAGTTACTCTGTGTTAGGTTTTCTTATGGGAGCAAAAGTTACCCCACTTGTTTACTGTTTATTTGTCCACAATAATATTAAATCAAAAGTTTCATCTGTTCTTGTAATATCGTCTATTCCAAATAGAACAAGTTCCACGTTAAACGACAGTCTAACACAATGAACACATTTAGTTTTTAGATGGTCTTCTACTTCTTTCCAGAACTCTTGAGTACTGGAGCAAAACCACAAGTAGTGATCAAGTGTATCTTTTTCAGTACCACAAAAGTTACAACGATCGTTCTCAATCAATCCCATTCTCTTTAATGTGACATTTGAAACTAAAATATTGTGACATATTTTCAGATGGAACCATTTGATTTTATTTCTTTTATTTTTCTTATATTCTTTAAGACAAATTCCCAGTCAATTGGGGTGTTTAACTTGGTTTCCCACTTCATAAAAGGCTTGATGTTAAGCATTTCAATTTTATCTAAGAGTATGTTATAATAAGTCTTTTATCCTTTACTAACACTTGTTATTACTTGTAATACTTTACTGCATTCCGTCTTCAAGTTATTTTCTATTGTTATATTTCTCTGTCTAGCATACTCTTTAATTGCATGAATGCAACTGAAATAATTTAGATATTTTACTTGTATTCCAAGATTTCTTGAAAAAGTACATGGCTTAAGAAAACACCATTTTCATTCAAGACGTCCCCAACCTGAAACACCTTTCTTGTTATCAATGTTTTGAAACAAAAAGAATTGTTGATTTTAAATTTATCATTATAAAAGATAGGTTCAGCTACTAATTGTCCATTGTTACCTAAATCAATGTGAGAATTCAGGTTGTCAAAAGATTTAAACACATCCTTCCAGAAGTGATTGCATTTACTATTTACAAATTTCTTCGAACCATAGCGTTCTAAGTTGTTTACCTCTGGACAGAGTGTCGTCAAAATTCTTTTCCATTTTGTATCTGTTAACATGAGTTTCCTTATCCATGATAGTTTTAATGCTTGCATAAAGGCTTGTATATTTGATAATCACATTCCTCCATTTTCAACATGATGCACTGCGTACTTTCTCTTAATCTTGTCTGGCTTTTTTCCCCAAACGAATTCGAAGCACATATTTTGGAGTTGTTTCACGTCTTTTATTTCACCAGGATTGCCTTCGAGAGCAGAAGGTCACAGAAGTGAGACTGGGCCATGGATCACTTGTCATTCCAGGTGAAACCTCTTTAGAGCTCATATTTCCGTGTAGTCCATTGTCCCTGCAGGCTCTTTGGGGCTGCCGTCTAGGCGTTCTTTTGGCACCGTCTTCTTTCTTCAACTCTTTTATTGCCATGTCTCTCCTTGCTTCCTCTCAGCCTGTGACTACCGTGTGACCTGTTGTTGATTCCAGCCCTGGTCTGTGTGTTTGCGTGTATTCTGTTATTGCCCCGATCTCTGCCACGGGCACTGCCTCCAGAACTTTCCGCTTTCTGCCACTCTTCAACTTGGGCAGAATTGATCGCACAACCTTGCTTCTTCCACTTTGTGCCGTTAGGATATAGATCTCGGGGTACCTTCAGCTTTGCTTGGCGACAGTAGAGCGTGACGTCAGTGAGACCAGAAGGGATACCTCGCCAGATTCGTGTGTGTTGGTGCTGACATGATATTACAGTAGAAGCCAGAGGAGCTTTAGGATCAGCATGAGTCGCAGGCACCAGACTTTGTATTTGCCAGGGAGGACACACTTGTCTATATCTTCAGGTTTTGTTCTTCTTGGTTTCGTACCCCTTTTTGTGTATCCTTCGAGGATCTGTCAGACGATCTTCCACGGGTTTTGACTGGTTCGTCGGTCAATATTGGAATGATTCAATTCGCTAAAATGAAGGCAGCGATTTCAGCTTCTTTTCCTTTCTTTAGAGAGAAGCTTTAAGATTTCTTTGATTTGAAACTCATCCTTGATTACAAACTCGTCTCACTGCTTCAGTACCTTGAGTGTTCCATTTTAGTTTGTTGAAATGACTGTCGTGTCACCCATGACGCCTTTTATAGGGGGCATTTACTATCTTTTTTTCAAAGTCTGCTGGATATTGCTCAGTCTGTATATTGATCACTGTTGCCTTCAAGATGACTGCAACTGCCAACCCAAACAGTACTGTAGAATCCGCACGACCCCTTGCCATGCCAACTTCTGGATGATCAGTCCGCTGTTCCTGTATGGACAACCTTATTAATAAAGAAGCCACGAAAGTGCTTCTCCGGCATTTCTCAGATGTTCTTTGCGACATGAAACGTCTTATGAGCCTGTTGAAGCGTCTTGTACACGCGTTGATCATATAAGGTTATCCCCTGTGGAGGTCTCCTCTCTGCTTTTCCCTTAGCTCTTGGACTTGTTTCTCACGTCACGTGGCCTACCCTGCACAGCCAGGTACTTCAGGATGGCCTGCTTCCTGGACTGGAACACCCGGGTATTCGTTTTCTATCAGGTACTTAGTAACACTGACTGCTGTGAGACAGGCCTGTGTTTGAAGGATTAGACCGTGTGGCCTTGGAGCCATGAGTTTGAACCTTTTCTAGAGTCGGATATCTACGGCTTGAAAATCCTCTCTTTTGAGTTTGCGGCCATTCCCGTGTGACATAGCTCTTACAACAGTGTTTCAGGACGTTTTAGTTCGGCACGAAACAGTGTGCTGTGACTTCCGTTTGATATAGCTCTTACAGCAGTATTACAGGACAGTTTGGTTTAGCACAAAACAGTGTGATGGAGATATCGTGTGATATAGCTCTTACAGCAGTATTACAGGACAGTTTGGTTTAGCACAAAACAGTGTGATGGAGATATCGTGTGATATAGCTCTTACAGCAGTATTACAGGACAGTTTGGTTTAGCACAAAACAGCGTGATGGAGATATCGTGTGACATAGCTCTTACAGCAGTATTACAGGACAGTTTGGTTTAGCACAAAACAGTGTGATGGAGATATCGTGTGATATAGCTCTTACAGCAGTATTACAGGACAGTTTGGTTTAGCACAGAACAGTGTGATGGAGATATCGTGTGATATAGCTCTTACAGCAGTATTACAGGACAGTTTGGTTTAGCACAAAACAGTGTGATGGAGATATCGTGTGATATAGCTCTTACAGCAGTATTACAGGACAGTTTGGTTTAGCACAAAACAGTGTGATGGAGATATCGTGT
>CM031595.1:8340680-8347546 GCA_018398815.1 Conus ventricosus
CACAGAGTAACTTTTATTCAAGACTGTTAGCCTGCGCTTGTTTTTCCCCCCACTATTAGCTTGTTCGTCTTTGTATTTGTCTGACTTCATTCAAGTTTAAAAGGCTGTGCAAGTCTTGAATAAAAGTTACTCTGTGTTAGGTTTTCTTATTTGGCAGCAGAAGTTTCGGAGGGGAAGCCCCGCCTGACACAAGTGATTTGATGCTGAATTTCTGACACTCTGATGGGATGGACTGCTACCAGGTCACGTCTTCTGCCATCAGAAAGGTGCTTCTTCTGTTTCCTTCTTTCATTCTTTTCTTTTTTTTTTCTTCAAAAACATACTTTAAAAAATTCTAGATAGTACACAGAAATACACAAAAAGAAACCTGAAAATGAAAAACTAATTTTAATCATAGCACAAACTTATACTGTACAAAAATACGTCAAAATGGAAACATAATTCAGAGAGAGAGAGAGAGAGAGAGAGAGAGAGAGAGAGAGAGAGAGAGAGAGAGAGAGAGAGAGAGACTAATATACCAACAGACAAGCAAAGAGGTAGGTAGATAGAAAACACGTGAGGTGAGCTAAATGTCTGGAACCTGGCAGCAGATGGCTTGCAGTACCAGAAGGTAAAGATGTTCTGTGCAGTTGTCATTGGGCCTGTGTAGAAACATCACATAGATGTCCACACACGAGATTAATCACAACAAAAATAATGTCAGTACACTTCAACATGCGCTCTAAATTCAAGTTAAGTTTGCAAACGAGAAATAACATCTTGCTTTGTTTTGCGCAGCCGTGGCTGGAAATTGGCACATCCTGGATGGTTGGGGCCCTTCAAAGCCAAGTCTACATTCATAGCCCTCGACATGTGGCACATCCTGGATGGTTGGGGCCCTTCAAAGCCAAGTCTACATTCATAGCCCTCGACATGTGGCACATCCTGGATGGTTGGGGCCCTTCAAAGCCAAGTCTACATTCATAGCCCTCGACATGTGGCACATCCTGGATGGTTGGGGCCCTTCAAAGCCAAGTCTACATTCATAGCCCTCGACATGTGGGGTTTGGGGTTTGAAGTCATGACTTGCGCTTGACTTGGATTATAGCGAGGGAGAGTTGCGCGTCGTCAGCCTCACTCTCTCGCTCCAGTCCATCTGTGTCCAGTGGCAAGACGGAGTCAAGACGGCTGGAGATAGATTGGGGTGCAGTGGATGACCGTGACGTCTTTTGTGTCTTGACACGCCCTGTGCGCTCCACAACGCGTTGCTGGAAATCGCCTTTCTGCCCGTTGAACCACAGTGGTTTCTTCCGCGCAATCCGCCGAATTCAGCTTCGCATACAAGGTAGACGACGGTGGACGACATAGCCTGACAGTCTAAACATAGGCAGAGAGTGGGGCCGCATCACCCAGTCTTCACTCAAACATTTTCTTTTCAATCATGATTTATTATCATGGACCTCACTGAGTACCACCCAAATACCTTGCCTTGTAAATCTGTGGAACTTCCTATGCTGTGGTCAGAGAATATTCCACCAAAGTGTCACTCTCAGATCCATATTCACGCTCTTTGAAACAATTCCAGAGA
This sequence comes from Conus ventricosus, assembly GCA_018398815.1. NCBI lineage: Eukaryota > Metazoa > Mollusca > Gastropoda > Neogastropoda > Conidae > Conus > Conus ventricosus. The sequence goes on from CM031595.1 coordinate 8,342,248, forward strand.
AGGTGTAAAGGTCTTTTCTCTTTCTCTGAAGTCACTTTAAAACCTCAAGAAAGCGCGTTGAGGCTTAGATGGCCCGGCGGTCTTGTTCTCTGAATCTAATGGTTTTTGGTTCAAGTCCCGCCTGAGAGAGCCGTAATAGATGTGTTTTTCCCAGAATGAGCATCTCTGCAGACTCCAGCCTTGTTTCAGTACGTCGGATGCGTCTTTACCATGAGATAAGTGAGTAAAATGATCAGCGAATTTCACGCCCGTTAAACCCAGCTGCATCGTTCTGTGAAAGGGTACCATAATCATTATGTGATGATAGGATGGATCACACGCACACACACACACACACACACACACACACACACACACACACACACACACACACACACACACACACACACACACAAAACACAGAGCGCGTGCGCATAAAACACACACACACACACACACACACACACACACACACACACACACACACGCACACAGACACACACACACACACACACACACACACACACACACACACACACACACACACACACACACACACACACACACACAACAGCAACAGCGACGACGATGTCGACAACAACAACAAACAACTATGAAAATGGGCGTCACATTTAGACATCAGTCCCTTAAAACACAGGCTGGTTATCTGAATGGACGGAACAAAACAAACAAAAAGGCCACATTGACTACAACGTTAACAGTGGTGAACAACAAACAAAGGCCACATTGACTACAGTGTTAACAGTGGTGAACAACAAAGAAAAAGGCCACATTGACTACAGTGTTAACAGTGGTGAAACAACAACAAAAAGGCCACATTGACTACAGTGTTAACAGTGGTGAACAACAAACAAAGGCCACATTGACTACAGTGTTAACAGTGGTGAACAACAAACAAAGGCCACATTGACTACAGTGTTAACAGTGGTGAACAACAAACAAAGGCCACATTGACTACAGTGTTAACAGTGGTGAACAACAACAAAAAAGGCCACATTGACTACAGTGTTAACAGTGGTGAACAACAACAAAAAAGGCCACATTGACTACAGTGTTAACAGTGGTGAACAACAACAAAAAGGCCACATTGACTACAGTGTTAACAGTGGTGAACAACAAACAAAGGCCACATTGACTACAATGTTAACAGTGGTTAACAACAACAAAAAAGGCCACATTGACTACAATGTTAACAGTGGTGAACAACAAACAAAGGCCACATTGACTACAATGTTAACAGTGGTGAACAACAACAAACAAAGGCCACATTGACTACAGTGTTAACAGTGGTGAACAACAACAAAAAAGGCCACATTGACTACAGTGTTAACAGTGGTGAACAACAAAGAAAAAAGGCCACATTAACTACAGTGTTAACAGTGGTGAACAACAACAAAAAAGGCCACATTGACTACAGTGTTAACAGTGGTGAACAATAAACAAAGGCCACATTGACTACAGTGTTAACAGTGGTGAACAACAAAGAAAAAAGGCCACATTGACTATAGTGTTGACAGTGGTGAACAACAAACAAAGGCCACATTGACTACAATGTTAACAGTGGTGAACAACAAACAAAGGCCACATTGACTACAATGTTAACAGTGGTGAACAACAACAAAAAAGGCCACATTGACTACAGTGTTAACAGTGGTGAACAACAAAGAAAAAAGGCCACATTGACTACAATGTTAACAGTGGTGAACAACAAACAAAGGCCACATTGACTACAATGTTAACAGTGGTGAACAACAAACAAAGGCCACATTGACTACAATGTTAACAGTGGTGAACAACAACAAAAAAGGCCACATTGACTACAGTGTTAACAGTGGTGAACAACAAACAAAGGCCACATTGACTACAGTGTTAACAGTGGTGAACAACAACAAAAAAGGCCACATTGACTACAGTGTTAACAGTGGTGAACAACAACAAAAAAGGCCACATTGACTACAGTGTTAACAGTGGTGAACAACAACAAAAAAGGCCACATTGACTACAGTGTTAACAGTGGTGAACAACAACAAAAAAGGCCACATTGACTACAGTGTTAACAGTGGTGAACAACAAAAAAGGCCACATTGACTACAGTGTTAACAGTGGTGAACAACAACAAAAAAGGCCACATTGACTACAGTGTTAACAGTGGTGAACAACAAACAAAGGCCACATTGACTACAATGTTAACAGTGGTGAACAACAAACAAAGGCCACATTGACTACAATGTTAACAGTGGTGAACAACAACAAAAAAGGCCACATTGACTACAGTGTTAAAAGTGGTGAACAACAAAGAAAAAAGGCCACATTGACTACAATGGTAACAGTGGTGAACAACAAACAAAGGCCACATTGACTACAATGTTAACAGTGGTGAACAACAAACAAAGGCCACATTGACTACAATGTTAACAGTGGTGAACAACAACAAAAAAGGCCACATTGACTACAGTGTTAACAGTGGTGAACAACAAAGAAAAAAGGCCACATTGACTACAATGTTAACAGTGGTGAACAACAAACAAAGGCCACATTGACTACAGTGTTAACAGTGGTGAACAACAAAGAAAAAAGGCCACATTGACTACAATGTTAACAGTGGTGAACAACAAAGAAAAAAGGCCACATTGACTACAATGTTAACAGTGGTGAACAACAAACAAAGGCCACATTGACTACAATGTTAACAGTGGTGAACAGCAAACAAAGGCCACATTGACTACAGTGTTAACAGTGGTGAACAACAAACAAAGGCCACATTGACTACAATGTTAACAGTGGTGAACAACAAACAAAGGCCACATTGACTACAGTGTTAACAGTGGTGAACAACAAACAAAGGCCACATTGACTACAGTGTTAACAGTGGTGAACAACAACAAAAAAGGCCACATTGACTACAGTGTTAACAGTGGTGAACAACAAACAAAGGCCACTTGACTACAGTGTTAACAGTGGTGAACAACAAACAAAGGCCACATTGACTACAGTATTAACAGTGGTGAACAACAAACAAAGGCCACATTGACTACAGTGTTAACAGTGGTGAACAACAAAGTGCAGGCTGAAAAAAGAACAAGAAAATGATGATGAGAGCTGTCATTGGATGAACATTGTACTAATTTCCTCGGTATATGTCACTCGGTGTTGGTCAGGTTGGTCGTTGTGGGTATCTAGTGTGCTTTATCCAATCACAGCGAACACCATCGTACCGAAGTATGTGAAGGTTCATCTGATTGTAGATGATGTTCGGATATAATGGTAACAGCTAGACAAACAAACTGCTTTCAAGCACTGCTTGAACAATCAAACTAAAAACTGTTAATGTCAATTGGCCATCTCTCACAAGTCTTGAGGTTTCCAAATTTCCTTTGAGACAGTCGATTTGAAAACTATTTCATGCCTCTTCATACACGCGTAAAAGCCTATTGCACTATATAAATCTATATTAACGGAAAAGAGTTCAACAGAAACATTCCACTCAGTATACCTTTGAGTACCTTTTAGCAAAGAGCAAAACGTCATTGTGACGTAAAAGATCAGATTGGTTTTAATGCCCGACACAAAAATGTCCAACATTCCATGTTCCAAGCTCACTGCATCAAAAAAGAAAGCAAAAACAAAACAAAACAAAAAAACCAATCTCGATTATATTAAATAAATAACTTTTTCCATTAGCTAGGACCTAAAACTAAGTATGGAACGTAACTGAATCTATTTACTGGTGTGTAGAAGAAAAATGAAAGAATTCAAGATCTTTTTGGACTGTTGTCACCTTCACAGGGATCCACAGACAGGAAAAGCCGCCTTGCTGCCAGCCACACACAGCGCACCATTCATTAACGGTGGGCCAGAGTGCGGAGAGGCTTCCATCACGGGGTCAATGATGCCACCTCACTCTCTGTTTCCAATCAAAACGAGTTCTCTGTACTAAGGCAGTGGGCCTTACAGGGCCATGAATAACCAGCTGACCACTCGGCTGGAGACGGGCGCTGTATACGCACTACAGCCACGTTCTATGCATTTAGGATCAGAAACAGCAGTTTGTCCCCCCCCCCCTCCCCTCCCCCCTTCAGCTCTGCAACCAAAGTTTTCTGGTACAGGTCTGTTTGAGTGACATTGATGTCCAGTGTGGCGGTGTGTAGAAGGTAAACGTAGCATCCAAAGCGCCACTGAGAGTGACATTGATGTCCAGTGTGGCGGTGTTCAAGGTAAACGTAGCACCCACAGCGCCACTGAGAGTGACATTGATTTCCAGTGTGGCGGTGTTCAAGGTAAACGTAGCATCCACAGCGCCACTGAGAGGTCCGTGTTGACTTCCTCACTCAGACCTGAGTCTTACAAGAGCATGACAAGATTGAGGGTAGGGGGTGGAAAGGGTGTGTGCGGGGGGGGGGGGGGGGGGGGGGGTGGTGGTGGTGGTAGTGGAATGGCTTGCAGGACACCGTCACCAACAGCTTTCTCCGTGTTGGTCTGTCCTCTGAACAATGGAGAAGATCTGCAGCACCTAGGGTTGTCCCCTCCTTGACGTGGTCAGACCACTCTTCCTCTCTCTTTCTCTCCTTCTCTCGTCCTCTGAAGCACCTCACAGAATAGTTTTTTAAGGGAGTGGTAGCGTGACACGTGGCCAAACCAGTGTTCTTCCTTCTGTTGACTGGTGAGGAGGGGCCCATGTGGACCAGCCAAGTATTGCATTCAGGTGCAGACAAAGGCCTGGGTCTGTCCATCAGATCTTAAGCAGCTGTCGGACGCACTTGCTCTTGAAAGCCTCGACTCCTTTCTTTTCAAGGTCTGCTGTCCAGATCTATCTCTCACACCCGAACAGGAGCGTAGACGGGAGCAGAACTGTATTGATTTGGGGCTTGGCTGGTGAGGTTGATGTTGGTGTTCTGCCACCCTCTTGTTGGACGTCTCATTGCAGGCATGTGTTGGACGTCTCATTGTAGGCATGTGTTGGACGTCTCATTGCAGGCATGGTCAGAGCGAGATTGGTCCTGAACTCTGTGGCTGTTTTTGCCATCTTCGGTGAGGTCAGAGTCGAGGTACTTGAAGACCTCTGTCTCTTCAACGTGCTGATCACTCTTGGAAAAATTTGGCGTGGATGCTGTTTGAGCTGTTCACCGTCATCTTGGTCTATCACGGCTCAATCATCAAACTGTTCTGTCAGCTCTGGAAGTTTATCAATGCTGCCAACCAGTGGTCTATGTCGTCGGTGTAGTGGATCTTGATGATTGAAAATTCTTAGGAAGGAATAGAGCCAAACACGGGATAGGAGACCTACTAGCTTTACGTCCCG
>CM031595.1:8352646-8357646 GCA_018398815.1 Conus ventricosus
ATGGGTTCGAACAAAATGGCGATCCTCTCTTGGTGTGGTGACCCGGGGACGATCATCAGTGGTACCAGTGACTCGCATGCAGTGCTGCAGACGATAGATGGTTGAGATGTGGACGTTAAAGATGTTGGCGACCTGCCTAGCATCCACACCAGCCTCCAGATGGCCTAGGGCACGATTGCGTTCCTCTGCTCGTAGTCTTGGCATCTCTGTAGCGCTCAGACGGCAAGTCGTTATCTGAACCTTGTAGCGCGGCTTTATAAAGGCTGCATGCCTGCGTACTTGTCGCTGGTTAACTTTACTCTGCATGGTGTGCACGTGCCTCACATGCAGCAACCAGTTTGCCATTTTTGTTGACCCTCCAATGCCGGGAATGATGTGTTGCTCACACAATTTTTTCACTGCACGTGAGTCTTGGACCCAAACAACTTGCCACAATGGTTCAATATTGTATATTCACCCCTTTTCACCCGAAAAATAGCCTTTCAATTTTTCGAGTTTTTTTATGGAAGTCAGTATATTTGGGTGATTTCAAAGCTCGTGTTTAATTTGGGGACCACAAATGGGGGGAAAAATGATGAAAAATGAAATATAAAGGGTTCATAACAAGAACTGTATTTCTATCATAGCAGACATGTTAGGCAGTTGAAACAGGACTTTTCTTGTTTTGGTGAGCTATAGCGATGCAATTACAAAAGGATTTTCATATATCTAAACTGCTTTTTTTTCCAATGATTTTTTTCCATATGGTGGCCATCAGGCTTGGCGTTTCATTGCTTCTGAATTTTTCAAATAGAAATTGCAAATGGAAAGTGCTGTTTTGACTTATACGTAAAATATAATTGCATGCAGAAATCATTTCTGATCAAAAGAAAAACAATTACCGAGCTAGCTAGTCTGAATCCAGAGATATTGTGTTCCTTGCACATCAACCGTTGTCGAAAAAAAGTGATTTTGAGAAAACGACGTTTGAAAATAAAGCAGTTGAGCAATTTTCATACACACCTCCTTGAAATAAAGTCTTTTTTTTACTAAAAAAAAGGGAAAATAGACAAAATGAACACCACAGATGGTTTCAACAGACTTTCTTGAGCACAAAAACACATAAAACCCCAAACATGATTTTTGAAAGAAAATGGTCAAATTTTCGTGCCGCCTCTCTCGCGCAACCACAAATCATTTGTATACAAATCTGAATGCAGACTCACGTTTCGGAGTAACCTGCAGTTTCTTTCTGTTTGTAGCCATCATTATGCACGTCTGCAATCAGCTGCTTTGCCTCACCAGTTGGATTTGATCCCCTGCTCGGCTGACTTCCAAACAGCTTTTCAGTCAATTTTGGACCACAGGGAACATGCAGTTTATTGGCTGCTATACATTATCTGACCAAAGCTTTTGTATTACTTGCAGTGTCTATTGAACAGGTAGGCAGCCCATTGTGTAAACGAGATCATGTTTTGTAAAGTGCTTAAGAACTTGGTTTCTAACCAAGGAGAGGTAAAATAAAAGTACTTTAAATGATAAAAATGATGATGAATAGTAATTATGATAATAATGATGATAATGATAATAATAATAATGATAATGATAAAAATCATTTGTCTCTGTTCCTTAAACCTGGTGTTTCATGACCTTTGTTTTTCCTAAAGACATTCTGCAGAGACACTGAGACGTATCTTATTATCAAAGCCATTGATGAGAGAGAGAGAGAGAGAGAGAGAGAGAGAGAGAGAGAGAGAGAGAGAGAGAGAGAGAAGACAGACAGACAGACAGACAGACAGACAGACAGACAGACAGACAGACAGACAGACAGACAGACAGACAGACAGAGAAGCTTAGACTGACATCTTAAAACAAAATATAGCGAAAAACAAACGGTCTGGCAAAAAACCCACTACGCCCTCAAACACTTCAACTGACACCGTCCACTTACGTGATCCCCGTGAGCAAATCCCGGCGGTGGTCAGCGCGGCATGAAAGACGGAGTTGATGGGTCTTGGCCGTTTTCCTTCCCACAGTTGTCCACGTGATGCTCCCCTCCCATCCATCACAAGTGTCACTTCTCCCTTCAGACCCCGTGCTCCGCGCCTGTCTCGGGGATCCTTGAAGCGAGGACTTCATTTTGCCTCGTCCTGTCTCGTTACCTTGGGCTGCTCTGATTTTTGTTTTTGAAAATGGAGTGACTGAGGGCGGAAAATGAAGTAAAATTCAGAAAGAGAGGGGGTAAGTTACTGCCAAGGACATAGACAAACAAAGTACAGGACAAGACAGGATGCATTTTGATCTCTTGGGTCTTCTTCAGGCAAAAAACAACATTTAACATTTAGGACAGTACGAAGAAAGAACGCAGAGTCACTTATCTGTCCATGTGTTCGGTGCCCGAATCAAATGGAGGACCATATTTTTTAAACTTGACTTTTTAATATTGACTGATACCGTTTGTCGTGTCGTGTTGTATTTCACGTGACGTCTTCGACTCTCTATGTGTACTGACTGATACCGTTTGTCGTGTGTTGTATTTCACGTGACGTCTTCGACTCTCTATGTGTACTGACTGATACCGTTTGTCGTGTCGTGTTGTATTTCACGTGACGTCTTCGACTCTCTGTGTACTGACTGATACCGTTTATGTGTACTTGTGAACGCTGTCAGCCACGTCTCCTACCTATGGTCCTCCATTGATTCGGGTACCGAACACATAGAAAGATAAGTGACTCTGCTTTCTTTGTTCGTACTGTCCTAAATGTTAAATGTTGCTTTTTGCCCGAAATATCAGGACCACCATCACCATCGGGACATGGGATGTACGGACCGTGTTCGAAACAGGCAAGACTGCTCAAGTGGCCACAGAAATGAGGAACAATACACTGAACGTCTTGGACAAGATGGATAGGAGCAGGACAGAGGAGACTGACCACAGGAGAGCTGCTGCTGTTTTCGGGCCACGAGGAGGACAATGCGCCACACACCCACGGAGTCGCCCTGATGCTGTCCAAGACTGCACAGAGAGCGCTGACCGGATGGCAGGCTCATGGTCCCAGGATCCTCACAGCGTCCTTCAAAACTAAAAAACGCCACCTCAACCTAAACATTGTACAATGTTACGCTCCGACGTATGACAGTGAGGAGGATGACAAGGATGACTTCTACAATAGACTCCAAACAGTTCTTCAGAGTTTCCCTGGAAGAGACATCACTGTAAATGTTTGCCATGGGAGACTTCAACGCCAAGACTGGCAGCGACAACGCAGGCTATGAGGAGATCATGGGGCGGCATGGGCTAGGCGACATGAACGACAATGGCGAGAGGTTTGCAGACCTGTGCGCTACAAGCCACTTTGCTAGCAGCTGGTTCAGCTCAGAATATTACATGATGTGTTGTTTAATAACAAAACCCCATCTCCTTACAAAAGGCGTGGATCTCTTGACCAAGAGTCCTGGGTCCAGTCACCATCCAAGATAGCCAGCCTGGAGATGTTCCTTTCAAAGTCACTACCAGTGCACACGTCAGCCCCTGGTCAGTCCTTCCTGGTGTCAATATCAGTGGACCATAAAGTGCCCTGTAGATCATAATATGAATCAAAAATCATATCTGGACATTTCTTGGATTGTGTTCTGAGTAAACAGACCGTTTTAAAGACATTGTACATCCCTGAATACATATACTAGGCATCTGCTGATTAAAAAAAATGTCTGGCTCTAGAAGATGAAAGACGAAGATAGAAAGTTAGATGTTTTTTTCCAATTAACTCAATACGTTTCTAACCAGTTCTGAAAGTTTCATGTCCTTACGCTTGGCAGTTTTTTTTTATCAGTGATTTTTTTGGGGGGATAACCTTTACAAATTCCTAGTCCCGTGGGAAAGCAAAGGGAAAAAACCTGTCAGTACCGAGTGGATAGAGGAATTAATCTTGAAAACACCAAAACGAAAGTTGTCTTTAGAACGATGCACGCATTGCTGATATTGCAAGTGTTGTTGCTTGTTCTGAAATGGCCAGATTATTATGGGGATTCAACACGTAATTGTTAGTGTCTGTATTCTAAGTTCTGTGTATAAACGTGAGCACACACACACACACACACACACACACACACACACACACACACACACACACACACACACACACACATGCGCGCCCGCGCGCACAAACACACACACTGAGCTCAAAGTTCAAAATATATGCTCTCCTAACTCATTGGGCATAGAAGATAACCAGTTAATTTATGCAAATGTTAACATAAACAGCCAGGAGATCAATTGTTCTCCACGTGTAAATGAAAGCAAACAACTTCATTTATGCAAATTTTAACATAAACAGCCAGGAGATCAATTGTTCTCCACGTGTAAATGAAAGCAAACAACTGAAGGACGTGCTTTGCCCAGACAATGTTTCCTGACGTCATTCACTTAGCTAGGTCTGACAGAGCAGACTTTGCACTCCAATGATTACACAATGAAAACATTGTCTTTACACAATGAAAACATTGTCTTTACACAATGAAATTGTCTTTACACAATGAAATTGTCTTTACACAATGAAATTGTCTTTACACAATGAAAACATTGTCTTTACACAATGAAAACATTGTCTTTACACAATGAAAACGTTGTCTTTACACAATGAAAGAAACTGGGCGGACAAAAACGTCTTTCAATGTGCTGAGCATTTGGGACACTGAAAACGTAACATGGAATTCATCACCTAGCCCATTCATCTTATATGGCAATTCTACCTTGAAATTCCCATGTATCTGCCTAATTCAATTTCATGTTTCTGACAACGGCACCTAAACTTCCTAATTAACGCGAATATCTAGATATCAGATAAAAGTGGGAAACATACATACACTTTTTTAAAAACTTTTTTTTTAACCTGTTTTTTTTTCTTTCTTTCTCTCTCTCCAAAACGAGTCTTCAGATTTCCATAAAGTGAAAATTTGGTGCTATATTCAATGATGCCACTCCAATTATCCTGAAATTTGGTTGAAGTAAATCACTCATA
>CM031595.1:8360146-8395146 GCA_018398815.1 Conus ventricosus
TTAGCGTCGCGGACTCCCGGCTGGGAGGTTGTGGGTTCGAATCCCATCAGAGTCATGTGGGTTTTTCTGCCCGACCGGCTCCTACCCAGAGTTGAGTTTGCTGCGGACTCAGTTGGGAAGACTGGGACCACACAGTCGAGTTTCATCCACTTAATGGATGCGTCTCTGAGAGTGTTGCTCAAATTTCCTGACCAACACAGCAGGTGCCTGTGTCTCTCGGGCCTGGTTGACGCCGGGATATATTATGAAAGGAAGCGTAGAGTACAGCCCTGTCATGTAGTCTCAGACCGAAATGGAAATCCGTAGCATCATCTTAATCATCCTCATTCTCATTGATCAGCATAAAAAAGGTCCCAAATTCTGTGGCCCTTCATGCCCTGCTCTCATGGTGACCTCAATTTCGATGTCATCTCCACTTCTGTGGTCTTGGTTTGGTTCTGTCGGGGTCACCTGTATCGGCGAATCCATGGGGGCTGTCGTTGGAAGGACGTGGTGGCGCCCTCCGGAGGGACATCTCACTCACGCCGGCTCTGCGACTAAGCAATTATTGTTGTCAATAGGGGGCTTAGTAAGTGGTGTCCTGCGTATGTTAGATCAGAACAGGCGCCACTGAACACCACCGATGCGACTCGGCAGCAGTGCCGTGTCTCCTCCGGTGGGTTGCCTCTAGACGACTTGACATTGACTGCTCCCTGTGAATTGCCGGTGCCGGGGCTGCGGCGGGGCCGACCGGGCTGTGGCTGTGGACGGGGTGTCGGAACGAGCGGCGTGGGTGCATTGCCTCTGAGGTGGCGCAGAGGTTGGGACAGCCAAAACACACAAACACACACACACACACATACACACACACACACACACACACACACACACACACACACACACACACACACACACACACACACACACACATTTTATTGCCATATGAAAACCTCTGGTTTTTGTGGGCACAGATGATCAAGTTAAGATATTCAATTAAACTAAACTAATCCCAACGTCGTCACAGCTTGTAACGAAACATTAGTAGCAGAAAGAAAAAGCACAGTGTGTATCAGAGTCTGATTAAATTTTCTGTCTCTGAAGAGAAAATCCAAACAGGATATACTGGGCAAGTACAGGTTGGAAGCAGTCCAATAACATGAGCTCCGAGGGTTTTGACATGTTAGTCTGTGGTGGAAAATCTGTTTTTGTGATCCTTGTCATCATGTCATAACGTTGTTGGTCAAATAATTTGCAGTTATCCAGAAAATGTAGTTCGTCCTCAACAACGTGGCATGTCGTGCATGTTTTCTCTGTCAGTGTTGGTATAACGGCCCCTCTCAATTTGGAGTTCATGGGTGCTTATTCGTAATCTATTTAGTGCTCGTCTGCAATCTGTGTCAATGCGTTGCTCCAAATAAGCTGCCTGTTTGTATTCGGTAGCAACTGTGGCATAACATTTGAGCTTGGGTGTGCTTTCTCAGTGGTATGTGTGAGGTCTCAGTGGTCCTACCAGCATGATGACTGTGGAAGTGTTGAAGTGTGACCAGCATGATGACTGTGGAAGTGTCAGTGGTCCTACCAGCATGATGACTGTGGAAGTGTCAGTGGTACTACCAGCATGAGGACTGTGGAAGTGTTGAAGTGTGGCCGTGTACAGGAACGCCAGATGAATGCAGTGTGGAGAAAAAAAAACTCTAATGAGATCTCACTGATTTACTCACCCAGTCCCAGGGTATCTTAAACGTTCATTCATTCACTCACTCAGTCCAAGGGCATCTCGATCAGTTATTCGCTCACTCACTCAGTCACTCAGTCCCAGAGGATCTCTCTCACTCACTCACGCAGTCTCGGTGGACCTCACTCACTCGCTCACTCACTCACTCATTCCCACAAGGTATGACTCGCTCAATTACTCGCTCCCTTATTCACTCACTCCCAGGGGATCTCACTCACTCACTCATCACTCACTCACTCACTTAGTCCCATGGGGTCTCACTCGCTCAATCACTCGCTCACTTGTTCACTCCCTCCCTCCCAGGGGATCTAACTCACTCACTCATTCACTCACTCTAGTCTCACAAAGACATGGCGGGAGTGTGGAGGGAGCAGACGAAAGGAAGAGAGGGGAGGCGGGTGGGCGTGGGCAAGGGGGGAGCGGGGGGGAGGGAGTAATATGCCAGACACTGACATGAAACTGCTTCTTTCTAAGTCTGTTTTCTGTAGAACACACTGACATGAAACTGCTTCTTTCTAAGTCTGTTTTCTGTAGAACACACTGACATGAAACTGCTTCTTTCTAAGTCTGTTTTCTGTAGAACACACTGACATGAAACTGCTTCTTTCTAAGTCTGTTTTCTGTAGAACACACTGACATGAAACTGCTTCTTTCTAAGTCTGTTTTCTGTAGAACACACTGACATGAAACTGCTTCTTTCTAAGTCTGTTTTCTGTAGAACCGAGAATGTCTGAAATGCCCCGAGTTGGGCACTCCTTACCTAGACATCTGAATCTCTGGAAGGAACAGAAGAAAAAGAAACACCCGAAGGTGCTGGGGAGGACCCAGAGAAGCACCGTCTTCACCTGCCTTTAGAGCAGTCCTGTACCACCCTTGGAGGCCTGCGCTGTGTTGACGATGGGTACAGGCACGCGCAGGACACTCCATTAAGATATCAAGGGACATAACTGCTCCTGAACAGAGGTAAATTAGACTACAGGATGCAGCTCATAACAGCCTTAAAGTAGCATCCCCATGGGTGTACCAGCCCGTATTTCATGACTGCAGAGCCCACCGGCGAAAAACACACACCCTCCAGCTGCCGAGCACACCCCACAGACCCAACCACCCCTGCCCACGGACAGATGAAGACGGTGCCACTCCAGACACAGCCAAGCTTTCGCCATACGGTCTTATGTGCCCTCAAGAGAGAATCCAAAGTTGTAGTCTTTCCCACTGTCAACAGGACTTTCCCTGTGGTCAGTGGGTCTTTCCTCACCGTCACTGGACCTTTCTCCAGGGTCAGCCTAGTTAAGGCAAAGAAGAAAAAGAAACACCCGAAGGTGCTGGGGAGGACCCAGAGAAGCACCGTCTTCACCTGCCTTTAGAGCAGTCCTGTACCACCCTTGGAGGCCTGCGCTGTGTTGACGATGGGTACAGGCACGCGCAGGACACTCCATTAAGATATCAAGGGACATAACTGCTCCTGAACAGAGGTAAATTAGACTACAGGATGCAGCTCATAACAGCCTTAAAGTAGCATCCCCATGGGTGTACCAGCCGTATTTCATGACTGCAGAGCCCACGGCTGAAAAACACCACCCTCCAGCTGCCAGACACCACAGACAACACTGCCTCCAAGAGGTGACTCAACGCATGCTTTGCCAACGTAGTCTCAGAATCAATGGCTTTCCAAAGTCAAGGACTTTCCTGGGGTCGTGGGTTTTCTCAGGGACCTTTCAAGGACAATTAAGGCTGAGAGAAAGAAACGCACGGGTGGGAGGGCCGGAGCACGTTTGCTGCGCTTTAGGAGCTTTCAACGACCAAAACCTTCCGGAAAGAAGGATGGTGGAGGGTAGGCAGGGGATTCCTAAGTTAAGGATAGCTTTAACGACAAATTAGATCAGCGATGGAAAAAGCAAAGAGCGAGCCCAGGGGGACCAGCCGGTTGTCTGAAGATGGCCACGGACAAACAACTTCGCTGCGGCACCAAGGTAAAGGAGTTTGAGGCAAGAGGAGGGGGGGGGGGGGGTTGTCTCAAAGGATGCTTTCAACGACAAATAATCTGGCGAGAAAGAAAGGAGGGGGGGGGGGGGTGTGTCTGAAGGATGCTTTCAACGACAAATAATCTGCGCGGAAGAAGGATGGGGGGGGGGGGGGGTTGTCTGAAGGATGCTTTCAACGACAAATAATCTGCGCGGAAAGAAAGGAAAGGTGGGCGGGGGCGTTGTCTGAAGGATGCTTCCACAGACAAATAATCTGCGCGGAAAGAAAGGAGGGGGGGGGGGGGGGGTTGTCTGAAGGATGCTTTCAACGACAAATAATCTGCGCGGAAAGAAAGGAGGGGGGGGGGGGGTTGTCTGAAGGATGCTTTCAACGACAAATAATCTGCGCGGAAGAAGGAGGGGGGGGGGGGTTAAGATGCTTTACGAAAATATCGCGGGAAGAGGGGGGGGGTTGTCTGAAGGATGCTTTCAAGACAAATTTATCTGCGCGGAAAGAAGGGGGGGGGGGGGGGGGGGGGGATGGGGGGTAGCGGGGGGGTGCTTTCAACGACAAATAATTGCGTGGAAAGAAAGGGGGGTGGGGGGGGGGTTGTCTGAAGGATGCTTTCAACGACAAATAACATGCGCGAAAGAAAGGAGGGGGGGGGGGGGGTGTCTGAAGGATTACCTTTCAACGACAAAAATCTGGCGGGGAAAGGAAAAGAGGGGGGGGGGGGGGGGTGTCTCAAGGGATGCTTTCAACGACAAATAATCTGCGCTGGAAAGAAAGGAGGGGGGGGGGGGGTGTGTGTCTCAAAGGGATGCTTTCAACGACAAAACAATCTGCGCGAAAGAAAGGAGGGGGGGGGGGGGTGGGGGTGTTCAAGGATACTTTCAAGAAAATAATCTGCGCTGAAAGAAAGGAGGGGGGGGGGGGGGTGTTCAAGGATGCTTTCAACGACAAATAATCTGCGCTGAAAGAAAGGGGGGGGGGGGGGGGGGTTCTGCAAGGATGCTTTCAACGGCAAAGAATCTGTCTGAAAGAAAGGGAGGGGGGGGGGGGGTGTCTAAGGGATGCTTTCAAGACAAAATCTGCCGGAAAGAAAGGGGGGGGGGGGGGGGGTTCGAAGGATGCTTTCAATGACAAATGAATCTGCGCTGAAAGAAAGGGGGGGGGGGGGGGGAAGGTTCTCAAGTATCTTAACGCGTGAAATAATTGCCTGGAGAGGAGGGGGGGGGCGTTCTAAGGGTTATAGCTTATAACTGACAACATGCGCGGAGATTCGAAAGGGGGGGGGGACGGGCCAAGATACTTCATGGCAATTCTGGAGAAAAATTGCAAATGCAAAGTATGTAAATGTACTACCGTTTTTCTGAATACGCGTGAAATATTCCATAAAGAGGAAACCGTTTTGCCTGTTATGCGTTATAATGAACATCCTAAACATTTTCGAAGATCGGCCACGTACGTTTTGGTATTCTGGGAAGGGAAACACTTTTGGGCCATATGGCAGACGAACGGAAAACATTGGATCATCCTTGACCATATTGAACATACAATTTTCAAAGATCGGGCAAGTAAATTTGCTGGGGCGAGTGGAAACTTTTGACCAGGACAGACAGCCGACGTTTTTTTTCCCATTCTAAAGTACTCATGTTCTATAAGAACTGGGAAGAAAAAGCCGTTGCAGAAGTTAAACTTTTGTGCATGCAGCTGTGTGTGTGTGTGTGTGTGTGTGTGTGTGTGTGTGTGTGTGTATGTGTGTGTGTGCGTGCGTGCGTGCGTGCGTGCGTGCGTGCGTGTGTGTGTGTGTGTGTGTGTGTGTCCCTTTCTTTCTCTGTCTCTCTGTCAAGTCACTGGCTATCTGTCTGTCTGTCTCTCTCTCTCTCTGTCTCTGTCCCTCTCTCTCTCTCTCTCTCTCTCTCTCTCTCTCTCTCTCTCTCTCTCTCTCTCTCTCTCTCTTTATGCGTGTGCGCACACATGCATCCGTGCAGTGTGGTCTCAAAACTGGATGTGGTTGTAGCGTGTTTTGTTATGGATTAGTCCACACACACTGGCGCCTGCTTGATGAAAGTGAAACTCAAACTGAAGCACCCGTGCATGCACGCATGCGCGCGCGCGCGCGCGCGCGCGCGTGCGTGCGTGCGTGCGTGCGTGCGTGCGTGTGTGTGTGTAAGTGTGAGTGTGTGTGTGTGTGTGTGTGTGTGTGTGTGTGAGTGTGCGTGTGTGTGTGTTTGTGTGCGTGTGTGTGTGTTTGTGTGTGGGCATGCGCGCGCGCGCGCGTGTGTATGTGTGTCACGAGTCCTATGACGATTGGCCCATCTAGGGTGGTGGAATTATTCATTTATTTATTGTCGTTGTTGTTGTCGTGTATCAGTCCCTTAGAGAACAGTAAAATGCCAATCCTAGTTCAATCGCCCTCAACCAGTTTCGGGCGGTTGAAGCTAGGATGGGCATTTTACTGTTCTCTGACAAGTAAGACTTCAATAACCAAACAATAACGATTATCTACAAACAAACATACTGTGTAGGGTTATCCGTTTTCAATACTAATTTACTAAACTTTTCAGATTTTAGTTTTTGCTTAATCCTGTGTTTTTCCTGATCATTTTCAATAACATCATTTTCACGCATACATTCATCGAATGCGTCTCTGTCTTTCATGTGAAATAAAACTACAGTCTTTAACTGTTCTCTAAAGTCTTTTAAAATTGAGTTATATTTCTGACATAAAATCCACACACTTATCCCAGCATGTCTTCCACTGAAAGCCAGTTTTGACAAAGTGTTTCTCTTTTTAAACTATGTCTCTTTCTGCCGAACAGTCATCTATAATAAATAGTGTCTGCGTTCCCTCAAACAATTTATAAAAGCGTTCTAAACACTCACTCAGCTTATTGCTGGGATCAATCAAATATATGTCATCATCCGCCCATATAAACCTTCTATCATTATATGCTTTGTTCCATTTAAGTGTTGGGCAGAAAATTACTATATGATCAAAATTATAACGATAAACTGTTTGTAATAGGTCGAGGACAAATATTGTTTTTCCACAGCCAGTCTGCCCACAAATCAATGAGCAATGAGGGGTTTTTATCATAAAGTTTAACTGTTCCATAGTTTTATAACATAATTTAATTTAATCCAGTTATTATGTTTATCATACTCTCCGTCAAAACTTGTTCAGTATAATAAAACCGTATAAGGCCTAAATGTGTAAGATTAATCCAATTTAGTTCTGTAAGATTGTTTCTATTTAAGCTAATATTGATTTTGTTGCTTGTTGTTGTCAACCTCGGGGTATGTCAGTGGAGGAAGGACTAGCGCACAGCCCAAACACACTCACAGCTTGCTTACGATTTCATTCATATATCATGCATTCGTCACATCAAACCACTAGTAAAGTCTATAACTTTACTACACATGATCATAGAACGAAACATCAATGCATATGGAATCAAACAAAATAAAACATTCTCTCTTTCCTGAACTTCACAAAATCATTTATCTAAAACATCATTAACTAACCCGGGTATATAAACAGATTTCTACTTTACCTGGCCAGATGATCTTAACTATTCACGAATCACTGTCTTTTCTTTTCTTTTTTTTTCTTTTCACTGTCACTTTCACAAGCACGACACAACTGCTGGCACTGGTCTTGGTCTGCTGGCGCCTGGTCAGGTTAGACTGCTGGCACTGGCGTTGTCTGTGGTTCTGCTTGACGAAGTGACGCTGCCAGGTATGAGGTCGAACGCCGGTTAAGATGGAACAGTGACTATCAACATCGATCTGTTCTCCTTTCTTCCTTCCTGCATTAACGCGTTGCACTCTCTCTCTCTCTTCTAGTCTGCCCTATCAAATGGACATGGTTGCTTTTCTTTTCCTTTTCTTTTCTTTCTTTTCCTCTTCATTAGTTAGCAACTCTCTCTCCACATCTCTCCTTAGTCCTTCCTCTGCAGACTATCCCGTGCTAATCTCTCCACTTGGTTCTCTTCTCTCCTCCCTTCATCTCTCTGCTTCTCTCTCCAGCAGACCTACACCCAGAACCTCTTCCCCTCTCTCTCTCTGTTCGTTCTCCCCTCTCCTCTCTTCATCTCTCTGCCTTTTCTCTCGTGTAGAGACTACACCCAGAACCTCCTCATCTCCCCTCTCTCTGTTCGTTCCCCCTCTCTCGTTCCCTTCTCCACTCCCGCGTTCCTATCTTATCTTAAAACTCATCTGTCAAAGGGCGAGTACCATTGGTCAGTATTTTTACCGCCTCGTACCCGAAGTTATCTCCCTCTAATTCCATTGGATATTCAAATCATGACAGTCACGCCTACACGCCTTACTCTCTGTGGTGGTCAATTGGTCATTTAATTGATTAGCTTGATTTCACCCCCACCACACACTACCTTCCCCCTCCTACTTCAACTGGCGACGTCCGACTTAACTTGTGGGCGCTAGTCCTACAAATTGGCTAGATGAGTCTGGCCCAGGCACTGAGATCCGTCCGGGCAGACATCGAGGCGTCGGTTCAAACGGCTTAGTCTGTCTGGCTGGACCGTACCGTCTCCGTGAAGCCTCTCCGCTAAGCTTAATTGGCTGGACCCGACACATGGGCCCGTCTACCTGGCGCCTAGAATGTTTGAGTTGAAGCTTATGTCTGAACAAATTGGCTGGCGACTAACCACGAGTTTGGTTGTTTCTTTTTTGTCGTGCAATTTTTATGACCTTTATCCTCCCATTGTGGAACGCGAGGGTAATTTTAAGCGGTTAAGTCAATTTTTCCCGCTAATTTTAAATTCCTTTCAAAAGGTATGTCACTGCCCCCACCCCCTTCTCTCCACTCTTTTAAAGACGAAATTTAAAACATTGAAAAAGTGTCTCCAAATTTTCCTGTGTGGAAAAAAACTTTTTAAATTTTGTAAAGTTCCTTTAAAAACGTTTTTTCTGGGAGGTTGACGTTTGTTCCATACGGCGTTTTTTTCAATTCTTTCCGAAATTTCCTGGGATAAGCCTTCCCATGTAAGGGCCAGGTTGAATGCTTTTCTGAACTTTTTTGCGGAAAAAAAAAAAATGTAAGGGCTTATGTTTTAAAATTTATGCCCCATACAAAAATTTGGGTCTAAGTGCATTTGCTGTAGGTTTTGAACTATTTTATTCATACGGCCCAACATTATTTGTTCTACATTGCGTAGTTTTTTTTTATTTTTGGGACTTTTTGTTGTCCCCAACCTCTTTGCGTTTATAATCCCCATTTTAGTGTATAAAAAACCAAACAAAGCGCCTACCCCTTCTGTTCAAAGCCCAAAACGTCTGCAAGGTTTTTAAATTCTAAAGTTTTACCCCTCAAAGGTGCAAAGAACTCCTGATTTTTGGCCCCACGGCATTATTTTTTGTAAATTTTATTTTATTTCAAAAAACAATGTGTTGGTTATCCCCTTTTTTAGTTTCCCCTTTTTTGTTGCGTTTTTTATTTAAAGGTCCGACCTTTCCGAAAGTAATTTTTTTAACTTTTAATTGGGATTGTATATTTCATAATCGCAATAGCGCTTTCCCTGTTGGAAGGTTCTTAAGGGTTGGGGCCCCCTTCCTCATAAGTTTTCATCGTGTAGCCACCCAAATGAAATGAGAAAAAAGGTAATGCAAGTTGAGTGGTTTTTTTCCCAAAATTGTATTTTTTGTTTGGTGTAAATCTAAACTTGAAGTTTTGTTTGGTGTTTTTTAAACCCCCAAAATTTTGCTAGTCTTTATAAAAAAGGGTCCCCCTATTTCTTCTTGGCTTAAATTTGTTAACATTGTTTTTGTTTTTGCATTTAAGTTTGGGGTAATGTTAAGTTACTCTTGCCTTTTAAAGGCAAAACCCCCCCGTAAAAAACCCATCAGGATTTTAATGGCTAATTTTGTCCCCGATTTGTTTTTTTTTGTTTATTATTCTTCTGGCTTCATTTTATATTAACCATTCGACTTTGAAAAAAAAATTTTTCATGGGGTGAAACCCCTTTGGGGGTTCCCGCATTCGTTTTCAAAAGATATTTAAAAAAACAAAAGGCTGTTTGAGTTGTTATTTTTCCCAAATTTTTTTTTAAAACAAATTAAAAATAAATGTTTTAAAATTTTTATGAGCAAAATATTCGTTGGGCCGCACTACATCTTTAAAAAAATATAACAATGACCCCTTTTGTCTTTCTTGCCCCGACTGACCCCTTTCAAGTAAAGGTGGTACCCCAAATTTAAAAGTTATTTTAACCCCCCTATTAAAAAAAGATACATGTGAAAGTGTGGTTTTTTAGCCTCCGATGCAGTTTTTTACAGAACCAGTTAAACTTTGTGTGTTTTGTGCTTTCAATGGTGTGGGAGGTTTGTTTGTGATCTTTAAATTCCTGATCCTTTGGTGGGTCAGTGTATAGTTTTCTTTTTATTCCCTTCGACGTATTTTGACTAAACTGCAACCCATTACCAAATGACAACCGTTTAACCATTCAGCAACAAAAAAATAGACTGAAGGTTTTGAAAGGTTGTAACGATTCAATATTAATTTTAAAAGAAGATTTTAGACAAAAGGGGGACCGAAATCTGGCTTGGGCCCCCCTTATTTTTGGGGGTGACAGTAAATTAACTAGACTGGAACCTCCTTTTTCATCTTTTTTTTCAGGCAAGTGTTTTTGGGGGTTTTTAGGCAAGAGCTTTTTAAAACGGGGGACAACATTTTTTTTTAGAGCTTCTAAGGGCCTAACTGAGCGGGAAAAATGAACGAATAAACGATCTATTGTTTACGTTTGGTGTTTGCTGGTTCGAAAGAAAGGGCAAGTCGAGCTAACCGCCCTTTTTTGGGTTTTTGGGGTGCGAAAAAACAGTCTTGGCAAATTTAGGGACCCCTTTTAATTCTACAGTTGTTTCCCCTTCCCAGTATTAAAAGGTAAAATGCTTTAAAATTCGCAGATCGAAAGTGACTTTGCTGTGGATGGTTTTACATTACCTTCTGACCTCAGATCCAGGTAGGATTTCGATAATAAACTAAAACAATGAATTCTTGTTGCAAAAAAAAAATGAACGAAGGTTGGACAAACACAAAATTCGAGCCAGAAATTTTCAAACATAAACAAACAAGCGACCCCCCCAAAATATACCCATCAACCCCCAAGGGCCCCAAACCCCAAAGGCCTTGAAGATCGCAAAAGCTCGGGACGAAAAAAAAATTTAATGACTTGAAAGGGAAAAAAAAAACCCCTTGTTTTTTGGATTAAGGCCTGGTTTATTGGTCTTTTTTCTAAAAAGTAACCAAACTATTAAGGAATAATGCCCTTTTGGTCGCCTTTTAAAGCAATCCCTTTGTTTTGCATTTTGGCAAAAGCCGCAAAACGACACCCCCAAATTGCTGGGTAAAGGTTTTTATAGCTTTCGCTAATTTTTTTTGTCCCGCAGTGGTAAAGTTTTTTTTTTTTCCCATGTTTTATCGGTGGGGGGAGGAGGCGTGGGGGTGGAGGTACTGAACTTTGACCACCGCCCCTGTATTCCCAACCCGTTTACTTATTGAAATTTTCCTAGGAGTTAAAACGTCGCTTTTGTGACCCTTGGTTCCCCAAACGCGTTCTTATTCGTTTGTGTGTCTGTTTTCATTTAAAAATTCTTTTTTTTGTTTCTTTATTTGCTCCTTGGTTCGTAATTGTTCTCGGTTTTTGCAAAAACTTCTGTTTTGTTACTCTTTCTTCGTCATGTAGTCTTTGTGTTTCTTTTTTTAACACCGGGCCCCTATTTTGGGGCGTCGTCCCCAAAAGAGTTTTTTTTTTTCTCTTTTTATATGCAATCATTTTCCCTATTTTTGTAAATTGTTTGTTAATTTCCCCTCTAAGGGTTTAAAAGCTGATCAAGGGCCGCTATTTTTTCGCGGGGAGGCGGATCGTGGATTTTTTTTAATGCGTTTCTTCGGAAAAAAACTGGTTTTGCTTGCTTTACTTCGTTTGAGTTTGACTTAAATTTTGAAGTTCCATTTTTTGTATTTGGTTTTTTTGGGGTTTTTGTATGTGTTTTTTAAAATTTTAGCAACTGCCTCCTCATTTAATTTTTTTTTTAAATCCCAAAGGCTTCGATTTCCCCCCCTTGGTTTTGCTAATTGTTTCCATGTTAAAAAAAATTTAAAAAGGAAAAGTAAAGTAAACTTTATGGGTTTGTTTATGGGTAAGCTGAAAATCGGCGGTTTGGGGCCCGCGTTTACAAACAAATGCCCACCTCTTTTCTTCAAAATCTTTTTGGGGTCTAAAAACTTTAGGAGGTTCTGGCCTAACTTTTAAAAAAGTTTCGCTTACTTTTGTTAATTTACCCCGACTTTTGCAAGAAATCCCGATTTCGCAAATTTCATCTAAATGAGGCCCCCCGCCTCGATGTCTCCCAAGGGGAAACACTTTGTCGTCTCCAGGATCGGAACCTTAATTTTTCAATCCCTGCCTGTTTTTAAAAATTTAAACTTTTTTTTTTTGTTTTAAAAAATGTCACAAGTTTGGGCCCTCGTTTTTGACCCGCAAGAAGTGAAAGACCCTTTTGGCGGAAAGGGAAAATTAAAAAAATTTTTATGTTCCAATTAATCATCTATTTGTGAGTTCAAATTCTTCTGTAAAAATTTTCCAAACTGGGCGGATGATGTGTTTTTGCCGGCCCTCTGGCGTTACTTTAAAAATAGATCGCTTTAAAAACGCCCTAAGCAGGACGTTGTACGAATCTGGGGGGAGGGCAATCGTTAAAAAAATTTCTTAAAACTTGAGGGGCAGAAATTTTTCTTTCAAAAATGCAAAATTTTTTTAAAAACCTATTTGTTCTTGGCAACCGAGTGAAAGGGCTGATCTTGCGTTTAAGGAACGA
This sequence comes from Conus ventricosus, assembly GCA_018398815.1. Classification (NCBI taxonomy): domain Eukaryota; kingdom Metazoa; phylum Mollusca; class Gastropoda; order Neogastropoda; family Conidae; genus Conus; species Conus ventricosus. The sequence goes on from CM031595.1 coordinate 8,372,670, forward strand.
AAAAGAAAGACCCTTTAAAACTTTGAATGGGCGCTGAAGTTAATAAAGACAAAAAAAAGCTTTTTTGCTGTAAGTTATGCGTAAAAAATCGCTTTTTCTACCCCTAGTTTTGAGTTTTAAAAGCCATCCCCCCATATTTAAAGGGCTTAAAAAGATTGTCAAATAAACTAATTTTAATGACTAAAAATTTTGTTTTTATATCTAAAGACACGAGGCAAAGTACGACTGAATTCGTTAGAGTTACTTTGTTAGCAACCCTAATTGACGGCAGAGGAAAAAGCAAACATAAATCAAAATTAGCATAATCCAAAGAGGAAATTTTTAATATTAAAAAAAGCGGGGGCCGAAATATGGAATTTTAGTTTTGTGCCACAGCAAATCTTTTTTAAAGGTATTTTATTCTGGGGTTTGAAAAAATTCAAAAAAAAAAACCCTAAAAGTTTATTAAACCCAAAATAAAAAAGGAATGTTTGGGGTTATTAACCAAATTTTTCCCTTTTGCGGGTTTTTTAAACCTTAATTTTTGATGAAAAAGAAAAAGTTTAGGCCAGGTTTAAAAAACCAACGGATTGGGTTAAAAAAGTTAAAAACTTAAGGGGTTTTAAGAGGAGGAAAACAAGAAACGGGTTAGGATTGACCAAGGTACGGGGGGTAATAGTTAATAAAAGGGGAGAGAGGAATGTTAGGAATAATAAAACATTCAAATTGTAAAGAAAAAGATGCTGATAACACTTATTGTTTTTTGTTTTTAATTGTGCGCAGGAATTTCAGGTAAAGATTAGAAGATTACATACTAATTTTTTTTTTTTTTTTTTAAAAAAGTTTGTCTGTTGATTTACCAAAGTGCCTACGCGCCGGTCGCCAAAAGAAGGGATAGAAAGAAACCCAACAAAAAAAACTTTAGTTAAAAACTTTTACACAAATGCGCAATATGGCAGGCCCCTTTAAAATACAGAAAAACCAAAAAAGGTATTCGGCCCTTTTAATTCTGTTACATTTTTAAAAATTGTAACATAAACTATAAGGCTTATGGGCCCCGGGAAAACCAAGTGTGGTCTTTGAACGGCGTAGGTGCCCCCCCCGGGCTTTACCCAGGCGGTTTTTTCCTTTTAAGCTTTGGCCCCTGTGTCTTGTTGAAAGTACTGCCAGCAAAAAATTTTAAAAATAAACTCCAAAAGCCAAAAAGATTGGTTCCAATAAAAAACAGTAAACTTTTTTCCCTTCAAACTGAAAATAAAAAAAGCAAAAGTGACCCCAAACTAGGAGGAATTTAGCGTTTCAGGTGATTTTGGGACTACAAAAGACAAAATTTTGTCTTCAAAGAAGGCAAGGAAAACTTTTTTCAACCCCGGCCCGATCGTAAAAAAAGGAAGAAAAAAAAGAAAACGAAACATTAAACTCTTTTTTCTAAACGCCCCTTTTAACAACCCCAAGGGCGTTTTTCTTTGTTTTTGGAAAAGAAAAAAAGACGTTGTTTTTGATTTTTTTTAAGGACTTTGGGAGTCGATGTATTTTTTTTAATTAAAAATAAATGTGTTTGTTGAAACTAAACATGGCTAAGATTTTTGAGGCCCAGATAAATTTTTTTGAAGCAAGTTTTAAGGGGGGAGGTTTGTTAAAAGTTTTTTAAATTTTATTAAACTAGAAGTCATTGATTCGCAAACTTTTCGGGAAAGGTTTTGTTATGCAATTTTCAGTTCCGGTAAACTAAAAAAACCGCCTTTAAAAATAAGTTAGCTGTTTTAATCGCTTTTTAACAAAAAAGAAGAAAATTAAAATTGGGTTCAAAAAAACAGAGACTTTTTTTTCATATGACTTAAACCCCCCGGTTTGGGGCAGACAAAACTGTTAACAGTTTGATGGGGCCCGCTGATGAAACCCCAAAAAAACGAGGGCTTGGGGTTGGTAGAGGGCGAATTCTTAAGATCAGATTAAAAAGGGCTAAGATGCACCGATTTTTGGCGGGGTTACATTCCGTGCCCCGGGATTGGGTTTGCGAAAGAGCAGTTTTTAACAAAAAATTCGACAACAAGTTTTTGTGGTGTTTCTTGAAAGGGCTGCATCCGCCCGAAAAAAAAACGCAAGAGAAGTGTTACTTTTTGGGTTTTCATCTGATTTCTTCAATGGAATTCCTTTCCCTGTTGTGTGGGTAAATTGATCTTTTGAAGAACAAAAAAAAAACCAAATTTAACTGTTAATTCTACCATGGGTGAGGAAAGCAAATCTCAGCCCATTAAAGTGTCTAAAAAAGCCAACGTTTTTGGGGGAAAACCGACAAAAATCATTTTTGACTTTCTGATGTTTTCACCGGGGCTCCCGATTGGCTTAAACAAACAATGGGGTAAACTAAGCGATCTAAAAGAATGGACATAAAAAAGAATTTTTTAGAAAAGGTTTAAACAAGAATTCCTCCGTTCAAGCCGCAAAGCAAAACAAAAGAAACACTGTTTCGGCCTTTGAGTAAACAGAACTAATTCGCCCCCCCTGGATCTAAAGTTAGTTTTGAGAATAAAAAACGGATGAAAATTACCTTGTTTGTTTACGCGACTTCAAAATCATCATTTTTCCTTATAAAAGGACCAGCCCCACAAAAAACTTCGAAAAAAAAAAGTTTTAAATGGAAATCATCAGATTGCTATTTCCCTTCAATTTTTTGGTCAGATGGTGCCTTCGAACCGAATTGTATAAGGACCGGATGCTGCGGGGAAAAACATTTTAGAAGCAGCAGAAAGTGGAAATTTGCTGTTCTAAAAATTTAAACTTATCTGAATTTAATGACCCCCTGAAGACCAAAAACAGTTTAAATCAGCCACATTGTTGGATTTGTGGTTTAGGTCTCCATCGCGCAACAAATCGCGAAAAAGCATGATCCTTTGCGGAAAGTTCAGAGGGCAGCAACAGTAAATGCAATCTTTAATAAACTTTTAATCTGCGACTTGGGGCTGCCTATATTCTTTAAATTGCGAAAAGGGTTTGACTTCACCTTTTTGAAGCAGTTAAACGAGCCTTTAAGGGTTTTTGCTTGCACGTCCAGAAAAGTACATTGGGTTTTTTACTTTTAAAAAAAAGTCTTTTTTGGGGCTTATCAGCACATGATGGGTCGTTAGAGCCTGGTTGTCCTTAAAAAAAACCCCGCCCCTTTTAAGGAAGAAAATTTTTGACCCAACAAATTTTTAAAATTTTTAAATTTTTTTTACCCAAAAAAATTTAAATTTATGAGCCATTCCCCCCAAAAACTTTTTTTATCAAAAAACCGACCAAATTTACACCTCCCAAACTCAAAATTATTAAAAAAAATTACTGATTATAAGGGCTAAATTTTTTTTGGCGGACATTTTTGAAAAAATTTAAGAAAGCCTGAAAAAGAAAACCCTTTTCCCGCCGGATCCGGATTATAATTTTTTTTGACCGGGATGGTGGGCGCTTTTTTAAAATTTCGGAATACAGATTGATTTTTGCTAACTGCCCAATGCTTCGTGATTGAAAACGGTTTTGGGGGGGGAATTAGTTGGGGTCCCCCACCTTTGTAAAACAAAAACAAATACTTGGTCATTATGATCCAAGTAAAGGTCTTACTATCTCATGTATTTTGTGCAAACAATTTTGTATGGGGTGGGCAATGGGCAAAACACTTCCTTACGCAACTTTAAAATGACCAGCGGCGGTACGAAAAAATTTTCAAAAAAACTTAAAGTGGTTTTGGGAGTTTGACGCCAGATCAACCCATGGATACATTCTAGAAGTTGATAGAAAATTTTTTCCGGAACTCCATGACTGTTTTAAAGCTTCCATTAGCAGCAGAAAGTAAAAAATGGCAAAAAAAAACGAACCCCCTAAATTGTGCCTTTTAATTTGGGCAAAAAAAAAAATTAGTCGTCATACGACTTTCAATTTTATTTTTGGCTTTGGTTTTTTAAGTTGCGTGTTATCGTATAATTGCTTTTGATCAAGAAAAAGTTCAGAAACCAAACTTAAGAAAAACACTGATCTCGAACAAATCCAAGTTTCTTCAGAAAAAGACTTTTTCGTGAAACAACAGCTGTTTTGGAAACCTTGGAAATCCCCACAAGCGTAAGTGTTGATTGGTCCCAGAGAGAACGAAGCAATTAAGGACTTCTAAACCCATTACAGGACTTCAGAATTTCATGATCAGCTTTTTTGGTATAATTTTATGAAAAAAAAAGAAAGTCAATTGGTTTTGCCGTTTTTATTGGGTTTCTGTTTTAAATTTTTTTAAAGCTTTTGATGTTGAATTTCTTTATGACTATTTTTTAAACCCTTTTATCCGAGTCCCGAGTGCTTTACACAGATCAGAAGTTTTTTTTATAGAAAACCCCACTGAAGTTCTAAAAGACATGGAATTGAAGTAGCTAAAGGGCCCTGCGGGATGGTACGAACATCGATTATCCTAAAGTTTTGCCCTTTGCATTCAATGTTAACAAGAAGGTTTTAGGGAAGATGAAAGGGTGAAAAAATCGGGGGGGTGATCAATGGGTTTGTGGGTTTTAAGGTTTAAAATGTACAGTATTTCGGCCAGGAGAAAACCATCAAAAAAGCAAAGGGAATATCTCGCAGTGTTGTGCATTTAAACATATGTGCAATACAAAGAAGCATTGTTCAATAAAAATTTTTCATCTTTAATCTAAAAAACGATTTCTACATGAGATAACAAACGTTTTTAAAAAGAAGTCTTAGATAGAACAAAAAACAAAAGGTATTTGTTATCCCGGTTTTATATGCAATTGGCAATGGAGAACGGCATAATTACTTCCTTCCCCTTTTCCCGGGGTTTTACGGGGGTTCTATTTTTCCGAACTTTTCTAGAAGTCAATTTATAATCCAATTCGACAAATTTTTTTTATGTTTGTTTTTGTCCGAATTTTTTTTTATTATTTCAAGTTTTTTTTTATCCATTTTTGATATCAAAATTTTGGGATTTTTGGGCGTAAATGATCTCGATGCATTGCCTGTGCCGAAAGTCCCCGTAACCCTTGCTTTGCAAAAACACGATCATTGTTCCGTATTAATTCCCAAAGGGTTTTCCCGGACATTTTGCTTCCGTTTTTTGTTTTTGTTTTTCTTTTTGGCTTCCTTTTAATAAAAATATTTGTAAATCAGTTAAAGCGGAACTGTTTTGGGGGGGTTTTTTTTGCGTTTTCCTTCACAAAGTCTTTGGGGGTGGTCGTTTTTTTTTGTGTCGTTTCTCGGAAAAAAAATAAGGGCGGGTCTTTTCATTTTTTTTTTCATTGGGTAAAAATCCAAACAGGATTGTTGCCCTGAAGCGAGTTCCCCCTTCTGTTTCCCGGCAAATAAGGTACCTTTTCTTTCAAAAAAAATGGTAAAAGTTTGCTGCTGGGTCTCCCTTTAACAGATTTTTTTGTTTGTTTTTTTTTTGTTGTTGGTTTTAGACCCGTTAATTTAATTTTTTTTTATTCATTGCCGTAGAACCCAGGGGCAGTCTTTAACCATTTTTTTGGCGGAATTGCTAGCTCTTAAAGTCTGGTAGGAGAAAACCCTTTTAGATAATGTTTGTTAAAGTTTTCAACCCCAAAAATGTGACTTGAAAATCCCCGGAAATTGCCTCTTTTTTTGGAACTCTATGTTTTAAATAATTGTTCCTTGGCCTTTAAATTCTTTTCCATCAGCGACTTAATCGGAGGATAAGTTAAGGGCCCTTGTTGATTATTGTTTTTTGCGCAGCAACGCGAAGCACTCTTCTGTGTTAATGGTTGCTTTTGTATCTTTAAAATTGTCAATGGGCGTAAGGGTCTTAAATTTTTTTTGTTAATCGTATCCACGGCCCCCGCAGGGCCCAGAGCAACTGCATTAAAATTCGTCGCGCTTTGCCTTTTGACCCCAGAGGAGTAACCAGTCAGCCACCCCCCTTCCAGCGCGCCAGCGAGGGCGCTTTGTACTGTGTGTGTGTGAGTGTGGCCTTCGGCCTGTGCAAAATCTTAAATTTTATTTCTGGCAGTTGTTTTTAGCTATAATTTCGTGTGTCAGCAAAAAGCCAGTGATATTGGAATTTTGCAAAAACGGCATTTCGAAAGTCTGTGAGTTCCCATAATTTAAAATGTGTTTAAAATTTTGACGAACTTTGGACCGGTCGACGGCCCTTTCGCGTGCGTGGGGTTGGTGTGTGTTTTAAACAAGTAGGTCAAACATTTGGGAAGCTCTTTGTTTAACGAAAAAGTTGGCATTTGTAAAGGGGGGCGTATTTTACACCCTTTTATTTCACACATATTTTTTCATTGTTGTCATTTTTATGTATTGGTTGCATGTAGAGCAAAAGTGGCCTAATTAAAAGGGAAACGTAGGGTTCATAAATTTTAAAAGCAAAATAACATATGTAAAGTAATGGTAGTAGGCCTAAAGTTTTAAAAAGTAAACAATTATCATAATTTTTAATTTAAACTTTATTTCCAATCACTATTTTTTATTTTCGGCAAAAATTTAAATTAAAGTGTGCTGTTGGTAGTCCATTTGGGGTTTTTTTTTGTGTTTTGGGGTGGTGTGTGTGTGTGTGTGTGTGTTGTTTTGTGTGTGTGTGTGTGTGAAGGGAGAGAGAGGAGAAAGGGGGGAGAGAGAGGGGAGGGGAGGGGGGGGGGGGGGTGGCCCAAAGGGGTTTTGGAACAAAACGGTCATTTTTCATGTACTTTAGAACGTTTAAAGGTTTGTGTGAGTTGGGAAAAGGTTAAGAGATTAAAAGAAAGTAAAAACAAAAAAGTGGGAAAATGTTTGAGTGTGTTTGAAATAAATGTAATTTCAATGTGAATGTTCTGGGGAAAATGGGAGGAAGTAATTCAAAAATAGTTGTGTGTTTTGTGCAAGAAATTTGAAAAAAAAACGATAAACGCAAAAAAAAACAATCAGCAAGAGCCCGTTTTTATTGGAAAAAAAATTTGAAAAAGCTCAAAAATTATGGCACCGTTTTATCCCAGTTTTTTTTTGTCAGCAGTGTGCGCTTGGTCACTTTCCCCAAAACAGGTAAAAGTTGGGGGGGACCGAGAAAAAGAAAAAAAAGAAAAATTTCCCTTCTCAAACGTATTCCCAAACCAGCAAAAAAGAAAATCCAATCAAACTCTGATTTGAAGTGAATTTTTATTTTTTTGTCTCATTGAAGCCACATTTAACTCGGCAAAAGTCCCTAGAACTGTTCAGTGCGTTTTTTTGAAAAGAAAAAAGAAAATAAGTACTATCCAAATGAACAAAATAATTGTTTTCTAATCTCCTATGAAAATAAGGCATTATAAATTTTTTTCAAGTTGAATTTTGTTCATAACAAGTTGAATTGCAGTTTGTAATGGGTGTATATAATAGCTAGAAAAATTGACCTTTGTTTCAAGATTTTGTAAAATTTATAAAAAATTTTGGGTTTTAAAATATTTCTGAAGTAGAGTAAACTTGAAATACTAAGTTTTTTTTTTGATTTTTTTTTCAAAAGGGCAAAGTGTAATTCATGTTAAAGTGTGGGGGTGGGGGGGGGGGGGGTGGGGGTGGGGGGGGGGTTTTTAGAGAGGAGAGGGGAAAACGCCCAAAAGCCCTGCGTTTTTCCACTTTCGTAACACAAGCCCCCTTCTGGGTGTAGGGAAAACCCGAGAATTGCCAAAAGAAGTTTTGTTGTGTTAAAAATGATAGTGAAAAGTTTTGTGATGGGGTGGTTTTTTCAACAACCGCTTTCCTACAAGGGTGGAGTAAATGTGGTTTTGTGGTGTGGCGTGCGTGGTGCGTGGTGCGTGCGTGCGTGCGTGCGTGCGTGTGTGTGTGTGTGTGTGCGTTTGTTTTTGTGTGTGTGTGTGTGTGTGGGGGTGTTTGTGTGTGTGTGTGTGTGTGTGGGTTGTGTGTGGTCAGTGTGGTGTGTGTGTGGGGTGTGGGTTTTTGGGGTGTGGTGTGTGTGTGTGTGTGTGTTGATCGTTTTGTTTTGTTAAGTCATGCTGCCGAGTTTCAATTCAGCTTCCCCCTCTCCCCTTCTTTTTCTCCTCTTCTCTCTCTCTCTCTCTTTCCCCCCCCCCTTCTCTCTTGTTCCTTTCCCCCTCCCTCCCCCTTCCCCCCCACCTCAGTTGTTGCCGTGTTTTCCGTGTATTGTTGTGTGTGTGGTGGTGTGGGTGTGGGGGGGTGGTGGGTGGGGGGTTGATACGTTTGTTCTGGAAGTATGACAGGCCCCGAGCCCCCCTTTTTTTTTTCCCCCCTCTCTCCTTCTCTCTCTTTTCTTCTCTCCTCTCTCTCTCCCCCTCTCTCTCTCCGCCCCAGATCGTTGCCGTGTGGTGTTTTGTAATTTTTGTGGTGTGTGTTGTGGTTTGGTGTGTGTGTGTGTGTGTGAGAGGGGAGAGAGGGAGGAGAGTGTGGGTGTGTGTGGTGTGTGAGGGAGAGGGGGAGAGAGAGAGAGAAGGGGAGAGTGTGTGTTTTGTGTGTGTGTGTGGAGGGGAGGGGGGGGGAGGAGGGGGGGGGGGGGGGAGGGGGAGAGGAGAGAGGGGGGGGAGGGGGTGAGGAAAGGGGGGGGGGGAAGAGAGGGGGGGGGGAGAGAGGGATTGTTGATGGTGAAGTTTTTGGAAACTTTTTTGGGGGGCTTTTTTTTGAGTTTTATGTAAAAAGAGGAAGACAAAAATTATAATGCTTAATTTTTTTTTCCCCCCCCCCCCCAGTTTAGAGGGAAAAGGTATGGAGGGGGCTTTAGGTACCAAAGTATTAAAATTTTTTCCCCAAGGGTTTTTTTTTTTTTTAAATTTTCCCCCTTTTTTTTTTTTTTTGGGTTTTTAAAAGGGGGGTGAATGTGTGGGTTTTTTTTCCCATTTTTTAAAAAAGGGGGAAATTTTGGGGGTGAGGTTGGAGAGTTTTTTAAAAATTTTTACCCCCCCCTTTTTTTTTTTTTTTTTTTTTTTTAAAGGAAACAGAAAAAAAAAAAAAAAAAAAAAAAAAAAAAATAAAAAAAAACCCAAAAAATGTTTTGGGGGAGTTTTTTAAAAGGTGGTTTTTTTTGGGGGATTTGAGGGGTGTTAAAAGTTTAAATAAAAAAATGAAGAATAATTAGGTAGAGGAAAAAAGGGGGGGGGGGTTTTTGTTTTTGACATTTGTAGTGCCCCTGTGTCCTGGGTTTTTGGATTTTGTTTGTGTTTGTTTTGTTTTTTTTGTTGTTTCAGTCCCCCCCCCTCCACCTCCTTTTTTTTTTGAAGGAAATTGGTATGTGTTAAAAAACTTGCAGGGGCTAGTGTTTTTGGCAAAACAATCCCCCTTTCTCTTTTTAATCCCTCCCTTTCCCCTTTTTCTTTTCACTTTTCCCTTTCCCCCTCTTTTTTCCTTTCTTTCCCGTTTTTTCGCGCCTTGGGGGCCCTTTCTCCCCGAATCTAGGGTTTTCGTCAGCCGTAGGTTTTTCTAACACCCCCTTTTTCGCCCCCTTTTTCTTCTTTTTCCTCTCCTTTTTTAAGAAAAGACCAAACTTTAACAAACATCAAATCCAATACAAAAAAAAACCATTTGATGGGTTGTTTTGGTTTTTGTTCAAAAAGGGGGTTTTTATTGTTTGGCCGGGGTTTTTCCCAAATGCTTGTTTAATAAACATTCTTTTTGTTTTCATATAGGTTGGTTAGCTTTTTGATTGTGTTTTCCCTTTAAATTTTCCTTTTGGGTTTGTTTTGTTTTTTTTTTCGCCTTTGTTGCCCTTTAAAAACCAAAAGGTCTTCCAAAGACAATAAAAATATTTTTGGCTCTTTTTTTTTTTGTGGGAAGAATCGTGTTTTGGTGGGGGCAAAGCTCTTGGTTTTTTGTTTGAAAATTTTTTTTTTGGATCAACAAAAGGTTAGTGCTTCCGTTTTTTTAGTTCATGTTTTTAAAATTAAGTCAATTCCGTTTTAAAGTAACGGGCTGGGTTGGTCCAACTTTGTTATTCTTTTTTCCCGTCTCCCCGTTTTTTAAAGGAATTTTGCTAAAAACGGCTTAACCACAGCGACCAAAATTATGGGGAAGCCATTTTTTGGTTTTTTTTTTTTCAAAATGCGGTTTTTTTGTTAATAAAAAAATTTTTGCAAAAAATGGGGAATAAACATTTCCCTTTTTGGGTTTCAAGTTAGTTTGCCGACTTTTTTATTTTTTTACAACTTTTAAAAAGTTTTTTTTCCTAATTAGGCCCCAAAAAAACCAAGGTTTAAAATTAAAATTTTTTCCTTTTTTTTTTAAAAAATAAACCTTTTAAAATTTTTAAAAAAAAAAGGGGATGTTTCCTACAGTTTCTTTTTCCTTTTAAACCCTTTATATGTGAAAAGTTGATGCCCCCCTTTTTTTATCGAAAAAAAAACTGTTTCTTTTCAAAATTGGAAAACCAAAACAAAACCTGAAAAGTTTTTTGCAAAAGCAGTTTTAAACCAAAATTTTCCCCAAAGCAGGCCCCAAAAAACCCCCCAAACAAGGTTTAAACCAATGGGGGGAAAAGGGAAAATCCAAAAAGGGGCTTTGGTTTTCCCTAATAAAAATTTTGCGCCCATTGCTGAAAAATTTTAGAATTTTTTGCGGAAAATTTTTCAAGTCTTTTGATTCTGGTTATCTGTTTACAGATTTGGAACATTAGGCCCCAACGCGGGGTTATTTCTTTTAAAAATTTTTTTGTTTTTTAAAATAAAAAAATAAAATAAAAAACATAAAAGGGGGGGAAAGTAACAGTAAAAACCCCTCTTTAAATTTCGTTTTCGCAGGAAAAAAAAGGGGGAATTGAAAAACAAAGGGGGAAAAATTTTCAATCACGAATTAAATCCAAAAAAAATAACCCAAAGTGGCCCAGACATTGTTTAAAGGTATAAAAACCCCGGAAAAAAACGTTGTTTAAGGTAAAAACCAAAGGTTCTGTTTGAATTAAAGTTGTATTTGGGGCCCCCTTTTGTTTGGGGGGGGGTTTTTTTAGTTATAAATTTTAAAAAGCCCTGGTTTAGGGGGATGTTTTGGTAGCGAAACAAGGGGTAAACAAAATTGTGCTTCAGCCAGGTCAGGGAAGCACTTTAATCAGGCGCCCCCCGACCCCGGCCTGGCCCTTAACTGGCCTGTTCAAGGGAGCATACTGCTTTTTTTATTGACAACTAATTGATGTGTGCTGTGTTCTATGTGAACGAGGGCCTTTTGTCTGTGTAAGTCGTAAGACCTAGATAGAAGAATAGAAATTAAGTGATTGGGTGTCAGCTAATGATGGGTCTCTAGCCCCGCCGCTGCCTCATGTCTGTCTGTCTGTTATGCAAAGTTTGTAACTTATAAAGATATAATGTAAGTAGAAACTAGCTGGGATAAGTGTGTGGATTTTATGTCAGAAATATAACTCCGTTTTAAAAGACTTTAGAGAACAGTTAAAGACTGTATTTTTTATTTCACATGAAAGACAGAGACGCATTTGATGAATGTATGCGTGAAATGATGTTATTGAAAATGATCAGGAAAAACACAGGATTAAGCAAAAACTAAAATCTGAAAAGTTTTGTAAATTAGTATTGAAAACAGATAACCCTACACAGTATGTTGTTTGTAGATAATCGTTATTTTTTTGGTTATTGAAGTCTTACTTGTCAGAGAACAGTAAAATGCCTATCCTGGCTTCAACCGCCCGAAAACTGGTTGAGGGCGGTTGAGCTAGGATTGGCATTTTACTGTTCTCTCCCTTAATGTGGCTTGTGGTGTGTTTGCACCTTAATGTTGTTCAGCTCAGGTTAGGTTTACTTTCTCTCTCTCTCTCTCTAATTTCACTGTCCGTGCAATTCATCCTGCAGGTTCACGGGTGGCTGGTACCTTTCGCTTGAACTGGCTGTCTCTATCGGCCTCTCACCTGTCTTTTTACCTGCCGCACGTGCAGCATTCTCTTAGGCTTGAGGTATTCTCACTGTGACGTAGGATGGCATGTTGGCTGCCATCGGTTAGGAGGTTTTCTCTTCACTCGAGCGGAAGATGTCCTGGGAGCGCCCGCTCCGGTCTGGTTCTCTACCACTTCGTCGAAGGTACGGTCGGTACTTTCATTCCTACAGTCGGCCTGTAGGGGAGGGACGTCATCTCTTTTCCGCATCTGCTCTGCTGGTCCTCTCGACTGGACAGAGGGCAGAGAGTCACTTGACCCGCCACTTTTGGGTCACCCACGGGTAGCTGGTAAGCATCAGTTTCGTGGTTTGTTTGTTTTTTTGTTGTTAGCCGGCTAATTCTTCTCTTTTGCGCAATTTCCTTTTGTTTCAAAATTATAAAAGAAATATTGTTTGAGACCACTTTTCTCTGGTTAATTCAATCTTTAACCTGGCCATTCTAAATTATATTCAAAATTTTCTCCTTTCAATGCATCTGCTGATGCGGTGTCGGTGGGGTGGGGGAGAACCTGGTGATTTAGGGTTGGAACTTGCTTGGTCTCGCTCGTCCGCCCCTGTCACAATCACCGGTCTCTTATTCTTCGGCCACCGTCTGTTTGTGTGTGCAAGGGGAACGAGTTCTATGTTTGCGAGCGTGCGTGCGCTGATTAGTCGTTTGGATGCGTGGTTGGAGAATTGTGTTATTTTGAATGTTGCTATAAAATGTGGGGGTAATTGTGCCATTGAATTATTATTTGCAAATGTGGTGGCAATTATAAAGCAATGGTTGCTGTATTAGTTCAGTTCCTAAGAAAGGAAAATGTTGAACGTGAGTGAGGGAAGGATGAAGATATAAATTGCTTTTCGTTTGTTTAGCCTGTTAATGTAATCTCTTACCTGCTTCGTGTGAGGAGACCTTTAGCGAACATTCCTCATTTGGTTTGTTTACTGTGTTATGCTCAGGTCTGTGTTGAGCTGGTGTTACTAATGTATGCAGCAAACACCTCCCCTCGCCTTCAGGCGAGTGGCTGTTAGGATTCAACAGCATATTTCAGACCGTACTGACTGCGGGGTTCTAGTACCCTTCTTTCCTTCCAGTTCCTTCCGGTTTCTCTCCTCCAGGGGGCTTCACCCGAAGCTTGCGCTGTTGGGGCCGCGCAGTGTGAGGAGCACGTGGACCTTGCTGGATGGTCCTAACCCCTGTCCGGGACCTTCAGCGACAACGCCTCATCCCACGGGATGCGTTCTCCACTGTCCTCGGACTTCCTACAGCTCATGTGACCAGTGTGGTTAGCTCTGTGTCGTGCAATTTGGGGGGGTGTGTGTGTCAAGGGTGTCGGCCTTGAAAGACTCTATTCAAGAACAGACCCGGTTTGGGGCACCTGAGTCGACACGATACTCCTAGTGGACTTTGGGAAGGCAGGTGTGGGGGAACCACATGAAGCAGGGAAAAGGGAAATGTGTGTTGGAAATGAATATTTATGATTATGGTTATGTTGTGTACGTTGAAATGCTTGTTTGTGATTATGTGTATGTTGTGTGTGTTGAAATGCTTAATTGTGATTGTGCATGTTGTGTGTGTTGGAATGCTTATTTGTGACTATGTGTGTTGGTGTGAATAAATGGTGTTTTGTATTGTAATCTTTCTTGTGTGGTCTCTTGCGGGGCGTGTGAGGTCAGTCACTCCCTTCACTCCCATCTAGACCGATCCTGTCAGGGCAGACCTCCAGGGGTCGGTCGTGACATTTGTGGGGGCTCGTCGGGATGTGAAGGGTTCTGGCTGTCTCTCTCGTTTCGCGGAGTACCTGTCCAGTCCTGTCTGTTTTGTATACGTTTAGTTAGTTTGTCGTGTTTGTTTGTGGGTGGTTGGCTGGGTGACTCTAGCGTGGAGGGAGTCTTTTGGTGGCCTGAAGGAACATCTGGTGTGACTGGGGGGTCGAGTTGAGATGAGGGGGAATCGACCGCGTCCAGACCTCTTTCCGCGGGTGCCTCACGCAGATACGGCCTTTAAGACTTTCCTTTCTGTTGCCACTCAGTCTGCCATTCCTGTTTTGTAGTTAACCAATCTTCTTTACCGGCTGGTTATTGAGTACAGGTGGGTGTATCGGACGTTAGTGTCACTTTCTCCTTTCTCCGGATTCTTCTGTCATTTGTTGTTTTTTTTGTCGGTGAGCCCCACCGCACTGTTGCTCGTGTTGTGGAGCGCGGTGTTGCCAGAGTGAGAGCAGCCTGGACATTTTTTTTTCTTTTTTTTTTGTTGGTGAGCCCCACCGCACTGTTGCTCGTGTTGTGGAGCGCGGTGTTGCCAGAGTGGGAGCAGCCTGGACATTGTATGTTGACATTTTTTTTTTTTTTTTTTGCTGTTTCTCAGTCACAAGAGACGTGACATATCCGAGCGGTATTTGTTTCTTTCAAGTGGAATTGTCTTTCCCCTTTATTTGAGAAACCGTAGGATATAGTGGTCGGGGCAACGTCCGGTGCTGGCGGCATGGCGACGCGTGCGTCGAAGAAGGGTCTTCAGGATGTAGTCCCTACTGTTAGTACCAGTACTTTGACTACAGGGACTTTACTTATTCCAGTGCTGTAGCCGATAGTCCAGCGAGTACTTTCACTACTTTTTCACTAGGGGATCTTCCTGCTGAGACCCCGACTGGCACTTCCGCTCGGAAGCGTCAGAGTATAGTGAAGCAACTGTGGGCTTTGTTGAGTCGCAGAAACCGAAACCCTCTCTTCTCCATGCTTCCCCTCATAAGGAGCATGCCCCGGGAGACTTTCCTCATGGGAAGGTCGAGACCCAAGGGACGGGCCAAACGGGTCATCCTCCCGTGTCGGGAGTGGTGAATCCTGCTCAGGATATCGCCTCTGTCCTGATGTTTTTGGAGCAACAGCGACGAGAGGATGCAGCCCTCGTCGGGAAGAGGAACCTCGGCGTAAGGAAGAGGCTGTCAGACAGGAGGCCCTCGTCATGAAGAGTTGGATAGGATGGAGGCTCTGCGCAGAGAGGAGGACTGCCAGACAGGAAGCTCTGCGTAAGGAAGAGACTGCCAGACAGGAAGCTTTGCGTAGGGAAGAGGCTGTCAGACAGGAAACTCTGCGTAGAGAGGAGGCTGCCAGACAGGAAGCCCTCCGTCGGGAAGAGTTAGATCAGCGCAGAGAGGAGGCTGCCAGACAGGAAGCTCTGCGTAGGGAAGAGATGGAACAACTTCTTTCGCGGACTCCCGCATCTGTAAATCAGGGGGTTAATCAACAGGCAAGTGATAGAGTTAGAGGCCCAAAATTAAAGCTTCCAGAGTTCAGATCTAGTGAGGACATTGATATGTTCTTGGAGCATTTTGACAAGGTAGCAAGTTCGTACCAATTGTCCGAGGAACAAAAGGCCATGCACCTTTTTTCTGGATTATCAGGTGCTGCAAGGGAGTGTGTGCTCACTCTAAATGAAGGCGCGTCTTATGCAGACATGCAGTTGGCTCTGCGTAAACGTTTCCACCTTACCCCAGAGACGTACAGGAGGAAGTTTTAGGTCCATGAAAAAGAATAACGACGAGACCTTCGTGCAGTTTGGAGATAGGCTGCGCAAAACGCTAGGTTATTGGCGTCAGTTGGCTAAGCTGGAGCTTGAGGATCTGATATTCTCATCGAACAGCTTACCAACACCGTGTCCCCAGAGTTGAGGATCCGTATAGGCGAGACAGCACCACAGGATTTCGCGGCTGCGATTCATACCGCTGAGGTGTTTGCTGAAGCCCGTAGAGCTTATGGGCATCGCCCAGAGACGGACAGGAAGACCCTCACAGGATTTAGTGGCAATAAGGCGCCGACGACTGCTAGCGGGTTGAACAAGGCAGGCAGTTCATCGGGGACCTCAGCACCCCGACTGTGTTTTCTTTGTGGTCGTCCCGGCCACATTAGGAAAGATTGCCTAAAGCCGCCGGTAGTCATGGGGCTAGTCCTTTCCAGCGCCTCTTGCCTCAGCTAACGTGGGGTCCATCCCAGCTTCTGGTGGTATAGAGTGTCCAGTGTTTCTTTCGGTTGTTGGTTCGTCCTTGGTCGACTTTATCAGGGATTCGGGAGCATCAACGCTCTTTGTCGATAGGATTTGGTTTCTCCTGAGGCTCAGCGGGTGCCAGTTATGATGTGTGCGGGTTGGAGGTGGTTTTACCTCCACCCGCCCTTCTGTACGTTCCTATCTCCACCCCCTACTTCTGTGGCGAAGTCTGGGCCATCGCGGTGGAGCGACCTCTGTATTCCCTTCTCATAGGGAATACCATCACCTTTGCAGACGGACGCAGTCAGTCTGTGTCTACGGATCTGCCCGTACAGGCGTGTGTGGGAGTTACCACGCGCGCCAAAGCCCAAGAAGCAGGAACAGGAATTGCGTCCTGTTCTTCAGCGATCTCTGACGAGGTTCTTGCAAGAGCCGATCCCGCTACCATGGTTCGTCTTCAGGCCAGGGACTTGGATGTCTAACGCCTGCGACAACTGGTGGGTCGTCCCGCTCAGTCTGCCCGACATGCTAAGGTGAGCTTTAAGCTCCACAATGGGATCCTCTTTAGGGTTTTTACTCAGGCAGATCGGGTAGCCAAGCAACTAGTCGTTCCCCAAAGCTTGAGAGAATCTGTTCTCCGGCAGGCCCATGATTCACCCATGGCAGGCCATATGGGCTCAAAGCGGACTCTCGAGCGAGTTAGACAGGACTTCTTCTGGCCAGGGATGAATTCTCAGGTTAGGCGGTACTGCCGCAGTTGCGATGTCTGCCAACGGACAACGCCTAAGGGTCGTTTGACGCGTGTTCCCCTAGGTTCAGTGCCACTGGTTGGGGAGCCATTCAGCAAGATTGGTGTCGACCTGGTGGGACCCATTAATCCACCATCCGATCGCGGTCACCGCTACATTTTGGTAGTGGTTAGACTACGCGACTCGATACCAGAGGCTGTCCCGCTTAGGACTATCGATTTCCCCTACTGTTGCTGAAGCTCTCTGGCAGATTTGGACGCGCACTGGCGTGCCCAAGAAGATCCTTTCGGACCAAGGGACCAGTTTCTGCCCGAAATCATGCAGGAAGTGAACACTCTGCTCAATGTTCACAAGGAGACAACGTCACCCTATCATGCGCAGGCCAATGGCCTTGTCGAGCGCTTTAATGGGACGTTGAAGCAGATGTTGCGTCGCCTGTGTGCAGAGCAACTCGTGAGTGGGATCGTTTTATTCCTGCTGTACTGTTCGCCTACAGGGAGGTTCCACAGGAAAGCATGCGGTTTTCCCGTTCGAACTCCTGTATGGCAGAACAGTACGAGGAACCACCAACATCTTGAAGCAAATGTGGACCACGACGATGTGGAACCTGTTGTCAAGGAGGAGAGTCGATATGTGGTCGATCTGCGCAACCGCATCGCTGACACTTGCCAGCTTGCTCAGCAACATTTGCAGTCGGCAAAAACCAAGTACAAGGCTCTGTACGACAGGCGCAGTGTTGAACGGTGGTTTGAGCCAGGTGATGAGGTGTTGCTTCTCCTGCCCCAAAAGAAGAACAAGTTACAGCTTGCCTGGCAGGGTCCCTTCGTGGTCTGCAGTCGGGTGGGTGACTGGGACTATCGGATTCGCGTGCGAGGCAAGGAACGCCTGTATCATGCCAACCTCTTGAAGGCGTACGTGTGTCAGGCGACTATCTTCTGAAACGTTACTAGTACTACTATCTTCTGAAAACACTACTATAATTTTCATAAGATAGTAGTAATACTACTAACTTATGAAATTATAGTAGTGATTTCAGAAGATAGTAGTAATAGCAACGTTTCAGAAGTTAGTAGCGTCGCGTTGCGACTATCTAGTGAAATGATTCTGTGTGAAATTATGTCCTCTTTCTTAGTATTATTACTATCCAGGGTCACTGATCGATGGTCATTTGGCCTATTAGTGTAGAATGAGTTTATGTGAACAATTAATGACGTTTCTGACCAGTGGTCAATATTATTGACCAGTGGTCATTTTGGCCCAAATTCACTGTTTGACAGCTAGTGAGTGTAGAACGAGTTCAGGTGAACAATTTATGACGTTGCTGACCAATGGTCAGTGTCCTTGACCAGTGGTAATTTTTGCCTAATTTCACTGTTTGACTGCCAATTAATGAAGAACGAGTTCATGCGAACAATTTATGACATTTGCCACTCTCAGTCCGTATTTGGAGATATGATTATACATACGTTTTTGTCCGGTTGTTCTTTCCGTCACTGGAATTGGTGATGTTCGCTGCATGACTTCAAGTAGCTGGTGTAAGAATTCTGTAGTATATTCTGGCGCCCGCTTCCTTTCTGCCTCACCTTTACCCTTTTCTGGTGCACAGTCACAACCACCAGGTATCAGCAGCACAATGATGGCACCGGCCAAGATCAACATTTTGACCATCATTGTATCAAAGAAGAAGGATATGACCTAATAATTCGGGGAAATAACTCTGTCTGAAAACAAATTTACAAGGTAGTATAATCAGAGACTGCAGAGACTGTAGATAAAGAGATGCGACTCTCCTTCCTTTTCACGACACGCTGTGCGATAGTGACCGCAACTCTGTCGACCCGTTCACGACGAGCCGTGCCCTGGTGACGGCAGCACTGCTGTACTGCCCGGACATGCCGTGCCTCCGTGACGGCACAACTATAAAAAAAATTCCCATGTTCTCTCGTCTACCGTCTCGGGGAAGCAGCTGCCATAAATATTTAGAACAGGGTTCTGGCCACTGGAAGGGTAAGTTTACATGTACCAGGGATGACCTTTGTGACCCCAGAGTAGTCCGAGTACAGAGACCTGTCTGGCACTGGAAGGCACGTGTGGAATTTCCTGCCTCACCAATATATCGGGCAGAAGGAGAATGACATGTGATTTTAGAACTGGTTCAGCAAAGTAGTTCAGAAAATGAGTGGGGTAAAGGTGTACAAGTTTATCGAAAAGAATCTGAGCTTGATCTATTTGTTCTGTGTATTTAATAGTTCTATACATCTTATCACCTGAAGCCAAACCAGTGAAAAGTGTGTACGGTGTGCAATGATTTAATTTCCTATAAAAAGAAAGAAAAAAGAATTCACTTGCATTACACATATTGAATACCTCAGGCTTTCTCTGCATCTGTTCAAAGTAAGAGCAAAGTGTTATGCCCCTTTTCTTCCTCATCTGCTGTTGTCATACTAACCAAACAAACGTAAACAAGATTGTGTTCTCCTTTGTTTTACTTATGTTGTTTCTGTAACAGTAGCGTTGCTATTTTACCCAAAATATATTTTAATTCTATGCTCGTTACAAAGCTCGCGCTTTGCCCTTTCCGTTGATATATAACAATTGCTTGTTAGGTTTATATTAGGAGACAGACATCGCACGCACGCACATATACTCACGCACACAAATTACATGCATGCGTACTTCGCTCGCACATACTCGCACACACGGGTGCGTCCAATAAGCGCGCGTTTGGTAATTTGACTACATACGCGCATATACCATAAGCGCGCGTTGTCAGTGTACGATAGGCGTGCATATTTTCGTCCAAGGTAGTAAAATGAACTGTCTGTTAAGTGCGCATTTCCTTCAGTTAGAAATGTTATTCCAAAATCTTTCTCCACGCCATTCGGCAATACTTACACGACTGTACTGTTAAACGCTCTTTACAATTCATTTACAATAAGTAAAAAGGACATAATTTCACACAGGAATCATTTCACTAGATAGTCGCAACGCGAAGCTACTAACTTCTGAAACGTTACTATTACTACTATCTTCTGAAATCACTACTATAATTTTCATAAGTTAGTAGTATTACTACTATCTTATGAAAATTATAGTAGTGTTTTCAGAAGATAGTAGTACTAGTAACGTTTCAGAAGATAGTCACCTGACATACGTGCGACGAACTCAGTGCCAGGCAGGATACACCCCTGTCGTCGTGGAGAGTGGCGATGAGGATGCAGTGTCGGTGATTCAGGACATCCCCACTGTTCCCCTCGTCGAGGAAGAATCGTGGCAGGATGTTTGCTTTGGTTCAAACCTCTCCTCAGCGCAGACAGATCAACTGCACAGGTTATGCCAAGAGTTCCAGGGCGTACCGAAGAAAAAGTACGGCCGGAAGTTTGTACTGGAGAGCGATCATCATCCTGTCCAGTGCCTGGACCGGATCCGGCCAGTCCGTCGTCGACTCATGAGTTAGGCAGTGGAACTGCAGTGTCATTTTCGCCATATCAAGGGTTCCAGCAATACGGATGCTGACTATCTCAGCCGAGCTCCGTAGTCAGCACACCCATTGGGGAAATCAGTCAGAGGGACAATTCCCCTCAGCCAGGGTTATGTCCCCTTTTTGGTCCGTGTACCAGGTGTAGTGACAGTTGACGGTAGTGAATCATCACCTGTCTCGGATTGCTACTTTTATTGTCTGAAGGTTTGCGTAGTTGTTTGATAAATGTAGTATTATGTATCTCCCTGTAAAATTCTATCGTGGAATGTTTGTATTGGATTTGTCGTACTCTGTCGATCACAGAGGGTTGGGTTCGGTCCCATTGTTGTGAATTTGCACATGCGTCAAGGTTCAAAGGAGCACTGTATCTCAGAGAAACAGATGCTTTTGGAGAGGGGGTTTGTCACGAGTCCTATGACGATTGGCCCATCTAGGTGGTGGAATTATTCATTTATTTATTGTCGTTGTTGTTGTCGTGTATCAGTCCCTTAATGTGGCTTGTGGTGTGTTTGCACCTTAATGTTGTTCAGCTCAGGTTAGGTTTACTTTCTCTCTCTCTCTCTCTCTCTCTAATTTCACTGTCCGTGCAATTCATCCTGCAGGTTCACGGGTGGCTGGTACCTTTCGCTTGAACTGGCTGTCTCTATCGGCCTCTCACCTGTCTTTTTACCTGCCGCACGTGCAGCATTCCTCTTAGGCTTGAGGTATTCTCACTGTGACGTAGGATGGCATGTTGGCTGCCATCGGTTAGGAGGTTTTCTCTTCACTCGAGCGGAAGATGTCCCTGGGAGCGCCCGCTCCGGTCCTGGTTCTCTACCACTTCGTCGAAGGTACGGTCGGTACTTTCATTCCTACAGTCGGCCTGTAGGGGAGGGACGTCATCTCTTTTCCGCATCTGCTCTGCTGGTCCTCTCGACTGGACAGAGTGCAGAGAGTCACTTGACCCGCCACTTTTGGGTCACCCACGGGTAGCTGGTAAGCATCAGTTTCGTGGTTTTTTTTTTTTTTGTTGTTGTTAGCCGGCTAATTCTTCTCTTTTGCGCAATTTCCTTTTGTTTCAAAATTATAAAAGAAATATTGTTTGAGACCACTTTTCTCTGGTTAATTCAATCTTTAACCTGGCCATTCTAAATTATATTCAAAATTTTCTCCTTTCAATGCATCTGCTGATGCGGTAGTCGGTGGGGATGGGGGAGAACCTGGTGATTTAGGGTTGGAACTTGCTTGGTCTCGCTCGTCCGCCCCTGTCACAATCACCAGTCTCTTATTCTTCGGCCACCGTCTGTTTGTGTGTGCAAGGGGAACGAGTTCTATGTTTGCGAGCGTGCGTGCGCATGATTAGTCGTTTGGATGCGTGGTTGGAGAATTGTGTTATTTTGAAATGTTGCTATAAAATGTGGGGGTAATTGTGCCATTGAATTATTATTTGCAAATGTGGTGGCAATTATAAAGCAATGGTTGCTGTATTAGTTCAGTTCCTAAGAAAGGAAAATGTTGAACGTGAGTGAGGGAAGGATGAAGATATAAATTGCTATTCGTTTGTTTAGCCTGTTAATGTAATCTCTTACCTGCTTCGTGTGAGGAGACCTTTAGCGAACATTCCTCATTTGGTTTGTTTACTGTGTTATGCTCAGGTCTGTGTTGAGCTGGTGTTACTAATGTATGCAGCAAACACCTCCCCTCGCCCTTCAGGCGAGTGGCTGTTAGGATTCAACAGCATATTTCAGACCGTACTGACTGCGGGGTTCTAGTACCCTTCTTTCCTTCCAGTTCCTTCCGGTTTCTCTCCTCCCAGGGGCTTCACCCGAAGCTTGCGCTGTTGGGGCCGCGCAGTGTGAGGAGCACGTGGACCTTGCTGGATGGTCCTAACCCCTGTCCGGGACCTTCAGCGACAACGCCTCATCCCACGGGATGCGTTCTCCACTGTCCTCGGACTTCCTACAGCTCATGTGACCAGTGTGGTTAGCTCTGTGTCGTGCAATTTGGGGGTGTGTGTGTGTCAAGGGTGTCGGCCTTGAAAGACTCTATTCAAGAACAGACCCGGTTTGGGGCACCTGAGTCGACACGATACTCCTAGTGGACTTTGGGAAGGCAGGTGTGGGGGAACCACATGAAGCACGGAAAGGAATGTGTGTTGGAAATGAATATTTATGATTATGGTTATGTTGTGTGCGTTGAAATGCTTGTTTGTGATTATGTGTATGTTGTGTGTGTTGAAATGCTTAATTGTGATTGTGCATGTTGTGTGTGTTGGAATGCTTATTTGTGACTATGTGTGTTGGTGTGAATAAATGGTGTTTTGTATTGTAATCTTTCTTGTGTGGTCTCTTG
Source organism: Conus ventricosus (assembly GCA_018398815.1). Classification (NCBI taxonomy): domain Eukaryota; kingdom Metazoa; phylum Mollusca; class Gastropoda; order Neogastropoda; family Conidae; genus Conus; species Conus ventricosus. The sequence goes on from CM031595.1 coordinate 8,395,014, forward strand.
CGGGGCGTGTGAGGTCAGTCACTCCCATCTAGACCGATCCTGTCAGGGCAGACCTCCAGGGGTCGGTCGTGACAATGTGTATGTGTGTGTGTGTGCGCGCGCGTGTATGCATGCGTGTGTGTGTCTGTTTCTC
>CM031595.1:8411338-8421338 GCA_018398815.1 Conus ventricosus
ACTGACCTGTATATCGTCACTGATGGCACCACTGAGTTAAAATCGACCACAACAACTGGGTTACATCAGATTCCGTTTTCTGTTGCCGATTTTCAGATACAACACGCTTTTTTGAAGACTGCAGACTGCGATCTCAAATTAAAATGAAAGAGCCGGAGATGCAGAGAAGAAATTTCCAGGTTCTATGACAAACTGTTAAAAAAAACCCGGTTACTTTACACTTCTGAAAAGTGTCTCAAGGTAAAACGTAACAGTCAAGGAAAGAAGGACAGAAAGGAAAGAGAGGATGAACAGAAAGGAGAAAAACAAATTCTCGGAATTCATTCACCTGCTCCTGGTGTCTCATTTTTTTTTTATATAGAAAGCTCGAAAGAAAGTGGCTGTGACGATTGCAAAGGTGGGCCACAAACGGGGCGAGAAATCTTGTCAGCTGCCACACACACACACACACACACACACACACACACACACACACACACACACACACACACACACACACACACACACACACACACACACACACTTACACACACACACACACACACACACACACACACACACACACACACACACACACTTACACACACACACACACACACACACACACACACACACACACACACACACACACACACACACACACACACACAATCAAACCACAACACAACCAATGCAGAACAAATGCAGGCCGTAGTCAAAAGCACTTTCTTGTTGACCTACTTTGGCTGTCTAATTGTGACCCACTTTTAGAAAGACACAGATGCGTGGTGTTTTATTGCATTAAACTGGAGTGCCAGTAGAAACTGCAAGTGGTGGATGTATTATTTGGGATGCTCAGAAAATAGCCTGAACACAATGATTCCATTTTCGTCAGCTGCGTTGTCCTTTGAGGTCAGACGTCAGCGGCATTGTCCTTTGAGGTCAGACGTCTGCTGCATTGTCCTTTGAGGTCAGACGTCAGCTGCATTGTCCTTTGAGGTCAGACGTCAGCGGCATTGTCCTTTGAGGTCAGACGTCAGCTGCATTGTCCTTTGAGGTCAGACGTCTGCTGCATTGTCCTTGAGGTCAGATGTCAGCTGCATTGTCCTTTGAGGTCAGACGTCAGCGGCATTGTCTTTTGAGGTCAGACGTCAGCGGCATTGTCCTTTGAGGTCAGACGTCAGCGGTATTGTCTTTTGAGGTCAGACGTCAGCTGCATTGTCCTTTGAGGTCAGACGTCAGCGGCATTGTCCTTTGAGGTCAGACGTCAGCTGCATTGTCCTTTGAGGTCAGACGTCAGCGGCATTGTCCTTTGAGGTCAGACGTCAGCGGCATTGTCCTTTGAGGTCAGACGTCAGCGGCATTGTCCTTTGAGGTCAGACGTGCACACAAATAGCCCGGAAAACAAAGTTGTTGCCATCGCTTTACAGTATTTTTGACCAAGAACTAAACAGGAGAAATGGTCATCTCCTTACTGATCACGGAAACCAGACTTCTACATTTACAAACGTCATCAGGTTGTTTTAGATATACTGTTTACAAACGTCATCAGGTTGCTTTAAACATACTGTTTACAAACGTCATCAGGTTGCTGTAGATATACTGTTTACAAACGTCATCAGGTTGCTTTAGATACACTGTTTACAAACGTCATCAGGTTGCTTTAGATATACTGTTTACAAACGTCATCAGGTTGCTTTAGATATACTGTTTACAAACGTCATCAGGTTGCTTTAGATACACTGTTTACAAACGTCATCAGGTTGCTTTAGATACACTGTTTACAAACGTCATCAGGTTGTTTTAGATACACTGTTTACAAACGTCATCAGGTTGCTTTAGATACACTGTTTCAGAGGAAAAAGGCAGTTCCACAATTTGCGACATTTGTGTCTCCCTCCATTGTCTTAACATAAGGACAAACATATATACACACATGTTCCCCTCTCTCTCCTCTCTCTCTCTCTCTCTCTCTCTCTCTCTCTCTCTCTCTCTCTCTCTCTCTCTCTCCTCCTCTCTCTCTCTCTCTCTCTCTCTCTCTCTCTCTCTCTCTCTCTCTCTCTCTCTCTCTCTCTCTCCCCTAAATTTCGCAAAGGGTTCGTGAGATTTCGACTTGGTGTTAGTGATTTGAATGTCCATCAAAGATATACACTAAGCTCCAAAAATTGTCCATTCTGTAATCAAATCGAGGACGAAATTCATTTTTTGATTGTTTGTCCATCCTAAAAAGATTTAAGAGATAAATACATTGTGCCTCATACTAGAAATGTTCATCAAGTGTCATTGCTTGTTTTACTGCAAAATGAAAAGAGAATTGTAACTCGCTCTGTAGCTATGTTTATTTTTAAAGCACTAAAGCGAAGAGAGGAACTGTTATTAGTTAACACAAAAATGTCAGAGTAGTTTCAGGACGAACATTTTGTTATGCAAATATTTTCTTTCATAATTTTCAGTATATGCGCCGGGCACGTGAGTGTTCTACTTTTGTTCTTGACCTCATTGCAGATAGGTCGGTGACCTTTGCAATTAAACTATTTGAGTTTGATTCTCTCTCTCTCTCTCTCTCTCTCTCTCTCTCTCTCTCTCCTCTCTCTCTCTCTCTCTCTCTCTCTCTCTCTCTCTCTCTTACACACACACACACACACACACACACACACACACACACACACACACACACACACACACACACACACAGAGAGAAAAGTCTAGGATCTGATCTGGGAATGGAAGGGGGTGGGGGTATGAGGGAGCAGGGGATGCTGGAAAGAGAGGTGCAGGCGAAGGGGGAGGGGCACAGAGGGAAGGGGGATGGGCACAGAGGGAAGGGGGAGGGGCACAGAGGGAAGGGGGAGGGGCGCAGAGGGAAGGGGGGGGGGGGGGGGAGAAAGTAGGGCATGGGCAGGCTGTTACGCTCAATCATCGCCTCTGGAATCCTCAAGCTGGAGGGCGATAGAGCTGTGATGGTATGATTTAAATGACTGGCATGATTTAAAGGACTGGCATGATTTAAACGAATGGTATGATTTGAACGAATGGTATGATCTGAACGAATGGTATTAAAGTAACAAATGGTATGATTAAAACGAATGGTGAGAGTAAAACGAATGGTATAATAAGCACGAATGGCATAATGTAAACGACTGGCATGATGTAACGAATGGTATGATGTAACGAATGGTATGATGTAACGAATAGTATGATGTAACGAATGGTATGATGTAAACGAATGGTATGATGTAAACGAATGGTAAGAAGTAAACAATTGGTATGATGTAAACGAATGGTAAGAAGTAAACGAATGGTATGATGTAATGAATGGTATGATGTAACGAATGGCATGATGTAACGAATGGTAAGAGTTTAAACAATGATCCATGGCTGTCGTCGTTGATATGCTGAAATGGCATTTTATGCAGAACGGTTTTCTTGTTGCCTGTTTTTTCTCTTTGATAACAGTGTACGTTCTGCAAATACAAAAGAAAACAAACAAAACAAAACACAACACAAAAAAGCCCTAAACAAACAAACAAAGACATAAAAACAAATCATTAACACTCACGTCCTCCCCCCCAACACACAAAACAAACCAAAAGAAGACAAAACGCCAGCACACGAAGACAAACTGTCCATTCCGCCGACAGAAACAAATAAGAACGCTGCAGACAACGAACCCCAAATGCAAATGAGCCCACAGATATCAGGTCTTCATGTTTTATCTGTACAGGGTTTCCTTTCCGTCGGAGTTCTTCCACTTTCTGTCACACCCCTGGGGCCAAGAGGGGCGGGGCTGGGGGTGGGGGTGGGAAGGAGGGGGGTTGGGGGAGCTAGCTGCTTGAGGCGATTGCCTTTTTCTTTCTCTTTCAGCCTCCATGTAAGTTTCAATGTGGAGGTATCAATCATGATTTAACATGGCGGCCATTCTTACACATTACCGCGCGTTATTTATGGTTGAGAAGACCAAGCTCACTTCATTCTCCTCCCTCTGTTTTTCCTCTCCTCGCTCCTGCTCTCTGTTTGTGAACGGCCCTCGTGTCTTCGTTTCCATCTTTTGCATCGTCATTCTCCTACGTTTTTTTTTTCTTCTTCCCGCGTACGCAGGCTGATACTCCTGTGGACACTCCCTGTATGGACAGGCAAGGATTAATCCTATCTGCCCAACAAAGGGAGTGGAGTTGGGTGTGTATGACCTTTTTTATCCCGCCATTAAGGCAGCCATACTCCAGCTTCGGGGAAGGTGCATGCTATGTGTAACGTGACATCCATACCAACGGCCAAACTGGCCTTCTCTTCCGAAGGTTGGTGATGGGATTTTATATATGTGCAAGATGTTGTGCGTGCGTTCACACACGGAACCTCGGTTAATAGTCTCATTCGAAGGACTGTATGGGAAACAGAGTCAGAAGCAATGTTAACTCCGAGGGAAAAAATCCCCCTGTACCGAACCGGCCCGGCGGAGATTCGAACCCGCAACCCCAGGATCACCAAGATCACGAGTCCGGCGCTCTACCACTGAGCTATTCCGGCCCCATTCTCCTACTGACTTTCATCAGGGGAATTTAATGATTGTGTCTTGTCTTTCGGTGTGCCTGTTATTTGGAACGTCTGCAGAAAACATTGCTGAAAAAGGACTGGTTTGTTTAGCATTGTGTAGTTAAAAAATGCTTTCATTCCAACTCTGGGTTGTCCTGGCTGGTCGATATAGTTTGAAAAAAGAAATCGAGAGTGCTGTGAAAATAAAGACGGAACATTGTTTTCACTGTACTGACACAAACAGAGGAATGGGGTGCACGGAGACAGAACATTGTTTTCACTGTATTGACACAAACAGAGGAATGGGGTGCACGGAGACAGAAAGTTGTTTTCACTGTACTGACATAAACAGAGGAATGGGGTGCACGGAGACAGAACGTTGTTTTCACTGTACTGACATAAACAGAGGAATGGGGTGCACGGAGACAGAAAGTTGTTTTCACTGTACTGACATAAACAGAGGAATGGGGTGCACGGAGACAGAAAGTTGTTTTCACTGTACTGACATGAACAGAGGAATGGGGTGCACGGAGACAGAAAGTTGTTTTCACTGTACTGACATAAACAGAGGAATGGGGTGCACGGAGACAGAACGTTGTTTTCACTGTACTGACATAAACAGAGGAATGGGCTGCATGGAGAGACGGGTTTCCCTGAAGAACGAACAAGGATGTGACACTATACTGTGTCGCTATGACAAAACGTTATCTCCTGATGAATGTGCGTGGGTACACACACACACACACACACACACACACACACACACACACACACACACACACACAACACACACACACACATACACACACACGCACGCACGCACGCACGCACGCACGCACGCACGCACGCACGCACGCACGCGCACGCACGCACGCACGCACGCACGCACGCACGCACACACACACACACACACACACACACACACACACACACACACACACACACACACACACACACACACACAGAGGGGAAAGACGTGGATCCGCGCTGGGAATGAGAGGGAGAAGGGATTTAGGGAGCAGGGGAGGAAGGAAGTAGAGATGCGGGCGAAGGAGGGTGGGGTGGGGAGTGAGGTGGGGGGAAGGGGATGGAGCATGGAGGATGGGAAGGCTTTTGTCATGCCCAACTCGCGACTCTGGAATCCTCAAACTCGGCGACAGAGTTGTGATGTGTATTATCTAGATGAATGGCATGATTGAAACGAATGGTATCATTTAAACGAACGGTATAATTGAAACAAACAGTATGATCTAACGAATGGCTCAAACGAATGGTATGATGGAAACGAATTGTATGATCTAAACGAATGGTTTGATCTAAACGAATGGTTTGATTAAAACGAATGGTATGGTTAAAACGAATGGTATGATTAAAAGGAATGGGATGATATAAACGGATGGTATGATTATAACGAATGGTATAATTAAAACGAATGGGACGATTGAAACGAATGGTATGATATAAACGAATGGGATGATATAAACGAATGGTATGATTAAAACGAATGGTATAATTAAAACGAATGGGACGATTGAAACGAATGGTATGATATAAACGAATGGGATGATATAAACGAATGGGATGATATAAACGAATGGTATGATATAAACGAATGGGATGATATAAACGAATGGGATGATATAAACGAATGGGATGATATAAACGAATGGGGTGATATAAACGAATGGTATGATATAAACGAATGGCATGATTAGAACGAATGGTATGATTAAAAGGAATGGGATGATTGAAACGAATGGTATGACTGAAACGAATGGTATGATCACGAAAAATGACGCATAGCCGACGTCGTTCCTGTGCTGAAATGTCATTTTATGCAGAACGATGTTTTTGCCTGTTTCTGCTTGTTGATATGACTGTACATTCAGTAAAGACACAAAAACAAACAAACAAAAACAAACGCATTTAGATTCCCTCTCCCCTCCCCCCCCCCTCCTCCTTAAAACAAAACACAACAAAACAAAACAAAACCACCAGCCAACCCAGAAAACACCGTCCCTTCAGCTGACGGGAACAAACTGCAACGTTGCACACCACGAGCCCCACATGCAAACGAACCCACATCCAATCCCCATGCAGGCATCATGTTTTCACGCTTTGTCTTGTACAGGGGTTTCTTTTTTTGTCGGAGTTCCTCCGTGATCCCTCTCACCCCTTGGCTTCAGGGTGGGGCAGGCTACCCTGACGTTCGCTAGCTGTATCAGGCGACTGTCTCTTTCTTTCTCTGTCAGCTTCCATGTTAGTTCTTTATATGGATGTATCCATCACCATCAACATGGCCGCCATTCTTCACCGCTCACTTCTCTCTCCCTCCCTCTGTTTCTCTCTCTGTTTCTGCCCCTGATGTCAGTTTGTGAACTGTCTTCGTTTCTTCATTTCTCTCTCTTTGACGTTGTCGTTCTCCGACTGACTCTCCTCTGGGGCAGCATAATTTTCTGCCCTTTAGATGTCTGTTATTGGATATGTCTGAACGAAACATGTTCATGGAGCATACACGGGTCTGCTTCGCACTGCATATCAAAGAAGCGTTGTTTCGAAGTCTGGGTTATTCAGGATGGTCGATGCAGATGGAAAAATAGAGAGTGTTGTGAAAATAAAGACAACAGATTGTTTTTACTGTATCAACTGTAGACATAAACAGAGGGAAGGGATGTATGGAGAGAGAGCTTTCCCTGGCAGAACAGAGGGAAGGGATGTATGGAGAGAGAGCTTTCCCCGGCAGAACAGAAGATGTGACAGAACATTATACCGCTACAAGTTGTCTCCTCATGCATGTGGCGAGGTAAGTACGAAGACAAGCACACTTGCAGGCTGACATATATACACACATACACAAACACACAGGCGCACACACACATACACATACATTCAATGCAAACACATACCCGCGCACGTGCATGCACGCACACACACACACACACACACACACACACACACACACACACACACACACACACACACACACACACACACACACACACACACACACACACACACACACACACACACACACACACAAAGAGTCTGAACTTCCTAAAAATTGTCAGCAAACAACAGTGGGGACAAGACATTTCCACTCTTATACGTCTAGTACCAGCACCTATTCGTTCAAAGTTAACATATGCCCAAGAGGTATTCCTCTCTGCCCCAAAATACCTTAAAAAAATGCAAAGTATAGACAGTAAAGCCTATAAACTTGCCATTGGAGTTCCAGTATATACATCTTCATTAAAAACATATGCTGAATTGGTATATTACCTTTTGAAGAAAATATGAAACTTGCATCATCTAAATATGTCCTAAGGAGTACATCAGTTCCAAATTCAAATAATGATGAAGTGTGCGTAAAATCAGACACGGATTTTCCCAAAAGAGCAAAGTCGGTTGCCTCTTTAGAAACAATAGGCACTTTCACTTATGACATTTTTCAAGAGTCAGGAATCCATAAGAAAAATATATCATCTCGTGTACTGTTCACTGCAGTCCCTAAATGGGAACTACTATCAGCCTATTTCGATACTAATTATACAAATATAAGAAAAATGATGGTCCCACTTTATCTGCTTCTGTAAAAGCTCATATTTTTTAGCACTACCGTATCATCTAAAAATTTACACTGATGGCTCTAAGCTAGATAATGACATGGTTGGAGCTGCATTTGTAATCCCAGCTTTAAGAGCAGAAAAGGCTTACCATCTTGGAAAACATTTTTCAATATTTATAGCAGAACTTATTGCTATTTTGATGGGTTTGAATTTTCTGCTTGATCTTCCTTTTAGTCTAGTTCAGGTATTATTTTTGGTTGATTCTAAATCTGTTTTAGACGCGCTACAGTCTTATAATCTAAAAGTAAGAGGTGATATTATTGCAGAAATTTGTCGTACAATCCATTATTTGTCACTGCGCGGAACTAGTATCTCATTCTTTTGGGTTCCATCACATTGTAATATTTTTAGTTATGAATGGGCAGACAGAACAGCTAAAAAGGGTGCAACCCATTTCGACCTAACCAGCCTTACCAATACAATGGACACAAATCACATTACGCAGTCAGACGCATGGAGTAATTGTCACCGACAGGACAGGGCAGAAATGGAATAAACACTTCCCCTTCACTGACAGAATTGACTGGAAGCCCAGACACACAGAGCCAGAGATGTTGTTTTTGTCCCTTGAGAGGGTGCCGACTCTCTGTCTGTGTTACGAACACGATGAGATTTCACACACTGAACACTGAACACTGAACATGTTTAATGTCATTAGCTATACAAGCCTTAGTGACATGGGGGGGGGGGGGGGGGGGGGGCAGCACAAAATAATCATATCGAAAACGAAAGTAACAACATAAAGAAACATCAATCAATTGAATGTTTGAAATACAAGCAAAATAGGCCAGTATCTCGACCATCCAGTTTAATATTATTCGTAGAAGTAAATATGTAGATACGACAACCAAAATATTTTACTACTTCCTGTAGCATTCATGTTTTCATTTGAACATCGTAAGTTCTAGTTGATAATAACTTCTGCGCGTATCTTTAATGCCTCTGCAATGTATCGGGCAAGTGATTTCACTGAATTATCGTCATAATTCAGTTTTAAAATTCCGTATGTGTCCTGATTTATGGCAACATTCTTTTGAAAAACTATACACTTATCTCGTACAGCACTGTAATTTCTACAATGAAACAAAAAATGCGACTCATCCTCCCTATGGAAGCCACACAATGGACATGGTGACGCTGTAGATGACTCAATATAGAACCATCTTTTATGGGCGTTTAGACCAAGAGTTCTTTTCTAAGTCTGGATAAACAACTTTTATGCCATCTGTTAGTTATTACTGAAATATACTTTTCCGTTTAAAATATACCTTTAAAGCCATAAAACCAGTTATATTTATCCGTGTTTTCCATTTTAGAATGCCAGTTTTGTTTATATGAAGCTATCATCCTGTCTTTGAATTCCAAAATAAAACCATCCTCATAACCGACTCCCTGGCACATCCATACAATCCCAAATCCGTGAGTAGTCAAAATCGTCTTAACAGACTATACCCAATTTTCTTTCCCCTGTTCATGCTCATTCAGTAACATTTCATAAGCTTGTTTACAAAGTCTTGAGGCAGGAAGCCTCAGCAGTTTTAGCCAGTATTTTATACATTTAATGTTTGACCTAATGTACAATGGGTATCTGCCGGTTTCTCCATAGATTGCAGTATTCGAAGAATGTAGGGAACATTTAAAAAGCGCTTAATTGCAAACGTATGTACTTTTTCTAAATCTTTGTTGTTATTAAGTCCCCATATTTCTGGCTCAATTTGGCATCAAAGAGTTTCCAGAATATTCTTGGATCCCGTGAGTTAAGTTTGCGCAAAGCTCTTAAAGTCTCTGTAACACCTTTTTTCCCTTTTTTACAATTCTCTGTTACTGCGTTTTGTTAACTCAACTTTGTTGTAAAAATCATGCCT
>CM031595.1:8426338-8428838 GCA_018398815.1 Conus ventricosus
AATGATAATAATAATAATAATAATAATAATAATAATAATAATAATAATAATAATAATAATAATAATAATAATAATAACAATAATAATAATAATAATAATAATAATAATAATAATAATAATAATAATAATAATAATAATAATATATAATAGCAATGATAAAGGTTATCTTTCGCTGTCATGTCCATCCATCGCGTGTTATTGAAGAATTTCGAATATTCGTCAAGTAATCATTATCCGTCTTTTCCATTCATTGGTGATTTTGAATATGCTGTGTTGATTTATTGATGGCATTCAAAGCATCTGTAAAAGCAGTGTTTATTACATATTAAATTCCGACAGAATCCGCATAGAGTGTTTGCCTTCATTCATTATAAGAGGTTTCTGTGTGTACGAAAATGCCGTGGTTTGTAGCTATTAATGAGTGGCACAACTATGTTTCCTTAACAACGTCCTCCTCAGGTAGGTAAGCTGAGATGGTAGACTCGCTTATTCTTTATAGGGATACTTTGATACGTCATAAAAGGTGTTCATCCTTTACGGGGATACTTTTCATCCTCTATGTTGAAGCTCTATCTGGTGGAGTGTACCTTTCGACTAACAATCATGGTCAATAAACTAACCTAAGCAGAAAAAAAACATCCTTGTCAAAATATCTAGTTATACGATAAACAGTTGTATTATTTATTTACTGACACTTTAACTCCCTGTTAGGACCACGCGGTCCGAGAGAGGGAGAGAGAGAGAGAGAGAGAGAGAGAGAGAGAGAGAGAGAGAGAGAGAGAGAGAGAGAGAGAGAGAGAGAGAGAGAGATGAAACCAAATTCTCACACACCACACACACACACACACACACACACACACACACACACACACACACACGCGCGCGCGTGCGTGCGCACACACATACAGAGAGAGAGAGAGAGAGAGAGAGAGAGAGAGAGGAGAGAGAGAGAGAGAGAGAGAGAGAGAGAGAGAGAGAGAGAGAGTGTGTTTTCCCAGCAAAACATTGCCCCATCTTGACGGCATGGTAACAAAGTTCACCTTTCACACAATGGTCATTCTTTGTCCTGTCCAAATAGGCCGACCGACATTTTCTTGTAATTTGATTTTATTGCACTTTTTTGTTCTATTCAATTTCACTCTATGCTTCTTTCAATTTTCGTGTCATTAAAAAAAAAATTCAATTTCATCTGAGGTTACTTGATGGGATTTCTTTCAAATTGTTTCTTTTTCTTTTTTCCGTTTTCAGAGAGAGAGAGAGAGAGAGAGAGAGAGAGAGAGAGAGAGAGGAGAGAGGAGAGAGAGGAGAGAGAGAGAGAGAGAGAAGAGAGAGAGAGAGAGAGAGAGAGAGAGAGAGAGAGAGAGAGAGAGAGATTGAGAGATTTAGTAGTAGGGTAAAAACGAGTGTGCAACAAACAATTCATTTGTCATCAAGAAAATAGCTTTGTAAAGGTTGAGGGGTGGGAGAGGGGAGAAAGGCTGATGAAGGCAAGGGGGGGGGGGAGCATGGGGAGGGGAGGAGGGGTAGGGAGGGTGAGGGGGAGACGGGATGTGGTGAAAAAATAGGCGTTGAAATGTAATATTAATCTTATTAAACAGCCTACGAATTTCTAGAGAACTGTACAGTTTGTTATGGCTATCTTGAATTAACCTTTGTCTTCGGGGCGAAATCTGTCTGTCTGTCTGTCTGTCTGTCTGTCTGTCTGTCTGTCTATCTATCTATCTATCCAACCATCTATCTATCTATATATCTATATGTCTATCCATCTATTTATCTATCCATCAATCTATCCATCTATCTATCTGTCTGTCTATTCATCTGTCTGTCCGTCTGTCCGTCTCACTGTCTGCCTCTCTCTCTCTGTCTCTCTCTCTCTCTCTCTCACTCTGTCTCTCTCTCTCTCTTTCGATCTGTCCCTCTCTCTCTCGTCGATCTAAGTACTTCTATCGATCGATCGATCGTTCGGTAGATCGATTGCTAGCTAGCTAGACGGATGGATGGACAGATAGACAGAGACATAAGCAACGTTTATCGCTATGTCTTGCCTCAGTGCTCTAACTGGATTGCATTCTCTGTTGCTCACTTTATAATCATTTGACTCTGTTGCAGGAAGAAAGTCTGTCTGTGTGTCCTTCTCCCCCACCCCCCACCTACTCTCTCTCTATCCTGTCTACAAGAGAAGACACCGCACTACTAATGAGTCACTTAAGAATCGTCATCGCATTGTGTGTGTGTGTGTGTGTGTGTGTGTGTGTGTGTGTGTGTGTGTGTGTGTGTGTGTGTGTGTGTGTGTGTGTGTGTGTGTGTGTGTGTGTGTGTGTGTAAGATAAGATAATGTTGCTTATAGCCCAGCCGACCGCAGAGGGCCACATCAGGGCTGGTGTGTGTGTGTGTGTGTGTGTGTGTGTGTGTGTGTGTGTGTGTGTGTGTAAGAGAGAGAGAAAGAGAGAGAGAGAGGAGAGAGAGAGAGAGAGAGAGAGAGAGAGAGAGAGAGAGAGAG
>CM031595.1:8438838-8458838 GCA_018398815.1 Conus ventricosus
TGTGTGATAAAAAGAGTCTGGGTGTGGATGTGTGATAAAAAGAGTCTGGGTGTGGGTGTGGGGTGGAAAGAGTCTGGGTGTGGGTGTGTGATAGAAAGGGTCTTCTATGGTGTTTAGAAAGAGTGTGGGTGGCGGTATGTGATGGAAAGATTTCTGGGTGTGGGTGTGTGATGGAACGAGTCGGGGTGGGGTGTGTGATGGAACGAGTTGGGTGTGGGTGTGTGATGGAAACGAGTCTGGGTGTGGGTGTGTGATGGAACGAGTCTGGGTGTGGGTGTGTGTTTAGAAAGAGTCTTGGTGTGGGTGAGTGATAAAAAAGAGTGTGGGTGGCAGTATGTAAATGAAAGAGTCTGGGTGTGGGTGTGTGATAGAACAAAGTCTGGGTGTGGGTGGTAATAGAAAGAGTCTTGGTGGGGGGAGAGTGATAAAAGAGTCTCTGTGTGTGTGATGGAAAGGGTCTGGGTGTGGGGTTGTGATAGTACGAGTCTGGGTGGGGTGTGTGATGGAAAGAGTCTTGGTGTGGGTGTGATAGAAAGAGTCTGGGTGTGTGGTGTGAGATAGAAAGAGTCTGGATGTGGGTGGGTGTGGTAGAAAGAGTGTGGGTGTGTGGGGGTGTGATGGAAAGAGTCTCTTGTGTGTGTGTGTGTGTGTTGTGTGTGTGTGTGTGTGTGTGTGTGTGTGTGTGTGGTGTGTGTGTGTGTTGTGTGTGTGTGTGTGTGTGTGTGTGTGTGATAGAAAGAGTCTGGATGTGGGTGTGTGGGTAGAAAGAGTGTGGGGGTGTGGGGGCATGATGGGAAAGAGTCTGGGTGTGTGTGTGATAGAAAGAGTCTGGGTGGGGGGGTTTTGATGGAAAGAGTCTGGGTGTGGGGGTATGATGGAAAGAGTCTGGGTGTGTGTGTGAAGAAAGAGTCGGTGTGGGGGTATGATGGAAAGAGTCTGGGTGTGGGGGCATGATGGAAGAGTCTGGGTGTGGGTGTGTGATGGAAAGAGTCTGGGTGTGGGTGTTGATAGAAAGAGTCGGGGGTGTGGTGTGTGATGGGAAAGAGTCCGGGTGTGTGTGTGTGTTTGGTGTGTGTGTGTGTTGTGTGTGTGTGTGTGTGTGTGTGTGTGTGTGTGTGTGTGTGTGTGGTGTTGGTGTGTGTGTGTGTGTGTGTGTGTTGTGTTGTGATAGAAAGAGTCTGGTGTGAGTGTGTGTGTGTGTGTGTGTGTGTGTGGTGTGTGTGTGTGTGTGTGGTGATAGAAAGATTGGGTGTGGGCGTGTGTGGTAAAAAGAGTCTGGGGGTGGGGGGGTGGATGGAAAGAGTCTGGATGTGGGTGTGATAGAAAGAGTCGGATGTGGGTGTGAAAAGAAAGAGTCTGGATGGGGGTGGTGTGGGGTAGAAAGGTGTGGGGGTGTCGGGTGTGATAGAAAGAGTCTGTGTGTGTGTGTGTGTGTGTGTGTGTGTGTGTGTGTGTGGTGTGTGTGTGTGGTGTGTGTGTGTGTGTGATAGAAAGAGTCAGGGTGTGGGCGTGTGTGGTAAAAAAAGAGTCTGGGGGTGGGGGTGTGATGGAAAGAGTGCTGTGTGTGTGTGTGTGTGTGTGATAGAAAGAGTCTGGGTGTGGGTGTGTGATAGAAAGAGTTTTGGGTGTGGGTGTGTGATAGAAAGAGTCTGGGTGGGCGTGTGTTTGTAGAAAGAGTTGGGGGTTGGGTTTTGTGATAGAAAGAGTCTGGGGATGTGGGGGGTGTGATAGAAAGAGTCTGGGTTGTGTGTGTGTGATTGAAAGAGTCTGGGTGTGGGCGTGAAGGGTGGGGGGGGGATGACAGACGTGCAGTTGGTACCGTCTTGTTCCCCCCTCCTCTTGCCTTCCTTCCCAATCCACTCTCCTCCACCTCCTACCCTCCCCGCCCTCCTTTCCCTCTCCTCTTCCATGAGCTCGTGCGTTTTCCTCTAATGTCTTTCTCTAATGTCTTTCCTCTAATGTCCTCTATGTTCCTTCCAAGCAGTCGCGTTTCTCTAGCGACAAACGCTCTGCTCAAAATCCCTGTTCAGGGTCCGGTTTCTTGGAATAGACTCCCAAATCTTTGCAGTGTTTTAATTCTCGTCTTCCTTCAAGCTCTCTCTTAAAAAAAAACAAAACAACAACAACCCTCTTCACCTGTCAGCAGCAGTTTTTCCCTTTCCCCCTTCCCTTGTCCATCAAACTGATTTTGCACTAATGTGTATATGGGGCCGGGGGGGGGGGTGGGGGGGGGGGGGGGGGGGGGGGGGTGCGCGTGTGTGTGTATGTGTGTGTACCCCGCCGCACGCTGTTGTGTCCGTTGTTGTGCGACAGTGTCTGCGGGATCATGTGTTGGGGTTTTGTGTGTGTGTGTGTGTGTGTGTGTGTTGTGTGTGTGTGTTGTGGTGCGTGCGTGCGTGCGTGCGTGCGTGCGGGGCGTGCGTCCCGTGCGTGCGTGCGTTGCGTGCGTCCCGCGCGCGCGCGCGCGCGCGCGCGCGCGCGCGGGGTGTGTGTGTGTGGTGTGTGTGGGGTGGTGTGTGCGCGCGCGTGTTGCGTGTGTGTTTCTGTGTGTGCGTGGGTGGGTGGCAATATGCAGTCTTTTTTTGAAGATGCATGGACTTATGGCAATATTCATCTTCTTACTGGTTTCATTTATTTTTCTTTAACCTTCTTTGTATTTGTAAGCGCTTAGGGCTTAGATGTAAGGTTAAGCGCCATAAATAATCATTATTATTGCTATCATTGTTTAAATGATGATGCGGGCTCGCTGCTGCTGCTGCACTGGCTGCTGCTTGCCTGCTGCTGCTGATGGATAGTAAGAGGGGAAAAGGAAAAGCTAAATTGCGCCGGTCATTCCCTTTGGAAATCCCGCGCCCCTCCCAAACCCCCAACCCCAAAACCCCCATCCCCTATTCCCACCCTCTTTCCCCGTCCCCTTTCTTTCCTCACCCCTTGTAAATCAAGATTCGGTTCTTGTAAAAAGGATGTGGCCCGCATTGAAAATCCATCATTAACCGTGCTTGTTTGGGCTTGGGGAAGGAAAAGACGATCGAGCTTCGTGTACAGGGGTTCCCCTTCTTCCTAAAAAGGGTTTTTTAAGGAGGGGAATGCAACTTTCTTAAAAACCGGGGGGAAAATTTTCTTCATTAATGGTTTCCCCAAGGGAAAAAGGCCAAGAACAACATTTAACCAAGTTTGGAAATTTTCCCTCAATTTTTTGTTTAAAACCCAGGGAAAAATTAAAAAGGGGATTGAGTTTTTCACGGAGGGGAATTTTTCCCATAAATGAGTAACCCAGGGAAAATAAAAAATGAAAAATTAACAAAAGAACAATATGGGTTGGGCATTTCTAATTAATGTTTAAAAAGGGCAAAAATCCCAAAGGGACAGCCTATTTTTAAAGGGGGAATTTTTTCCCATTAAAAGGGTAAATCATGAAAATAAAAAAAGGAACCCAACGGGGTTTTACACAGAGGGGACATTTCTCTATTGTTTTTTGCAAAAAAATACACAAGAACATTCCCCTCGACTATGGTGTCTTTCCTCCGGTAAACTGGGGGCAGGGTTAAGCAATGGGAATCTAAAAACAAAATCTGTTAACTAAACCGGGCATTTTGCGAAAAGGAAAGGAAGAAAATGAACAAAAATAAAACCCAAAATTTGAATAAAAATTAAGAAAAGAATCAACAGAACCAACAAAACGGGGGATTTTTCCCCATACAAGACAAAAGGTAAAAAAAAAAAAAATCGGGAATATTTTAAGGGTTTTCCCCTTTTTTCAGCAGCCCCAGTTTTGGAAAAAAAAGAGAGAGGGGGGAGAGAGAAAGAGGGAAAAAGAGAGAGGAGTAAGAGCCAGACGGAGGAAGAGGAGAGAGGGGAGAGAGAGAGAGGAGAGTTCAAAGGCAAACTTTTCCAAAGAAAGACAAAAGGACAGTAAAGCCAAAGAAATTTTAAAAAGGCTTTCTCATACGATTTCACTTCATCTTGCCCCTTGCTCCCAACATCGAAGGGCATTTTACCTAAGGGGGGGTTTGGGTTTTTCCCCTTAAATGTATCGCCCCTCTGGTCTAAAGATTTGGGCGGGGTTTGGGGTTTTCGTATTTTGGACAGGCCCGCACTTTGCACAGTGCCGTCTAGCTAATGAAACTGAAACTGAAACGAAACCCGCGTTAATGTATTTTTTGTGAGGGTTTTTAAAATTTTTAAAATTTCATTATTCCCTTTTTGGGTTTTCTCCCTTTTTGTCTTTTTTTTAATCGGTAAAGGGCATTTGACTTTTTGGCCAAAGAGCTGTGGGGGCTTCTCTGATATGTTTTTTTTTCGAAATGAAAACGCCTCCTGGCTTGTTTTTTTACGCCCCTTTTTTGGGTTTGGGTTTGGTCATTCTGCATGACACACAGAGAAAAGACTTTGTTCACAAAGCTCTCACTGGGGACAAATACGAAGAAGTTTTGACGACAATAGCAGCAGCACTAGAAGTTAACTCACTCTCTGAAAATTGAACACATAGATGTTCATTGAGTTGATACCCGCCTACTGACTTCTGGTTAGGCTCAGAGGCAAGACAATTTGAGGATTTATGAATACTGAACTGTTCAAACCCGACGATGTGTGGACAAATGGTCAAAGGCCGAACCTTAGAGCAAGGAAGTAAAAGGGCTAACAAAAATTATTTGCAGGGCAATGTAGTTTTTTTTGTGATTTTTCAGAAAGGTAAACACATTCAAATGAAAACATAACTCTTCTCAGAATACGATAACAATAACAACAATGATAATCAAAATGTAGGTGACGTTCGTTCTATCGTCCTTTTGTTCTGGCTCTTTTCATCTCCCCCCTCGAACCGATTTGAATGAAGCATAACAAGAACATTTACACATTGACCTTCTTGTGGACATACAACAATGATAATCAAAATGTAGGTGACGTTCGTTCTATCGTCCTTTTGTTCTGGCTCTTTTTCACCTCTCCCCCTCGAACCGATTTGAATGAAAGCATAACAAGAACTTTACATATTGACCTTCTTGTGGACGTCTCGGAGGATGCAGAGCAGTCTCTGGTTTCCCCATGCTCAGTGTGACGCTGACAATTTTGATCATCAGTATCAGTTTCAAAACGAGATGACTTAGGGCGGAAAATGAAGCAAATTTCAAAAAGAAACGGTATTAGTTCCACCAGACGATAACGAACAGATTACAGGAGAAAACATACTGCATTTCGATCTCTTGGGTCTTCTTCAGGCAAAAACAAGTGACATTTAGGATAATGAAAACGAAGGACGAGCAACCTCTTACCTTCTCATGTTCGGCGCAAACTGGGTGGTAGTGTGACATAACTCAGTGTTCAGAGCGGAGATGAAGCTGTTCTATGGATATTAAATGTAGAAAAATATCTATATCAAAATATCAAGAGATCCAAGGTAAACAAGTTTTTTTTAATTAACTGCTTGAAGAAAACTTAACACCCTTTTAAGACCTTTTAAGAGAGAGAGAGAGAGAGAAGAGAAGAGAGGAGAGAGAGAGAGAGAGAGAGAGAGAGAGAGAGAGAGAGAGAGAGGGGAGGGAGGGAGGGAGGGAGGGAGCAATAAGTACACTCTTAACATGAAACCAAATTCTAGCGCGCACACAACACACATACACACACACACACACACACACACACTCACACACACACACACAACACACACACACACTCACACACACACACACGCACGCACGCACGCACGCACGCACGCACGCACGCACGCACGCACGCACGCACGCACGCAAAACACACACACACACAAAACACCCCACACACACCCACCCCCTCAGGGGAAGGGGAGAAAAGAGAAGAAGAGGGGAGAGAGAAAAAGAGGAGAGGATTAAATTGATTGATTGTTTGGGACTTTAAAAAACCCAAGGATAGTTTTGGGGCCAAAGCCTACCCCTTACAATCGCCTTTCATGCATACATTTTCGCACATATCATTCATACAGACAATTCAACATAGCAACATGAAAATCTAATTCTACAATGATAAAAAACTACCAAAAAAGGGCACTAATGAAAAGGGGGAGGTAAAAAAAAAGGGGAAAACTTAAAAGCAAAAAAAAAAAAACCCAAAAACTACAGGGGGGAGAGGTGGGAAGGATGGGGGGGAAGAGAGAATGGTAGGTAGGGGGGGAGGAGAAAAGGGGGGTAACAGAGTGGGGGGGGGGATACGATTTTAAGGGAAATTTAAGGTTTAATTTTTAGCCCGTTTTATTCAAAGCATGGTTCACAGAAATTTGGGGGAGGGGAAACGCAATCATTGTAATCGAGAAATTTTTAACAACGGAAACAAAAATGTTTATGCAAATGTTCCTTGAAAAGTTTTAAAGTACCCTTTTTTGGTAATTCTTTTGGAAGGATTTCCCAACATATGGCCAGATTTCTAGGCTTGTTTTGTAAATAAAATTTGCGGGGGTGGGGGAAAAGGGTTTTCTCGACCAAAAAAGCTTTTCAAATCTTTTAAAAAGGGGCCCATTGATAAACATGGAAAATAAAAACTGTCAAGATTGTAAACAAAATAAATCCCTTTGGTTGAATTCCAATTGCCATTCAAGGAATATGTTAAAGCGCTTTTATTTTTTCGTCTGTTGTTAGAGATACAGCTAGGGAGAAAGCTTTGCTGCACGCCCTATGGGAGAATTCACCGTTTTCTTGTGGACGCACTACTGCCGCCACACGTTGGGGGCGAAATTTTGATACGACTTTAGGGGGGGCATTGAAAAAAGTTTAACCCACATTAATTTACGTGCGTTTTTAATTGAGAAACAGAAAAGGTGTTTTGAGACTACTTGCATACTTTATTTAGATGAGGGGGGCCATTTCAATTTTTTTATCTTTTGTTAACCCCTAAAATACATGCTCGCCTCCCCTGCTGATAGAAGTCCCCTAAACTGAATTTTTGGGGAAAGGGGAGCCCAACTGGTTTTTTTTTGGCGGGAGCTATAATCATAATTTTTTTTGGCGGGGTTTAGCCCATTGAGGGGGGAAGGACACCGGGCCAAACAGGGCCTTTTTGGGACTTTCCGGAGAGAAGTTTCTATTGTCTGTAGACACTACCATTCTTTTTGGGGAGCAAACGAGTCATCAGCAAATAAATCTTTGTGCCCTTTTTTTCATCTGATACGGAAAAAGGGAAATAAATTGGGAGGAAGATCAAAATAGTGGGGGGCCCTAGTACAACCCCTTTGGGGGACCCTTTCCCTGACAAAGTCTGAAGTGGGGGTTTTGCCATTAACGCCACATACTGATCCTATCGTTAAAGGGAATGACTGGAAATTAAAATTGCGGGAGGGTTCAATAGAGAGATATTTCTTTAAAAAATTTGGAAGATCAACAAGACCCAAACGCCCTTTTTAATTTAAAGAAAGAAAAACCCCGGTCATTTGTGAGGGGTTTTCATTTTTTAAAAAGCCATATTCACACATTCGTGGAAAGCGGGTTGGCGGGAATAAATTGGGATCGGTTTCCAATTGGGGGGGGTGAAATATTTTGGGGTTTTTCCTCCATGAACTGAGTTTCTTTGTGGGGTATGTCCCCTTTAAAGGGGGTTTTGGAATAAAAAGAAAGAAAAGGAAAAAGGGGGCAAAATTTTTTTGGACCGACAAAACATTTGATTTTGGAAGGGGGATTTTTTGGGGGCGTTTTTGAACGCCTGGGGGAAAACTTTATTTTCAAGGGGATAAAATTTATATATGTATTTTAAAGGGGACCAACAAGGAAAAGGGAAGGGGATTTTTTAAAGAAGAAATGGGGTAAGTTTCGGGACCCTTGGATTTTTTATTTTTTTAATTGCGCTTGTGCAAAACCTACTTATGTACACAAGAAGGGGAATTTTAATTGATTTTAATTTGGACCCAAATTTTTGGGTTTGCAAAATATATTAGGAATCGGGCATGAAATACCTTTTGGGTGCTCTTAACGCCCGGGGGGAAGCTTGAAAAGGGGATCTGATAATGACAAAAAGGGGGTTTTTAAATTTGCCCGGGGGTTTTTGGGTTGGGTGCTTGAAGTTTGTGTTTTTGTACCCTTGTTGCGTAAAAATAGGGGTTTTTTGCCCCCACTTTGGGGGCCTTTTGGATTTTGAAATTCCGTTATCTTTGGGGGGACAAAGAAGCCCCTTTTTGGGGGTTTTTTTTAAAATTTCGTTTTGAAACAAATTTCTCTGCTCTTTGTATTCGTCAAAAAAATTTTTGGCTCCCTTTGGGAATTTGGGCACTATACCATTTCTTCCCAGCAATTCTGGATTTAAAACCACGGGTTTCATCTGGGGAAGCCAAACCCTTTTTTGATGTAACGGCGGGGTTTTTTAATTTAGATGGGGTGGGGGAAAGTTTTGGGGGGGCCCAAAAGGAAGTAAACCCACGCCCGGCTGAGTAAAAAATAATTAAAGGGAAAGGGGGAAATTTTTAAGGGCCCAAGAGGGGGGGCGCTTCATTAAACTTTTAAAAAGAGGTTTTGGAGGGCTTTGACCTTTGGGGGGGTTTTTTGGGAGCCTTAAGGACCACGTGCAAAGACGGGACAGGGGATCACTAAACCAGAAGTACCACGGGAAACATCTAGAAATTGGGGATTTTTTTGGTTAGTGTACACAGGGATCAATAAGTGACCGCATTTGTTTTAGTTTCTTTTTGGGGGTTTGAAAACAATTTGAGGGAAAGGGGAAAATGAAGTAAAGGGGGTACTTTCCAAGCTGGTTTTTGGGTTTTTAACATATCAATTTTTGAAGTCCCCAACAGTATAATTTAAAATTGTTTGACAGACCAATCCTCTTTGACTTTTTTTGGGTCATACCATTCTATGGGGGAAGAGGGGTGTCTATATAAAGGGCCGATTATAAGGGCGGTGATTTGGGGGTTTTTTACAATCCAGAACTTTCGACGGGAATCATTTCCCAAGATCAGTTCTGGTCGGGAAATTTTGGGGCAAGGAGGGGGGGGAATGGAAAAGGGAAAGGCCTTAAACCCCCGGGGTTGATAAACTGTCGCGTCTTCTATCGGGTTTTCAGGAATGCAAATAATTTTCTTTTTATGCAAAAGTTTTTAACCTTGTTTCATTTAAACCAAATATTTGGGACGGTTTGGGTGACTGTTTTTAAGAGAAAAAGAGTTTTTCAGGGACCTTATTAAAATAAAGTAGCCTTTGAAAAGCCCCAACTTAAAGGGTCCGGGAAGGGGTTTAGGGGAAGGCAGTGGAGAAAGGGGAACGGGAGGCACAAACCCAACGGGGAAGAAAAGTTTTCCAAAAAAAAGGGACACAAAAAATTTTGGGTTTAAAAAACAACAACAAAAACAACAACAACAACAACAACAAAAAACAACAAAAACAAAAACAAATACAGGTGAGAAAGGGGGGTAAGGGTTGGGGGATAACGCACAAAATGACAACGCACACAAAAAAATTAAAAGGGGTTAATTTATTATGCCCAAAAAACAGATAACAAATGAATCTTTAGAAAATTCGGGCCAGTCTTTTAAAACAACAAAAAACAAAAAAAAGCAATGGGGGAAGCCCGAGGAGGGAAACAAATAAAAAGAAAGAAAACAAAGTTCCAAGGGCTAAACCCAAGGAATGACGTAAGAAAACCACACAAAAAACAACAACAACAACAACCCCAACCAAAAAAATTTTTCCCAGGGGTGCAAATAAAAGGATGCGATGTGTGCTAGAGCAAAAACCACTTTAAGCGGGTTTTAAAGAGTGAAATGAAGAAAAAAGGCCCAAAAAAAGCACACAAAAAAAACCCCAAAAAAAAAAAACAAAAAAATTAAAAACAAACAACAACAAAGCCAAAAAAAAAAAGGAAAAAAAAAAAAAAAAAAAAAAAAAAAAAAATTTTTTTTTTTTAAAATTCTATGATCCACAACATTTTTTTTTGGCCGGGGAGAAAAATATTTCCCCGTCCCCAAAGTCTGAGGCTTTGGGCCCAAAATTTTTTCTAATCCACAAAGCCCAGAGCCCGCCGAGCCGCCTAACCCACCCGTCAAAGTTTGTAATGTTCAGCCTAAAATGAAAATCATCTTTACAACTGGAAAATCGGGAAATGGGAGCAAAAATTTAAAAACAACCCTGGGTTTTGAGCACAAACAAAAACAAAATAAGGAGTGTCACACATCCTTAGGTCCATGATTTCCCCTATGATTTTAACTTTCAAAAAAAAAAAAAAAAAAAAAAAAAAAAAAAAGAAAAACCCCTTTAAAAAAGGGGAAAGGGGAAGGGATGGGGGGGGGGGGTGGGGTTGGGTGGGGGGGTATGGGGATGCATTCACAAAACACACCCACAACCCCACACACACAACACACACACACCCACACACAAAACCACACACACACGCACGCCGCACGCACTCTCGCATTCACACACACAAAACACACACCAAAAAACACACAAAAACACCACCCACACACAAACAAAACCCCACACACCACCAAAAACACACCACGCACGGGCCAAAAGGCCCCGCACACACGCGCGCACAAAACACACCCCACACACAAAACACACACGCGCGCGCGCGCATGCGCGGACACGCAAAACACACACACACACACACACACACACACACACACTGTTTGGGTTGTCTCAAAAAACTTGATCTCGAGAACCCCACACCTTGGGGGGCGGGGGCAGAAAAAAGGGGAATTTTAAATCTGGTCGCCAAGTGGGAAATAAAGGGGGAAAGTCGGGTCGCCTAATAGGGGGATGGGGAGCTGCAAACCCCGGGGTTTTCAAGGATGAGACAGGGGTAGGGATTTCGGGTTTCCCCCGGGGTGGAGGAGGGGGCAAAACCCCCCTTTTTACCGGGGGAAAGGGTTCTCAGAACCGGGGGGAAAATGGCGGTCGGGGGGCTGCCTTTTGGGGATGAACCCCAAGTGAGCCCAGTTTCCCTTTGGGGTTCATATCGTAGCGGGGGGGGGGGTGCGAGGACGGGACCAGCCCGCCCCAAAGGGCCTTTTAAAGGGCGTCCTCACAGGGGGTTTTTTGCAGTATTTTTTTTTCGGCGATTTGAGGGTGGACGGGCCCAAAACCCGTCCTTTCCTTTGGGGGTGGGGTGGAGGGGGTCTGGGGACATTCCTTGCTGGGGCCCGCTTTTGGGGATGAAAAGGAGGTGTTTGGGCCCCCATAGACAATGTTTCTCTGGGACACACGGGGAGTAGGGTCCCAATTGGAGAGGTGGAAAGGGCTTTTTGAGAGGGGGCTGGGCCCCTTGGGGGGGGTTTATAGGAAACCATAGGCTAACCCTGAGGGAAAAAAATGTTTTATGTTTTTTTATCACTGTGCCCAAAGTGTTTTCCCTGATTGATGTACTTTTTTCCACGTGTTTTTTTTTCCAATTTGTATATGATTTCTGGGTGGGGGGTTTTTCGGGGGAAAAGGGTTTAAACCAATGAATAAGATCATCGACAGTGAGACCTGGAACCGATGATTTGGCTCTTACCTTTGTAAAATAGGAGGCTTGGGGGGGGAATTTTTTCGTATGGGGAGTCTCCCCAAAAAGACATTTTAAATCAGTGTCAACCCCTAGTTGTGCAAAAGCTACGAGGGATAATGTGTTGTTTTGGGTTTCAAATCTGGGCCCTGACTGTTTTGAGGTTTCAACATTAAAACCCCTGTCTTTTAAATGTTTGTTTTTTTTGTTCCTGTGGTGGCGGGTTTTTGTTGTGGACTGTTTTTTCCCGGGCCCCTTGTGTCAGTGGGGCTGAGCAGTAGTGCCTTTAACGAGAGGGGAAAAGCTGGGTTTGGGTTTTTCTGTGGGGGCATTTGAAGTGGTAGACTGTGTCCGCAAATGTGGCCCTTTATCAAAAGGGGTGTGTCTGTTTTTTGATCGGGTTTTGGGAATTTTCATGCTCCCCATTTTTTTAACCTGGGGTAAACAAGGAGAAAATTTTTGGGGTTGGGGGAAAGGGACAGACAAAACCCTTAAAGGCTGGCCCGATGTTTTGGTTTTGGGTTTTTGGGGTTTGGGGGAGGGAAAAACCCGAGTTTTTTTTGGGGGGTTTTGGGGTTTTAGGGTTTCAGATTTTTGTTTTCTCTTCAAAAAAGGGGAAACTTGTGGGGGAATCAAGAGTTTTAACCTTTACAATATTTTGACCAAAATTTGAAAGAGAGAGAAAAGAGAGAGAGAAAAGAAAGAGAGAAGAGAGAGAGGAGAGAAAGAGAGAAGGGGAAATTTTTTTTAAGGTTTCCCTCTCCCAGCAAAAATTTTTCCCCCTCTTGAAAGGCAAGAGACGCCGTAACAAAGTTCGCCTTTGTTGATTCAAACTTCCACGCAATTGTCCTTCTTTGTCCTTTCCAAAATAGGTTGACCGACATTTTCTTGTAATTGGGTTTATTGGACTTCTCTTGTTCCGTTCAATTTCACTTTGTGCTTCTTTCAATTTTCATGTCATTATTTTAAAAACTTTTATTTCATCTCAGTTACTTGATGGAATATCTTTTGAATTGTTTCTTTTTCTGTTTTTTTTTTTGGTTTGGTTTTCATTGAGAGGGGAGAGAGAGAGAGAGAGAGAGAGAGAGAGAGAGAGAGAGAGAGAGAGAGAGAGAGAGAGAGAGAGAGAGAGAGAGAGAACGAACGAACGAACGAAATTTTATTTTACCAGGGTAATGAGATAAGCAATACAAATGCTTTTTTTCCACCCAGCCCTGGGGCAAAAAGAAAGAGAAACAATGTAAAGATCAAATTAAGGCATTTAAAGATCAAATTAATGCAAATACACATATACAAAGAACAAAGAGAGAGAGAGAGAGAGAGAGAGAGAGAGAGAGAGAGAGAGAGAGAGAGAGAGAGAGAGAGAGAGAGAGAGAGAGAGAATAGTAGTGGGGAAACAAACGATTCGTTTGTCATCAAGAAAACAGCTTTGCAGAGATTGAGGGTGGGAGAAGGGTAGAGAGGCGGATGGAGGCAAGGGGTGGGGGGAGGAACATGGGGGAGAGGGGGAGGAGGGGTAGGGAGGGTGAGGGACGAGACGAGGATGTGGTGAAAAAGAGGGCGCCGAAAAGTAAATATCAAACTTATTTTGTTGACAGCCCACGGGAGCCATTAAGTTCTTAGAGAACTGAACCGGTTGGTATGACTATCTTGAGCCAGTGTTTCTCTTCAGGCCCTCTTCTTTCTATCTGTCTCTGTCTGTCTGTCTGTCTGTCTCTTTATATATCTACCAACCTCATTCCCTCTCCCCTTCTTTTTCCCTATATTCATCCTCCACCCACCCTCTCTCTCTCTCTCTCTCTCTCTCTCTCTCTCTCTCTCTCTCTCTCTCTCTCTCTCTCTCCTGTCGATTTAAATATCTCTACCGCTTGATCGATCAGTCGATCGGTAGATAGATCGATCGATAGACAGGTAGACAGAGGGATGAATGGATAAATAGACAGACAGATACACACAGACATAAACAAGGTCTATTATCATGTCTGGCGTCAGTATTTTAACCGCATCGAATTCTTGGTTGTTTGCTTTATAATCATTTGACTGTGTCGCAGGCAGGAAGTGTAGGGGACAGCTTGACAGCAAAAGGTCTTCGGAGAAGACATCCCTTTCGGACAAGTGTGTCGGCCCTGAACTCCTTACACTCCTCGCTGGCTCAGCCACATCCAGGTCGTGACTCCTACACGCCCTTCTGCTGTCAGATTTCAGTTTGGGGATCATTTGACTTCGTTCGAGGGGGGTGGGGAGGGGAGGGGGTGACCATTCTTCACGTGTATGTCGTCTGCTGCGGAACAGTATTGATGTCAGCCCTGTCAGTGTGTTTATCCACATGGCGACTAGCTTATTGTAAAGCGGTGTGTGTAGGATTGAGTAGCGCTGAGCTGCAGTCTAGTGTAATCTATTAATTAACATGGTGGTGGTGTCCACTGTATGGTCAGGGATTGAACGGAATCACATTGCTTTGTGGTGCAGAGCGCTGTTTTGCACTGTGCTGCATGTTAGCTTGCAATGCATCGCGTTGACTGCATTGCATCTCATTGCAACGCACTGTGCTCTTTGGCATTGCTTTGTATTTATTGCACTGCATTGCATTGCATTTATTGCACTGGGTTGCATTGCATTCATTGCACTGCATTGCGCTGTATTTATTGCACTGCATTGCATTGTATTTATTTCACTGCATTGCACTTATTGCACTGCACTGCACTGCACATATTGCACTGCATTGCACTGTATTGAACTGTACTTAATTTGATTGTGTGGTATTGTGTGTACTGGAGTAATGGTGTTGTATTGCAATGCGCAGAATGTATCACACATGTGTTGGATTGCATCGCATTTCATTGTATTCCATTGCATCATTCTGCATCGCATTGCACCATAATTGTCTCATCGAATTACATTGCATTGTATTGCATTGCATCATTCTGCATCGCATTGCACCATAATTGTCGCATCGAATTACATTGCATTGTATTGCATTGCATTGTGATGCATTGTACTGTATTGTGTTGTTGTGTACTGTACCGTATTGCGTTGCATGTAGCGTATGCATTGCATGTAGCGTATGGCATTGCATTGCAGTGTGTTACACATGCTGACAATGTATGATTTCATATTGTAGCCATTGTACCGTAATGCATTCTATGATATTGTATTACTTTGCATCATACCATGGCAACAACAGGTTTCACCATCAAAGTCCAGCAGTTCTTTTCCCAGGGGATGAAAGTGTCGCCATTACATCGCGCTATTCACAGATTTCATTTTCTACCTCTGTGTGTGTGTGTACGTGCGTGCGTGCGTGTGCGTGCGTGTGTGTGTGTGTGTGTGTGTGTGCGCGCGCGCGTGTGTGCATGCGTGCGTGCGTGAGTGCGTGTGTGCTTGCGTGTGTGTGTGTCTTTGTGTGTGCATGCGTGCGTGCGTGCGTGCGTGCGTGTGTGCGTGCGTGTGTGAATCTACCCAAGTTCATTTTTCGTTTGACTGTTATCACAGACCTGGTCAGACTTCCCCTTGCCATGTGTTCTTTTACGTGCTGCACACGGGATCTCTACCTGTCGTCTCCTCCAGGCAAACCAGCACTCCGATCACGGCTAAAGATGGAGTGCAAAGAGGGGAGGGTGGGGGCTGGTTGGAGGAGATAGGGGCAATGGAGTGATGGAGGGGGCACGTCGCCCCTGCAGACTGTAGATTGTCTCCCTTCCTTGGTGAGGGTGTCATTTACCCATTTCCATCCACTGTGATGGAGGTCTGTCTGTCTGTCTGTCTGTCTGTCTGTCTGTCTCTCTCTCTCTCATTTCACTTACGTCTCTATCCTTTCGCACTGACTTATATTTTCCATCTCTCCATCCGTCTGCCTCTCTGTCTGTCTTCCCGTCTGTCTGTCTGCCGTGCGTGCGTGCGCACGCGGGCGTGTTTCTGTCTGTACGTTCGTGTGTCATCTGAAGTGCGTTTGTTTCGGTGTATACGAGACTGACGGACAGTAAGAGAGAGAATATATATATATATATATATTATATATATCTGTCAATGATGTTAAGAAGGAAGGTTAAAACTCAAGGTTAAAACTCGACAAATTTGTTTCTAGCGGCGTTGCGCTGTCATCAGGATGGTTTTTGTTTGCCCACCGCCGATGTTATATAGCGTGTGGGCTCACGTTTGCGGTTGTTTGCACGTGCGGGTTGGCTGCACGTATTTTTTGGGGCTTTCAGGTTTTTGTTTTGGATGTGTTCACTAACAACGATTTCCATTTATGCCTGCAGTTGTTTACTATTTCTGTTTTGGTGTTTAAAGTTGCTAAGTGTGGTTTGCATAGTATTAACCATTTTTCAGTTAAACATAGGTTGCACCTTTTTGAAACATTGCTGTATGGTGATGCTCTTTTTATGATTTTCCAGGATATATTGTAGCTTGTTTTTGCGTCTTTAAGTTTCCAAATATATTTGCTCAGTTCTGTTTGGTTTTTATATTTTTCTTTATTGAATGACTGTTTGTGGTTTGCATATCTGGTTTTGAAGTGGTTTTCAGTGATCCCTATGTATGTTTCTTTTTCATTTTCTGATGTTACAGTAGCCTGGTATACAATGTTGTTGTGGAGACATTTATTGTTTAGTGGGCACTGCTCCTTTCTCGTGCAATTGCAAGATTTCCTTTCTTCACCCTTCTTTGCTGTGTTGATTTTCATTTTGTTGGATGCGTCAATCAGGTTTTTGAGGTTGGGCATACATGAGTACGATAGTTTGACAGTGTTTTTGTTAAATATTTTGGACAGTTTGTGCTCTTTGGAAATGAAGTTGCTAGGATTTTGAAGAATTCTTTCCCTATGTTTGTTTTGAGTTTCCCGTCGTATGGGGGTTATACCATATGATTTTTCTTTTCCTATTTTTCTTGCTTTTATTTGTGTTGTTGTCCGGGTTGTATTGTAGTTTGTAATTGTATCCACTTGTTTGTAGTGCCTCCTGGTATTCCACTGCTGCATTGTTGAACACTCTCTCATTGCATGACAGGTTTGATAGTCTCTTGTTTATGCCATGGGGTATGGTCTTTAATACAGATGGTTTGTCTTAACATCATTGACAAATGTTGCTCCCCAAGGGGTCGAGCACTTTTAAAATCATTTTAGGCTCTTTGGTTATATTCATCTATATATATATATATATATATATATATATATATATATTATATATATATATATATATATATATATACATACATATATATATATATATATATATACCAGTTTAAAATAGTAAAATGGAAGAATTAAAACCAACAAATTTGTTTCGAGCCGGCGCTCTCGTCAGGGAGCCTGACGAGAGCGCCGGCTCGAAACAAATTTGTTGGTTTTAATTCTTCCATTTTACTATTTTAAACTGGTATGTCGCTCCCTACATGGTCGAGCACTTTTAAAGTTCTGAGTGGCTTTTTAACTCTGATTTTATATATATATATATATATATATATATATATATATAGAGAGAGAGAGAGAGAGAGTGAGAGAGAGAGAGAGAGAGAGAGAGAGAGAGAGAGAGAGAGAGAGAGAGCGAGTGAGTTTGTATACTGTTTTCTGACTTGAGACTAAATGTCACATATGCACGAAATCTCGTTGACTCGTTTGAAGCAACAAACCGTAAACAAGTGCGGTAACTTTTGCTCCAGCAAGAAAACCTTACACAGAGTAACTTATATTCAAGACTGGCACAGCCTTTTAAACTTGAATACAGTCAGACAAATACAAAGACGAACAGTCTAATAGGGTGGAAAACAAGCGCAGGCCAACAACTCCACTGTCCTCATAGTAATGACTTGGCAAACATTTGAACTTAAGGGGTGGGGGTGGGGGTGGGGTGGGGGGGGGGGGAGGTTGAAGATGGAGAAAAACTGGGAACATGAAATTAAGAAAATAAAAAAAATATTATAGATATGAAAACTCTTTACTAGCTGCATGAGGGAACCATCGTAATCCCTTTTGAAGGCAGATCTATTTCTATTGCCCGCTCCAAGGCCTTTCGTCCGCTGGATCGGAACTCATCAGGGAGACACGGCTGGTTGTGTCTGCGCTCCTGGCGTCAAATAGAGATACACCACAGTCCATAATACTGTGGTGTTCTGGTGTTAGCTATAAGTTATGTGTGAAGTAAACAGTGGAAGGTGTGGTAGTGTGTGTTGGTGGAGGATATAGTGGGCTGATATTGCGATAGTGGATAGGTACATGCTACGTTTGGATGCTGATGCTATGAGGGTGGAGGGAAGAAGATGAGGGGTACAAAAGAAAGAGGAAGGAGGGCTGGGGGGGGGGGGGACATACCTACACCTACACACACACACACACACACACACACACACACACACACACACACACACACACACACACACTCACTTTTTAAAGAAATTAAGTTATTGTATATACGTATTTATACCATTAATTCTACAGCTAATGCTGGCGATGGGATTAGTTATAATAGGACAAAGTGATTATAAGTATAATGCTAGTGATGATAATGATAGTAATAATTACAACAAAGACATTTGTAATGTTGATCATACTGATGGTGATGATGTTAACAGTGAATAATGATAATAGTAATGATAGTAGTAACAGCATAAGTAATAGCATTAGTAACACTATTCGTTGGAAAGGAGTTGAAATGCTCAATGAATAGACAGCAAACAGCACTGTAGGATGATGATAATAATGATAGCAACGATAAGTGTAGTGATAATATCAGCAATGATAACAGTGGCTGGAAAGGGATGGAAATGATCGATAAGTCAAAGGTTAACATTATTACAATTGGAGACAAACGAAAACAAAAGAAAGACCAGCCGCCGTGGCGAAGTTGTTAGCGTAACGGACTCCCGGCTGGGAGGTTGTGGGTTCGAATCCCATCAGAGTCATGTGGGTTTTTTGCCCCGACCGGCTCCTACCCAGAGTTGAGTTTGCTGCGGACTCAGTTGGGAAGACTGGGACCACACAGTTGAGTTTCATCCACTTAATGGATGCGTTTCTGAGAGTGTTGCTCAAATTTCCTGACCAACACTGCAGATGCCTGTATCTCTCAGGCCTGGTTGACGCCGGGATATATTATAAAAGGAAGCGTAGGGTACAGCCCTGTCATGTAGTCTCAGACCGAAATGGAAATCCGTAGCATCATCTTAATCATCCTTATTCTCATCGATCAGCATTAAAAAAAAAGTCTCAAATTCTGTGGCCCTTCATGCCCTGCTCTCATGGTGACCTCAGTTTCGATGTCCTCTCCACGTCTGTGGCCTTGGTTTGGTTCCGTCGAGGTCACCGGTATCGGCGAGTCCATGGGGGCTGTCGTTGGACGGACGTGGTGGCGCCCTCCGGAGGGAGAGCTCACTCACGCCGGCTCCGCGAGTAAGCAATTATTGTCGTCAGTAGGTGGCTTAGTAGGTGGTGTCCTGCGTATGTTAGATCAGAACAGGCGCCACTGAACACCACCGAAGTGACTCGGCAGCAGTGCAGTGAGTAGATTGATGTAGCAAATGGAGAGACTCAGGGAGTGTAGGGAGAGGGAACAGAAAGCTGTAACATATGTGGGATGGGAGGGGTGGGGGAGGGGGGGTGGAGTGAGTAGATTGATGTAGCAAATGGAGAGACTCAGAAAGTGTACGGAGAGGGAACAGAAAGATAGCTGTAACATATGTGGGGTGGGAGGGGTGGGGAAGGGGGGTGGGGGGTGGGGCGAGTAGATTGATGTAGCAAATGGAACGACTCAGAAAGGGGATGGGGGGGGGGGGGGGGTGGAGTGAGTAGATTG
The DNA here is from genome assembly GCA_018398815.1 of Conus ventricosus. Taxonomy (NCBI): domain Eukaryota; kingdom Metazoa; phylum Mollusca; class Gastropoda; order Neogastropoda; family Conidae; genus Conus; species Conus ventricosus. The sequence goes on from CM031595.1 coordinate 8,458,056, forward strand.
ATGTAGCAAATGGAGAGACTCAGGGGATGTAGGGAGAGGGAACAGAAAGATAGCTGTAACATATGTGGGATGGGAGGGGTGAGGGAGGGGGGGGGGAGTGAGTAGATTGATGTAGCAAATGGAGAGACTCAGGGAGTGTAGGGAGAGGGAACAGAAAGATAGCTGTAACATATGTGGAATGGGAGGGGTGAGGGAGGGGGGGGAGTGAGTAGATTGATGTAGCAAATGGAGAGACTCAGGGAGTGTAGGGAGAGGGAACAGAAAGATAGCTGTAACATATGTGGGATGGGAGGGGTGGGGGAGGGGAGTGGAGTGAGTAGACTGATGTAGCAAATGGAACGACTCAGAAAGGGGATGGGGGGGGGGGGGGGTGGAGTGAGTAGATTGATGTAGCAAATGGAACGACTCTGGGAGTGTAGGGAGAGGGAACAGAAAGATAGCTGTAACATATGTGGGATGGGAGGGGTGGGGGTGGGGAGGGGGGGTGGAGTGAGTAGATTGATGTAGCAAATGGAGAGACTTAGAAAGTGTACGGAGAGGGAACAGAAAGATAGCTGTAACATATGTGGGATGGGAGGGGTGGGGGAGGGGTGGGGTGGGGCGAGTAGATTGATGTAGCAAATGGAACGACTCAGAAAGGGGATGGGGGGGGGGGTGGAGTGAGTAGATTGATGTAGCAAATGGAACGACTCTGGGAGTGTAGGGAGAGGGAACAGAAAGATAGCTGTAACATATGTGGGATGGGAGGGGTGGGGGTGGGAGGGGGGGGTGAGTGAGTAGATT
>CM031595.1:8463838-8471338 GCA_018398815.1 Conus ventricosus
TAATGAGTGATAAGTGGGAAGAGATGACATTGCATCCATGAAGGAGCGGCGAAGAGGAGAATGTGAAAATGACGTGCCGTGGACAGGACAGTAGCATGAGAAGGGTTCAGGAGAGGGGAAAAGGCGAGAGCAGCATGAGAAGGGTTCAGGAGAGGGGAAAAGGCGGAGAGCAGCATGAGAAGGGTTCAGGAGAGGGGAAAAGGCGAGAGCAGCATGAGAAGGGTTCAGGAGAAGGGAAAAGGCGAGAGCAGCATGGGAAGGGTTCAGGAGAGGGGAAAAGGCGAGAGTAGCATGAGAAGGGTTCAGGAGAGGGGAAAAGGAGAGAGCAGCATGAGAAGGGTTCAGGAGGGGGAAAAGGCGAGAGCAGCATGAGAAGGGTTCAGGAGAGGGGAAAAGGCGAGAGCAGCATGAGAATGGTAGATCACACGAAGACAGAACAGCGTGAGGATGATCCAGTGATGGACATACTGGAGGTAAATGAAACGAGAGAACAATACATAAGGTGAAAATGATGAACAGGGGACGGAGCAAGAAGAGCGCAAGAGAGAGAGAGAGAGAGAAAAAAAAGCGTCAGTGTGTGTGTGTGTGTGTGGGGGGGGGGGGGGGTGTCAAGTACAATATCGTTCAAAGAAGCTTGGAAATCTATATTATTCAGCGTCCTGGCTGTGAGGCCATTCTTCCAATGGGGAGAGATCGATGCGCATGTCGTGATGCTGATTACGTTAGCCAGTTTATGAACGTAAAGGTTTCTTGATATTTTTCTATAGTGTTTTGCTATTATTACTTAAAGTGAAGGCGGACAGAGTATTTTCTCAGAGGAATCAATATCAGTAGATGAAGTTAAGTTATGTCCTTACATCTGATTGTTCAAACCCATTCTCAAAAAAAAAAAAAAAAAAACCTTGAAACTTTGAATACTAAATTTCCACCAGAATTCATGAAGTAACCCTTCAATTTAGAAACGATCAGCTTTTAATGAGACTGAACTTGAAATCTGAATTTTCAATCTTATGGCAGATTGTATTGTTGGTAATCAATTTATTCATAAGGGAATACTTAAATTACAGTCCCTCCCGACTTTAATTATGGTCCATGGATTACGTTTAAAGCACACGCGAAAGTTTAAAGTGATCGACCGCTCTGCAAACTTACCTTAGAATGCCGCTCTTCAAATGATTACGGTCAATACTGTCAGTGACAATAGTTGCTGATGATTGCTCTGTATGCAAGGCTTGTCACTCACCTGTATATGAGCGTTTGTCTGTTTGTTTGATTGTTTATATGATCGACTGAATGAATGAGTGCTTATATTTTGTGTATTCATGCTGTTAGTTACTTGGATGCTGTTTGTTTGTTTGACTGTAAGTTTAGATGGCTAAATTTGTGTTGAATGGTTAATACAAGCAGCTATTGGGCGTTTGTTTGTTGTTGTTGTTATTTTTTGTTTGTTTCTTTTATTGTTTAGCTTGTGAGCGGTTTTCTAAATGTATTTACACCCATGGGTCCATTGCACGGCTGAATACAACAACAACAACACACAGACACAAACATCTATATTTATATGTATTTATCCTTCTCTCTCTCTCTCTCTCTCTCTCTCTCTCTCTCTCTCTCTCTCTCTCTCCACACACACACACACACACACACCACACACACACATATATATATATATATATAAATAGTAAACAAGTGGGTATGTTTTGCTCCCATAAGGAAACCTAACACAGAGTAACTTTTATTCAAGACTGGCACAGCCTTTTTAACTTGAATAAAGTCAGACAAATACACGGACGAACAATCTAATAGTGGGGGAAAAACAAGCGCAGGCCAACAACTGAACTGTCTGGCAAAGATTTGGACTTGAGGGGAGGGGAGAGGGGAGTTTGAAGATGGAGAAACTGGGAAAATAAAATTTAAAAAAAAAAATGTTATAGATATGAAAACTCTTCTCTAGCTGCATAAGGGAACCATCGCAATCCCTTTTGAAGGCAGATATATTTGTATTGCCTGCTCCGAGGCCTTTCGCCCGCTGGATCGGGACTCATCAGGGAGACACGGCTGGTTGTGTCTGCGCCACGGCGTCAAATAGAGACACACCACAGTCCATAATACTGCGGTGTTCTCACCACCATGGGTGCAAAAAAGAATCCAATAGCACCCCCAGAGCAGCCAGCGAAGAGTAGTAAATGCAACCAAACGAAAGTGTGGGGAGGAAAAAAAGTTACTGTAAAACTAAAGACATTATGCAAATAATATAAAATGTGGGGGACAGTCTTTCAGCCTACGCCTGAGGATCCACCCAAAGATGCAAGGGAGATCAAAAGACAGGCAATACAAATATATCTGCCTTCAAAAGGGATTGCGATGGTTCCCTTATGCAGCTAGAGAAGAGTTTTCATATCTATAATTTTTTTTTTTTTTTTTTTTTTTAAATTTTATTTTCCCAGTTTCTCCATCTTCAAACTCCCCTCTCCCCTCCCCTCAAGTCCAACTCTTTGCAGACAGTTCAGTTGTTGGCCTGCGCTTGTTTTTCCCCCATATTAGATTGTTCGTCCGTGTATTTGTCTGACTTTATTCAAGTTAAAAGGCTGTGCCAGTCTTGAATAAAAGTTACTCTGTGTTAGGTTTCTTTGGAGCAAAACATACCCCACTTGTTTACTATTTATCGTTTACTGTTCCTACCTCATTTCATTTCGATTTTGCTTTGATTAAATTGAGGTTATTTGTATTTGTCTCTGTCCGTCTGTGTGTTTGTCTTTTGATCTCCCTTGCATCTTTGGGTGGATCTCAGGCGTAGGCTTGAAAGACTGTCCCCCACATTTAATTATTTGCATACTGCTTCTTTAGTTTTACAGTACTTTGTTTCCTCCCACACTTTCGTTTGGTTGCATTTATACTCTTCGTGGCTGCTCTGGGGGTGCTATTGGATTCTTTTTTGCACCCATGGTGGGTGAGAACACCGCAGTATTATGGACTGTGGTGTGTCTTATTTGACGCCGGGAGCGCAGACAAACCAGCCGTGTCTCCTGATGAGTCCCGATCCAGCGGGCGAAAGGCCTCGGAGCAGGCAATACAAATATATCTGCCTTCAAAAGGGATTGCGATGGTTCCTTATGCGCTAGAGAAGAGTTTTTCATATCTATAACATTTTTTTTTTTTTTTTTTTAAATTTTTTTCCCAGTTTCTCCATCTTCAAACTCCCCTCTCCCCTCCCCTCAAGTCCAAATCTTTGCCAGACAGTTCAGTTGTTGGCCCTGCGCTTGTTTTTCCCCCACTATTAGATTGTTCGTCCGTGTATTTGTCTGACTTTATTCAAGTTTAAAAAGGCTGTGCCAGTCTTGAATAAAAGTTACTCTGTGTTAGGTTTCCTTATGGGAGCAAAACATACCCCACTTGTTTACTATTTATCGTTTACTGTTCCTACCTCATTTCATTTCCGATTTTGCTTTGATTAAATTGAGGTTATTTGTATTTGTCTCTGTCCGTCTGTGTGTTTGTCTTTTGATCTCCCTTGCATCTTGGTGATCCTCAGCGTAGGCTAAAGATGTCCCCCACATTTTATATATTTGCATAATGTCTTTAGTTTTACAGTAACTTTTTTTCTCCCCACACTTTCGTTTGGTTGCATTTACTACTCTTCGCGGCTGCTCTGGGGGTGCTATTGGATTCTTTTTTGCACCAGGTGGTGAGAACACCGCAGTATTATGGATGTGGTGTGTCTCTATTTGACGCCGGGGGCGCAACACAACAGCCGTGTCTCCCTGATGAGTCCGACCAGCGGGCGAAGGCCTCGGAGCAGGCAATACAAATATATCTGCTTCAAAAGGATTGCGATGGTTCCTTATGCAGCTAGAGAAGAGTTTTCATATCTATAACATTTTTTTTTTTTTTTTTTTAAAAATTTTATTTTCCAGTTTCTCCATCTTCAAACTCCCCTCTCCCCTCCCCTCAAGTCCAAATCTTTGCCAGACAGTTCAGTTGTTGGCCTGCGCTTGTTTTTTCCCCACTATTAGTTGTTCGTCCGTGTATTTGTCTGACTTTATTCAAGTTAAAAAGGCTGTGCCAGTCTTGAATAAAAGTTACTCTGTGTTAGGTTTCCTTATGGGAGCAAAACATACCCCACTTGTTTACTATTTATCGTTTACTGTTCCCTACCTCATTTCATTTCCGATATATATATATATATATTATATATATATATATATATATATATATATATATAATGTTAAGTAGTGGGGGGAAAACAAGTGCAGGCTAACAATTCTTCATCATTATAGTAATGACTTGGCAAAGATTTAAACTTTTAGAAAAAAAAATTGAAGATGAAGAAAATGGAAAAAATATATTAAAAATATGAGAAACTCTTCACTAGCTGCCTGAGGGAACCATCTTTATCTCCTCGAAGGCAGATCGATTTGTATTGCCTGCTCCAGGCCTTTCGTCCGCTGGATCGGACTCATCAGGGGAGACACGGCTGGTTGTGTCTGTGCTCTTGGTGTCAAATAGAGACACACCACTGTCCATAATTCTGTGGTGTTCTCACTACAAAGGTTTCAAAAAAGAATCTAACAGCACCCCCAAAGCAGCCAGCGATGGGTAGTAAATGGAATAAAACGAAAGCGCAGAGAGGAAAAAAGTTGTTTGAAAATCTAAAGCATTATGCAAACAGTATAAAATGTAGGGGACAATCTTTGAGCCTATGCTTGAGGATCCATTCAAGGATGCAAGGGAGATCAAAAGATATGGAACAGTTTGAGTGGGGCATCTCAATATATATATATATATATATATATATATATATATTATATAATATATATATATATATATAAATATAAATTAAAACAAGTAAAATGAGGAATCTTAAAAATATATATTAAAACAATAAAATGAGGAATCTTAAAACTATCTACAAATTTGTTTCGAGCGCGTTGCACTGTCATCCTGATGACAGCGCAACGCGCTCGAAACAAATTTGTAGATAGTTTTAAGAGAGAGAGAGAGGGAGAGAGAGAGAGGAGAGAAAAGAGAGAGAGAGAGAGAGAGAGAGAGATGAGAGAGAGAAATTATTCACGCAAAAAAGGCATTCTGGGATAAATTCTTAAGAGCGAAATAACTGAATCAAAGGACACGTGCACAGCCAAGAAAAAACAAATGGAGAGTAATCATGAAATACACTTTACTTCTTGAACTCGATAAACAATCCCAAATGCTTAGCAAAAAGCTCAAGATTTTGTTGGTTTATTTTCTCAAAGTAATCTGTATTTAAATCCGAAACAAACATCACGGAATAAAAAACAGATTGGAATATGTGGATCCACCTGCAAATAATAAAGGTCTAAAATTCATTTCATATCAAACTTCAGAGGTAGGTCTGTTTGTTATTTCGTGTCAACAACTTTCCTGCTTGCCTCCTTCGGGGAAAGTATCTATTACATTCATTATTTAAAATGGGGTTGAAATAATGACGCTGTTTCTACGATCTGGAAGTGTTTAATATTGTTGCTGTTTCTTCCGAAAGAAGTGAAAATAAAGACCTCGGAAAGAAGTTACAAATTTCTGTAGCTCTCATGGCGAGAATGTATTGAAATGTTTGTTTTAATTTTCTGTCTGTCTGTCTGTCCCTCTGTCTATATATATATTTATATATATATATCTCCCTCTGTTTACTTCCAGCTCAAAAGGTTTGCACACAATAAGTCATCCTGTTAAGCTCATTAACCTAATCAAGAAAGCTTTCCAGAAGAAAAAAAAAATCTTATTTCAGTTTTTTTGTCAAGAATGTGGATGACAGTTGTTGTTGCATACCAGGCCACTTCAAAAACTAAAAACAGTCTCTTGCAAGAGAATATTTCACTTTATTAAAAAGCCACTTGACAGATCGACACACATGTACAATGATTGGCAATCCTACTCATTTCTTCAGACACACAAATACGGGTGTATACCAAGGATCAACCATAGCCTCTATTTCATTGTTTATCTTTATTTGTGATGTAAACAAACACCCACGTGGTCCAGTGTGCTGGTGATACCGCGATGTAGGTGAATACTTCTAGAATGATGCCAGACATGAATGGGTATCCTACACCGAAAATAGCATTGTGCTTGGTTGGACCAGGAGCAACGCGCTGCGATCGCAGTTCCAAGTTCCGACCGACATCCAAATTGTCATTTCCACTGCCCATCTTAATGCGCTGTTCTCCTGCTTTCCCGTGCTCCACCTTCCCGCCCACACACATGCAGTCTGAATTATTCCTCTCTGTCATGCAAGTTATGGTGCATGTGAACACCACGCCTGAATGTACCAATCCAAACAACTCTAAGTAAATAAGATCACAATTCCATTCTTCACATTTTCGGCCACGTGGCCTTTTTCAAGAGAAAAAAACAACAACACAAAAACAATACAACTACGCAATGCCCATCTTTGGCAACTGGTCAGAGCAGTTGACAAAGATGGACATTACGTTGTTGTATTGATTTTGTTTTGTTTTTCCCTTGAAAAAGGCCACGTGGCCGAAACAGTGAAGAGTGGAATCTTGTGTACTGTTTTCTTCCCTTTGGAGGACTATTGCTTTTGCTTCTATCAGTAAATAGCCCTAAAATGCCCAATGTCCATATCTCAACAACTATAAGTAAATAGCCCTAAAATGCCCAATGTGCATATCTCAACAACTATAAGTAAATAGCCCTAAAATGCCCAATGTGCATATCTCAACAACTATAAGTAAATAGCCCTAAAATGCCCAATGTGCATATCTCAACAACTATAAGTAAATAGCCCTAAAATGCCCAATGTGCATATCTCAACAACTATAAGTAAATAGCCCTAAAATGCCCAATGTGCATATCTCAACAACTATAAGTAAATAGCCCTAAAATGCCCAATGTGCATATCTCAACAACTATAAGTAAATAGCCCTAAAATGCCCAATGTGCATATCTCAACAACTATAAGTAAATAGCCCTAAAATGCCCAATGTGCATATCTCAACAACTATAAGTAAATAGCCCTTAAATGCCCAATGTGCATATCTCAACAACTACCCAAAAAAAAAAAGTAGATAGGCCTGAACAGGCCAGAGTAACTATCCAACCAAGTATACACAACTATCTAACCAAGTATACACAACTATCCAACCAAGTATACACAACTATCCAACCAAGTATACACAACTATCCAACCAAGTATACACAACTATCCAAACAAGTATACACAACTATCCAACCAAGCATACACAACTATCCAAACAAGTATACACAACTATCCAAACAAGTATACACAACTATCGAAACAAGCATACACAACTATCCAAACAAGTATACACAACTATCCAAACAAGCATACACAACTATCCAAACAAGCATACACAACTATCCAAACAAGCATACACAACTATCCAAACAAGCATACACAACTATCCAAACAAGTATACACAACTATCCAAACAAGCATCCACAACTATCCAAACAAGTATACACAACTATCCAAACAAGTAT
>CM031595.1:8486130-8488630 GCA_018398815.1 Conus ventricosus
GATCTCTTAAGAGATGCAATTCCCACTGATTGACCAAACAAATACCCATATATATATATATATATATATATATATATATGGGTGGTTGGGTCTGTGGGGTGTGCTCGGCAGCTGGAGGGTGGTGTTTTTCGCGGTGGGCTCTGCAGTCATGAAATACGGTGGTACACATGGGGATGCTACTTTAAGGCTGTTATGAGCTGCATCCTGTAGTCTAATTTACTCTGTTCAGGAGCAGTTATGTCCCTTGATATCTTAATGGAGTGTCCTGTTGCGTGCCTGTACCATCGTCAACACAGCGCAGGCCTCCAAGGGTGGTACAGGACTGCTCTAAAGGCAGGCGAAGACAGTGCTTCTCTGGGTCCTCCCCAGCACCTTCGGGTGTTTCTTTTTTCTTCTTTGCCTTAACTAGGCTGACCTGGAGAAAGGTCCAGTGACGGTGAGGAAAGACCCATGACCACAGGAAAGTCCTGTTGACAGTGGGAAAGACTACAACTTTGGATTCTCTCTTGAGGACACATAAGACCGTATGGCGAAAGCTTGGCTGTGTCTGGAGTGGCACTGTCTTCGTCTGTCCGTGGGCATGGGTGGTTGGGTCTGTGGGGTGTGCTCGGCAGCTGGAGGGTGGTGTTTTTCGCGGTGGGCTCTGCATTCATGAAATACGGGCTGGTACACCCATGGGGATGCTACTTTAGGCTGTTATGAGCTGCATCCTGTAGTCTAATTTACCTCTGTTCAGGAGCAGTTGTGTCCCTTGATATCTTAATTGGAGTGCCCTGTGCGTGCCTGTACCCATCGTCAACACAGCGCAGGCCTCCAAGGGTGGTACAGGACTGCTCTAAAGGCAGGCGAAGACAGTGCTTCTCTGGGTCCTCCCAGCACCTTCGGGTTTTTCTTTTTCTTCTATATATATATATATATATATATATATATTATGTGTGTGTGTGTGTGTTTGTGTGTGTGTGTGTGTGTGTGTGTGTGTGTGTGTGTGTGTGTTTGCCTGGAGGTCGGTCTGTGTGTCCTTGTGTATTTTAGTTTTGTGTATGTGAGCATATGTGAATGTATTCTTTGCCTCTCTCTCTCTCTCTCTCTCTCTCTCTCTCTTCTCTCTCTCTCTCTCTCTCTCTCTCTCTCTCTCCTCTGGTCATGCGCTAAGGCATGCCCGTGTGTGTGTTTTTTGTGTCTGTCTCTCTGTCTGTCTGTTCGTGTGAGCGCGCACACGCGCGTGTGTGTCTCTCTGTTTGTGGTCTATGTCTCTCTTTCTGTCTTCCTGTCTGTATGTGCGTAACTAAGTGTGTTCGCGCGCAGTGTGTGTGTGTGTGTGTGTGTGTGGTGTGGGGTGTGTGTGTGTGTGTGTGTGTGTTGTGTGTGTGTGTGTGTGTGTGTGTGTGTGTGTGTGTGTGTGTGTGTGTGTGTGTGGTGTTCGTGTGCGTATGTGTGTGTGTGCAATGCGTGCGTGCGTGCGTGATGGCGTGCGTGCGTGCGTGCGTCAGTGCGTGCGTGCGTGCGCGCGTGCGAAATATAGTAGTGAAGAGGAAATACAGAGAAACAGGGGGATGGTAAACAAGTAGTGTTCAGGAACTGTTGTTCAAGTCCAAAGCGGATGTCATGAGTCTTTGAGAGCTAATCGTTTCCTTAACAACAACGCCATCGTAACCAGTGATGTCAGCGGACGCAACAGCTGATAATTCAGCATCCCCATCTTCTTTCACCCCCTCCCCCACCCCCCCCCCACTCCACCACCGCCCGGTCACGTGTTGTATGGCGTCACGCATTGCCCATTACGTGGTGTGTTCCCCGCTTAGTGGACTCGGGGTGTGGGGGAATGGCTGTGGCCATGTTCACATTGGGCAGTATCTTAGTGGACTCGGGTGTGATGGAATGGCTGTGGCCATGTTCACATTGGGCAGTATCTTAGTGGACTCGGGGTGTGGGGGAATGGCTGTGGCCATGTTCACATTGGGCAGTATCTTAGTGGACACTGTGTGGGGGAATGGCTGTGGCCATGTTCACATTGGGCAGTATCTTAGTGGACACTGTGTGGGGGGAAAGGCTGTGGCCATGTTCACATTGGGCAGTATCTTAGTGGGCTCTGTGGCCATGTTCACATTGGGCAGTATCTTAGTGGACTCTGTGTGGGGAAATGGCTGTGGCCATGTTCACATTGGGCAGTATCTTAGTGGACGTTGTGGCCATGTTCACATTGGGCGTATCTTTGTGGGCTCTGTGGCCATGTTCACATTGGGCAGTATCTTAGTGGACTCTGTGTGGGGGAATGGCTGTGGCCATGTTCACATTGGGCAGTATCTTAGTGGACTCTGTGTGGGGGAATGGCTGTGGCCATGTTCACATTGGGCAGTATCTTAGTGGACTCTGTGTGGGGGAATGGCTGTGGCCATTTTCACATTAGGCAGTATCTTAGTGGACTCTGTGTGGGGGAATGGCTGGGGCCATGTTCACATTGGGCAGTATCTTAGTGGACTTTGTGGCCATGTTCACATTG
>CM031595.1:8493630-8511130 GCA_018398815.1 Conus ventricosus
TGTATACTTTATTTTACTGGTGATATGAACGCTCGAACAGGTCAGATGCACTCTGAGCATGAAGATATGACTATGTATGATTTTGATTTGTATGAAATGGATGACATTTTTTTACGTCATTCAAAAGATATGGTTCTAAATAGCTATGGGAAAACGTTACAGGATTTTTGTTTTTTGCTTGATATGAATATTTTAAATGGGTTTTGTGACGGAGATAAAGAGGGTAATTACACTTTTGTATCCCCTAATGGATGTAGTGTGGTTGATTACTTTTTGATTCATGTTGATTTATTACCGACATTTGATTTGCATGTTGGTGACTGTGTTCATTCGTGGCATTTACCAATCGAAGTTGTATGGAATAACGTTCACCGGAATCTGGAAAGTAACCAGGTTAAACAATCAGGTGAAGAAAAAATTGTTTGGTTGAATGAAAATGTCCATAAATATAAAGACGAACTTGAAAGTGATGAGTTCCAAGGTTGTTTACAGTCAGCCCTCCTACAATTGGATATTGATATAAATGATAGTTTAAACCTTTTTGTTAATGCTTTATATGGAGCTGCTGCATGTATGGTTTGCACGGTAGGTCAAGGTCGAATAAAAAGTAATGACTGGTTTGATGTTGAATGTGAGAGAAAGAAAGCAGAAGTAAAAAGGCTGCTAAACAGATTTCAGAGATGTAAAACAGCTAGTGATAAAAAGAAAAAAGAGTAGAATATGCAGTGTCACGAAAGAATACATACATCAAACTGAAACTAAGCAATTAGAATTTGAGGAAAATAGACTAAAGAAATTAAGACAATCCACAAACGATTCTAAAACATTTTGGTCAGTAATAAGATCCGTTAATAAAAAAAAGCTTAATTTACAATGAAATCTCCATCTTACAATGGCATGATCACTTTTTTCATGTTTTCAATGATTCAGATAATACTATTCCTCTGGAAGAAGACGTTTCACTGGATGATGAGGATGAATCTGTACCGTTGTTCAATAACACCATTTCTAGAGAAGAAGTAATGGATGGTATCAGACATTTAAGGACAGGGAAAAGTGCTGGACCCGACAGAATTGTTGGAGAAATGTTAAAAGAAGTAAATTCGATCATAATTGACTATCTTGTTCGCTTATTCAATGAGCTTTTTGAACACAGCAATTTTCCTTTAGAATGGGCTAAATCTATTATTATTCCAATTTACAAAAAAGGTGATTCCAGTAATCCAGATAATTATCGTGGTATAGCACTCACTAGCACCATTAGTAAAGTGTATACTCATATTTTGAACAAAAGGTTATCAAAATGGGCTGAAAATGAAGGAAAAATATTTGAAGAACAGGCAGGTTTCAGAGCAAATTATAGTACTATTGACCATATATATACACTATATTCACTTGTACAGAAATATCTATTGAGCAGTTCTAAACTCTATAGCCTTTGTTGACTTCAGGAAGGCTTTCGACTCTGTGAATCGTAATACTCTTTGGAACGTGTTGCGTAAAAGTGGAGTGAATGGAAAACTATATTTGGCTATTCGTGGTATGTATAATTCTGTGCTGGCATGTGTGCGTGCAAAGAGTGAATATTCTAATTATTTTGACTGTCCAAAGGGTGTAAAACAAGGCTGCCTTTTGATCCCAGAATTGTTTTCCTTTTTCATTAATGAGTTAGCAATTGAAATATCAAAAAAGGAAAGCACGGTATTCAATTAATCTCAGGAGCTGTTGAGATAGTTTTGCTTCTGTTTGCTGACGATGTCATTCTAATGTCTCAAACAGTTATAGGTCTCTAGAACCAATTAAAGTCATTAAAAGAAGAAACAGATCGTTTAGGATTAACTGTCAATTTAGATAAAACTAATATTATTGTATTTAGAAATGGTGGACACCTTTCAATGCATGAAAAATGGTTCTATGGAAATGAAGAAATAAAAGTTGTCAATTCTTATAGATACCTAGGATTGATATTTTCAACAAGATTAAGTTTGAATTTTGCTTGGGAAGAGGGAAGCAGAAAGGGTAGAAATGGTGTAACTGAAATTTTGAAGTCATTGAAAAAGCTAAATACTATTGACTGTAATCTATTTTGGAAATTATTTGATGCCCAAATAGAACCTATTCTTACTTATGCTGCTGAAATATGGGGTTTGTACTCTAATCAGAAAATGGAAAGAGTGCATACATATGCTATAAAACCTTTTCTTCATTTACCTTTTACATGCTTCTAATACTATGCTATACGGAGAAACCGGCCGATATCCTCTGTACATAAGATCTTTCGTCAAGTGCATAAAATACTGGCTAAATATTGTAAAATTGCCTCAGTCTCGATTGTGCAAACAAGCATACGACATGATGGTAATTCAACTCGAGACTGGTAAAGAGAATTGGGCCTATCAAGTAAAAAAAGTATTATCTGTAAATGGTTTTGGTATTGTATGGATGTTACAGGGAGTTGGAAATGATAGACAATTTATTTTAGAGTTTAAAGACAGACTGATATGTACGTACACACAAAACTGGCATTCGGCTATTGAGAACAATGAAAAATACAGTTGGTTTTATTCATTTAAAAATGCTGAAAATATCTATATATTATAACAGACAAATGGCATAGGATTAATTTTGCTCGATTTCGATTCAGAACTCTCGGATTTAATACAAAGAAAAGATGGCATCTGCCTGGGGCTTCCTCAGAATCTTCATGCCCTATGTGTGGTTATGATGTTGAGGATGAAAAACATTTATTGTTCCACTGTACAGAATATGTAACATTACGGAACAAATGTGATTTTTTTCATACGGATTTAGCTCAAACTCATAATGTTATCTATATTCTACTTTCAAATGACGAAATGATTATCAAATCAGTTGCAAAATTTATAGCAGAGGCTCAGAAATTGCGAAAAGAAAAGATTAACTCACTATGATGCATAATCCATTAATATGATGAAGATAGATGTGAATGTTCAGATATCATATGATAAAGTGGATGGTCGAATTTCATATATTTTTGATTGCGTGTGCGTGCGTGCTTATCCGCGTGTGTATATGTGTGTATACATGTGTACTAAAGAAAAGTGGCTGATATTATGTAAACCCCACCTAGCATCCCTGAACTCTAAAGTAGAAATGATAAACAATTGCAGGCATCAATGGAAATCTTTGTCAATGCACCATTCCGTAACACGTCCACCCTGAACGCGCCCCCAAAAAGAAAAAAACGGCAGGCCATGTGCCACACGCACAGAACTCACACGCCCACACACCACAATATATAACACGGGTGGCGTGCCCAAATTGTATACCCTGAGGAGAGCGTTTTAGCTTGAAACAAGCTTGTAGGTTTTTAACTTTTCCATTTTAAAATCCTATTTTAAACTGGTATGTCGCTCCCTACATGGTTGAGCACTTTTAACGTTCTGAGCGGCTTTTTAACTCTGATTATATATATATATATATATTGTGTGTGTGTGTGTGTGTGTGTGTGTGTGTGTGTGTGTGTGTGCGCGCGCGCGCGTGCGAGTGTGTGTGTGTGTGTTTGTGTGTTTGTGTGTGTGCGTGCGTGCGTGCGTGCGTGCGTGCGTGCGTGCGTGTGTATGTGTGCGTGCGTGTGTGCGTGTGTGTGTGTGTGTGTGTGTGTGTGTGTGTGTGTGTGTGGTGTGTGTGTGAAATTGGGTGGGCTGGTGGGTGAGTGCTTGGGATATGTATTTATGTGATTAAATGATTATTATAGCTGATTGAAGTTTTGTTGAGATATGTTTTAGAGAATGTAAATATCTATGTTCAAGACCACCCATCTTATTTTGCACGAAAACCCCCCTTTTCACATACAAATCACGTCCTTCTCATGCCAGTTTTAGCCAAATTTAACACCTGTTTTCTAAACAAATTAACATGCAAAAACCTCTATAAATTGACGTAATTAGTACATTAAAACGGGGGTTTCCGTGCAGAATAATATGGGTGATCGTGAACAAAGATATTTACATTCTCTCCAGGGGCATAAAAATTAACTAAAAATATATATGGTTTGACAATCTGTTCCAGGCAGCTTCTAATCAGTATTGGGTGTCGAGGCTGCTTGCACAGTTCGTTGCACACACGGGAGGCCTGAGCTATATACATTTTTAATCATCGCGTGTGCACGTTCACCCAATCGGCAGAGGGGTATGACATCATTTAGCCGGGCTTCCGAGCCAGCTGCCGGCTGCTTTCATTCTTGAGCTGGCAGTCGGTTAGTGAAGACGCGTGTGTGCGTTAGCGGCCTTACTACACTGAACAAATGGCTGATTTAAGTCTGGAGGCTTACGTGCTAGATAAGATAGGGTGATTGTGAACAAAACATATTTACATTCTCTCCAAGAACATAAAATTAAAGAAGGCGCTGTTAATTGTTCTTGACTGTGAACAGCAACAATCTCAGTAAAAATGGTGGAAACTGATCGATCATGCCAGTCAGTTCACTCACCGCCACACGCTGTGGCCGCGGTTGAGGGGAAAGAGGTTGAGCAATGAAATAGGCCGCTCTACAGGCAGCAGCACTGATATAGGTCGCGCACTGCCTGTAGCGCTGAAATAGGTCAACTAGTATTGACATTTTTGTTCTACTCTGTTAAACGTCCTGCTTTAACTTTTGACTGCCTTTTCAGACGGCCTGCCCCACTATAATGAAAATGGCTTTTGTATATAATGAAAATGGCTTTTTTGTTGTTGTGGTTTCAACGCATTGCTCCTGCTTCGCCGTTTTGCTTAGTCGTTTTGCTTCACCTGCTTTAAGGTGAATTTACATCGTTCAAGTGTGAACTACAAAAAAGCCCCCACAAGCACCTCTCCATCTATTGTGTGTGCGTTTGTTTGTTTGTTGTTTGTTTGTGTGCGAGCGTTTGCTCTACAAAGCAGTGCAGTAACGCCCTGCTATTGATTGACATAGTTAATTAAACCGCCCCATACCCACGCACGCACATATATATAACTTCTTCTGATTATTGCGTAAAAACGAGAGAAACTGATTACTTAATTTTTTAATTGTTGTTTTTAATTTGGTTTTTAAAAATGATGAACGAAGTAGCTACAGAACTTATGAAATATACTCTTTACCGAGTTGGATTGGGTGTGGTAGGGCGTTAAAGATCCAGTTAAAGAACAGGTTTGAAGAATTATGACGGTTCTTTTTAATCGCAAAGCACTGGCAGGAAAGTGTATTGGAAGCTGTCAGTAAAAATGACTGATTCTTGGGCCACACCAGTAGTATGTTGTTTGATTTATTACTTGTTAATATGTAATCCTGAGTTGTTAATTCTCTAGTTTCCTACCACGACATGAAGGTGTAGCTATTCGCTTTATTGAGATCATGTTTTAGTTTAGAAAGTCTTTATAATATATGTTGTTTTCAATTTATTGTTATTTATTTTTGTTTTCTAAATATGAAGCCCGATAAAATTACATTGGCTTACTAATATGCTTTACTTGTTGGAAATGGATGGTTTCATAGAGAAGGTGTTAAGGGACTGGTTTTGTAAAATCAATTAATGATATTTTAAATCACTTAAATATACAACCAAAGAGTGAGGAAGTTCATCAGTGAAACACAAGGTTCTTTGACACAACCACTTTAAAGTGTTTGCTATTTTAATTGATTTATATGGATTCTCGATTTTATGGGTGATAATATAACTGTTTCTACCACTCAATGAAGGAGTTAGTTATTCTCTTTGTTGAAGATAAGGTTTTACGATTAGAAAAAGACTATGAGTAATATTTTAATTTACTGTTTTCTATAATTATTTTTTTTATTTATTTTGATTTAAAATGGCTGCCATATCAGTGATTCTGATTTAAATGAAGTGTAATGAACTATTGACGGAAACAATGAAAGCATTAAACTTCGATTTTAGTGAATTGTGTTTGTGAAGATGTAATTAAAATATTATAAAAGATCATAGTGAATATTTAAGGGAATGGCAACACAAAGCTATCACTCAGAACATCTGACTGTATAGTAATTCAGAAAAAAGCTAAAATATTAGCAGCGGTTATGGTAGGCTAACGTGGTTGTAGTGTTGCAATGTGCACTTGGGTGAAGAAGAATAAAAAAGACCGTTTACTTACTTTTATATACTTTTATTTTTTTAATCTACGTAATTATTGTGGACTTTTAAAATGACGACCACAGTAATCCGAGGATGGAAAACTATATTCGATGGAAGAGAGAATTATTACAGCTGTGACAAAACAATTAAGCTATATGTTTAGCGAAGTAGACATGGACATTATTAAACCCACAATTGTTCTTGAAAGCGTGGCACTTGGCTATCTCTTTTTAATAATTATTAAAATACATCCCAGTGTCTTCTTCAACGCGTATCCCAAGCACCTAGGGGTAAAAGTGCTGTTACCGTTCTGTTTGATTTTATAACGCATGATGTTTTTAAGGAAAGTCTGGGTTTCAATCTTAACAGTTTGAAGTAATCAGCTATCACGACTTTAACTCTGATGGTGATTACATGCTTACACAGTTTATATCTTGCATGTGAGGAGGCTATGTTATTGGAGGTTATGCTTGGTCATGATGGGTAAGTTCTTGATATCAGATTGAGGAAATACCTAGTTCTATTATATAGTTGGACTATTTTACATTTCTCTCCCAAAAGAGTTAGTAGTTAATATCGGGCGGTCTTAAACATACATATTCTGACATCATGGTGTTTTATGTGGTGTGTTTTAGACTCTGTTACATCGGTTTATAAATATTGCAAACAGAGTTTCTAATTTTGAAGCATACAAACACTCAGATTTGATCTTTATTTACATATCCTTTCAAGTGAGTATAGAATGTATATCTCAGTTTGATGAGCAAAACAAACCATGTCACCGTAAAGTATACACTTGGTCTGTTAGTAGATAAATTTTGATAAAAAAGGTTTTTGTGTTGGGCCTCTATGGATTCTCCCAATTGCTCTACTTGTGGCGTTTCACTTAAGAACATTGTAGACTTGATCCATGTTTGCAGATAGTACAATGACGTATTTTGTTTTATATCAGAATACAATATGCAGTTGTTAGC
Source organism: Conus ventricosus (assembly GCA_018398815.1). Lineage (NCBI taxonomy): Eukaryota > Metazoa > Mollusca > Gastropoda > Neogastropoda > Conidae > Conus > Conus ventricosus. Next base: position 8,500,697 of record CM031595.1, read on the forward strand.
CTATACTACAAAAGACAAATTTTAAACAAGAGCTTTTGTAGAAGGTGTTTGCGTAGAATCTCCACTATAGATACAGCTGCCAGTCATAGTACTTATTGTAAATGTTTTGTAGACTTGTGAAACAAACTCCTCACACCTATACCTAGGTCTAAATGTTAGTTTTTTGATATATACACAAATGCTATTGAGCCACTGTACGTGGGTTTATGCTGTCTTTGTTTAGCATCTTGCCGCTGTACTAGGGCACCATAAATCAGCATAGAACAATTAACTAACCTTTTTTTTTACCTCCATCAGTTCTGTTCTTATGCGTTTATTGTTGTTAGGTCAGAGGTCAACACACAAACACCTGAGATTTACAGAGGCCCCAACGAGGCTAGTAGATTTGTAGAGATGATTGAATATAGTTCGTTTTTCATACTCAACCAACTAAATCTGTCAGACATTGTTATGACTCTGAAGGTCAAGAACGACTTTGGACTGATTCTAAAACACTGTGGATATGTTAATAATGAATTATTAGGCAACACAGTAAGAGACCACGATCAATTTACTGGAAAGTTCAGCGGGCGGCACACAACAATGGTAATCTTCAAATTAAGGTCTTGAACCCTATGTCATGGAAGTCTGCTTTTGCTATCAACTTAAGAGGATATGATTCTCTTTTCATATGCAAGCAGTGACTTTCTGATTATTAAGGGGTTACCTGCATTGCACAATCTTCTGAATAGTAACATGACTTTTACTCCTTGACTGTTTATCCTGTTATGACTTGATCTACATGTGATGGGAGGAGTTTAGATAAGGGTTAGAAGGATTCGCTACAAAGACTTTCCAATCACTAAACAATACTTTGGACCCATCTTTTGTGCGCATAGGCGTATTTCCCTTTGATTATCATGGACTCTTGGGAAAGGTTTGTCGAAGGACTCACTTCCTCCTAATGGCGCGTTATTCTTCTAAGATTAGAGGCAAAGACATATCTGATGTACTATGAATACGCTCAGTAAGGCATGGACAGAATTACACTGTATAAACAATGGGCGTTTATCAGGATCAAAGTATTTTATTGGGCTGTACGTGTGTTTATTGGCTGTTGTCTTTTCAGAATTACAGAAATACTTGCTTGTAACATTTCAGGCTCTTAGACTCTGCATTATTACTTATCTGAGCCTGACTTCCCTGGGTTGCTGCTTAAAGTCTACAAACTTCCTGATTGACTTAATTTCCAGATCTGGCCCCACACTCCAGATGGATTGAAGATGTCTACGGGGATGAGTTTTAGCTGGCCTCACATCCTTTCTGCATGGCCAAAAACTAGTATTTAGAAGAGTATGATTCTCTCTAACCCTATCTATCTTTCTAAATGTACTTAGACGCTATCAAATCTGTATGGGTGGGCACTTGGTGTCAACCGACTTCCACTTAGTAAAATTTAATTTGGATAATAAGGGCCTCATGATGTTAACACTGTGTTTGGTTTTGTAGTCCACAGCTTACGCCTGATAATCACTAGCAGGGTCTTATCTTGGAAGTGACTTAGTATAGCCTAAAGAATTCACGTTCTACACAACGTTTACCCACTTAGCCGCAGTATAGATTAAAGATGAGCCCTACAGACATCCTATTATTGTGCTATCTTTGTCACTTTTCTTATTGATGGGTGCCTTTTACACTGACTCTACTGTTTTTCCTTAGACACGGACTGAATACTGACAGCTGTTATCTGTATAATTATCTGTGTAAAAGTGCCCTTTATGAGTACCATACATTCAAGGTAAGAATACTGTTATCAGAACCATAGACATGTTGCTTCTGATTTAGTCTTATTTTTATCTGTTTGTTCAACTGATGGGTTGGCTTTAACTTGGTTTTTACACTCATTTTGTATTGTTGTGTATGTTGGTTCAAATGTAATAACTTGCAATTTTGCGGGTGTAGCGATACCTTACCGTTATTGAAGGGCTAATGATGTTTTTAGCGAACAGCATGGTTGGGCAATTATGATTAATGTAGTGAGCATTTAATGTCTCCCCTACACCCCGCGCTCAGGACCCCCCCCCCCCCCCCCCCCCTCCACCCCCCCCCCCCCCCCCCCCACCCCCCCCCCCCCCCCCCCCCCCGGTGTTTATCGGCTTTACGTATATATAGTGTCAAAGTATTGATGTTAGAGTTCTGACGACTACTGTAAACCGCGGTACCAGTAAGGCATGAGTCCTTTACTCCAGGACTCTGTTATTGTTATTCTAGAAGTCCACAACAGAAGTTTTCGATAGGATTTAGATAACAGTAGTGACTAAAGGAGACGATGGGTGGTACGACAATGTTGGACTATCCTAATAGGAAAAGTTCTTTACATTCAACTGTGTAAACAAGAAAGTGATAGGAAAGATGTAGGATGAAATTATATGGGGACAGTTATACAAAGAATATGTTGGTTTGAGGTCAAGAGGTACAGCGTTGCTTGCCAGACTTCTGTAATGAAAAATATGCTAGGATTTAGTAAAGAAGTTGTCAAAAAAAATTTAACTCACGTTAACTACAAGCAAGTTCTATTTGGAAAACAAAAGTAATTTCTTCACACAATTGTTAATCTTCGACTTACTCTTAATCTAGTAATCACAACTGCAGTTAATAAGAAAATAATTAGTCGCTGATCTATAACAAGAGAAAGTACCGTCTGTCTGAGTTTTTTCATATGCTGTAGGACTTTGGATACTTTTAAAAGATTAACTTGACTGACTTAACTTAAGAACCTAACTAGAAAACTTATTTAAGAACTAAACTAGGGAAAACTTATTTAAGAACTTGACTGTACTTTACTTAAGAAACTGACTATTACTTAACAAGAACCCCTTATAATTTACTTGTTACTTTACTTGTAAATTTACTTGCATTTAACTTAAAAAGTACTTTCTATTTCTACTTACATGTACTTATCTAGTTCTTAACTTGTACTTTAAATGTAGGTATAAAAACCTATTTCCATAGAAAAATGGATCTACTGCTGGATGTTGAGCTGTTTTTGCAAGAAGAACTGGTTCTTCTTCTTTTACTGTGGGGGCTTTGCAGGACTTTGCTGCTTAGTATGGTGTTAGGTTTTTGTATGCTAAATATAACCACACCCCAACAAACAGCCTAATTCATAAAATAATACATCTTTTGTTGCTTTGTGCATTGAGTTGTTGTTAATTGTGTTGTTGTTGGACGGTGCGGTGGCGATGTTTGTATTACTATCTTTAATAATTTTGTTTTGTTGATTGGTTTGCTTCTTCTCGTCTGTTCCATTCTGCTTGTTTATGCCCAGCCTCAACACGCCTGGATTTTTTAGCCTATAGTGAATTACTCACTTGCGGCACATTTCACTTGTGGGATGTCTGTGTACATTACTGTGGCGCATTCTGCATCTTTCGGAATTGTCCTGCTGCGTATTCTCGCTCATTTATTTTTTTGCGATTAAATTTAATTTGATCAAATTTAATATGATTAAAAGTAATTAATCCCATGATGAATGGGTTTATCTCGTCCCAAATTTGTTGTATCTTGTCAAATGAATGTGTTTCTAGGGAATGTTTAAAACCGGATCTTGTGATAAGTGTATCTTTTAATCTCACCATCTTCTGACTCAACCGGCGCCATCTTACTTACTAACTGAGCAATATAGTATATCATTGTCTTGCCACACCGATCGAACCTTTTTTGACCCTAGCTGTGTTCGTACTAGCGTAGTACTTCTCAAACGTCTGTTGTAGATATTGTTGAATCTGTTCGACACTTAGTTCAGTGTAATTTCTGTCTAGTTTTTCCACACGTAGCCACAGAGTATAATCTGGCTATTAATGCAGTGGTCGGCGGGAGTAACCTACGGAGTAGTCTGCTTGCTCATCACACTTTAATAGTTCGGTCAAAATCCATTTTAATTAGCAATAGAAAAATATATAATACTTTTAAATCCATGAGTTTAACGCTGGGTAATTATGCAGTGACATCGTTGGTGTTATAATTTATGCAACCCTTGCAAAATGTTTGTTAGGAATAAAACCGACCAACTGAAGATAGAGTTCGCCAAAAATAGTTGAACCTTATTTATAGCTTTAGCAACAAATGATTATCTGATAATAGACATTGACGTCTTTCGTATTATGGATTATTTTAATTATTTTTTGTAGTTAATAAAAAGTTGAGTGAAAAAAGATTATCATAAAGTTTTCTACCTTTCTGCTGTAAATTGCGGTTCTTAGTATGGCTATTGCTTGTTAGCAAAAAAACATGTTTTAATTGAGGCCGGCTGAATTAGGAAGGTTAGACATTGAGGACGTTGTTAAGGATTAGTGTAATCACTTCAGGATGCGTCAAAGATTTACTTGTTACTCTGGGGATTTTCCAGAGAATGTTTGTCATATAAAGATTAATCTAGAAATATTATGTGTATTTTTAAAAAGATGGCGGGAGTAGTTTGATGGTAGGTGGAGCTTTTGTTATATGCCTTGGACTTCTCTGGAAGCCAATATATGTTAGTAAAATTTCGGTCTGACGAAGAGTTAGAGACGTCATAACAAGGACAATTGAAGATTTAGCTAAGGCAAGAGGACGCTTACAGAAAAGGACGAATTGCTCACTTAGACTTTATTAATAAAATGTTAGAGAAACGGTTCATGCAGAGCACAAATTTACAGAAGGTTGATGAAGCTTTGAATGTGTATTACTTAGTGGACAGGAAATGATGTTTCTTTACATCGCACCGCCAGATAACTGTTCTGACTTTGTATGGACCATCTGATAGAACAAGAAAAGAGCAGAAATTGTTTTTGTGGGTGCTATGGGGAGAAGCTCCTCTTCTCGCATATTCAATCTTAAAAACAATTAATAATACTATTTTATAATATGAACAAAATATTTTATTCTCTATGGGGTATTGGAAAGAAAGGACTGTATTGAAAACTGGATGTAAAGCTGATAGAGTGTCTGTATCAGTTGCGGAAAGATGCTTTCCCAATCTTGCAATTTGGAAATTTTTCTGACTCGCCCCCTTAAGTATAATAAGACCTTGATTTGTTATATTCAGTTCCTAATGACACCACAGATGGACTTTGCTGTATCTTCATCATGACAAGGTTAGTTAGGAGAAAAATGTTTAAGTTGCTTGAAAGTTGTTGGACATGGCTTCAAGATACAAAAGCGATGAACTTTAACAGATTAAAATGCTCAATGCTGTGGCTGTGGCTTTTAAAACAAATATACTTGCGGAGGTCCATTAATTTCCAATGGATGATCAGGTTGATGATGGAAAAGAGTTTAAAGGATCTGTAAACCAGTGTTTTTAATAATTCATGTTAACAGTTAGAGAGGGATCCTGGCAACCACTCGATCACAAGCCTTTGTAGTAAACGTTATTAAGGAATCTTGCTGAACGCCTGTTTACCTATCAATATCTAGAGAAATTATGGGACACAACGGAAGTACACTACGAAGTTCAGAGAACGCAACACAGATTGGGTTAGGAGGCTGACGGCTGTTCTTACGGCGCATGAAACAATGAAGTATTTAAAGAACTGGCCTTTTTAAACCAGTTAATCGCTCTCATATAATAAAATAAAAATTTAGCATTACTGAAGATGAGGCAAGGTATCAAAAACTCTTGCCGTTTGGACTAAAAGGTAAGATACGTGTATGCTCCGGGTGATGGCAGAGGGCGGATGTTAGTATTAGAGCCACAGACCATTATGGAGCGGTAGATTTATTTGAAGTTGAAAAGTAATATGAAAACTACCCCTCCGTTTATTTATTTTAGTGAAACTCTTTCTTTATAGTGGCGCTATACGTTCTAAATGGCCTTGCCCTATAAAGATCCTTTGTTCGTGAAGAGCTGCAAGTTGTCCCGCCAAACACAGTGAGTTAACAAAAAAAATAGTATTTGCTATTCTGTTTTTTTTAACCTATTTTGGGCTTAAATGATAGAGTGTTTGTTTTTCAATGCTCTGTTTAATTGCATCAGTGTCTTAAATTGTCGTGAAGTAAACGTCTTTCTCCACTCCTTTTGAAGTTCAATCTTTGTCGTCTATTATCCTAAACATCAGCCATAAGCTTATCATAAACTCTTCGTCTGTAATGTTTTCATCCGGTATGATTTGATTATTATTAATCTTAATGAACATTGCTTTGCTGATGCTTGGGCTACAATGGCTGTGTGCCATTTTGTATTTTAGGACTTAATTTTTTAAAACAAGCATTACAATCATAGACACGGCAACCTAACACTTACACCAAGACTACATTATGTTAAGAGGCTGGCGCCCCAACCCCAGTAGCATTAAAACAGCTATGCCAGACCCGGAACTTACAGCTAGTACAGCTGATGAGCCAGTAATTACATAAGAAAGAGTTATTAAAGCGTTAGCATATTTCTTTCTAGTAATTCTCTATACCTATCCTGTCGCTTTATTTTTCCTTTTGAAGCCCAGTTATTTGCTTTACACTAATCTGTTGAACATGCATTTTTAAATATAATTTTTTTTTAAATTAATCTTGCACCATGTCTCTTATTTAATCCTTATGGAGCACTTCATTAAGAGAGTTAAAACGAATGAAAATCAACATACTTAATTAAAATAAAGTAGTGTACTGTTAGTTTGTCTTGTCATCCATCACAGTAACCTTGTCAGATGATACATGGGTTGTTTTTTTTGTCTCGTTTTTAGTATTGCAATACCCAGATATGTGGAGCATCCAAGTTTCAGACTTTATTTGTATGCTCTATATTAACGTATGTTTGGCAAAATAGTATCGCCCTCACTCGGAGTTAATAAATATGCGAATAATACATAGTATTTTTGCCTAGGGAGTGGCAGTAGCTTTGGATTAAATTACTATAGCCAACTGTTTGGTCACCTGCAAACTTCAGCGGACTTCTTTCTCTGTAGGCTTATATTCAGAAACCTTGCAAGCTTTTTTAATTCTGTTTTTTCTGTTGTGTTCCTGGATTCACGGCTAACTAGTAAATGGGTCCTGCCATTCAATGCTTTTCTAAAATTGTTTTCCTTATCAAAGTATACATTTGGGCCTTCGTAGTTCAACTGGTAAATTACAAGCTACTTCGGGAAGCAACGCACCAAGCATTCTTCGTTTATGAAGTTTGTTTTCATGTTTGCCAAAATTCGTTTGCCATAATTTTCTGATTTCTTCTAGGGTAGGATATTGCTGTAGTTTTTGTCTTCATTTGACTGTATGTTTGTAAACCCCATCATCTGTGTATTCAAATTCATAAAAATTCATGTTAACTCTATTAGATCATAACTCGGTGTGTATGCTGGTTTTAAACTCTACTGAATCGCATTTAGGAGACTAGCTCATCTTTTGATTCTGGGCCCGAGACATTGTTTTAATATAATAATATAATTTAATTATAAACAATTTGTTTTAAGCATTTTATAATAAACAATCTACAATAACAAACGTATTGAATGGGGGGGGGGTCAGTCCGTAAGCATAGCTTAGCGTGCTTAGATTTTTTATTGCTCTTTTATTTTTTTTTATCATCTATGTCCTTTTTTTATAATTTTCTACTTAACATTCTTCAAAGCTATCTTAGTTCAGTTGTGTTAAATAATTAATATCCGATTTTTAACTGCGTTCTAATGTCTTTGAGACTGATTTTTATGTTATGGGTTAAGTGCCACACAGAATTAAGGCGGGGCGGCCTACTAAAGGCTTGGCTTTGGACTGTGCTTTTTCTTTTTTTTACAATGTCTCGTTCAGTGTCTGTCATCAATATAATAAATTGTGTTTTTCTGTTTCCATCAAATAGTTTTTTGTATTGTTTCTAAACTGTCGCTAAGTTTTGTCGCTTAGTTCAACTTGAGATATTTTCTCGTCGTGTCCAAAATTTAACTTCATTTCTTTGTTAGTATTGTTGTGCTTAATGTTGTGCAGAATATAACCAAATGTGCTCGTAATGAAACCTGTATATTGTTGTAACTTATATCTTGTACGAAACTGTTTCCCACTCACCCTGTATCCCACAGATAAGAGAACAGTGCGGATCTTGAGGTAGATACTTCAAGCAATCCATCTGTTTTTAATTAATTATTTCGTCGTCTTTTGTATAAGTTCACGTCGTTGAGGTCTGTTTTCTTACATTGTTTATCTGAGATCAAATACGTAATATCGTGCAATTTGTATAGGGGCGTTTCCGTCGGCTTTATTGTGTTTATTTATTTTTATACATTCTTGCCCTATCCTTTCTCCACTTCCAAAAACAATTTGGTGTCAAATGTGGATCTTAAATAGCCGCCCACAGACATTTTTGGTTTCTTAAATAGTTCTTCGAGTCTTACATCATAAAGGCGAAGTTTTTGAAATACGAGACTCAACTGCAGGGATCTCTTTGCCTACCTCAGCAAAAATACTTTCTATTTCATCAAAGTGTTGGTGAGGTAAAGCACACGCCTGAATACAACTGATCAGACGTTGCCATTTATTACTCAGTATCCTTCTCAATTTTTGGATTTTTAAACGCTCTGTTTCTCTATGAAAGGAGTTGTTTCTTCAGTAATAAGAACAAAATTCCTTTTAAAGAATTTTGAGACCTATTTAAATGGTATGTCACAAAGAGTGTCTCGCTTGTTTTTATTTTATGTCAATGGCGTGCATTACGTTTTCATAATGAATAACCGTTTTATTTTTATACTGGGTTAAGATTGTTCTGGATAGTCCCGGGATAGTAACAACATCAAAACTCAAGAGTAAATGTCGTTGCTGTGTATTTTCCTAAAGAGGATCTGCAGACAGAACAACAGAGTCGCTTGGATTAAATGTCAGCACCCATAAGAAAGTTTTTCTTTTTCTGTGCACCTTGGTAATATGGCATATGCGTCTTTAACAGTTCAAAATCTAGAGGGATGCAGTAATCTGTTGCAAATGCTTCTGCTACTGCCTCAATCTTTAACATCATTCTTTGCATCCTCCGCTTTATGCTATGCTTGAGGCCGTTCTTTGAGTCTTGTATTCCTGATGATCTTCTCTTTTCTTACTTTATTAGGTTAGCCATTGATCAGAATAGAGGGTTAAAAATATTCTGCCTTCTTGTAGTTCAAAGACTTCTCTTCCTCAGTATAAATTGCCATACGTTTAAACGATTGCCATACCCTGCTTTATAGCAACAACCACTTAGCATTAGATCTGTCGATTTAATATCTAGTTGAATGATAGTTTAGCAGTGCCGGAATTATAACATCGTCAGCGCCAAGATCGGGGGAACTTGACTGATAATGCTTGTCCAGGCGTCAACTGTTGATGGTGTATTTACGCTAATTACTGTCTGCCTTATACCTTTTTACTCCTTGGGGTTCCTTCTATTTTCTGTTTGATCAAGGTCACAGCGTATGAGTTCATTTTTTATAAAACAATTAAGATTATAAATAAAAATTTGGATGAAGATTTTGACGCGCCTGATCCTCCGAAGAGAAGAGATATGCCGGCCCTTCACTTGTAGGAAGATTGAAACAGAATTAGCTCCTTCATTGCGCGAAGAACTTGAAAGGAGCAGCAGAGGGTCTTCGTACCCTTAATTAGAAGAAGCAGAAAAAACCTCCTCAGTTAGCGCATCTCGCGCAGAACTATTAGCAAATAGAATTAACTCATTCTTCTTTTTCATAGCTTAGGACCTTAACCGCCTGAAGGCCCCAGCCCTTTTGATTTTAAGTTGGATAAAAAGCAACCATCTTATATAAGAACTGGGGGAAGGAAAATTTTGTAAGAGTTACTGCAAAGCCCAGGACCAACTAAGTTTTTAAAACTAAAGCACAAATTAGAAAGTGGTTTCCTGTTGCCGTCCATAGCGATTAAAACATCGTTAAATTTAAGGACTGAGGCTGTTAGTCTTTTACAGTACTTGGGGCAAGAGTGCCAACACATCTTGAAATAGAATGACCCTCTTCAAGATTTAGGATTAAAGTAAATGATGCAGCAACAGAAATGAGGAACGAGTTTTAGTGAGGAAACAGTCAGAAAAACATTAGAAACAATTGACGATTTCCATTGCCTATGCGGTGAAATTCATGGGGCTTAATGGATCGCCTAAAGTAAATAAGGGGCGAAAATAGAAAACAATTTGGCATAGCTTAGGGAGCTAGATAGAGTGATAGAAGAGCGAAAAAATAAAACTGGATGATGAGACGATTACAATTTAGGGTGAGATGAAAAGGCTATATACATCAGAAAATACAGGATTTATGGTTGCTAAGGAAAGCCAGGTTTGAAGTTCTTGTCTACTAAACAGAGCGCAGTTAGCATCACTAAACAAGCAGTGAAGAGAAAACTATTAGACTGAATACTTTATGAAACACTTCACTAGCTGAAATGAATAAGGTCTATCTTAGGGAACAAGGGGGGGGATTACAATTGTTAGTATAGTTAACTGCTATAGGGTTTGCTATA
>CM031595.1:8516130-8518630 GCA_018398815.1 Conus ventricosus
CGTGAACTCCCCACAACCCACCCTCACCTGCACTGACTGTAAACGATGCCGTGTTGGATGGGCCTAGTTCAAGGGACGCTATCCAAGGGACTCGGCTACTCCAAGGCACGCTATTCTACTACCTTTCGCTGGCTGCTTGGGGGTTGCTGTTGGATTCTTTTTTGAACCCTTGGTGATGAGATCACCACAGAATTACGGACTGTGGTGTGTCTATATTTGACGCAAGAGAACAGACACAATCAGGCAGTGTCTCCCTGATGAGGTCCGATCCAGCGGACGAAAGGCCTAGGAGCAGGAGATACATAAAGATATGCCTTGAGAGCGGATTGCGATGGTTTCACTATGCAGCTAGTGAAGGTGTTTTCCTATTGTCAGTACACATTTTTCCTTTTTCCGTCTTCTTCAAACGCCCCCAACACCCCTTTTTTTTTAATTTATGTATTTATTTTTATCTCCTAAATCTTTGCCAAAATCTTTATTATAATGATGGAAGAATTGTTAACCTGCACTTGTTTTCCCCCACCTAATTAATTGTTCAGCACTGATCTGCAATTATCAGTTATAGAAAAAAATGTAGGTTGTGGAGCGAATACCTGCTTGATATGGAACAACCTTCCTCAACCAGACGGCAGGAGATGAATGATTACCTCAAAAGTCCCTTAACAAAAGCCCACGCCAATGGTTCATTCTGAAAAGTCCTGATACGGCATTAACGAAATAGAAAACATCAAGATCTGTTATCCCCACTACAATTTCAGAACAGGCATGTGCATTTATCGTTTCTATACAATGACGACCTATTTAAAACAACAGGCAGATCCTGTTTACAGCATTAACGAAATTTGGAACACAAGTGATCTTTACTTTCCGTCACTTTTTCAGACAGGCCGGATTACCGTTTTTGTTCCAGTGTGACCCAACCCTGAAACACAACAGGGTAAAACCTGCAGTTTCACTCGGCCAATATCCAGGAGTCCACACAGGACAGGACAAGACACTGCAACAGGTGAAAAGGAAGCTAATCAGTCACAGTCACAAACAGGAATATGATACCCTCTTTCTTATAATGCTACTTCCGTTTGTATTCAGCCTTCATCGGATGACGTCCACTAAGTCATGGTTCCACAGAGTGCCCGACTACTGGCCACATATATCCCAGGATTCACTCTGAAGGGTGAAATATACGCTCTGCCCAGGCAATTTTCCGGGTTGACACATTGCAATGTCTAGTTTCCACAACTACTTCCTTGCCAAAAACAGAACCACCCCCCACGCCGGCATTCACACACCACACACAACACACACACACCACACACACACACTAAACAAACACCACAACACACACACAAACACACATAGAGGGGAGGGAGAGAGAGAGCGAGAGAGGGGGGAGTGAGTGGAGTGTAATGAAACTTTCGTTGGGATTCTATCTCCTACGGTCTGACATCAATAAGCCCATTGGTTCCAGAGATTGCCAGACGACGCCCAATTCCCAGGAATCACTGAGAGCAGTTACGAAAGAGTACGGCTTGTTAAAAGTACGGCCCACTCGTACAGCCGAAACGGTCCTTTCGGAAAAGAAAAACCCAGGGACTGATGACCGGGGGGGGGGGGGGGGGGGGGGGGGTCTTTTGGCACCACGTGAGGGCGGCAGAGACAAGGTGGTCAGGTTCCTATAGGCCAGACGGATGGGCCAAGCACTGCCCTTACGGAGCTGTCCGGTCCCGTTCTGCCAGAGCCATTTCCGTGTATGCCACATGTGCAACCGGTTTCTAGACTACGTTTTACCGTCCTTGCCGCCAGCAAACGAACTACTGCCCCCAACAGCCTACCCGTTGGAACCGTTGCGCCTTTGTATGCTGGAAGCAAATCAACAGCAAGTTAAGATCTTCTAAATAGCTAGAAATTGTTTCTGGCATAAAAGCTGTAGATTGTCTACTATGCAGACTTAGTCTTGCTTGTGCTCCTAATAGACACCAACGTATGTCCGTATGGAGTCATTAAGTCTTTGCACTCCGGGCATTGTTAAGCCTTCACTTTCATCTAAGATAAATGTTGCCCAAGTATTATGATGTTTTTGTTCAATCGACCCTAATCGAACTTGTTTGCCTGGTTGAAAAGAGGTGGGGCCCAGGCCAGTAGTCATAAGTATATTCTCTTTTGCACCCACAAATACAATGTACCTAGCCCATGATTGCGGTCTAACTTTTGTCTAAAATCAGTTGAAGGATTAATGTTAAATTCGTTGCAGATTCTTTCATATGCATTATTGTCCATTGGGCTGTTGAATGGATTAAACGCGTTGTCGTTAGGGAGGGGTACTTGCAGTTCAGTTAGTATTCGTCTGTACTGGTAATAAACATGAAAGTTATATACTGACCTTACCAAGAGATTAGGATGGTTTAAATGGTTTGCATATGAAACCCCACAGCCAGTAGTTGCGCAGTAAATGGCAAAATTTAACTGATTCGGTAAAACATCATAGGGCGGGATGACCATG
>CM031595.1:8524010-8526510 GCA_018398815.1 Conus ventricosus
GTAGGTGTATAGCATGCAAGATTTGTATGTATTAGAGTATGTATGTATGTATGTATGTATGTATGTATGTATTATGTATGTATGTATTTGTATGTTTGTATTTGTATCATACATACATACATACATACATACATACATACAGAGTTATAGATACATGCATGCAGATAGACTGACCTATAGATGTAATAGTCCAAGTCTTATGCTTGCGGACTTCAGCCTGTCTCTCTCCCTCATTCGTCGCTTCGTCGTCGTAGGTGGAGGTGGAGGTGGGTGGAAGTATAAACCTGCCACACCCCAACACACAAAGCTGGACAGCAGGATTCATTACAATCGTCTGGTCACGTGGAGATCGTAATTGGTGATAGTGACCATGCCTTTCCTGACTCTCCTCAATGTACACACACACACACACACACACACACACACACACACACACACACACACACACACACACACACACATTCCTACGCGTGTGCGAATACACACACATACACACGCGCGCACGCGCGAACGCACGCACGCATGCATTCTCGCACATACACACACACGCACACACACTCATTCATCTATACGTGTACGCACACACACACACAAACACATATACATACACACACAAACGCGCGTGTGCGCGCGAATGCACGCACGCACGCACGCATGCGCGCACACACACGGACGCACGCATGCATACACACGCACACATGTACGCACGCACGCGCGCGCACGCACGCACACAACACACACACACACACACACACAACACACACACACACACACACACACACACACACACACACACACACACACACACTTACCGTAGACAAATCTCAAAAGAAATGTCCAAGACGGATGTTAATATATTTCAACCCCCCAAAAAATAATGATAATAAAAAAGAAGAAAATAATGACCGTTAGCTTGTAGATTGTCAAGGATGCTACATTTCCTGATGCCCCGCAGCGAGGGGTGGGGATGGAGAAGGAAGGAGTGGAGAGGGAGAAAGAGAGGGGTGGGGGTAGAAAGGAAATTGGAGGCAACGTAATTAGAACATAATAGGTGCACTCGAAGGCGCGTATGAGGTGTTTTTTTGTCTTATTTTGCACCACTATGAGCTGAGAGAGAGAGAGAGAGAGAGAGAGAGAGAGAGAGAGAGAGAGAGAGAGAGGAGAGAGAGAGAGAGAGAGAGAAGGGAGGGAGTGACAGAGACGGAGAGAAAGAGATATAGACAGACATGCAGACAAACACTCAGACACACAGACACAAAGACAGGGGAGGGAGGGAGAGAGAGAGAGAGAGAGAGAGAGAGAGAGAGAGAGAGAGAGAGAGAGAGAGAGAGAGAGACAGACAGACAGACAGACAGACAGACAGACAGACAGACAGACAGACAGACAGACAGACAGACAGAGACAGAGACAGTAAGACAGACAGAGACAGGGAGACAGAGAGACAGAGAGAGACGAAGACAAAGATATAGAGACCGAGAAAGAAAGGGGATAGAAAGACACAGAGACAGACTGAGAGACAGATACAGAGACAGAGATAGAGACAGAGGACACGCGGATGTAAGTGAACGTTGTTGGAGACAGGAACGGGAGTAGTGTGCTCTAGTGTGGTGTTGTGTAATGTAGTGTGGTGTAGTGTAATGCAGTGTTGTGTATGCAGTGTTGTGTAGTGTGTGTAGTGTGTAGTGTAACGTAGCGTATGACTTCATTGGACAATAAATTCGTATGTGCGCAAGGTTAGGCAACGAGTCAAATTAGACGGGTTTTTTTTTTTCAGCCATTTCATGTAAGTTTTAAAAATTCGGAAAAGAATGTTACCAAACATAGCAATTAATCTTAGGAATAGAAGAGATGGAGATCAAAAGAGAGAACAAAGTACAAAATCATCCATTCTTTAAATCAGCTTATTTTTCAGTGCTATCTTCTGTGTCACCTCTATGCGTTGCATCCCCCGTCCACAGCCACAGTCCGACACACGGCAGTCCACAGCCACAGTCCGACAACCGCAGTCCACAGCCACAGTCCGACACCGGCAGTCCACAGCCACAGTCCGACACCGGCAGTCCACAGCCACAGTCCGACACCGGCAGTCCACAACCACAGTCCGACACCGGCAGTCCACAGCCACAGTCCGACACCGGCAGTCCACAGCCACAGTCCGACACCGGCGTCCACAGCCACAGTCCGACACCGGCAGTCCACAGCCACAGTCCGACACCGGCAGTCCACAACCACAGTCCGACACCGGCAGTCCACAGCCACAGTCCGACACCGCAGTCCACAGCCAATGTCAAGTCGTCAAGAGGCAACCCACCGGAGGAGACACTGCACTGCTGCCGAGTCACTTCGGGGGTGTTCAGTGACGCCTGTTCTGATCCAACATACCACCACCTACTAAGCCCTCTACTGACAACCATAATTGCTTAGTCGGGGAGCTGGCGAGAGTGATCTCTCCCTCCAGAGGCGCCACCACGTCCGTTCCCGATGAATTTGCCCATACCGG
>CM031595.1:8531510-8541510 GCA_018398815.1 Conus ventricosus
ATGTGCACTTCTTACTTTGCTGTAATGCTTTCAGCTACAACTTTTCAGAATCGTCGTTCAAAGGATGAGTGACAATTCGATGTACAAAATTTGACGAGTGCCTTTTGAAAAATCAGGAAGATTCTCTACTTTAGAAACACACACGATTTCTGTCGCTGCCTCAGGATAGGTAGGATAGGTAGCTAGGTAGGTTAGTAGGTTGGTTGGTTGGTTGGTCGGTTGGTTGACTGATTGGCTGATTGATTAATAAATTGTTTGATTGATTGGTTATTTGATTGATTGATCGACTGAGAGATAGATATGTTTCAAACACAAAGTTAATGACTAGATAAATCGTAACTGAACTTATTTAAACATGCTATGCGTGGGGTTCTGTTTACGTCAGGAAAATGTTAGATCAGCCCTCAAAACGTAAGCAATAGATGCACACAATATCTTTATTTCAAACCACTAAATGTGTACATGGATCATTCCTATTTAAGAGGTAGACTGACAGCAGAAAAAAACTCTAAATAGCTGTGAAGTTAACGAGCACCTGTGGAAGACAGACAGATACAGCAAGGAAAAGATAAAATAGATGTTTAATGCTGCAAACGGAGAGAGAGAGAGAGAGAGAGAGAGAGAGAGAGAGAGAGAGAGAGAGAAAGAGAGAGAGAGAGAGAGAGAGAGAGAGAGAGAGAGAGAGAGAGAGAGAGAGAGTGCAGGCATGTGTGTACATCACACACACACACACACACACACACACACACACACACACACACACACACACTTCAAGCAGCATATCTCTCCATGTATTTCCAACTGTTCCTCAATTAACGAGAACAGAAAAGAGCGAAAAACGAATGTATATTTAATATTTATTTCACATCCGTGTCCCAAAACATCACGTTAACAAAATTCTGACCGATTACACTAAGGGTGGGAGAGAACAAGAATATATCAGGGTATGATTACAAATCATTCAACAAATTATAATGCACGCATACATGTATACGTTTAAAGACCATTCCATTATGTGCCCCAAAATATTCGCCTGTGTCTCACTCTCCACTTCTGTACAGTAAACCTCGCCACAGTCGGGACTTGCAAATTTCAATTTTTTTGTGTGCGATTTCACGCATCAATGGATGTCTGGGTGGCAGATCTCCAAGGCAGCGGAGCGCAACACTTAATGAACGGTGGTGCCATGGTAGAGATAAATTCTAATGACCTACGTTGAGAGTACAGATATTGTGAACCAGTTTGGCGGTGAACGCATACTGGTGTGTAGTTTTTCAGGTGACGCTGGTTGTGTCACCACACATAGACCAACTCGATACCCTCCCCCCCACTGTCTGTGCTGTCTGTCTGTCTGTCCGTCTCTCTCTCTCTCTCTCCCTCTCTCCTCTCTCTCTCCCTCTCTCTCCCCTCTCTCTCTCTCTCTCTCTCTTCATTGATAGATCCCCTGCTCAATACTCCCCCACCCCTTGCACGATACTCCCACCTGATTGCCTATGGGATGTTTATGTGAGTGGGAGCGTGCTTGTGGTCTTTAGTCATGGTAAGGGAAAGATTTCCTTCGTATCCTCTATCCCAAACCTACAGCTTCTTTCCATCGTGGGGTGGAGTTTCGGACAGGGCAAATGTCCAGCAGGGGCATATTGGACATGGGGAGTATCCAGCAGGGGCATAATTATTGGACCTGGGGGGTATCCAGCAGGGGAATATTTGGGCATGGGGAGTATCCCGCAGGGACATATTGGACATGGGAGTATCCAGCAGGGGGAATATTGGACATGGGGGGTATCCAGCCGGGAATATTGGACATGGGAGTATCCAGCAGAAGAATATTGGACATGGGAGTATCCAGCAGGGGAATATTGGACATGGGGAATATCCAGCAGGGGGAATATTGGACATGGGGAGTATCCAGCAGGGGGAATATTGGACATGGGGAGTATCCAGCAGGGGGAATATTGGACATGGGGAATATCCAGCAGGGGGGAATATTGGACATGGGGAGTATCCAGCAGAGAGGAGTATTGGACATGGGAGTATCCAGCAGGAGGAATATTGGACATGGGAATATCCAGCAGGGGGAATATTGGACATGGGGAGTATCCAGCAGGGGGAATATTGGACATGGGGAATATCCAGCAGGGGGAATATTGGACATGGGAGTATCCAGCAGGGGGAGTATTGGACATGGGGAGAATCCAGCAGGAGGAGTATTGGACATGGGGAGTATCCACAGGGGGCAAAATTGGACATGGAATATCCAGCAGGGGAGTATTGGACATGGGGATTATCCAGCAGGGGGAATATTGGACGTGGGAGTATCCAGCAGGGGGAATATTGGACGTGGGGAGTATCCAGCTGGGGGAATATTGGACATGGGGGAAAATCCAGCAGAGAGGATATTGGACATTGGGAGTATCCAGCAGGGGGAATATTGGACATGGGGAGTATCCAGCAGAGGGGAATATTGGACGTGGGAGTATCCAGCAGGGGGAATATTGGACGTGGGAGTATCCAGCAGGGGAATATTGGACAAAGGGGAATATCCAGCAGGGGGAATATTGGACATGGGGAGTATCCAGCAGAGAGGAGTATTGGACATGGGGAGTATCCAGCAGGGGGGATATTGGACATGGGGAGTATCCAGCAGGGGGAATATTGGACATGGGGAATATCCAGCAGGGAGGAGTATTGGACTGGGAGTATCCAGCAGGGGAATATTGGACATGGGAATATCCACAGGGGGAATATTGGACATGGGGAGTATCCAGCAGGGAACTATTGGACATGCGGAGTATCCAGCAGGGGAATATTGGACATGGGGAGTACCATCAGGGGAAATATTGGATATGGGAGTATCCAGCAGGGAGAGTATTGGACATGGGGAGTATCCAGGAGGGGAATATTGGACTGGGGATGTCCAGCAGGGGAATATGGACATGGGGAGTATCCAGCAGGGGAAATATTGAACATGGGGAGTACCAGCAGGGGGATATTGGACATGGGGATATCCAGGAGGGGAATGAGGACATGGGGATGTCCAGCAGGGAGGAGTATTGGACATGGGGAGTATCCAGGAGGGGAATATTGGACATTTGGAGTATCCAGCAGGGGCATATTGGACATGGGGAGTATCCAGCAGGGGAATATTGGACATGGGAGTATCCAGAAGGGAGCATATTGGACATGGGGCGTATCCATAGGGGGAGTATTGGACATGGGGAGTATCGGCAGGGGAGTATTGGACATGGGGAGTATCCAGCGGGGGGAGAAAATTGGACATGGGAGTATCCAGCAGGGGGATATTGACATGGAGAGTATCCAGCATGGAAATATTGGACATGGGGTATCCAGCAGGGGAATATTGGACATGGGGAGTATCCAGCAGGGGCATATTGGACATGGGGAGTATCCAGCAGGGGGAATATTGGACATGGGAGTATCCAGCGGGGAGGAATATTGGACAGTGGAGTATCCAGCAGGTGGAATATTGGACATGGGAGTATCTAGCAGTGGGGAATATTGGACATGGGGATATCCAGCAGGGGGCATATTGGACATGGGGAGTATCCAGCAGGGGAAAAATTGGACATGGGAGTATCCAGCAGGGGGAAAATTGGACATGGGAGTATCCAGCAGTGTGGAATATTGGACATGGGGAGTATCCAGCAGGGGGGCATATTGGACATGGGGAGTATCCAGCAGGGGGGACTATTGGACATAAGGAGTATCCAGCAGGAGCATGGGGAGTATCCAGCAGGGGGAATATTGGACAGGGGGAGTATCCAGCAGGGGAATATTGGACAGGGGGGTATCCACAGGGGAATATTGGACATGGGAGTATCCAGCAGGGAAATATTGGACATGGGAGTATCCAGCAGGGGAAATATTGGACATGGGGAATATCCAGCAGGCGAATATTGGACATGGGGAGTATCCAGCAGGGGAGTATTGGACATGGGGAGTATCCAGCAGGGGAGAATATTGGACATGGGAATATCCAGCAGGGTAATATTGGACATGGGGAGTGTCCACCAGGGGAGTATTGGACATGGGTAGTATCCAGCGGGGAGCATGGGAGTATCCAGCACGGGAATATTGGACATGGGGAGTATCCAGCAGGGAGCATGGGAGTATCCAGCGGGGGGAATTTTGGACATGGGAAGTACCAGCAGGGAGCATGGGAGTATCCAGCGGGGGGAATATTGGATATGGGAGTATCCAGCAGTGGGAATATGGACATGGAGATATCCAGCAGGGGGAGTATTGGACATGGGAGTATCCAGCAGGGGAATATTGGACATGTGGAGTATCCAGCAGGGGGAATATTGGACATGGGGAGTATCCAGCAGGTTGAATATTGGACATGGGGAGCATCCAGCAGGGAGAATATTTGACATGGGGAGTATCCAGCAGGGAGAATATGGACATTGGGAATATCCAGCAGGGGGAATATTGGACATGGGAGTATCCAGCAGGGGAGTATTGGACATGGGTAGTATCCAGCAGGGAGCATGGGGAGTATCCAGCAGGGGGAATATTGGACATGGGGATATCCAGCGGGGAGCATGGAGTATCCAGCAGGGGAATTTTGGACATGGGAAGTATCCAGCAGGAGCATGGGGAGTATCCAGCAGGGGGAATATTGGACATGGAGAGTATCCAGCAGGGGTAATATTGGACATGGAGAGTATCCAGCAGGGGAATATTGGACATGTGGAGTATCCAGCAGGGGGAATATTGGACATGGGGAGAAATCCAGCAGGTTGAATATTGGACATGGGGATATCCAGCAGGGGAATATTGGACATGGGGAGTATCCAGCAGGGAGGAGTATTGGACATGGGGAGTATCCAGCAGGGGCATTTTGGGACATGGGGAGTATCCAGCAGGGGGAATATTGGACATGGGGAGTATCCAGGAGGGGGAATATTGGACATGGGGAGTATCCAGCAGGGGAATATTGGACATGTGGAGTATCCAGGAGGGGGAATATTGGACATGGGGAGTATCCAGCAGCGGTAGTATCCAGCAGTGGCAATATTGGGCAGCGACAAGCTGGGGAGAATCCAGGATAAGGGATATTCAGCGGGAACGGGGATGGGGGGTGGGAGGGGATGAGTATTCAACGGCGGGAGTTTCAATAAGCTTGATCACGATGGCCTATAATATGTCACGTGCAACATCAGCCACAGCGCGCGAATAAAATCTATACGTCGAGATAATCTGTCATATTTCATTAGTTGAAAATAAGGGCTGCGATGACCTTTTGTCATCCTAATCCCATCACTGCGGGTCCTGACGGAATCAACGTAACCAAGTTAGAAACTATTTGATCTCTTATCTCAAAACATCAAGCTGTCGCAAAAAACACACCACATCGACACAGATCTTTTGCCCTCCACATTTCACCGTGACCCACGCTGGGATGAACGGAATCTCTGACGTCAGTAACGGAACTATCAGTGAGATCTGACAATCGGAGGATCTATCGATCAGATGATCTGTCAATGCTGGCATGGATCCAACTGACCTCTCACAGGAAAACTGATGTGTCAACTGTTACAGGTTTGACTGTTGTTGATCTAAGGACTGGCAACGGTCGAGTATTTGTCTTGTTTTTAAAGGGGTGCACGCACGACTCTTGAATCAACCAGCAAATGTCCCACACACGCTACGTCTCTTCCATGATCTATTTATGTAGCAGGCTTTAGAACGAGATGAGATCGTCCAAGTCACGTGCAGTTGAGAGATAATGAACTCTCCTAGTTTAAAATCCATTACAAATTACGAAAAGAAATAAGATTTGTCTTTTGTTATCCATGAAAAGAATGTAGATTAGTAGCAGTTTGTTCTAGTATTGCCTCAGAATGTAAAATACCGTATGTACATAATAGTATTCCGCTCGCTTGAGAATTTCTGTACATTGTAAAATTGCCGTAAAGTCGCAAGTTTATCACATACAAAATATGGATAAAGAACATGAACAAATATCAACAAATGTATATGCATCAATATATAGATACATACAAATCGTTTACGAATTTTATGAATGAATACATGACTGTAAAAATCGTAGATGAATTTCATGAATTTTTTATGAATGAGAATGTGACCATATAAATCGTAGCTGAATTTCATGAATGAATGTATGACTGACCCAATTTATCGAACCTATCACTGATTATGGAAGGAGAATTTTAGTCAAAGAACTTTCATCATACGCCCCCCCCCCCCCCCCCCCCCCCCCCCCCCCCCCCCCGAGCGACAACAGCTTCAGGCAAGATCTTTAACAAATCCCGCAAATTGTGAAACAATACTTTCACATAAGGTGTTCGACATGGCCCACAAAACCTGGACAATGCAAGCTCTTTAACAAATCCCGCAGATTGTGAAACAATACTTTCACACAAGGCCTTCGACATGGCCCACAAAATCTGGGACGAAAGTTCCACGCAGGATCTTTGACAATTTTAGAAAAGTGTGGGACAAAGATGCAACAGGACCTTGTGCAATAGCCCACCAGCCATGGGACAGCAGGTGCCCACTGGATCTTTAACAAGCCCACAGAATGTGGGGCAATAGCTGCCCACTGCACGACACAGATGCAGCCCGATGTAGTTCTCATTGCAGAACCATTTGTCCTGAGGACAGTCTGAAACAGGCACACACACACACACATGAGAAGGACCATGCACGTCACACCGCAATTTTGCGTTCGTTCTCTCTCTCTCTCTCTCTCTCTCTCTCTCTCTCTCTCTCTCTCTCTCTCTCTCTCTCACTTCTCCCCTCTCTCTCTCTCACACACACACACACACACACACACGCACACACACACACACACACACACACACACACACACACACACACACACACACACACACACACACACACACACACACACACAAATGACATGCACGGAAATTCATGGTCTCTAATAAGCCGTTGGGAAAACAGACATGTTGAAACAGTTATGATTTTAAGCCCATTTTGAAGGAATGTTTTGAATCAGTGTGGTAAAGTTACCGGCAGTTTGTTTAATATCATTATTTTCTCAAGCATTAGATGCGGCGCTCAAATGTACTTGAAGGAATTTCGTTAGATTGGAAGCGACAGTTCCAGAAATAACAGAGAACGTCAAGAGCTCGAACAAGCAAAGACATATTATGTTCAAACTTAAAACAAGATGAAGACAAGATGGGCAGCGTTGTTCTGAATTTTTCGATGCTTTCCAAGCAAGTGTTTACAATGTCAGCAACGAGAAATAGCTGGACAGAACAAAAGCGCAGACTAACGTTTAGGTTGCCTCAACCAATAAATAATGACTGGTCGAGCTGATTCTGCGCGGCTCAAGGCTAGCAGTCTGCAACCTTTGATGTGTAATACTGAAACGTCAGATTCTGGTCAAGAGCTACTCCAAGGCTACACACAGATCTGAGGATAAATACTAGCATTGTATATCAGAAGCGATCTAGAGGAAATTTTAGAAGCTGGTATAGGCATCTTGTAAGCGTTCAGCTGCAGCTTGTTGTAGTTTATCCATGTCTTTAAAACCGCAAAACAGTTTTGGATTTGAGATTGAAGTCATCAGTTTCAGTAATAGAAGTTAACTGTTCAAGCCGGTGTTACTCTCTTGGTTCATATGATGGCTGATGATCTCAGACGTGGGAGTGGCTTGCAGCGCAAAAGAATAGACTCAAGGAAGGATCCTTGTGGAACACCAACGAACATTACATATTCTTCAGCATGGCTATTATTAACACAAACACAATTCGGTTTGTAAGATAAGACTAAAACCAGAACAGTAGATCGTCAGTACCAAAAGAATGCTGAAGCTTTTTTAAAAAAAAAAGATTTGCATGGTCAATGGTATCAAAAGCAGCAGAAAGCTCTAACACGCCAAGAGGAGTATGAATCACTTTTACGCAGGGCTGTTTCAGTAATGAGGCCATGTCGATAGGCAAACTTCAGAGAGCTAAACAGTGTGTTCCTTCCCAGGTGTTCAGGAACTTGGAAGAGAATGACACCTTCCAGAAGGTTTGAAAGGAAGGTGAGGAAGCAGAAACAGGTCTGTAATTTTTCAGGCAGTTTTGGTCCAGAGAGGGTTTCTTTGTGAGAAGGCGCGTTTGAAAACTGATGGAAGAACAATGATAACCCATTTGTAACATTGGTGATATGAGGGAGTCAGTACATCAATACAATGAAGCTATAATGCTAACGGAATAGACAAGTTGAAAAGATTTTGACGCTGTGTACAATCGTTTCTTCACAGTTTGTATCTGTTTGTGACTTTAGAGGCGTGTGAGTAGTTTCTCTTTATTGTTTGCCTTCTTTCCAAACCAGTTTGTAAACGACAAGGAAACGTTGCCATCAATGTGTTCAACAGAACATCATTTAATCATATTTGATTACTTTACGCTAAGTACATGCAAGAATTATAAAAGAAAAAGTAGTATATTTGTGTATTGCATTCTACGTGCATATGATTACGACTTATTCTTAACACATGTCATGATACTAATCATTGCCCTGTGCATCCAAAACTGATGAGTAGACTTCAAAGGCAGCCCTGTTAATAGACACATTCAGGATTTATTGATGCATTTAGGTGTTTCATGTACATAATCCACTAATAGTTGGGATGACGAAGCTAAGCGAATCTTATTCCATGGGCTCAAGTCATTCATCGTTGTCCGATGACAGTAGGTGTGTTCTCAGTTCTGTGCAACAGGGCAGAGGTGTTGGAACCATTTCTTCAAGTTGTCCAACCAGAACTTCTGTCTCCCTCTGGAACGTCCTTCTTCCGCAGGAAATCATCGCACACTGCATGGATGTATAAAAGAATGTTCGCAGCGCTTGATATTGCCAGAGGAGGTTTCTGTTTGACAGAGACTGCCAGAGGAGGTTTCTGTTTGACAGATACTGCCAGAGGAGGTTTCTGTTTGCCAGATACTGCCAGAAAAGGTTTCTGTTTGCCAGATACTGCCAGAGGAGGTTTCTGTTTGCCAGAGAAGGTTTTTGTTGGCCTGATACTGCGGGAGAAAGTTTCTGTTTGCCGCATACTGCCAGAGAAGGTTTCTGTTTGCCGCATACTGCCAGAGAAGGTTTCTGTTTGCCACATACTGCCAGAGAAGGTTTCTGTTTGCCACATACTGCCAGAGAAGGTTTCTGTTTGCCACATACTGTCAGAGAAGGTTTCTGTTTGCCACATACTGCCAGAGAAGGTTTCTGTTTGCCGCATACTGCCAGAGAAGGTTTCTGTTTGCCACATACTGCCAGAGAAGGTTTCTGTTTGCCACATACTGCCAGAGAAGGTTTCCGTTTGCCGCATACTGCCAGAGAAGGTTTCTGTTTGCCACATACTGTCAGAGAAGGTTTCTGTTTGCCGCATACTGCCAGAGAAGGTTTCTGTTTGCCACATACTGTCAGAGAAGGCTTCTGTTTGCCGCATACTGCCAGAGAAGGCTTCTGTTTGCCACATACTGCCAGAGAAGGTCTTGTTTGCCAGATACTGCCAGGAGGGGGGGGGGTTGTCATCTGCCGGTATATCTTTATATTTCCTGCCTGTCATCGTCATTACCTTATGTGCTTTGAACAGGGTGCACCAAATTATCTGAAGAACTGATTTTGTAACATCTGAATTTATATCTGAATTTTTCCACAATATATATCAACCTCCAGCGGCAGCATCTAAAGCAGATATATTCACCATGTTTTCTCCTCTAAACAAAAAAACAAACAAACTTAAAAGACAAATGACATTAGCGCCAAACGAAACAAACAAACGAATCTGGTCCAGTCATTGGTCTTTTAAGTTCGTGTCAGCTTCCCCCTGCTGTCAGCACACTTTAAAACCAAATATAACCTTTTGTTGACCCCACAACAATGATGACAGTCCCACACCTAAAGCAAGCATTACCTTTCCGTGCGCAGAGGGCACACTTGAAGGGGCACATGCTTTCCATTAAGAAGAACTTGGGGCAGTAGGTGTCAGGGAAGTTCT
>CM031595.1:8546510-8556510 GCA_018398815.1 Conus ventricosus
GGGAGGGAGGGGTCACAATCGTATGAAGAAGACGTACATACTCAGGAGACATTGATGCGAAAACTGTTAAAAGTGATAGGATCTTTCCATTTCGTTACTGCTAGATGCAAAAATAAGATGATTCTAGAATGAGTTGTCAAAGAAAAATAAGATGCCTCTATAATGAATTGCCATGGGAAAATAGGATCCTTCTAGGAGACAGGATAATCATAATGCTTCTAGAATTAGATTCAATGGAGAATCATGTGCTTCTAGAATGAGATATAAAGGAGAGTAAGATCTTCCAAGAATGAGTTTTTAAGGGAGAATAAGAAGTTTCTTGAATCAGTTTGTAGGAGGAAAACGAAGGTGCTTTTGATCATATCACCAGTGTTGTGGAGATTGGAGGGGACTGGAAAGATAGGGAGGCTTGGAGAAGGGATGGTGGTGTGGATTGAAGCACCAACAGTCTGCCAGTCTGCATACATCAGTCCAGTTCTGACGGCTTTGGCGTTTCTGGCAATGTGCTTGCACCTGATGCATTTCTGAGCTCTGGGAGCAAATCAAGTTGCCTTTCCTTGGACTGCCTCGGTTCTGTTGACATTCTTATGACAGCCGTTGTCCTGCCCTGAGAATGTACACTCTAGCAGAAGTCTTACAAACTCCTTTAAGCTCGCTTCTTGATGTTGGTACTGATCATCTTAAAGTCCAGTCTGATAAATCCCAACCGGTGCTTGTCTCAGAGCAAAATTGATATTGCTGATATGAATGCCCCATTCAATAACTCATTTGCTGGATGTTGATTCCCAGGTATTTGGCAGCTGTGACAGTGTTCGGAGCATAGGAGTAAAAGGTGTGGAGTAGAGGCTTCCGCCTCCAGGTAACTGGGAAAGCTGGGACTTGGCATTTGGCAGAAACAAACAATGTCCTTGCACATATCTCAAGGCACTCCCCATGTGACAGTGACAGAGAGGGAAGAGTCCCTGAGGGGTTACTACCTGAAGCCATTTGCTGACAAAGCCAGCGATCTACTCATTGCTCTATTTTCTTTCTACAAAATAGTGCAGGAGTTTGTCACAGAGAGCCGTAGTTCTGGTTCTCGAACGCCTTGACAAAATCTGTGCTGAGAATGGCTATGTGCTTATCGTCTTCCAAGTCACTTTTCAGTTTGTAGTTGACGATGACGTATTTCATGATCTTGCACGCTGGTAACGAAAATGAAACTGATAATGGCAAGATCATAACATTCGTCTCTCCAGAAGACTGGTGTGCGTGTCTGCTCTCCACTCTCCAATCCATTGGTACCATGTCCGTGGTTTGTTAGCATTGAAGCAATATCCAGCTCAAGTTCTTCCAAAACGCATGGACCGATGCGTCCGAACCACGCACTGGGTGGAGATTTATTTCTCTTCATGTGTCATCATTCCAGATTCTAGTTTGTGAGTGTTGTTAGTAGTGGTGAGGATTAAGTCTGACGTTTCCCTCTTCACGTCAACCCTCTATCCAGAGACTGACTGAAACTGCGAACACAATACTTCTGTTGGTTCCTAAGTTATACGTCTATCTTTTCTGAAGGAACCAGCACCAACCTAAGAAGTCTTGTGGAGCTAATGACCCAGGTTCTCGTTCTCTGCTGCCTGGCTGACAATCCGCCTCAGAGAGTATGCTGCTGAAGTAGTTTCAGTGCATTTAGTCAAACTCTCATCGAGATTAAACGGACTAAAATTAATATAAATCAAGATAAGAGAAGTTGTCTAGGATGCTCCGTGAGGTATTCACTTCAGCTTTTGAGATCTCATTGGTGGAGGGCGGGGGGGGGGGGGGGGGGGGGTACTGCAACGATGAACGCTGCACCCCAATTGTTTCCACCTTTAATAGATCTACCAAGTACCTGGTAGATAGGCAAGTACCTGGTAGATAGGCAAGTACCTGGTAGATAGGCAAGTACCTGGTAGATAGGCAAGTACCTGGTTGTGACCAAGGTCTTCCCGGTGCACACAGCAATGTCGTTTGTCCACCTCCCTGCCTGTCTGCCCCCTCTCCTCTTCCCCTGCTCTCTTCTCTTCAGCTTTCTTTTCCTCTTGGTGGTCAGTGCTTAGTTAATTGACCTGCACAACACACGATTGTTCTGCTGCCTTCGTCGCACGTGGCATGCTTACAAGACGCCGACAGTTACTCTGAAGCATCTCCACTGCTTTGGTCTTTCTTTGCAGTTCCGCAGTCAACGTCTATGACTCGTACACATACCGCAAAATGAAAGAGATGAACGAAATCGAAGACACATGAAGTGAGGGTAAAAACAGATCCAAATGAACCACTTACCACGCGTGACAGGGCCTGCAGAAGAACAGACGTCACACATGTACGGGCACTCCTGGGGCACGTTGGTGAACTGCTGGCAGTACTGCTTCGGCCACTGAGACCCACAATACCATGCGTCTTCCGCCGGACATTGAACTGCGCATGGAACAATGCATCATGAAGGAGATGACAAAATTCCTTCGAAAAAATGTAAACATTTTCTTTCTAAATACAGGTGTGCGACCACCCTTTACTTGATTTCTGTAGACTGACTGTCTTTTAATTGATTGACTGACTGACTGACTGACTGACTAACTGATTCATTCATTCATTCATTCATTCATTCATTCATTCATCGATTAGTGTCTGAAATAATACCAACATCTCTCTCTCTCTCTCTCTCTCTCTCTCTCTCTCTCTCTCTCTCTCTCTCTCTCTCTCTCTCTCTTTCATATACGTCATCTCTCTCATATTCCTCCTCTCGCTCTCTCTCTCTCTCTCTCTCTCTCTCTCTCTCTCTCTCTCTCTCTTCTCCTCTCTCTCTCTCTCTCTCTCTCTCTCTCTCTTTCATATACGTCATCTCTCTCATATTCTTCCTCTCTCTCTCTCTCTGTCTGTCTGTCTCTCTCTCTCTCTCTCTCTCTCTCTCTCCTCTCTCTCTCTCTCTCTCTCTCTCTCTCTCTCTCTCTCCCTCACCAGCTTAGGTTTTTTCCATATGTCTCAATATTCGCAGACCCTCAATACCATGGATCTTCCGCCGGATATTATCTTATCTGTATCAAAACGTTCAATCGACCGCATTTTTTCCCAGCTCGTCTGACAGTCAGGGAGTTAGTCAGCCTGTGAACACAATCACAGCCGGCATGGCAGGTACCTCACTGACTCCCCATCAAGATTCATGTAATAGGACAGACTGGGGATTTCACATGGCAGAGAGAGATTGAAGTCCTTAGTGTAGTTAACGTAGAGGATGGGGGCGGAATACCACAGTTGGTAAAACGCCGGATTTGCAGTCCTGATTGGCCCACGGGGTTGCCGGTTCGAGTCTCCGCAAGACCGTTTCGGTATGGGGTGTGTGGGTGGGGAGTGGGGGGCTCTCTCGGAGTTAACATTGATTCTGACTCCACTTCCTAAAAAGTCTCTCAAATGAGACTATAAACAGGGGATCCGTGTGTGAACGCAAACATACTATCCTGCCTATACGTAAAATCCCATCACCAACAGGAACAGCACAGTTAGAAAAGCGCTGAGGTCGTATTCCTGGTCGATCCTGGAGTTGCGGGTTCGAATCTCCGCCACGGTGTTTCGTTACTGATCCTGACTACACTTCCAGAAAAGTCCTTCGAATGAACGTATACGTAATGTCTTGCACAGATATACAATTCCATCCTCAGAAGAGGTCAGTTTGGCCGTTAGTATGGGTGACAAGTATACATTTAGCATGCACCGAAAGAATGTAGAGAAAAAGAGTGACTCCTATTCGACTGCACGACACGGGAAACGACTGAGCGTAGCGCCAGCAGGCAGCTCTTCAGTCGGCGTGGATTGTAAAGCATTTACAGCTTGGTATCTAGGTGAGGAAAGCACTATACAAGTCCTCTTAATAAGAGGAAGAAGAAGAAGAAGAGAGGAGGAGGAGGAGGAGGAGGAGGAGGAGAGAGAAGAAAGAAGAAGAAGAAGAAGAAGAAGAAGATGATGATGATGATGATGATGATGATGATGATGATGATGATGATGAATATGATGATGATGATGATGATGATGATGATGAATATGATGATGATGATGATGATGAAGAAGAACAAGAACAACAGGAAGAAGAATGAAATTAATAATAATAACAATATTGATGATGATGATGATGATGATGATGATGATGATGAACAAGAAGAAGAAGAATGATAATAATAATAATAATAATATAATAATAATAATAATAACAATATTGATGATGATGATGGTGATGATGATGGTGATGATGATGACGATGATGATGATGATGAAGATGAAGAACAAGAACAAGAAGAAGAAGAATTATAATAATAATAATAACAATATTGATGATGATGATGGTGATGGTGACTGTTGAGAGGGGGCCATAGTGAGCCCTGTTTCCCAGTCACCCGTGACGTCATGAAGGTGTCCAGAATTGTCATTCACAAACACAAATTCCACAGTGTCTTGATGCGATTTCAAAACGTGTCACCCTTACACATTTTAAAACGTGTCACCCTTACACATTTTAAAACGTGTCACCCTTACACATTTTAAGAAAAATTCTAAGTGAGTCCGCCAAACACAAGGACGAACCAATTACAAGTGTTCGATCTTGTAATTTGCTTGTCTTTGTTTTGTTTTGTTGTTGTTGTTGTTGTTGTTGTTGTTGTTGTTGTTGTTGTTGCGGACTGACCTAAGAATTGTTCTTAAAATTTCTTTCGATTTCCGCCTGCAGTCAGCCCACTTTGAAACTGTACTAACAAACTTAAGAGTGGAATAAGGGAGCAAACTCATATGTTGTCAGATCCGAAAGCTGTCGGGTGTTATGTCCCTTGTAACATTGCCTCCAAAGACGTTTGGCTGTGGTCATTTTCCTTTTTCATTTTTTTTCTTTTCTTTTCCTTTTCTTAAAATTCTTTTTCCTCTTTTATTTTTTTTCCTGTATTTTCCTTTTCTTTTTTTATTTCCCCTAGCATCATCATTATCATCACCATCATCACCGTCATCATCCTTGTTGTGATCATCATCATCATCGTCATCATCATTATTTTCTCATCATTGTTTCTTTTCTTCAGCACAACAAACATCATACTAACTACTGACGAAGAATGCAGCAAAGTGACTTGACAACTCACGTGTTTGGCAGACATTTCCGCTGTAAATATCCGGGCACTTGCACTGGCAGGTGGCGAGGTTGATCTTTCCGCCATTGAGACACAGCTTGCCGCCACAGTCTGCACAAGTGTCGTCAGTAGTGCTCTCTCTCTCTCTCTCTCTCTCTATCTCTCTCTCTCTCTCTCTCTCTCTCTCTCTCTCTCTCTCTCTCTCTCTCTCTCATTACGAACAACAAAGTGTAGGCTTGAAATAAACAACTGAACATACATTTGAAGAGTGATAGCACAACTTTTTTTTCCCATTAAGAATGACTGTATTACTAATGATAGTAACAACAACGAGAATAACAGCAACAGCAACAACAACAATTACAACACCAACACTAACACCATCACCAATACCAACACCAACAACAGCAATAATAATAATAATAATAATAATAATAATAATAATAATAATAATAACAAGTGCTGCGTATATGTAACAAACGCTCACCAATTAGATCAGATTATTCTATCCATAATACTATTCTTAAGAAACTAATGCTGCAAAATATTTAGGCGTGATTATAGATAGTCGTCTCAAATGGAAAGAACATTACAATTTAGTATGTAAGAAAGCAAATAACATCTTAGCTTTCTTATACAGGAATATCAATGACTGCCCCCAAAAGGTTAAAGACGACTGCTACAAAACACTGGTTAGACCAGTACTGGAATATGGTTGCTCAGTTTGGGATCCTTACCATCTAAAGGACATTGATAACCTCGAAAAGATTCAGAAGAGAGCAGCACGGTTCGTAACAGGGAACCACATCAGAGAAAAGGGGAATACTAGGAAGAACATGAGGAAATTAGAATGGAAACCCTTAGAAGAGAGAAGAGCTTTTATCAAACTTAACATCTTCTTCAAAGGCAGAGCTAAAGTAATTGATATTCCAATGGAACAACTAGTATTGAATAAAAGTAGCACCAGGAGTGGCGGTCAATGTTATACCATACCTGCATCAAATATTGACAGCCACTTACATTCATTTTATCCTAGTTCTGTACGGCTGTGGAACTCACTGCCGGGTACCATCAAGATTGCCACAAATGCAATCTCATTTAAAAAACAAATTGATACGACAGTTTTGAGATCTGCATATTGACGATTTTCTATTTTAACTTCCCCAGATATTTTACTGTTACCTGGGCCTGAATTTGGCCATTGCTTTTAACTTCTTGAATATCGAGTGCGACCCCTTGTTGCCAAATTTGCTCCAGGGGCCAACAGTCTGAGTTGCACTATTTTATGTTATTTTATTTTACTTTTTAACATGCGCGCTGATGACCTACTCGTTTTTGAGTGAATCAGTATTTTAGGAAGAAGAATAATAATAGGAGATATCATTAGTGTTGTATTGTGCATTTTTTAGTGTAGGTACCAATGGACACGAATAGTAGGCCATACCTTGAGTGCAAGTTCTGTTAGCTATACAAATGATTACAGAGAGGCAAAATGGAAAATAGCTTATTAATCGTTTGGCGCCAGCTTTCCTGGTATGCAACATTTTCCAGTGCGAACTATTTATCGGTCTCATGTTTTAATTGTTTGTATTCTAAATACATGTTAGACTGAGTACATGTTAGACTGTTATCCAAAGTACATGTTAGACTGAGTACATGTTAGACTGTTATCCTAAGTACATGTTAGACTGAGTACATGTTAGACTGTTATCGGGCTATTTTGTGCACAACTCAAGACCTTTCATTGCAGATTTAAAACCTATGAGCTGCTGACACACAAAAGAGCGATCAGTCTCCGAGTAGCATCCTTTTGACTGGCGCATAAATTTGACCTTTGAGCCTAGCCTCGCTGTCACCTAGAAATCTCCCTCCATAGAACCCTTCTATGGGATTTTGAAAGTGAAAAGGTCTCCTGTCTGTCTTGTAGCAACTAGTGACCTACCATTATCACCTTCACCGTTTTACGTCAGCAGATGGGGATTAATATTTTGTTAACATAAATCATTACGTCACACAGTTCCACTGACAAGCAAATGTATGATCCATAAATATTATGCCATCACTGAACGAACAAAATTGATTTCATGTCGTCAATATATGCATAATCTTATCAATTTTTCTGCGTAATGAACTTGAGTTCATACACGTGTACATTATCATTAGGTTCATCCTTTTGCAAGTCAGCATGATTCACGATTCGGTCTTTTTAACATTCTTTTCTATCGCTGAAAAACGTACAGTTCACGAGATGGGAGCATGGCGCACGGAGCTTGGGGACTAGAGAGAGGAAGTCTTGAATAGATGTTAGCGAACCGCCAAGAGAAATGTGGACAAACGATTCACAAGACAAAACACGACGCGTTTCGGCCTCTTAGGTCTTCTTCAGGCAAGACACAAACAAATAGGACAATGAAAATGAACGAGTTTGTCACTTAGCTTTGATCTCTTCAGCGCAAGGTGGGCGTTGAATGAAAACGAGGCTGTTAGAAGGGAGATAATGTGTGAGTCAAGGTAGTAACGATGATGATTGTATTACTGATAGGAATACTAATAAAGGTCAAAATGTTGAAAAAATGAATTCAGACAGGATTACTACTACTTTGGTTGATAATAAGGCAATAGCAGTTGTAGTTTGAGAGAAAGGAGAGTGGATTAGATGATTCTTTAACTGCATGGTTGCCATGGCAACAGTCTTAGTGACGATGGCGATGGTGATGTTAATACTAAAGGTGGTAAGATCAATACTAACAATAGTATTGCTGATGATACTGCTAACAAGTATTGTGAAGATGAAGGTAATAAAAAAAAGCATGATACAGAAATGTATTTAGAAAATACATTTTTATAATAATCATAATGAATAAATTAAAATGATAAAAATAATAATAATAATAATAATAATAATAATAATAATAATAAATAAGGAAATAAATAAATAAATAAGAAATAAACAGAGAAGTAAATGAAACATAAAAAAAACAGAGAAGTAAATGAAACATAAATTGTAAAAAAAAGAAAGTTGTTTTCAACTTGGACTCCGACAGATGCAAACGCCAGGTCAGCCGAAGTGAAGGGGCAGCTTACCACACATGTTGCCGGCTTCGTCGCACTTGTCGGGACAGAAGGCGCACCTGTCCCCCGCTTTGTACGGCGTCTTGGGGTCGTCGTTCATCTGACTGTGAAGAGAAACAGACTACAACAGACTGCAGTGTCTATAAACAGAAAAAGACTACAACAGACTGCAGTGTCTATAAACAGAAACAGACTACAACAGACTGCAGTGTCTATAAACAGAAACAGACTACAACAGACTGCAGTGTCTATAAACAGAAACAGACTACAACAGACTGCAGTGTCTATAAACAGAAACAGACTACAACAGACTGCAGTGTTTGTGAACAGAAAGAAACACTACAACAGACTGCAGTGTCTATAAACAGAAACAGACTACAACAGACTGCAGTGTCTATAAACAGAAACAGACTACAACAGACTGCAGTGTCTATAAACAGAAACAGACTACAACAGACTGCAGTGTCTATAAACAGAAACAGACTACAACAGACTGCAATGTTTGTGAACAGAAACAGACTACAGCAGACTGCAGTGTCTATAAACAGAAACAGACTACAACAGACTGCAATTTCTATAAACAGAAACAGACTACAACAGACTGTAGTGTCTGTGAACAGACAAAGACAACAACAGACTGTAGTGTCTGTGAACAGAAAAAAACAACAACAGACTGTAGTGTCTGTGAACAGACAAAGACAACAACAGACTGTAGTGTCTGTGAACAGACAAAGACAACAACAGACTGTAGTGTCTGTGAACAGACAAAGACAACAACAGACTGTAGTGTCTGTGAACAGACAAAGACAACAACAGACTGTAGTGTCTGTGAACAGAAACAGACAACAACAGACTGCAGTGGGTGTGAACAGAAACAGACAACAACAGACTGTAGTGTCTGTGAAAAGACAAAGACAACAACAGACTGTAGTGTCTGTGAACAGAAACAGACTACAACAGACTGCAGTGTCTATAAACAGAAACAGACTACAACAGACTGCAGTGTTTGTGAACAGAAAGAAACACTACAACAGACTGCAGTGTCTATAAACAGAAACAGACTACAACAGACTGCAGTGTCTATAAACAGAAACAGACTACAACAGACTGCAGTGTCTATAAACAGAAACAGACTACAACAGACTGCAATGTTTGTGAACAGAAACAGACTACAACAGACTGCAGTGTCTATAAACAGAAACAGACTACAACAGACTGCAATTTCTATAAACAGAAACAGACTACAACAGACTGCAATTTCTATAAACAGAAACAGACTACAACAGACTGTAGTGTCTGTGAACAGAAAAAAACAACAACAGACTGTAGTGTCTGTGAACAGACAAAGACAACAACAGACTGTAGTGTCTGTGAACAGACAAAGACAACAACAGACTGTAGTGTCTGTGAACAGACAAAGACAACAACAGACTGTAGTGTCTGTGAACAGACAAAGACAACAACAGACTGTAGTGTCTGTGGACAGACAAAGACAACAACAGACTGTAGTGTCTGTGAACAGAAACAGACTACAACAGATTGCAGTGGGTGTGAACAGAAACAGACAACAACAGACTGCAGTGTCTGTGAACAGACAAAGACAACAACAGAATGTAGTGTCTGTGAACAGACAAAGACAACAACAGACTGCAGTGATTGTAAACAGAAAAAGACAACAACAGACTGTAGTGTCTGTGAACAGAAAAAGACAACAGACTATAGTGACTGTGAACAGAAAAAGACAACAACAGACTGCAGTGATTGTAAACAGAAAAAGACAACAACAGACTGTAGTGACTGTGAACAGA
>CM031595.1:8561510-8571510 GCA_018398815.1 Conus ventricosus
TGCAGTACGAATAGTATCCCACGTATATATGACACAATCTATAGAGTATGGGGAGGATCCAACGTATATATATATATTTTCAATTTGTTTTCTCTCTCATCCACCGTGTCCCGTAGGTGGCGTTGCACCTACCCCGCTCATTCCTCCCTCCCCCCCCCCCCTCATCCGTCCACGGCCACAGCCTGCCTTGTCCAGCCACAGCGCCGGGAACGGCAATCCACAGGGAACAGTCCATGTGAAGTCGTCAGGAGGCAACCCACCGGAGGAGACACAGCACTGCTGCCGAGTCACATCGGTGGGTGGTGGTCAGTGGTGCCTGTTCTGATCCAGTATATACAGGACACTACCTACTAAGCCCCCTACTGACGACAATATTTATTCAATCGCAGAGCTAGCGTGGCAAAGCACTTCTTCCGGAGGGCGCCACCACGTCCGTCCAACGACAGCCCCCAATCAGTTTGCCGATACCGGTGACCCCGACAGAGCCAAGCAGAGGGTATGGTCGTGGGGATGTTATCGAAACTTACGTCACCATGACAGCAGGGATCTGACGCAAATATAAAGACTACTCACCATCTTTTTAACAAGAGGAGTCACTAACGTGGACATAATCATCCACAATCCTACATGTAAGAATAACCCACAATCCTACATGTAAATAATGAGCCACAATCCTACATATAAATGATGACCCACAATCCTACATGTGAATAATGACCCACAATCCCACATGTAAATAATGACCCACAATCCTACATGTGAATAATGACCCACAATCCTACATGCGAATAATGACCCACAATCCTACATGTAAATAATTACCTACAATCCTACATGTGATTAATGACCTACAATCCTACATTGAATAATGACCCACAATCCTACATGTGAATAATAACCCACAATCCTACATGTAAATAATAACCCACAGTCCTGCATGTAAATAATGACCCACAATCCTACATGTGATTAATGAACCACAATCCTACATGTGAATAATGACCCACAATCCTACATGTAAATAATAACCCACAATCCTACATGTGAATCATGACCCACAATCCTACATGTGAATAATGACCCACAATCCCACATGCAAAAAATGACCCACAATCCTACATGTAAAGAAAGACCCACAATCCTGTCATGAACCCGCATATGCATCATGACCGAACTCCCTGCAGTAAGAAGGGGAACCCACCTATGCACGCTGACTATTCAATCCATGCAGTAAGAAGGGGAACCCACCTATGCACACTGACTATTCAATCCCTTCAGTAAGAAGGGGAACCCACCTATGCACACTGACTATTCAATCCCTTCAGTAAGAAGGGGAACCCACCTATGCACGCTGACTATTCAATCCCTGCAGTAAGAAGTGGAACCCACCTATGCACACTGACTATTCAATCCCTGCAGTAAGAAGTGGAACCCACCTATGCACACTGACTATTCAATCCCTGCAGTAAGAAGGGAACCCACCTATGCACACTGACTATTCAATCCCTGCAGTAAGAAGGGAAACCCACCTATGCACACTGACTATTCAATCCCTTCAGTAAGAAGTGGAACCCACCTATGCACGCTGACTATTCAATCCCTGCAGTAAGAAGGGGAACCCACCTATGCACACTGACTATTCAATCCCTGCAGTAAGAAGGGGAACCCACCTATGCACACTGACTATTCAATCCCTGCAGTAAGAAGTGGAACCCACCTATGCACACTGACTATTCAATCCCTGCAGTAAGAAGTGGAACCCACCTATGCACACTGACTATTCAATCCCTGCAGTAAGAAGTGGAACCCACCTATGCACACTGACTAATCAATCCCTTCAGTAAGAAGGGGAACTCACCTATGCACACTGACTAATCAATCCCTGCAGTAAGAAGTGGAACTCACCTATGCACACTGACTATTCAATCCCTTCAGTAAGAAGGGGAACTCACCTATGCACACTGACTATTCAATCCCTGCAGTAAGAACTGAAACCCACCTATGCACACTGACTATTCAATCCCTGCAGTAAGAACTGAAACCCACCTGTGCACACTGACTATTCAATCCCTGCAGTAAGAAGAACCTGTCCATGTATCCTGACCCGCACTATAAGCAGCCCCTGATGGAGTGTAGCACTGACCCACCTGTGTGTAATGGCCCACCACCTCTCCTGTCACAGAGCCGTTGCCGTGCTTGAAGTCGGACACCTCGTTGTGCCAGGCTTCCAGGGCCGCCTGCCAGTCCCTGTAGCCGTAGGCAGCGTTCTGCCCGATGTGCACTCCTGGCAGCTCTGCCGGACAGTGGTCAGAAATGCCAGGTCAGACAGAAGATAATGGTCATCATGTTGAAGGCTTATTAGGCACTTTATCCTCGATTTCATACCATAGTGCTCTGTAGTCGTGAAGAAATACCCAGCAAGCCCCCAATCCACACATTTCTCCTCCTGCTCCTCCCAAAATGAAAAGTACACGAAACAGATCACGTCACTTTGAAAATGGTGGGACTGCCCCCTCCTTTGCTCCCAAACACAAGACAATCACTGCAAAGAGATGCCACTCACAAACACACACACACGCGCGCGCGCGCGCACACGGTCCTCTCTCTCTCTCTCTCTCTCTCTCTCTCTCTCTCTCTCTCTCTCTCTCTCTCTCTCTCTCTCTCTCGCTCGCTCGCTTTCTCACCCCTCTCTCTCTCTCTCTCTCTCTCTCTCTCTCTCTTTCGAGTGGCTTCCCTTGCTTGGCTACCAGCAAGAAGCATCACATCAGAGGTCTAAAAATTTATTTTATTTTTTGAAGGAAACAGTTAACAATGCCTGTTGTAGGACTTCCAACGTCTTTGGAATGTATGCTGAAAACGCTGTTGCAAGAACTATCGCTGTCGTCATTCAACATTGAAGGAAGAGGAGCACAGACTGTCGTCGTGTTACGTTTGAAAGAGCCGCCAAGTCGACCGCACGCCGCGCACACCGGTCAAGACAACACTGTCGTCTACCGCAAGAAATGTCCTTCACAGATTTCGAGAGACAGAAGACGGGCTGAGGTGCACAGAGCAGTGACAACACAGAAGGCAGGTCCCACTTCATCTCCCTCTGGTTGGTTTCTCCCAACGCCTCCAACACAGAAGGCAGGTCCCACTTCGTCTCCCTCTGGTTGGTTTCTCCCAACACCTCCAACACAGAAGACAGGTCCCACTTCATCTCCCTCTGGTTGGTTTCTCCCAACGCCTCCACAGAAGGCCAGTCCCACTTCATCTCCCTCTGGTTGGTTTCTCCCAACCCCTCCAACACAGAAGGCAGGTCCCACTTCATCTCCCTCTGGTTGGTTTCTCCCAACCCCTCCAACACAGAAGGCAGGTCCCACTTCATCTCCCTCAGGTTGGTTTCTCCCAACCCCTCCAACACAGAAGGCAGGTCCCACGTCATCTCCCTCAGGTTGGTTTCTCCCAACGCCTCCAACACAGAAGGCAGGTCCCACTTCATCTCCCTCAGGTTGGTTTCTCCCAACGCCTCCAACACAGAAGGCCAGTCCCACTTCGTCTCCCTCTGGTTGGTTTCTCCCAACGCCTCCACAGAAGGCAGGTCCCACTTCGTCTCCCTCAGGTTGGTTTCTCCCAACGCCTCCAACACAGAAGGCAGGTCCCACTTCATCTCCCTCTGGTTGGTTTCTCCCAACGCCTCCACAGAAGGCAAGTCCCACTTCATCTCCCTCTGGTTGGTTTCTCTCCAACGCCTCCACAGAAGGCAAGTCCCACTTCATCTCCCTCAGGTTGGTTTCTCCCAACGCCTCCACAGAAGGCAAGTCCCACTTCGTCTCCCTCTGGTTGGTTTCTCCCAACGCCTCCACAGAAGGCAAGTCCCACTTCATCTCCCTCTGGTTGGTTTCTCCCAACGCCTCCACAGAAGGCAAGTCCCACTTCATCTCCCTCAGGTTGGTTTCTCCCAACGCCTCCACAGAAGGCAAGTCCCACTTCGTCTCCCTCTGGTTGGTTTCTCCCAACGCCTCCACAGAAGGCAAGTCCCACTTCATCTCCCTCTGGTTGGTTTCTCCCAACGCCTCCAACACAGAAGGCAAGTCCCACTTCATCTCCCTCTGGTTGGTTTCTCCCAACGCCTCCACAGAAGGCAAGTCCCACTTCATCTCCCTCTGGTTGGTTTCTCCCAACGCCTCCACAGAAGGCAAGTCCCACTTCATCTCCCTCTGGTTGGTTTCTCCAAACGCCTCCACAGAAGGCAAGTCCCACTTCGTCTCCCTCTGGTTGGTTTCTCCCAACGCCTCCAACACAGAAGGCAAGTCCCACTTCATCTCCCTCTGGTTGGTTTCTCCCAACGCCTCCACAGAAGGCAGGTCCCACTTCATCTCCCTCTGGTTGGTTTCTCCCAACGCCTCCACAGAAGGCAAGTCCCACTTCGTCTCCCTCAGGTTGGTTTCTCCCAACGCCTCCACAGAAGGCAGGTCCACTTCATCTCCCTCAGGTTGGTTTCTCCCAACGCCTCCAAGTTTGTTTTATGACGTGGAAAATGACACCGAGTCGGACATTTTACACGACAGTCTTGCCTGTGTGGAGAAATGTGCACGTGAGACAAGTGTAATTCAGCAGTGCTGTCCATCATCTGCTGCTGCGAATGACTTAAATCCTCAGTTTATGTTAATAAATGACAACAGTGATATTTTGCAAACGGCGTCAGATAAATGCACAAACGCTAATGTTGAGAGACTTGAAAATAAATCGCAATCTGTGACACTGAGCGAAAACAGCGACGGCCTGCGCTTACATCTACAGGAGACTGAGGCGACGCAACCCAAGTTACTGTGTCTGATCTTTACAAAGCCATAACAAAGTGTTTTGAAGAGACATCAGAGCGAATGGACGATCTTCTCAGTCATCAGACGGAAAGAACAGATGTGACAGTAATGCAGGTAATGATGGAAATCCTAATTTAGAAGCTACCTAAGAACCATGAATTTCCTTTATATCTAAGCTTGTTCTGACCCAGAGCTGGTTGTGAAGGAAGTTTTGCTTCAATATGTGACAGTAAGCACGCACATTTTATTGTCATTTAAACGTGCGATCACACATCTGGTTTGAAAGGAAATCTTGATGTAGAAGTGGTAAGGACGTTGAAGTTTGTTGTTGGCTGTTAACTTGTTCTTATTACTGTGCTGAAACCTTTTTGGAACCAATGACTGCAGAGTTGTTCTACTGTGGTCAGCACATTAACCACGTACTGAACTGTATTACCTTGATTTGGATTCCATGTCATGATGCTGACATCCATTGTATACAGTGATATTGTTTGATTATCTTCCCTTAATTCACCCCTTCCCTCATTCTCCCCATGTGAATGGGCACAAAGCCTAACGCATTAAAGCATTCGCATTCGCATTCTCTCTCTTTCACGTACGCAAGTCCGCACGCACAACATGTATTTACCATAAGATGGTTAGGAACGTAGAAGTAAACAGAACAAGAGCACAAGACTGTCTGAACAAACGGGTCTCCAGAGAAGATGTTTAGAATCAATGGCGCTGTGGTGTTTAGTGGGGACAGGAAGAGCATTCCACTCTGCTGCACCCTGACAGGAAAGATGTCTAGAATCAATGGCGCTGTGGTGTTTAATGGGGACAGGAAGAGCATTCCACTCTGCTGGACCCTGACAGAATCAATGGCGCTGTGGTGTTTAATGGGGACAGGAAGAGCATTCCACTCTGCTGGACCCTGACAGGAAAGATGTCTAGAATCAATGGCGCTGTGGTGTTTAATGGGGACAGGAAGAGCATTCCACTCTGCTGGACCCTGACAGGAAAGATGTCTAGAATCAATGGCGCTGTGGTGTTTAAAGGGGACAGGAAGAGCATTCCACTCTGCTGGACCCTGACAGAGTCAGTGGAGCTGTGGTGATCTGTTGACTGGTGCGATCACAACTATCTTGATCTGAATGTAACAAAAACGACAGAAATGTTGATTGATTTTAGAAAGAATCCAAAAGTTGTACCACCACTTTTTATCAAAGGTGCTGAAGTAGAACGTGTTGAATCATACAAATATTTAGGAACTTTTATAGATATTAAGCTGAATTTTAAATCCCATGTTGATTATGTCCACAAAAAAATGTCAAACCAGATTATATTGTCTTCGCAAGCTGCGATCATTTCATGTGAATACTGACATTCTTCGGACATTTTATTCATGCTCCTTGGAATCTGTTTTAACTTTCTCATTTATGTGTTGGTATGGTGGGCTGACTGTGAAGAGTAGGAATGTGCTTGAGAAAGTGGTGAACGTGGGAGGAAAAATTGTTGGTGGGAGACAAAAAAGTCTGAGTGAGCTGTACAGGTGCCGTGTTGTTTGTAAAGCGAAGAAGATTGCGTGTGACCAAACCCACGTTCTTGCAAGTCAGTCTGCCCTTCTTCAGTCAGGACGAAGATATCGATCAGTTAAATGCAGAAGTGTCAGATTTAAACAAAGTTTTATTCCCCTGTCCATTGATTTTCTTAACAGAGGTGATGTTTAATTGCTTTTTAGCTATGGATTATTGTTACATTTTTTGTTTTATAAAGATACATAATTTAAGCTCAGATTGAGCATACTGTTGCATTTAGATAACAAATAGTTGTGTTATTTTAGTTTAAAATCTCATCTTAGAATTTATTGTCAAATGCGTTGTAGGAATGTAATTTTATATAGTATTATTCTTATATCATACAGTCACCTTGAAATCCAAGTTCTTTTATATGAATGTATGTCATATGTGACAAAATGGGTGATGTGACAAAATCATTGTTTA
Organism: Conus ventricosus; assembly: GCA_018398815.1. Lineage (NCBI taxonomy): Eukaryota > Metazoa > Mollusca > Gastropoda > Neogastropoda > Conidae > Conus > Conus ventricosus. Next base: position 8,568,298 of record CM031595.1, read on the forward strand.
TTTGCTGTGAATGTGTGTGACCACAAACTAATTTCTCGAACTGAGATAATAAAGTTTACTTGACTTGACTTTCATGGGACAGGAAGAGCATTCCACTCTTTCAACCTGACAGGAAAGATTTTGTTGACCAACCCATTTTGTTCTGACAGACGATTTATGGCGAATGCCACCAACAGAAGAAAAATGGCAGTCGTCTCAAAAGAGATAAAGACGGAATGTGACAGATATGTATGGCCATCGTCAATACTGGATTAGAAGTAGATAATAAAGGTTGTGGGAACTCGTGGACTGGACAAGCAGCAACAAGATTTCAAAAGAGGTGTGGTACGTTCTGTCTGGAATATCGTAGAATGAGCATAGCAGGGCAGAGACCTTTAGTTATCACTACAATCTAAAAAGAATATATAATGCTTAAATTTGTCACACATACATTATAAATGTTTGAGTAAGAAACTATCATGTCTTACAGATCAGGGCACGAATAAAAAACATATTTCATCAGCACAATGCAACCACAACCATATTTTGATGGATTCCTGCCTCTGGGTTTTTTCTCACGTGTGTGTGTGTGTGTGTGTGTGTGTGTGTGTGTGTGTGTGTGTGTGTGTGTGTGTGTGTGTGTGTGTGTGTGTGTGTGTGTGTGTGTGTGTGTGTGTGCAATGAAGGATTAATACATTCATATAAAAAACGAAGAAACTGTTTACCAAGACTGTAAACAACGACCAACAGAGAGTGCTCACTCTCAGACAAACCGTCGCATCTTCAGACGCAAAACACTAAACGACAGGTGAAAAGCATCTTGCAACATGAACGAAAAGATCGTATGAGGCAGGCAACGGCCCTGTGATGTCAACGATACAAGAAGTGGACGGGAACTGACCAGGCGAGCCTCTGGCGGCCGCTCTGTCGTGACCACGACGACACTGGCGACTCCACTTGCCCGCTATCTCCGCCAGCGACTCGTCCCACACCTGCAGAAATCAACAGACCGTGACCAGAATGACCACTGCCTTGATGACCTGTTACTAATATCACAGTGAGTATATAATAATAATATTAATAATAATAATAATAATAATAATAATAATAATGAATACTTATACAGCGCCTATTCTCGGCTAGAGGCCAAGCTCTAAGCGCTTTACAATCAACACTCGTTTACACAACGGGCTGCCTACCTGGGTAGTGCCGACTGAAGAGCTGCCAGCTGGCGCTTCATTCAGTCGTTTCCCGTGTCATCCAGTCAGTATCGTTCAATATCGAACACTCATTTTCCTTACTTCCTTCATTCTTTCCATTTCTCACGCAGGGTGCATGGTATGTGTAACGTGTCATCCATACCAACGGCCAAACTGGCCTACTCTTCCGAAAGTTGGTGATGGGATTTTACGTGTGTGCAAGATGTTATGCGTGCGTTCACACACGGAACCTCGGTTTATAGTCTCATTCGAAGGACTGTATGTGTATATCATGTGTGGCTTTGGTGAAAAGACCGTACACATTCAACAGGGGCTTTTGCAAAGATGTATGGAGGCATGAGAAGATAACAAACCGTCATTCGAGTTAAACAATGCTTTCCAGAACTCGTTCCTGTGGCGAGCGCGTAAGCCTCGTCATACGAACTTGGCAATGTGTGGTTTCCTTTTGCATTATCTATTGTTTGTAACACAACTTGATTTTTTTAAATTCATGAACCAGACTGATTGTGAAGAAACATGGGTATCCGTTGGGTCATCTCTCAGCCTGCTAATGGAATTTTTCCTGCGTTGTGGGCAGTTTGGTTTGTTCATAAATGTAAGAGAAAAAATATTGATGAAGAAACTTTCTCTGTGAGTGTGAGTGAGTGAATGTGTGTGTGTGTGTGTGTGTGTGTGTCTAAAACAGTGAGTAAAAATGCGGGTGGGAAAGGTCAAAGGTTGGTTTGGGAGGGAGCGTACCTTAGAAGAAAAATGATACAATAAATCAAAACAATACGAATCAGACAGATGGAAAGACGGAAAACCTCGAAGGAAAACAAAGACAGAAGCAAGGAACAGGAGGAAAGAAAGAAAAATACAAAGAGAAGAAGGAGAGAGAGAAAAAAAGTAGAAGAAAGAAAGAAAAATGAAAACAATACGAAACTAACATACCATGACTTGCATGTTGGAGGCCGTGGGCGAGACACGTGACCGGTAGTGATTATGCTGACTCAAAATGGTGTCCATGACCGTCTGAGACAAACGGACCTGGGTCCCCACGTCCTTCAGGCACATGGTGTGCGTCGTTGACAATCTCTCGTACCGTTCCTCACACGTGGCAGTTTTAAAGGATCGACTTCGGGGTCTGAATTTCCTCTGGAACCAGGAAAGTGAAGAATAGATTTGCTGTGACGTTGTTCCAGTCACAGTTCTCTCACATCCTTTGAAACAAAGCTGAAAGCATATCTTTTCAAGCACATTTCACACAACTTACCACCCTAAGTTACACACAACTTACCACCCTAAGTTACACACAACTTACCGCCCTAAGTTACACACAACTTACCGCCCTAAGTTACACACAACTTACCACCCCAAGTTACGCTTCTTTTCTTTCAAGGCCTGTTTGTTTTCAGCCTGTTTTGTTCCGGCCCTTTACGTGAATATGTGCACACGGTTTGTGTGAGCGAGCGTGCGAGCGTGCACATGTGTGTGTGTGTGTGTGTGTGTGTGTGTGTGTGTGTGTGTGTGTGTGTGTTTTGAAGTGTGGACATTTGTAAACACAGCCTGTTGTAGAGCCTATTGTCAAACGGTTAGACAAGACAAGAATTTTTCTTTTCAAGAAAAGTGTATACATGAAAATGTACACTCAATATAGTTTTGATAAGGCATAATCATATGATATATTTAACCGACATAATTTCATAAAAGACTCTTGGGGGGGGGAGGGAATACAAAAGACAACGGATATCATATCACGATTTCAAAGGGTCAATTTAGAGGGTGCGGGTATCCATGATTATTTTGAAAAAAAAAATTATTGGTTTTGTTAACCTGAATTGGTTTTTATATTAAGTAGACAACGAAGTTTTAAGATATTAGGGCGATTGGAGAAATAGTTTGACAGACGTTTAATCTCACGTTTATGAAAGAACTGACACTTCAGTACATAACGAACTCCTCGCCGTGTTCTCCATCGTTGCATGTTTGACATAGTTAGAGTGTTTGCCTTGCGGATCTGACCGTCGTGAGAGCA
>CM031595.1:8574010-8576510 GCA_018398815.1 Conus ventricosus
ACTGGTAATTACCAGCCACAACGCCACCATCAACAGTCATGTAACTACCCGTGGGCAGAGGTCAGAAACTCAGTGTTGAAGAGATCACTAGCCAGGGATCCATTACAAGCAATGAGAGCTTCCGACCAGTAATCCTGTCAAGCGTGGCGAAGAGAACATCAGCGCTACCCACACTACCCCTGTACCAAGACAGGACAGATGTAACACAAGATGAAGGTTCCTGCACGCAGTTGCGTATTCCATCATTTAGTCCCTTGTGGATTCATTCCAACAACTGCCCTCAGCGCTTGCGTCTTAAGAGGTTATCTTTTATATTTTCTACTTTTTACAAGAAAATGTAGCTTGTTTTCCTCTTTCATGATTTTCTTTTGCTTCTTAGGTGTGCCTTTGGTTGGTTTCTTGAAAACTCAACAAACATACTATGGTATTGCACACGAGCCTTTTTCTGGATAGCATTCTTCTTAAAACCGAAAAGGCAGAAGAGTCAAGTTACCACTTTCCGCGGTCACTGAGAGAAACAATCAGGTTTCGAAATACCGGTATCTGACCAGGAGTTATATGTTAGTGAGTTCCTCCCCATTGGAGATTGTCTCCCCCTTGGAGACTAGAAGCTTGCTGAAGGTTCATTTTGAGAACCATTTCTTATTCCCCATTCACCCACTCAAGCATATACTGTTAGTTAGGCAGAATTATCTACGACTGCAGATATGAATGCTTATCTCCCCCTATTTCTTCAATCTAAGACATAAGAGCAAGCTTTGTTTATAATTGAATATATATATAATATATATATATATATATATATATATATATGTGTGTGTGTGTGTGTGTGTGTGTGCATGAAGCACTAAACCTGGCTGATCCATCTGCAGCTCTGGCACCGTCAGGGTGGCATGGGCAGCTGGCACTGCCAGGATCAGGACACACAGCAGCGTCAGTGACAGTGCCCCCCGTGAGCTGCCAGGAAAATGTCCCCTGACGGTGCCTCTGGGTATGCCTCCTTCAACAGTGCCGCCAGGTGACATCCCCTGCGCCGACTTACCGGTCTCCATGATCTGTGCACGCTCACAGGCAGCACACCTGAAATTCAGACACCAAGGACGGCCAGTAAGAAAGAGTTGAATAATAACGGACAGACGTCGCTGTACTTTTCCTTCAGTAGTAGCAATGGTTCAGGAACTAGCATCAATAGTAGTAGTAGTTGTTGTTGTAGCAGCAGTAATATCAGTAGTAGTAGCAGTAGCAACAGCAGCAGCAGTAGTAGTGGCAGCAGCAGCAGCAGGTGTATTACTAGCAATAGGAGCAGCTGTACTGCAATAGCAGTAGCAGCAGCAGTAGTAGTAGTAGTAGTAACAGCAACAACAGCAGCAGCAGTTGCAGTAGCATAACATGTAGTATAAAAAAGTAGTTTCTGCAACAGTGGCAGCAGATGTAATAGTGGTAGACGTAGTATCAGCAGCAGTTGTAAAAGTAGTAGTAGTAGTTGCTGTTGTAATCGTAGTGGTAGAAGCTGCAGCAGCAGCAGTTGTAGTAGTAGTAGTTGTAGTAGTAGTAGTAGTAGTAGAAGTAGCATCAGCAGCAGTGGTAGTAGTAATAGTAGCAGCAGTAGTTTTAGTAGTAGTGATGGTACTCGTAGTAACCGTAGTGGTAGCAGCTGCAGCAGCAGCAGTATTCTAACACGGTTTGAAAGATGCTGTTTCTGCATTAAAGTACACGATAGAAAGTGCCAGAGAAAATGTGTGCCTTACACAAAAACAGAGTCACAAGTGTAGGCGCAAGTTGAAGGGGTTGGAAAAAGACGTAAAATAGGATAGGAATGGAGAATGAGAGCGGAGTCATTCAATATGTCGATAGATTGCGAGCGATGTCCTGGTAAAACTACTCTCAATCTCATGACAAAAATTGATGAGCGTAGATTTTATTCTTATTCGGTCAACCATACCGATCATTTTCAGGGCTGTCATGGCATAGAAGATATCAGTAGCAACGCCACCGCTGAAGAAGACGGACGGAGGTCTGTCGAAAGCTCCAAGTAAGTGCTATTCCCAACTGAGTGACCTGTTTAAATCCGGTAGTCGTTATATGGAAAATAAGAAGTCGTTCATGTAGTTCCAGTGAATATATATATATATATATATATATATATATATATATATATATATATATATATATATATATATATATAATATATATATATATATGTGTGTGTGTGTGTGTGTGTGTGTGTGTGTGTGTGTGTGTGTGTGTGTGTGTGTGTGGTGTGTGTGTGTGTGTGTGTGTGTGTGTGTGTGTGTGCCCTGCCTCAGGATCCTTACAATGATTCCTGAATAAGCATTCTAATGTCTGGCAATTGGTCACTCGGATGAAACGTTTAGCTTCCAGACAGCTCTTCGACATAATCATAAATCGCACAGTGAGCGTTTATCACTCAAATAAAACTTGATCGGAAACCGCAGAGCACGACCATAATGAGCATGATAATAATGCAGCATGATAATAA
>CM031595.1:8579010-8581510 GCA_018398815.1 Conus ventricosus
ATGGAAGTATCTATGGCTATGACAGTCTTCATGTCTATCACTGTCTGCCCACCCGTCTTCATCTTTCTCAAACTAACTATTAATCAACTGCCTCTGTAACTACCATATATAGCCGTTGAACCCTGGCATAATTCGCAGAGTGGAACCCTGGCATTATATAGTGGAGTGTAGAGTGGAACCCTGACATATATAGTAGAGTGTAGAGTGGAACTCTGGCATACGGAACTTTAACATTTACAGTAGAATGAAACCCTAACACATGTAACAGAGAGGAACCCTTACACATATAGCAGAGTGGAACCCTAACACATATAGCAGAGTGGAACCCTAACACATATAGCAGAGTGGAACCCTAACACATATGGAAGAGTGGAACCCTAACACATATGGCAGAGTGAAACCCTAACACATATAGCAGTGTGGAACCCTAACACATGTAACAGAGAGGAACCCTTACACATATAGCAGAGTGGAACCCTAACACATATAGCAGAGTGGAACCCTAACACATATACCAGAGTGGAACCCTAACACATATAGCAGAGTGAAACCCTAAGACAGATAGTAGTGAGGAACCCTAACACATATAGCAGAGTGGAACCCTAACACATATAGCAGAGTGAAACCCTAACACATATAGCAGAGTGAAACCCTAACACATAGCAGTGTGGAACTCTAACACATATAGCAGAGTGGAACCCTAAGACATATAGCAGAGTGAAACCCTGACACATATAGCAGTGTGGAACCCTAACACATATAGCAGAGTAGAACCCTAACACATATAGCAGAGTGAAACCCTAACACATATAGCAGAGTGAAACCCTAACACATAGCAGTGTGGAACCCTAACACATATAGCAGAGTGGAACCCTAAGACAGATAGTAGTGAGGAACCCTAACACATATAGCAGAGTGGAACCCTAACACATATAGCAGAGTGGAACCCTAACACATATAACAGAGTGAAACCCTAACACATATAGCAGAGTAGAACCCTGACACATACAGCAGAGTGGAAGCCTAATACATATAGCAGAGTGAAACCCTAACACATATAGCAGAGTGAAACCCTAACACATAGCAGTGTGGAACTCTAACACATATAGCAGAGTGGAACCCTAACACATATAGCAGTGAGGAACCCTAACACATATAGCAGAGTGGAACCCTAACACATATAGCAGAGTGAAACCCTAAGACATAGCAGTGTGGAACCCTAACACATATATAGCAGTGTGGAACCCTAACACATATAGCAGAGTGGAACCCTGACACATATAGGAGAGTGGAACCCTGACACATATAGCAGAGTGGAACCCTAACACATATAGCAGTGTGGAACCCTAACACATATAGCAGTGTGGAACCCTAACACATATAGCAGTGTGGAACCCTAACACATATAGCAGAGTGGAATCCTAACACATATAGCAGTGTGGAACCCTGTCACACATAGCAGAGTGGAACTCTAACACATATAGCAGTGTGGAACCATGTTACACATAGCAGAGTGGAACCCTAACACATATAGCAGCGTGGAACCCTAACACATACAGCAGTGAGGAACCCTAACACATATAGCAGAGTGGAACCCTAACACATGTAACAGTGTGGAACCCTAACACATATAGCAGTGTGGAACCCTAACACATATAGCAGAGTGGAACCCTAACACATATAACAGAGTGAAAACTTAACACATATAGCAGTGTGGAACCCTAACACATATAACAGAGTGGAACCCTAACACATATAGCAGTGTGGAACCCTAACACATATAGCAGTGTGGAACCCTAACACATATAGCAGTGTGGAACCCTAACACGTATAGCAGAGTGGAACCCTAACACATTTAGCAGAGTGGAACCCTGTCACACATAGTAGAGTGGAACCCTGACATATAGAGCGCAGTGGAATCCTAACACATATAGCAGAGTGCAACCCTGTCACACATAGTAGAGTGGAACCCTAACACATATAGCTCAGTGGAACCCTAACACATATAGCAGAGTGGAACCCTAACACATATAGAAGACTGGAACCCTAACACATATAGCAGATTGGAACCTTAACACATATAGCAGAGTGGAACCCTAATACATGTAGAAGAGTGGAACCCTAACACACATAGCAGAGTGCAACCCTGTCACACATAGTAGAGTGGAACCCTAACACACATAGCAGAGTGCAACCCTGTCACACATAGTAGAGTGGAACCCTAACACATATAGCGCAGTGGAATCCTAACACATGTAGCAGAGTGGAACCCCAACACATATAGAAGACTAGAACCCTAACACATATAGCAGAGTGGAACCCTAACACATATAGAAGACTAGAACCCTAACACATATAGCAGAGTGGAACCCCAACACATATAGAAGACTAGAACCCTAACACATATAGCAGAGTGGAACCCTAACACATATAGAAGACTAGAACCCTAACACATATAGCAGAGTGGAACCCCAACACATATAGAAGACTAGAACCCTAA
>CM031595.1:8584010-8591510 GCA_018398815.1 Conus ventricosus
AGGTTTTGGTAATAATTAGGAAAACTGGTGTTGTTTGAAACATCAAGAAAGTGTCTAGGAATCAGATGGTATCAAGCAACTACGCAAGAACGCATTTCGGAGTTGCGTGTATGGAGTACTCTTTCTTGACTTCAGACGCATTTCACCATTTTTGTCCAGTGAGGTATCAATGAGCATCATCACAGCTCTGCAAACAGTTAACCAGATGATTCCCACTCTGTTCCAATCGGTCATCCCGCTGAACAGATTAATCGTTCGCAAAGAATTCAAGATCGCACCGAAACCTAATTCTGAAAAAAAAAAAATAATAAATAAAAATCAAAATCAAAAACCGACATGAAAAAGTTCTCTTTCAAGGAATTCCTTGAGTTCCTGATGCCATTTCACTTCCAGTGCGGTAACTACCGTTCTGGCATGCCGCCATTTTGATGGATCACTTCCGCTATATTTGTCTGCTTCGCTCAGCGCCACACTCGTGTCATTGTACTCCTGTAGTTCTCGTCGTGTTTGTGTTCGTTTGTTGTTGTTGTTGTTTTCCTTCCAAGACACTAAATGAAGACTTCTGGAGAAGGCAGTTTCAGTATCTATGCACCACATGTCTGGAACTCACTGTCGTCTGAACTTTGAGTGGTGGACAGAAGGCGGATGAGGGTAGAGGAGAATGGATATAAGAGGGGAGAGGGGGGAGGGTCAGAGGAGAGAGTTGGGGAGGAAGGAGTGATTTGGATGGTGTTTGAGAGAATGGTGAGTGAACAGCATATTGAGATAACGATGCAAGGTATTACTATTATTATCATTATTTTTACTATTATTATCGTTATTATTATTATTATTATTATTATTATTATTATTATTATTATTATTATTATTATTATTATTGTTGTTGTTGTTGTTGCTGTTGTTGTTACTGTTGTAATTGTTGTTCTTATTCTAGCTGTTCTCGTGGTTGTTCTTGTTGTTGCGTTGTTGTCGTTGCTGTTGTCGTTGTTGTCTGCATTTTCTTCTCTTTAAAGAAAAGGACAGAACATAAAAGGAATTAATTGTTCTAGACATATGTGTCTTTACGAAGCATCAAAGCTTGGACCCTGTCCAAAAATATCCAGTCTCCCTCATGGGTTTGCCTGTCTGACTGTGTTTTAGCAATGCTGTCTGTTTGCCTGTCTGGCTGTTTTAGTAATGCTTTCTGTTTGCTTGTCTGACTGTGTTTAGTAATGCTTTCTGTTTGCCTGTCTGACTGTGTTTTAGTAATGCTTTCTGTTTGCCTGTCTGACTGTGTTTTAGTAATGCTTTCTGTTTGCGTGTCTGACTGTGTTTTAGTAATGCTTTCTCTGTGCCTGTCTGACTGTGTTTCCGCAATGCTTTCTGTTTGTCTGTCTGACTGTGTTTTAGTAATGCTTTCTGTTTGCGTGTCTGACTGTGTTTTAGTAATGCTTTCTGTGTGCCTGTCTGACAGTGTTTTAGTAATGCTTTCTGTGTGCCTGTCTGACTGTGTTTTAGCAATGCTTTCTGTTTGCCTGTCTGACTGTGTTTTAGCAATGCTTTCTGTGTGCCTGTCTGACTGTGTTTTAGTAATGCTCTCTGCTTGCCTGTCTGACTGTGTTTTAGCAATGCTTTCTGTTTGCCTTCTGACTGTGTTTTAGCAATGCTTTCTGTTTACCTGCCTGAGTGTGTTTTAGTGATGCCTTCTGTTTGTCAGCCTGACTGTGTTTTAGTAATGCTTTCTGTTTGCCTGTCTGAATGTGTTTTAGTAATGCTTTCTTTTTACCTGTCTGACTGTGGTTTAGTAGTGCTTTCTATGTGCCTGTCTGACTGTGTTTTAGTAATGCTTTCTCTGTGCCTGTCTGACTGTGTTTTAGTAATGCTTTCTCTGTGCCTGTCTGACTGTGTTTTAGTAATGCTTTCTATGTGCCTGTCTGACTGTGTTTTAGTAATGCTTTCTATGTGCCTGTCTGACTGTGTTTTAGTAATGCTTTCTCTGTGCATGTCTGACTGTGTTTTAGTAATGCTTTCTCTGTGCCTGTCTGACTGTGTTTTAGTAATGCTTTCTGTTTACCTATCTGATTGTGTTTTAGTAATGCTTTCTCTGTGCCTGTCTGACTGTATTTTAGTAATGCTTTCTGTTTACCTGTCTGATTGTGTTTTAGTAATGCTTTCTGTTTGCTTGTCTGACTGTGTTTAGTAATGCTTTCTGTTTACCTGTCTGACTGTGTTTTAGTAATGCTTTCTGTTTGCCTGTCTGACTGTGTTTTAGTAATGCTTTCTGTTTGCTTGTCCGACTGTGTTTTAGTAATGCTTTCTGTTTGCCTTCTGACTGTGTTTTTGTGATGCTTTCTGTTTTAAATGCATCTTGGTGTGTTTTGAATCGTCAGGAATGAAAGATCACATTCTGTCGGACATAACTGGTCGTCTGCCCTTGATTACAGTTCAATGTCAGGAGCCCTATTAACAAATCATTTTCACATCCACTTTCACTTGTGATCATTGAGCAACAAGCTAACTCTACACAACTAAAAATCAATTTTGTGACAGTCGTCATGGCAACCAGAAAGAGACTGGGCAGAGCGCAGACCGCCACGGTCAAACGAATCTAATCCTTTTTTTTATTTAATAGTTATTTTTAACTTTTTTTTTACTTAATAGTTATTTTTAACTCTTTTTTTTTACTTAATAGTTATTTTTAACTTTGTTTTTTATTTAATAGCTACTTTAACTTTTTCTTTTATTTAATAGTTATTTTTAACTTTGTTTTTTATTTTATAGTTATTTTTAACTTTTTTTGTTTAATAGTTATTTTAAACTTTTTTTATTTAATAGTTATTTTAAACTTTTTTTTATTTAGTAGTTATTTTTATTATTTTTTTTTTATTTAATAGTTATTTTCAACTTTTTTGTGTGTTCTTCCTCTGTTCTCAGTCTTGTAAATCTTGACCAGTCTCTTTCTTTTCAACAGCAAACTCTAAATATTTGTAAAGCTGACCCTCTGCAATTGCCTAAAATCAGTTCTGTCCATTATCATCTCTCTACTGATGCAACCAAAACGCTCGCCTGACCTTTGGTCTTCTGGAGAATAGACTACTGTCATGCACTTTGGATCGACCATTCACAGGACTGCATCCTCGTTTGAAGCCTCCCGCAGAGAAAGTCTCCGAGAAAAGAGGCAAAGGAGGAAAGCACGCCAGGCTGCAGCAGCTCAAGAACCACCGGACCCGACGCTGACCTGTGGCCGCTGTGGCAGATCATGCCTGTCCCGCATAGGACTCGTCAGCCATCAGCGCCCTTGCAGCCGACGTGGACAACCCCCTCAATAATCTTCGTCTGCGAAGCCAAGCCAAGAAGAAGAAGAAGACTGATGCAACCAAAACGCTCGCCTGACCTTTGGTCTTCTCGAGAATAGACTACTGTCATGCACTTTGGACCGACCTTCCTCGCTCCCTTCTGTACAGGTTTCAACGAATCCAGAATAATGCTGCCAGAGCACCTGCAGAGCTTCTAAATTTTGCCGCGATTCTGTTCTTCTTCACTCTCACCACCGGTTGCCCGTTTCCGATCGAGAAGTCTACAAACTGTTCGCTTTGACTTTTCGTGCAGTCAATGGCTTTGAACCAGCGTACCTTTATGGGCTCGTCCATATCTATTTTCCGCCTCGCCAGCTCCGCCCTCGTTCTGATTTCTGACTTTTCAAAACAGTTCATATCATACCTAAGACACGGACGGACACAATACTTGTTCTTTCCAAGCCCCAGCCACATGGAACAGACTCTTTGAGAACCCCCAACACTCTGTATTTTTATATGAAAATGTGCAACATTGATGCAATATGTTATGAAGAACATTACGTGCATTGTATCCATGTATCAGTTCTGTTTGTAAAGCATCTAGAGCAGGTTTCTTGATAGAGTGTATATAAGTATCCTTTGTTATCAGCATTGTCTTGAATACATCCAGTCCGGGAAGATGTATACCCTGACCGTCTGATAGAGTGTATAAGTATCATATATCATTATTGTCTTGAATGCATCAAGTCAGGGAAAATATATACCCTGACCGTCTTGTTTTTTCTACTGTTTTTTTTTTCAGAGTGGGACAGACGACAAGCATAAAGGCTAACAACGAAAAACACCGAGAAGCCTGTTGATTTGAACCGTTAAATTCATACATGAATGGTATACGTAGCAGATAGTAAACACTGTGTGTGTGTGTGTGTGTGTGTGTGTGTGTGTGTGTGTGTGTGTGTGTGTGTGGTGTCCATCTGTACCAGTCTGTCTGTACGTCTGCCTTCTCTGAGTCGTTTGAACGGAGAGAGTTCCGTTGTGAATGGAACGGAACTGGACGATATAAAAAAAAAAGGAAGGAAAGAAAAAAGAAAAGAAGGAAAAGAATTAAAAAGAAAAAAAAATGAAAAAGAGACAGAAACAGACAGAAAAGTAGGAACAAAATAAAGAAAGAGAAAGAAATGAAGGGGGAGAAAGGAAATAAAGATCAGTGGAAAAAAGGGAGACAAAAAAGGAATAGTAGGCTTAAAACTTACCATTTCCTTTCGACAGAAAAGGATGGAGAGGGTTGGTGGACAGGTTTGAGGAAACACAAATGGGAGAGGGGGGGGGGGAGGGGGAGAAGAAAGAGGGCGGAAGGGGGCGGTGGGGGTGGAGGTCCAGGAGGTCCTGAAGCCGGCGGTAAAGCGGTCAGTTGCCTTGACCATTGCCCGGGGAGGTTGTGGAGCGGAGGTAACAGGGTAATGACAGAGCCAGCCCCAGCGCTGCGTCAATGGACCAGTGGGTGGGGCGGGGTGGGGGAGGGTGGGAGGGGGGGAGGGGGGGGGAGAGGACAGTCGGTTGTGAATGAACTGTTCAGCCTGCCTCGTTCTGGATGGCTCGCTACCCCGGGTACACTCACCCCTTCGCCTCCTCCTCCCCCCTCCCACCTCCACCCCTTACCCACCACCACCCCCATCACCATTCTTTCTGCTCCTTCCCCCCATTCTTCCCGCCTCAGCCCTCACTCCCTCTCACCCCACATACCGCTTCACCCCAAGAGCGCCTCTCACCCCCCTTATTCCTACCCATCACCTCTGCTTGTCTGTCTGTCTGTCTCTCTTTCTCTGTCTCTGTCTATCTCTTTCTCTCTCCTCTTTCTCTCTCTCTCCCTCTCCTCTCTCTCTCTCTGTCTCTGTCTCTCTCTTTCTCTCCCCTCTTTCTGTCTCTCCCCTCTCTCTCTCTCTTTTCTCTCTCTCTCTCTCTCTCTCTCTCTCTCTCCCTCTCTCTCTCTCTCTCTCTGTCTGTCTCTCTCTCTCTCTCTCTGTCTGTCTGTCTGTCTGTCTGTCTCTCTCTCTCTCTCTCTCTCTCTCTCTCTCTCTCTCTCTCTCTCTCTCTCTCTCTCTCTCTCTCTAGTAAATATACATGGGTTTCAAGGATTCGAGAAATATTATATCAGACTGGATTTGGAATGGTATTGTTAAATCAAGGAGCTGAAAATGTCAATGCAGTTCTGCATGAATTTCACTACAGGCTTATTGATTGCCGATGGCAAAACTGGAATTAATGTATCCAAGAAAGTGACGGTTTTCTTTATGTAAAACATTCAAATCATCTAGGAGCTGTGAAAGTATCTTTCAATTGACATCGACAGACATATTAAATGTTATTTAACTAAGTTTAGATTCGGAATAACAGACATTGTAATGCATCAGGACAGATATAATCAGGTATCAACTAATTCTGTAGCATGCCCTTTGTGCAGAGATGCAAAAGAAGATGAAGTACATATTTTGTTTTGTTGCCCTAGTTTCTGTGAGCTTCGGTAAGAATGCATCCCACGAAAATTCTACGCAAATCCGTGTCTGTTCAATGTAGCCTTGCTGATGGCTAATAGTAACAAAAAAAATATACTGAAGAATGTATGCATGTATCTGTCTAAGGCATTTTGAAAGGCGTGCGACTGCAGTTGAAGGATGTGAATGTTAATTATTGAAGCATATGTTTGTTGTACTCTATGGTCAAAAGACGTTGGAATTTGTCATTTTTATGTTGATGTATCCTTACTTTTCTTCGCCGTTAACTGCCATTGTAAACAGATCCTTCAGTAGGGGCCGTGGACTGACTGAATAAACCATATTTCTATTTCAATTTCTCCCCCACCCCACCCCCACCTCTCTCTCTCTCTCTCTCTCTCTCTCTCTCTCTCTCTCTCTCTCTCTCTCTCTCTCTCTCTGTCTCTCTCTCTGTCTCTGTCTCTCTCTCTCTCTTCTCTCTCTCTCTCTCTCTCTCTCTCTCTCTCTGTCCCTCACTCCCTCTCTCTTTCTTTCTCTTGGCAGCAGGTGTTCGTCAGTGTTTAAATCCCTATTGATTTGACTTTGAATAGGACAATACGGTTGTCTAGTGTATTTCAGGTTGTTTTGGGGATGGTTTAAACAATGGCTTGCATCTTGTAGGTGACAGGACTGGCATAGCCCTATTGATTTAAACCAGCCGCCGGTTTGATTCTGTAGACTTCATGTTTGACAGAACCGTGCGATGGAATCAGAAGAACCAGATATTCAAAATGTGTATTGACTGGGTCTCCATTTGGAATGTAGCGTCACTCGTCATCGTGTGAAAGAAACATTTGTAGATGAACATAAAATGCTTAGTTGTTTCAGTAATATAGCAAGAGAAAAAAAAAAAAGAGATAACCAGCCGCCGTGGCGAAGTGGTTAGCGTCGCCGACTCCCGGCTGGGAGGTCGTGGGTTTGATTCCCATCAGTCATGTGGGATTTTTCTGCCCCGACCGGTGTCGTATATAATACTGTCGCTCATAAAATCGTGTCGCAGCGACAGTATTTCCCGGGAAATACTGCAGCTGGTTCATGAAAAATTATCGCTGAGCGACTTAATTTCATACAAAAAGGTAGCGCGACAGGATTTCACGAGAAATGTCCATAAAATCGTGTCGTTGCCTAAAAATAAAATCATGTCGAAGCGACAGCATTTCATTTAAGCAATTGCTGCCGTACAAACGTTGTCGCTCTGGGACAGCATTTCCCGTAAAAGTTAAAAATAAAAACGACGTCGAAGACATGTTCGGTCTCTGCCCCAACTCTACCCCCACCTCCCTCTCTCATGGTTTTACGTATCAGTTTGCCCATTGTCTTTCTGCCTATGATTTCATTTGTGTCTGCTTGACTGTCGGTCTACCTTTCTGTCTCCATTTGTTTTTCTCGCTCATTCTCTCTATGTATCGCCCTCCCTCTATCTGTTTGACTCTCTGTAGTTTCACTCTGTCCATCAAACACTCTGTCAGTTGGTCTCTGCCTTTCCCGCCCCTCCTCTCTCTCTCTCTCTCTCTCTCTCTCTCTCTCTCTCTCTCTCTCTCTCTCTCTCTCTCTCTCTCTCTGGACGTGCAAGCATGTGCGCGTGTATGTGGAGAGAGCGCGACGGTGTGTGTGTGTGTGTGTGCGTGCGTGCGTGCGTGCGTGCGTGCGTGCGTGCGCGCGCGCGCGTGCGTGCGTGCGTGCGTGCGTGCGTG
>CM031595.1:8596510-8604010 GCA_018398815.1 Conus ventricosus
CCTCTGTTCCTCTAGCACCTTATTCTCCTCCTTTAATGCTATATCTCTCCTTTCTCCTCTGTTGTTCTAGCACCTTATTCTCCTTCTTCTTTACATGCTATATCCCTTCCCTTCTCCTCTGTTGTTCTAGCACCTTATTCTCCTTCTCCTTTACATGCTATGTCCCTTTTCCTCTGTTGTTCTAGCACCTTATTCTCCTTCTCCTTTACATGCTATGTCCCTTCTCCTCTGTTGTTCTAGCACCTTACTCTTCTTCTCCTTTACATGCTATATCCCTTCTCCTCTGTTGTTCTAGCACCTTACTCTCCTTCTTCTTTACGTGCTATATCCCTTCCCTTCTCCTCTGTTCCTCTAGCACCTTATTCTCCTTCTCGTTTACATGCTATATCCCTTCACTTCTCCTCTGTTGTTCTAACACCTTATTCTCCTTCTCCTTTACATGCTATATCCCTTCACTTCTCCTCTGTTGTTCTAACACCTTATTCTCCTTCTCCTTTAATCCTATATCTCTCCCTTCTCCTCTGTTGTTCTAACACCTTATTCTCCTTCTCCTTTACATGCTACGTCCCTTCTCCTCTGATGTTCTAGCACCTTATTCTCCTTCTCCTTTACATGCTATATCCCTTCACTTCTCCTCTGTTGTTCTAACACCTTATTCTCCTTCTCCTTTACATGCTATATCTCTCCCTTCTCCTCTGTTGTTCTAACACCTTATTCTACTTCTCCTTTACATGCTACGTCCCTAGGCCCTTCTCCTCTGATGTTCTAGCACCTTATTCTCCTTCTTCTTTACATGCGATATCCTTCACTTCTCCTCTGATGTTCTAGCACCTTATCTCCTTCTTCTTTACATGCGATATCCCTTCACTTCTCCTCTGTTGTACTAGCACCTTACTCTCCTTCTCATTCACATGCTATATCCCTCCCTTCTCCTCTGTTGTTCTAGCACCTTATTCTCCTAACACCTCTTCTGTGTTCTCCTTACCCTTTGTTTTCCTTCTCCTTTAGATGCTATGTCCCTCCCTTCTCCTCTGCTACCCTAACTCCTCCTTCTCCTTCTCCTGTAGAAGCTATACCCATCTCTCCTTCTCTGCTATCCTAACATCTCCTTCTCCTTTAGATGCCATATCCATCCTATCTGCTGCTTTGCTGTCTGAACACCTCATTCTCATCCTTTAGATGCTACATCCATCCTTTTCCTCTGCATTCTCCTTCTCCTTTAGATGCCATATCCATCCCTCCTGCTCTGCTGCCTGAACACCTCGTTCTCCTTCTCCTGTAGATCCTCCATGTGGCTGTCTTTATCTATGCTGTTCTGACACCTCATTCTCCTCCTCCTGTAGATCCTCCATGAAGCTGTCTTTGTCTCTGCTGTTCTAACACCTCATTTCTCTTCTGTAGATCCTCCATGTGGCTGTCTTTATTTCTGTTGTTCTAACACCTCATTCTCCTTCTGTAGATCCTCCATGAGGCTGTTTTTATCTCTGCTGTTCTAACACATCATTCGCCTTCTCCTGTAGATCCTCCATGAGGCTGCTTTTATCTCTGCTATTCTGACACCTCATTCTCCTTCTGTAGATCCTCCATGAGGCTGTTTTTATCTCTGCTGTTCTAACACATCATTCGCCTTCTCCTGTAGATCCTCCATGAGGCTGCTTTTATCTCTGCTATTCTGACACCTCATTCTCCTTCTGTAGATCCTCCATGAGGCTGTTTTTATCTCTGCTGTTCTAACACATCATTCGCCTTCTCCTGTAGATCCTCCATGAGGCTGCTTTTATCTCTGCTATTCTGACACCTCATTCGCCTTCTGTAGATCCTCCATGAGGCTGTTTTTATCTCTGCTGTTCTAACACATCATTCGCCTTCTCCTGTAGATCCTCCATGAGGCTGCTTTTATCTCTGCTATTCTGACACCTCATTCTCCTTCTGTAGATCCTCCATGAGGCTGTTTTTATCTCTGCTGTTCTAACACATCATTCGCCTTCTCCTGTAGATCCTCCATGAGGCTGCTTTTATCTCTGCTATTCTGACACCTCATTCGCCTTCTGTAGATCCTCCATGAGGCTGTTTTTATCTTGCTGTTCTAACACATCATTCGCCTTCTCCTGTAGATCCTCCATGAGGCTGCTTTTATCTCTGCTATTCTGACACCTCATTCTCCTTCTGTAGATCCTCCATGAGGCTGTCTTTATCTCTGCTGTTCTAACACCTCATTATCCTTCTCCTGTAGATCCTCCATGAGGCTGTTTTTATCTCTGCTGTTCTAACACCTCATTCTCCTTCTGTAGATCCTCCATGAGGCTGTCTTTATCTCTGCTGTTCTAACACCTCATTCTCCTTCTGTAGATCCTCCATGAGGCTGTTTTTATCTCTGCTGTTCTAACACCTCATTCTCCTTCTGTAGATCCTCCATGAGGCTGTCTTTATCTCTGCTGTTCTAACACCTCATTATCCTTCTCCTGTAGATCCCCCATGAGGCTGTCTTTATCTCTGTTGCTCCACCACTCATTCTCATTCTTAAGATGCTCTATCCGGCTGCCATGTCTGCTGTTCTAACGCCTCATTCTCCTTCTCCTGTAGATCCTCCATGAGGCTGTCTTGATCTCTGCTGTTCTAACACCTCATTCTCATTCCTAAGATGCTCTATCCAGCTGCCATGTCTGCTGTTCTAACACCTCATTCTCCTTCTCCTGCGCATGCTTCCTCAGCCTGTCAGCCTGTCCGTAGCTCTGTTGTTTTAACATTTCCTGCGCCTTCTCCTCTAGATGCGCCATTGGACTGTTCCTCCCTTCTACTCTGTAGTCTAGTTCTCCTTGTTTAAATGCTCTACCCATCCGCCCTTCTCTTCTGTTTCGTCAGTTAATTCTCCTTGTTTAAATGCTCTACCCATCCGCCCTTCTCTTCTGTTTCGTCAGTTAATTCTCCTTGTTTAAATGCTCTACGCACCCGCCCTTCTCTTCTGTTTCGCCAGTTAGTTCTCCTTGTTTAAATGCTCTACGCACCCGCCCTTCTCTTCCGTTTCGCTAATTAGTTCTCCTTGTTCTGTAGATGCTCTACTCATCCGTCGCTACCACCTCCTTTCTATGGAAACTCAATCAGGCGTCCTCTCCTGCTGTTCTAACACCTCATTGTCCTTCCTTTTCCTCTCCCTCCTGCTCCATGACTTCCACCTTTTCCTTGTTTTGCTTTGTTTTGCTTTGTTTTGTTTAGTTTTGTTTTATTTCTTTCTCGTCCAGCTATTTTTACCGACCTCCCCCTTTTCCATTCTTCCATCGATCTTTCTTCTCGTCCTCCTTCTGCTGCGTCAGCAAGACTTCGAAGTCCATTTTCTGCCCAAACTGCGTCATCGAACCGTTCACACATGGACATACAGAACACTGTTGTTTGGTTTTCCTCCAGAGATGCCACCAACTTCTCCAACTTCTTTGTGTCTCCTGGTACCCCACTATCCGCTTCTTCTTCTTCTTCTTCTTCTTCTTCTTCTTCTTCTGCTCCACCAGCTCTTCCTTCTCCTTCTCCTCCGGATGAAGAGCTCCCTCCTCCTGTCTCATCATGTTCCAACACTTTCTGAAAAAAAAAATGTTAGGTAGACACTCAAGGTCTGACCAGCGCATTGGGCTAATGCGTAAGTCAGATATCTGCTAAGTCATAGCCACGAGACCCTCTTCTTCAATTGTCTCATCTGAGTTGTTAATTCATTTATCCATCAGCTGAAAATCATGCGTAGTGTGGCCTCAAAACTTAGCGGATGTGGTGTAGCGTATATGGACTAGTACGCACGCAGTGACGCCTCCTTGATGAAACTGAAGCTGAAACTGCTGCGTTGACTTCTGATGCTCCAGTGCTTCCTTTCTGTACAGGCTCCACACCAGTAAAATAATTAAATAATGATAATAGTAATATGTCGAGCATTTACAGATTGGCACAAATTGATTGTTTTGAGAATTTTCATTGGGTCTGTTTTGAGAATTTTCATTGGGTCTGAAAGTTGATTCTGATTGTTTTCCTTCATACGCCCATCAAGGTACAAGCCAGGTGGTTCCAAGCAGAGAGATTAAAGTCAAAGGGATGGGACTGTGTGTGAGAGACCACCTGGCGCAAAGATAGGGTCACTGCCGAGTGGGAAGTCCTGAAATGTGACGTCAACTGAGGGAAAGTCATGTATTTCAAGACTGTGAATGATGTCATCGATCGAAATATGTTTTTAAAAGTGAAAATATTGGCGAGGGTCGTTCTTTTGGTCAAATATCAACTTGATATCAAATGCTGGCTCGGACTTGCCCTTGGCCTCAAAACGCTGACATGGAATATATAGTGATTAGGTGGAAAATCCTAATTGTGGCGTGTGACGACATATTTCTCCTTCTGTTCTGCCATGTCCTTCTCTATAGGAGCATAATTGTGTAAAAAGAAAATAATTTAAAAAAAAAAAAGAAATAATCGCTTTTCTCCCTATTTTCGAGGGGAAAACAACTATCATCCTTCAGATAAAACAGCGATAGCAGGGACACCAGCTATCATCACTGTGATATCCATTCATCACGGCCGTTTCATTTTTCCTGTTTCCAGAAGTAAAACAGTTAGTAGTCTTCAGGGAGAAAAAACGATAACAGTGAAAACGTCCATCACCTTTGTGTCACAACCATTTCCTTGATTTTCCTATTCGTATTTTTGGCTTTCGTCGCAATGATATCAATGATGCCGGCATTCATGCATGTGTCAGGGAAAAACAACAAGAAGAAAACACTGATAACGAATGGTTTCCATGTTATCGCGGTTTTCCCCGGAATGATAACTGTTTTCTCCGTGAAGATAAACAAAAACAGACAGAGAGATAATGTTGCTTATAGCCCAGCCGACAGCAAAGGGCCATTTCAGGGCTGACACGGCATAGATAAACAAAAACAGACAGAGAGATAATGTTGCTTATAGCCCAGCCGACAGCAAAGGGCCATTTCAGGGCTGACACGGCGTTGAAAGACAAAACGGAAAGACAGTTATGATCTAAAGGAACACAGAGGAAAGAGAAGCAGTCGTGATCTTAGGGTATGACAGCGAAAATAAGTGATTTCCCGATTCTCGGTGTTATCCTACGCTGGAAAACAGCGACTATCGGCATTTGACACATTCATACTCCCGTATCTTCTCCTTTCTTCTCCACTTGCTTCTAGTCCAGCCTCTCCAGTTTTTTTCTTCTGCTGCTGTGCTGAAATCTGCTCTAGAATCTCCCCGACCCTGTTTGCTCTCAGCGTGTTCCAACATATGGGAGCGCACTAGCGTCTAAAGGCGAAAACAGCTGTTTTGCTGAGGAAACAGTAGTCATCAGCTTTTGAAGCGAACGTGCTCCCATACTCACTCTAGTCTTGTTCCCAGATGTTTCCTTCTTCTCTGGTACCTGTGTGTGAAAATGACAGCGGCTCTTCTTACCAGTCAGAGAGTGTGGCTGTTTTGCCGCGCATGTGGACAGACACAGCGGCTGAATGTTATTCGAAAAGATTGTCTTTTTTGCCTCCTCACTAATCTTGTTCATGTCGAAGGTGATATGAATTTTAAACGGAAGTGAACTGAATTATAAGCTCAGTTACTTAATAAACTTCGTTTCTGATTTGCATCTCAGTCTTTTTTGTGCATAAGCATTTACGTACAAGCATTTAGATACATGTAGGACGATGTGATTCGTCTAAAATCTGTGTCTTTCTTGCGAATGGTCTGAGGAGCCATCGCCATTGATCTGCTCCATCATTTTTCCCATTTTTGCTGTTAAGCTATACGTTCTTTTCTTCTTTTTTCATTTTGTTTGTTTGTTTTTCTTTGCTTGTTTGTTTGTTCGTTTATTGTTTTCTTTCTTTTCTATCCCCAACATATTCACTTTCTCTTTCTCTTCATGCTACTGTGCCATGTGTATTTGTGTGTGTGCGTACGTGTGTATATGTGTATGTGTATATGTGAGACACAAGAGACAGACAGACAGACAGTCATACAGACAGAGCGCACGCGCCTCTCTGAGTGTGTGCGTGAGAGAGAGAGAGAGGGAGAGAGAGAGAGAGAGAGAGAGAGAGAGAGAGTGTGTGTGTGTGTGTGTGTGTGTGTGTGTGTGTGTGTGTGTGTGTGTGTGTGTGTGTGTGTGTGTGTGTGTGTGTGTGTGTGTGTGTGTGTGTGTGTGGTGTGTGTGTGTGTGTGTGTGTGTGTGTGTGTGCACTCGCGTATGTGTTTGTCTGTATGCCTATCTGTCTGTCTCTGTGAGAGAAGAAGAAGAAGAAGAAGAAGAAGAAGAAGAAGAAAGAAGAAGAAGAAGAGAAAAAAGAAGAAGAAGAAGAAGAAGAAGAAGAAGAAGAAGAAGAAGAAGAAGAAGAAGAAGAAGAAGAGCAAGAAGAAGAAGAAGAAGAATAAGAAGAAGAAGAAGAAGAAGAAGAAGAAGAAGAAGAAGAAGAACAACAACAACAACAACAACAACAACAACAACATCAGCAAAACAAAGAACAAGAACAAGAAGAACAAGATCAAGAAAGACACGAACAAGAAGAACAAGAACAAGAAGAACAAGAACAAGAAAGACAAGAACAAGAAGAACAAGAACAAGAAGAACAAGAACAAGAAAGACAAGAACAAGAAGAACAAGAACAAGAAAGACAAGAACAAGAAGAACAAGAACAAGAAGAACAAGAACAAGAAGAACAAGAACAAGAAGAACAAGAACAAGAAAGACAAGAACAAGAAGAACAAGAACAAGAAAGACAAGAACAAGAAGAACAAGAACAAGAAAGACAAGAACAAGAACAAGAAGAACAAGAACAAGAAAGACAAGAACAAGAAGAACAAGAACAAGAAAGACAAGAACAAGAAGAACAAGAACAAGAAAGACAAGAACAAGAACAAGAAGAACAAGAACAAGAAAGACAAGAACAAGAAAGACAAGAACAAGAACAAGAAAAACAAGAACAAGAAAAACAAGAACAAGAAGAACAAGAACAAGAAAGACAAGAACAAGAAGAACAAGAACAAGAAGAACAAGAACAAGAAGAACAAGAACAAGAAGAACAAGAACAAGAAGAACAAGAAGAACGAGAAGAACTCTGGTCCGTGGACCACCGGCCCTTGCCCGGACACAGCTCACGGACATGACTGAACAGAGTTTAGCTGTAACAAGTGCGGATTACAATGCCGGGGTAACAGCTAGTTGTAACAAGTGCGGATTATAATGCCGAGGTAACAGCTAGTTGTAACAAGTGCGGATTACAAAGCCGGGGTAACAGCTAGTTGTAACAAGTGCGGATTATAATGCCGAGGTAACAGCTAGTTGTAACAAGTGCGGATTACAATGCCGGGGTAACAGCTAGTTGTAACAAGTGCGGATTACAATGCCGAGGTAACAGCTAGTTGTAACAAGTGCGGATTGCAATGCCGCGGTAACAGCTAGTTGTAACAAGTGCGGATTACAATGCCGGGGTAACAGCTAGTTGTAACAAGTGCGGATTACAATGCCGGGGTAACAGCTAG
>CM031595.1:8611510-8616510 GCA_018398815.1 Conus ventricosus
TTCTGAACAGAGGTGATGTTTAATTGCTTTTTAACTATGGATTATTGTTACATTTTGTTTTATATGCATACATATAATTTAAACTCAGAGTGAGCATACTGTTGCATTTAGATAACAAATAGTTGTGTTATTTTAGTTCAAAATCTCATCTTAGAAATTATTGTCAAATGCGTTGTAGGAATGTAATTTTATATAGTATTATTTTTATATTATACAGTCACCTTGAAATCCAAGTACTTTTACATGAATGTATGTCATATGTGACAAAATGGGTGATGTGACAAAATCATTGTTTATTTGCTGTGAATGTATGTGACCACAAACTAATTTCTCGAATTGAGATAATAAAGTTTACTTGACGGGAGCGTGCCGGTGTTCCCCGGGTTCTATGTTCCCCAGTAGCGCTGTTCCTCGTGTCTCTGTTCCCCAGTGTCGATGTTCCCCGACCGAAAAAGCGTGCCGCTGTTCCCGTACCGGTGTTCCCCAGGTTCTCTGTTCCCCAGTAGCGCTGTTCCCCAAACAGATTTCTGTCCAGTCGGCATGAAACCCTCTTCTACGGTCCTCCCGCTCCACCCCCAATACCCCGACCCTCCCATCCCCTCTTTCCCCCCTCCCACCCCGCCCTCCCACTGCCTCGCCTATAGCGATGAAAACAGTAACAACGTTTAAGTCAGCAAAACCCACCAACACCACCAACGGCAAAAACTTGGGGAACAGCGGGCCTGGGGAACACCGGGACTGGGGAACACCGGGACCGGGGATTTGCGGGAATGGGGAACAGCGGGATCGCCACAGGGTGGGGAACAACGAAACTGGAGAATTTAGGGACTGAATTTCGATTTTTTCTTGAGGAGAACACCGGGACTGGGGAATATAGAGACTGGGGAACAAAGAACCTGGGGAACAGCGGCAGGACCCCCACGAATGACGACGATCACGACCACGACGACGATGTGAATGAGGGTCAGGATAATGGTGAACCGTATCAAATTTCGGTCTAGACCAAGCTCTTAAGCCCTCAAGATGTCGCACACTCGCGCACATTAACGTACCTGTGCAAAGCCAAGCCACAACCCATCAGTCATTCCACATCGATCATTCGATTCTGGGTATTAATAAATCTCAGTGTCGGTCTGAGAGTGGTCATTATTGTATGCCTTTTGGTCTTCTTTCAAACGGGGGGCCTGCGTAGGTTATTTCTGTGCCGTATCTTTTCATCCATTAACCGGAATCTCACACGGATGACAGAAATATGCTGGACGTAGGCCTGTACTTAGAATGGATATCGTTTTTATCCGAAGGACGTTCATTCTGTTCCTAATAAAGCAGTAAACCTGTACTTATAATGGATATCGTTTCTTATCCGAAGGACGTTCATTCTGTTCCTAATAAAGCAGTAAACAACATGTTAAACCCTGAAGAACCGAAAAATTGTCACGTAGTTGTATTTGAAAATGCGTTTTACGTTTGTGTACTTCAAGAACAAAAATGAAGAGGTGATGGGCACAGTCAGAGTACAAAACCAGAGACCTTGCTGTCAGAAGAAAAAGAAAAAAAGCATTACACACACGCGTGCGCGCGTGCACACACACACGCACGCACACACACACACACACACACACACACACACACACACACACATGCACGCGCGCCCGCGGACGTACGTGTGTACATACATAAACGCGTACGCGCGTGCGTGCGTCTGCGCGCGCGTTCGCAGACGCACGGAGGGCGAGAGAGACAGAAAGACAGACAGATAGACAGACAGTTCGCATAATGACCAATTAATATCAAAACTCGTTTACAGGAAATGTGCTACTCAAAAACGTCTTTCATCCGAGGTGGATGTACCCTGATATGAGAACGCTCGGATATCAGAAAGCAAGTTTCCATTGCACCTCGACTCTTATTACTCAATATAGCCGGAAATAATTATTGTTAAAATAAAAACCAAATCGGGAAAAGCTTTTACAACTTCCTAATAACTATCAATTGTATTGTTATTGCTGCTGTTATTTTAGATAAAAAGGGGGGAAAGTTTGATTTTGCATATGCACGCTCGCGCGCGCGCACACACACACATACACACACACACACACACACACACACACACACACACACACACACACACACACACACACACACACACACACACACGAATCATCATCATTATCTTCTTCATCATCATCATCATCATCATCATCATCGTCGTCGTCGTCGTCGTCGTCGTCGTTGAAGTTACAATAGTTTTTCTTCTGTTTTGTGTGTCTCTTGTTTCCTGTTCTACCGTGGCAATCACGTCCTCTTGAAAATGAATATGCATTCTAGTTCTGACTGTGATGTTGCTACCCTGGTTTGTTTATTGTTTGTTCTCCAAGCTCCGAAAGGGGTTCAGCATAAAGTTCGCGTGCTCGTGCGCGCGCGCGCGCACACTTGTGTGTGTATGTGTGTGTGTGTGTGTGTGTGTGTGTGTGTGTGTGTGTGTGTGTGTGTGTGTGGTGTGTGTGTGTGTGTGTGTGTGTGTGTGTGTGTGTGTGTGTGTGTGTGTGTGTCCCCGTTCTTTTGTTTAGTTATGAGCCTGTCTTGTTTATTGAAGGGTGTATTTCCTTCATTATTGTTAATAACAGCACACATTATTCTGTTATTCAGACGACAATAGCATCTCTCTCAACACACCCACACATTCACCTGCCGGCCTTCAACACCCACTCCCACCTCCCACCCCCCACCTTTTTTCTTCCCTCCTACTCCCCCTCCTCCCCCCTCCCCCCCCCTCACCCCCCCCCCCCCCCCCCCCACACACACACACACACACACACACTATTATCCTTCCCATCCCCGCCATTCCCCACCCCTGTCCCTCAACATTCCCCCTTTCTTCGCCATCTTACTCTCACTCCCTTTCTTTCTTATCTTGTTCCTGGTCTAGAACTCCGAGGTGACATTTTGGCATGCCCCATCATTGAGGCAGCCACAATCCGTCTTCGGGTGATGATGTCTGAACACAAGACAAGCGTGCACGTGTTTTGCTTTCTCTCATCCTTTCCACAGACACACGAGGGTCTACTGTTCTGCGAGAGTTGGAGTGGGATTCAATGTGTGTGTGCGTGCGTGCGTGCGTGCGTGCGTGCGTGCGTGCGTGCGTGCGTGCGTGCGTGTGTGTGTGTGTGTGTGTGTCCATGCATGCGTTCACGCACAGGATCTCAATTTAAAGTCTCATTCGGTGGAAAAATCTTTCCGACCTGGCTCTCGCAAATGCGAATCGAACCTCAGATCATGGAACCAGAGTCTGATGCCTTTGCCACTGGGCCAAGTAGACCCTCCTCCTCGCCATCATCCCTCCTCCATCGTTTCTAAATCATAGAAAGGAACATGATTTGGAAATACCCACCAGAGATTTATTCCTGTTTTTATGCTGTTTGTGTTGTTTTCTGTCACGTTCGTGCCTTGTCACGGACAAAAATAGAAAAACCGAATACGTGGTCAGTCGCCAGCCAGTTCAATCGGACGTAAGTCCAAATGCAAACATTTCTGGTTCCAAGCAGACGACTTAAGGTGTCGCGTCAGCCAATTAGGCACAGCGGAGAGGCTCCACGGAGACAGCACTGTCCGGCAGACGGACTGAGTAGCTGGATCGACGTCTCGAGAGGTCTGGCCAGACGGGTCTCGGCGCCTGGGTCAGACTGATCTAGCCAATTTGCGACCAGCGCCCTCAGTTAAGCCAGACATCGCCGGCTAAAGTAGGAAGGGGGAAAGTATTGTGTGGTGGGGGTAAAATCAAGCTAATTAATTAAATGACCCATTGACCACCACAGAGAGCAAGGCCGGTAGATGTGACTTGACGATTTGAACGTCCAATGGAATTACAGGGGAGGTAACTTTGGGTACAAGGCGGGAAAAATACTGACCAATGGTACTCACCCTTTGACACATAGGATGAGAATAAGAGAGTGAGGAGAGGGAAGAAAAGAGGAGAACCAGGAGGGGAGAACGAACAGACAGAGAGAGAGGAAGAGGTTCTGGGTGTAGGCTCTGCATGAGAGAAAGGCAGAGAGATGAGAGGAGTGAAGAGAACCGAGTTGAAGCATTAGCACCAGATAGAGTCTGCAGAGGAAGAACTAAGGAGAGATGTGAGAGAGAGAGTTGCTAACTGATGAAGAGAAAAAAAAAAGAAAAAGAAAAAGAAAAGAAAAGCAACCATGTCCATTTGATAGAGCAGACTAGAAGAGAGAGAGAGAGAGTGCAATGCGTTAATGCAGGAAGAAAGAAAGGAGAACAGATCGATGTCTGATAGTCACTGTTCAATCTGAACCGGGGTTCGACCTCATACCTGGCAGCGCCACTTTCATCAGCAGTCCAACCTGACCAACGCCAGCGGTCTAACCTGACCAGTGCCAGCAGTCCAACCTGACCAGTGCCAGCAGTTGTGTCGTGACTGGTGTTTGTGAAAGTGACAGTGAAAAGAAAAGAAAGAAAAAAAAGAAGAAAAGAAAAGACAGTGATTCGTGAATAGTTTAAGATCACCTGGCCAGGTAAAGTAGAAATCTATTTATACCCGGGTTAGTTAATGATGATTTAGATAAATGGTTTTGTGAAGTTCAAGGAAAGAGAGAATGTTTTATTTTGTTTGACTCCATATGCATTGATGTTTCTTTCCATGATTATGTGTAGTAAAGTTATAGACTTTACTAGTGGTTTGATGTGACGAATGCATGATATATGAATGAGATTGTAAGCAAGCTGTGAGTGTGTTTGGGCTGCGCGCTAGTCCTTCCTCCACTGACATACCCCGAGGTTGACATGCCTCTCTTCGGCTTTCTCAACACCTCAGCCTCCACCTTCCTCCCACGCCATCCCTTTCCCCTCCCTTCATCCTCTCCTCTCCCCCTTCCCCCTCCTCCCTCACTTCACCCCCTTTTCTCTCTCCATCCGCCGCTTGTTAATTTTCCTCCTTTTGCTTGCTCGTTTGTTTGTTTGCTTGTTTGTTTCAAGATCCTTAA
>CM031595.1:8621510-8684010 GCA_018398815.1 Conus ventricosus
TCAGGGCCGCTGCTAGCTCACCGGTTACATCATGTTGGGAATAACTTCAACAGACGCACAAAAGATTCTAAATTAAAAAACAAAGAAAAAAGAAAAGAAAACATGATGTTCAAGGGATTATAAAGAAAATACCAGGCACGACGCATATTTTGCCATGTTGCTATTTTGTACTATTTGTGTCATTGCTGTTTTGAAACGTAAAACAACAAACTGTAAACTGCTTTTTATAAAAGACATTTAATGGATGTATGATGATGATGATGGATTCTCCGTCGTGTCCGACGGATGAGTAGGCAGGCAGGTCATCCGCTGATGTGGGTCCTCACGCGGGAATGAAGACCAATTCTTGAGGCACAAAGTCTTCCACTGACGCTGCATGGAATGGAGTCTTGCAAGGATGGGCCCCGTCTTGTCCGATTCCTCCTTTCCTGGATGGCAGCTGCTCTGTTGCGCTCCAATGTCTTTGTGCCCTGGGTGCACTGTTGCTTCCACTGTGTTCTGTCAAGGGCGACATCTTCCCAGGAGGCAGTGTCGATGTTACAGCTTCTGAGGTTGGCCTTCAAGGTGTCTTTGCATCTCTTGAGAGGCCTTCCTTGGTCACGATGTCCTTCCTTCAGTTGTCCATAGAGCAGCACCTTTGGAATTCTGCAGTCTACATACGGACAACGTGTCCTGTCCATCGGAGCTGGCTTTTTTTAAATAACTTTTATTTCAGAAACAAATGAACAAAATACCTTCATAATTGACAGGACGAATGAGCAACAACAATCCCTAGGCTTATACTGTGCTCAAAAAGACATTTACAATATATTGGCGGTTAAATACATTCACAATAGACTAAGCATTTCACTTCGTGCTTGGGATTTTTTTTAAGGAAACAACGTGTCCTGTCCATCGGAGCTGGCTTTTGATGAGTATACACTCCATGCTGGGTAAGCCACATTTCTTCAGGACCTGTAGGTTGGACACTCTGTCTTGCCATTGGATGCTGCAGATCTTGCGCAAGCATCGTTGATGGAACTGTTCGAGTTGTTGGATGTGTCGGCTGTACGTGGTTCACGTCTCACAACAGTAGAGGAGAGCATTCAGAACCACAGCTTTGTACAAGGCAACCTTTGTGCGCAATCTGATGCCATGGTTTTGCCACAGACTCTTTGAGAGTCTGCCAAAGGCAGAGCTGGCCTTTGAGATACACAATATCACTTCTGCGTCCAGAGACCCATTGCTGCTTACAGTGCTGCCCAAACAGCAGAACGTGTCCACAGTTTTGATCTCTGTGTTGTTGATGACGACAGGTGATGGTGGAGCACTGCCAGCAGCGGACGGTGAAGGTTGGATTATGGCCTCGGTCTTACCAAGACTGATTGTAAGTCCAAAACGTTGACAGGCCCTTGCAAAGCGATCTGTGATGCACTGGATGTCCTCATGGGAGTGCGAGGCCAGTGCACAGTCATCTGCAAAGAGGAACTCTCTCAGAAGGGCATCAAATACTTAGGTCTTGGCCTGAAGTCGTCGAAGATTAAAGAGTTTGCCAACTGAACGTAACTGGATGTATACCCCCTTGTCACAGTCCCGGAATGCATCAATCAGCATCGCAGCAAACAGAATGGAAAAGGGGGTGGGAGCTAAGACGCACCCCTGCTTCACTCCATTTTTCTCTGGGAATGGGTAAGAGGTATCTCCGTTTTCTTGCACCCTCGCCTGCAAGTCATCATAGAATGAAACGATCAGTGAGATGAGCTTTTCTGGGCTACCAAACTTGTGAAGGATCTTCACAAGCCAGTCCCATTAACGGTGTTGAAGGCCTTGGTGTGATCAACAAACACATTGTAGAGTTCCTGATTCTGCTCATGATACTTCTCCTGTAGCTGGCGAACAGCAAATACCATGTCAGTTGTGTCCCAGCCTGCGCGAAACCCGCACAGTGATTCAGGGATGACACTGGCGAGAATCTTTCCTGTGATACACAAGAGAGCAGTCCCACGTTGATTGTCACAGGACGCTTTCTCCGCCTTCCTCTTGTAGATGTGTACAACAGAGGCGTCTTTGATGTATTGGGGCACTTCTCCCTTTTCCCATATGGACTGGAAGAGGTTGGTCAGCTTTTCGAGGAGTACCTCGCCTCCATTCTTGTAGACTGGAAGAGGTTGGTCAGCTTTTCGAGGAGTACCTTGCCTCCATTCTTGTAGACGTCTGCTGGAAGTCCGTCTGCTCCTGGTGCTTTACCGGATGTGGTCTGCTTCAAAGTCTTCGCAGTCTCTGCACTGGAGGGTGGGTCAGCTCCTCATTGAAGGCTTGTTTAATGTCATCTGGGTTCGTTATTGTTGGAGCGTAGGCGCTGATAATGGTGGCAAAGCGGTCCTTTGTAAGCCTAAGCTGCAATATCATTAGGTGATCACTGATGCCACGAGGCAGGCAATCCAGTTTCCGGGCAAGCTTAGTGCGAATTGCAAATCCAACACCAGAAGGTCTTGGGCTTTCTTCAGGCTTCCCAATGCAGTAAAAGGTGTAGCCTCCTCCAACTTCATCAAGCCGTGTGTCGCCCGCAAGTCTTGTTTCACTCAGAGCCGCTATGTCAATCTGGTAACGGCCTAGCATCTTGGCAGTCAGTGGTACGACGCTCTGGTCTGTGGTCTCTGTCCAGTAAGGTTTCTGACATTCCTTGCCCCAAATGTCAGAAGCATCTGCGTTTTCCCTGTTTTGACTTTCGACCGCCTTGTTGCATGACCAGGCAAGCGCGGTCTTCTTTTACGGTCAGTGAAGGGCAGGCTTTGTTTAGGGTTCCTTTTATCTCCCCCTCCCCGTGTGAAGAGAGCAGTGCTGTCCCTGAATAGGGCTGCTCTGTCGCTGTAGGCTACGAGTACCGCAACTGCCCTGGTGTACGATGAACGACCATCAGCCACAGCCGCCTACTTGCAGAGTTGTAGTGAGGGACCTCCAGCAGCATCCTTTCCCTGTTCCCGTCACTACCTCTCCATCGCCGCAGGACTTGGAAGAGGGCATGTCCACACGCAGGTGGGCCTGCACGTTGCATGTTTAGGGGCCAAACCTCCTCCAAGTCCCCTGTAGTTTGGCCTGGGGCCGCAAGGCATCCAGTGGACATGCGTTGCCACGTGGAGACACAACATAGGGCTTGTAGTGGAGAGGCTGGGTACTGGCAGAAGAGACCTACGCATTCGGCTCTCTTTTCGCAGTGCTGTTCACAGCGGTGCTAGCCAGCGGTGAAGGCTGAGAACGAGAGGTGACAAGCACACAGACACTTCGCCAGCACACTAGGCGCTTCACACTACCAGAAACACGATGGAGGTATAATGACACGTAAAACACCTAACTATACACTTCCTGTTGATTAATAACGTTTGAATGATGTAGAGAGAAACAGGATCAACAAAGCATACACTGCCTGATCATAAACAACGTTTTGTAAATGATGCTCGGTGAAACGTAAACCAACAAATTATAAGCTGTTATAAATCAATATTTTTGTGATATACGCAGGCACGAGATAACGTGTGATAAATGGTCCACCAAGAATGTTCGCTGGTGAGTTTCGTCATTCTTTTTTGTGCCACTCCCCCTCCTCCTCCTTTGTTTGTTTGTTTGTTGTTGTGTTGTGTTTTTTTTCATTTTAAAGAAATAATAAATAAAACACGTCATGTCGAAGTTAATCTTGCCTGTCTTGTTTTTCTTTTCCTTAATCTCTGTAATATGTAAATTTATAACATAGCAGGCAACTTTGTTTGTTTGTTCGTTTCAAAGGAACCAGTTTTGTTTATATTTTTCTGTTGTTGTTGTTGTTGTTGTTTGTTTTTATTATTATATTTTCTTGTTATTAAGATTCGTTTGTTTGCTGTGCTTTTTCTTTGGACGCCAATCCTGTTTTTCTTGTAATATTTGAATTTGTTGCTTTTTTTTTCATGTCAGGTCTGTACAGAAAATTTGTTTGAAAATTGCCCTGCCTCTCCTTGCCTTGTTCTTCCTTACCTTGTTCTTCCTTGCCTTGTCTTATTTTCCTCTTCTGTGCCTTGCATTGGCTGTTCTTTTTGGCATTGCCTTGTCTCATCTTCCCTTCTCACGCATTTTGATTTCTTGCTTGGCTTTGTCTTGCCTCGCCTTGCCTAGCCTTACTTATTTTGCCTTGCCTTGTCTTGCCTTGAATTTCCTCGCTTGCCTCGCCTCGCCCCGCTTTGCCTTGCCTTGCCTTCAATTTTCTTACCTTGATTTGCCTAGCCTAGCCTTGCCTTGTCTTGCATTGTCGCGTCTTGGTTCTCTTTGCTTCCATTTGCCTACCGCCGCCTTGCCTCGCTTTACATTGTTTTGTCTTGGTTCGCCTTGCCTAAGCCTTGCCTTGTCTTGCATTGCCGCGTCTTGGTTCTTTTTGCTTCTATTTGCCTACCAGGGTAGGCTTTGCCTCGCTTTGCATTGTCTTGTCTTGGTTCGCCTTGCCTTGACTTGACTTGTATCGCCTTGCCTCGCCTCGCCTTGCCTTGGTTTGTATTGCATTGTCTTCACTTACCTTGCCTTGCCTTGCCCCGCCTTGCCTTGCCTTGCCTTGGTTTGTATTGCCTTGCCTTGCCTTGCCTTGCCCTGCCTTGCCCTGCCTTGTCTTCACTAGCCTTGCCTTGCCTTGGTTTGTATTGCCTTGTCTTCACTAGCCTTGCCTTGCCTTGGTTTGTATTGCCTTGTCTTCACTTGCCTTGCTTGCCTTGGTTTGTATTGCCTTGTCTTCACTTGCCTTGCCTTGGTTTGTATTGCCTTGTCTTCACTTACCTTGCCTTGCCTTGCCTTGGTTTGTATTGCCTTGTCTTCACTTACCTTGCCTCGCCTCGCCTTGCCTTGGTTTGTATTGCCTTGTCTTCACTTGCCTTGCCTTGGTTTGTATTGCCTTGTCTTCACTTACCTTGCCTTGCCTTGCCTCGCCTTGGTTTGTATTGCCTTGGCTTCACTTACCTTGCCTTGCCTTGCCTTGCCTTAGTTTGTATTGCCTTGTCTTCACTTACCTTGCCTTGCCTTGCCTCGCCTTGGTTTGTATTGCCTTGGCTTCACTTACCTTGCCTTGCCTTGCCTTGCCTTAGTTTGTATTGCCTTGTCTTCACTTACCTTGTCTTGCCTTGCCTTGCCTTGGTTTGTATTGCCTTGTCTTCACGTACCTTGTCTTGCCTTGCCTTGCCTTGGTTTGCATTGCCTTGTCTTCACTTACCTTGTCTTGCCTTGCTTTGCCTTGCCTTGGTTTGTATTGCCTTGTCTTCACTTACCTTGTCTTGCCTTGCCTTGCCTTGCCTTGGTTTGTATTGCCTTGTCTTCACTTACCTTGCCTTGCCTTGCCTTGGTTTGTATTGCCTTGTCTTCACTTACCTTGCCTTGCCTTGCCTTGGTTTGTATTGCCTTGTCTTCACTTACCTTGCCTTGCCTTGCCTTGGTTTGCATTGCCTTGTCTTCACTTACCTTGTCTTGCCTTGCTTTGCCTTGCCTTGGTTTGTATTGCCTTGTCTTCACTTACCTTGTCTTGCCTTGCCTTGCCTTGCCTTGGTTTGTATTGCCTTGTCTTCACTTACCTTGCCTTGCCTTGCCTTGGTTTGTATTGCCTTGTCTTCACTTGCCTTGTCTTGCCTTGCCTTGTCTTAGTTTGTATTGCCTTGTCTTCACTTACCTTGCCTTGCCTTGCCTTGCCTTGGTTTGCATTGCCTTGTCTTCACTTGCCTTGCCTTGCCTTGCCTTGCCTTGGTTTGTGTTGCCTTGTCTTCGCTTGCCTTGTCTTGCCTTGCCTTGCCTTGCCTTGCCTTGCCTTGGTTTGTGTTGCCTTGTCTTCGCTTGCCTTGTCATGCCTTGCTTACCAAACATTACCTTGTCTTCCCTTGCGATGTATTGTCTTCCCGTATCTCGCCTTGCCTTTCGTGTCTTCCTTTGCTTTGTCTTGTCTTCCTTTGCTTTGTCTTGTCTTCCTTTGCTTTGTCTTGTTTTTCCTTGCTTTGTCTTGTTTTTCCTTGCTTTGTCTTGTTTTTCCTTGCTTTGTCTTGTTTTTCCTTGCTTTGTCTTGTCTTCCTTTGCTTTGTCTTGTCTTCCTTTGCTTTGTCTTGTCTTCCTTTGCTTTGTCTTGTTTTTCCTTGCTTTGTCTTGTTTTTCCTTGCTTTGTCTTGTTTTTCCTTGCTTTGTCTTGTCTTCCTTTGCTTTGTCTTGTCTTCCTTTGCTTTGTCTTGTTTTTCCTTGCTTTGTCTTGTTTTTCCTTGCTTTGTCTTGTTTTTCCTTGCTTTGTCTTGTCTTCCTTTGCTTTGTCTTGTTTTTCCTTGCTTTGTCTTGTTTTTCCTTGCTTTGTCTTGTTTTTCCTTGCTTTGTCTTGTTTTTCCTTGCTTTGTCTTGTCTTCCTTTGCTTTGTCTTGTCTTCCTTTGCTTTGTCTTGTTTTTCCTTGCTTTGTCTTGTTTTTCCTTGCTTTGTCTTGTTTTTCCTTGCTTTGTCTTGTTTTTCCT
Source organism: Conus ventricosus (assembly GCA_018398815.1). Lineage (NCBI taxonomy): Eukaryota > Metazoa > Mollusca > Gastropoda > Neogastropoda > Conidae > Conus > Conus ventricosus. The sequence continues at coordinate 8,627,976 of CM031595.1, forward strand.
TGCTTTGTCTTGTTTTTCCTTGCTTTGTCTTGTTTTTCCTTGCTTTGTCTTGTTTTTCCTTGCTTTGTCTTGTCTTCCTTTGCTTTGTCTTGTCTTCCTTTGCTTTGTCTTGTTTTCCTTGCTTTGTCTTGTTTTTCCTTGCTTTGCGTTGCTTTTAATGCCTGGCGTTGCTTTGTCGTGTTTTGTTTTGCCTTGTCTTGTTTTGTCATTCCTCGATTTGTTATTACATGCCTTGACTTGCCTTCTGTTTACTTCCCTTTTATTGTCTTTCCTTGACTCATGTCTTGGCTTGTCCAGTCTTGTCTTTCCCCGTCTTTCCTTTCCTTGCGTTGAATGGACTTTCCTCATCTTGTGTTGTTTTTCCTTGACCTGGCTTGCCTTTCCTGCCCTCAACTTGTCTTTCTTTTCTTTCTCTTTCCCCAATCTGACTTGCATTTCCTTTCCCTGCGTTACATTTCCTGCCCTCAACTTGTCTTTCTTTTCTTTCTCTTTCCTTAATCTGGCTTGTATTTCCTTTCCCTGCGTTATATTCCCTGCCCTCAACTTGTCTTTCTTTTCTTTCTCTTTCCTCAATCTGGTTTGTCTTTCCTTTCCCTGCGTTCTATTTCCTGCCCTCAACTTGTCTTTCTTTTCTTTCTCTTTCCCCAATCTGGCTTGTCTTTCCTTTCATTGCCTTGTCTTTCCTTGCCTTGACATGGCATTGTTTTTTCTCTCTCTTTTATTTCTATACCATGCCTGTCCTTTGTTTACCTTGCCTGCCTGCCCTCTCCTTGTCTTTTCCTTGTCTTACCTGGTCCTGTCTTTCCGTCCTTCGTCTTGCCTGCCTGCCCTCTCCTTGTCTTTTCCTTGTCTTACCTGGTCATGTCTTTCCGTCCTTCGTCTTGCCTGTCGCGTCTTTCTTTGCCTTCCCTTGTCGTGACCTGCACGAAGACAAAAGACACACGACATGGGTCTGAGACAGGGAGTGATTCTGAGTCTATCAGAAAAGAGGACGAGTAAGATCAAGTCACGTTGTTCTTTACAGCCCGGCCAACCTCTGTGGCCATATCAGGGCTGACAACTCGTTTCAGACCAGAACTAAGACTCAGGAGGAGGAGGAGGCGGAGACGGCGTAGATGGGATGATGCGAAAAGAAGGTGGAGGAGGAGGAGGATGGGAAGGCTTCGAGGGGATCACACAAAACAAGAAGAAGGCTGAGGAGGAGAGAGAGAGGAGAAGGAAGAGGAGGAAGAGAGGAGCATGAGGAGGGGCAGATCAACAGCCAAAGCACGTTATATAGGGTTTCTGTCCCCGGCGTTTAAATACGCATGAGGCAGACAAGGCGTTCCGCTGCTTTCTGTTTTCAGACAGCGTGGATATGTGACTGCCACGGCCATTGACCGGTCGTACATCACGCTCTGTGCTCTACCGCCTGTTTCTCAACAACAACAACAACAACAGCAACAGCTTGCGGAGCCAAAAGGAAGAGAGAGCGAGAGGAGGGGGTGGAGTAACAAATAAGTGAAAACCGGGGAAACAAAAGGAGAAAGCTAAGCTTCATTCTTACTCAAGGGGTTGATTAGGCTGAAGTTGAATGAAGGTGTTGGCTCTTCAAAGCAAACTCCGTGGAGTCGTTATGGATGCTGATGCTGTTGTTGTTGTTGTTGTTGTTGTTGTTGTTGTTGTTGTTGTTGTTGTTGTTGTTGACCCTCTTTCTTTCTTATGTCTCCTTCTTTCTTCTGCCACGTAGTTTTCAACTAGAACTGCACTGTAATATATCTTTTATCATTATTGTTGTCATTGTTATTTCTATTCTTGTCACTATCATCATCATCATCATCATCATCATCATCATCATCATCATCATCATCATCATCATCACCATCATCATCATCACCATCATCATCATCACCATCATCACCATCATCATCATCATCACCATAATCGTCATCATTTTCATCATTATTACCATTATCAGGGGGCCGGAATAGCTCAGTGATAGAGAGCCAGACACTTAATCTTGGTGATCTTGGGGTTGCGGGTTCGAATCTTCACCGGGCCGTTTCGGTACACAGGGATTTTTCCCTCGAAGTTAACATTGCTTCTGACTCCATTTCCCATACAGTCCTTCAAATGAGACTATAAACCGAGGTTCCGTGTGTGACGCACGCATAACATCTAGCACACACGTATAATCCCATCACCAACTTTCGGAAGAGAAGGCCAGTTTGACCGTTGGTATGAATGACACGTTACACATAGCATGCGCCCTGCATGAGAAAGGGAAAGAAGGAGGGAAGTAAGGAAATTGAGTGAACGATATTGAAAGATACTGACTGGATGACACGGGAAACGACTGAATAAAGCGCGAGCCGGCAGCTCTTCAGTCGGCACTTCCCAGGTAGGCAGCCCGTTGTGTAAACGAGTTTGGATTGTAAAGCGCTTAGAGCTTGGTTTCTAACCGAGGATAGGCGCTATATAAGCATTCATAATAATCATTATTATAATTTTCGTCATCAGCATTATCATTATCATTATGATTATTACTATTATTATCATTATCGTTGTTTGTTGTCTATATAAGTATTCATAATAATGATTATTATGATTATCGTCATCAGCATTATTATCATCATTATCATTATTATCATTATTATTATCGTTATCGTTGTTTGTTGCTGTTACTACTACTGCTACTACTACTACTACTACTACTACTACTACTACTACTACTGTTATAATCGTTATTATTATCTTTTTATCATTACAGTTATTATCATTATCATTATTGTTATTGTTATTGTTGTTGATGGTGGTGGTGGTGGTGGTGTTACCATTGATCAGTGTCTGACCATGCAGAATCAAATATCTGTAGTCTGTCGCTCATCCTTTTTAGAGCTGAGACGTATTGCTTCCATCCGACGCTTTATATCCAGGGAAGTAGCTGTCAGGCTAGTCTGTGCCATGGTGATGTCAAGATTGGACTACTGCAACTCTGTTTATGCTGGGCTTCCCGCAGAACAGATTGCTCGGCTGCAGAGAGTCCAAAATAGCGCTGCACGACTTGTTTTGAAGAGGAGGAGGTGTGAACACATCACTCCCATGCTGATCGAACTGCACTGGCTTCCCATACAGTATCGGTGGCAATTTAAACTGGCAGTTCTTGCTTTCCGCCACTTCAATGAATCTCTTCCTCACTATCGCTCTTCTTCTCTCTGCACCTACCAAAGCTCTCGTACCCTTCGCTCTTCTTCACAAAAACTTTTGAAAATCCCTAAGCGTTCTCTGAAATCTGTTGGCGAAAGAGCCGTCAGTTTTAGAGCACCTTCTATTTGGAACTCTCTCCCTGGAGACCTTCGTAATCAGCCTACTCTTTCTTCTTTTAAATCTCAGCTCAAAACTTACCTCTTCAAAAAGGCCTATTCTCTTCTGTAGATGACTAGATCTCTCCTAAATTCCTCCACAACTAGTTCGGTGAGGCAGTTTATGCATGTAGGTGCGTCTGTCATTGTGTATTTTCTTTTTGCTGTGTGCATGAATATTGTATGAATAAGTGCAAATGGTGGATTTAAGCGCATTGAGTTGTACAACAAGAAATGCGCTATATAAGTATTATACATTATTATTATTATTATTATTATTATTGTTGTTGCCATAATTATCATGATGATGATGATGATGATGATGATCATCATCATCATCATCATCATCATCATCATCATCATCATCATCATCATCATCATCATCATTATCATCATTATTATTATTATTATTATCACTACTCTCTCTCTCCCCCATTCTGCTTCTCTTCATTCTGTCTCGCCGACCTCTGAATCTCTCTCTCCCATCCATAACATCCGATCCCATGCGGTCTGTCTCAATTTAAACACTTGGCGAACTGCGTCGTCAATCCATTAATGCATACAATGATGACACAAAAATCCTGGAATATGGAACAATGCTTATTTCAATAACACGATCAATTTCAACCCTCTAATGAGTAGGCAACTACATCACACACCATGCGCTCTCTCTCTCTCTCTCTCTCTCTCTCTCTCTCTCCAGCGCACCCTCGCTCTTCCTCCCTCCCTCTCTCTCTCACTCCCTCTGACCCCCAACCCCATGACCTCCCCCTCCCACCGCCTCCACACACATACGTACGCGCGTGTTCATCCAAACCACGCAGACAACGACGCAGCAGGATTGTTCAAATCAGTAAAAGACATGCTGTGAATACAATAATAGGCGCTTGACACTGCTTAATGTAATGCATTTACATATACATAAACAATTGACCATTATGTTGAATGTTCAACATGTGGGATGTCATCATGTTCAGCCAGTGCAAATAACGGGTCATGTCATTAGTGGGAAACATGGGCTGGGTACTGGACATTGAGTTCAGTTCCCGCTGGGCAAGGAAGACATCCGGGTTCCGATCGTAGTACGGTGACCCTGACTCTATGTCAGGATGTACACGGGGGTTAGGCAGTCTGTGTGGGGGTGGGTTAGGATGAAGCATTGGTTCTGGCTGAAAGCATCGATTCTGATCATTAGGCTGCCTCACCAAAGAAGGGAAATGCTGCATGGACTGTAAAGGGGGTATGGCACGGTTTCTAACCTGGCCATTGTTGCAGCCAGGATCCTGTTGGCGCGGGAAGTCGGAACGATGGACAGGGGCATAGCTAGACGCCTGGTTTGGGCCCTCTGTGTTAAAAGGAGATTGACAATGTGAAAAGTAACTACGCTGGCTAACATTACCTATAGGAGTAGAAGGGTTATTTGACAAACGGGCATCAGGAGCATTCTCATGGTTAGCTTGTGATGAATAGTTGGAAGGGTAATCATACCAGGTATCACGGAAGCTGGGGTCAGGCTGGGAGGTATGAGGAATACCGTGAGGAGCGGAGTGCAACTGCTGGTCGGGAGACATGTCAGAAAGGATGGCATCGTTAAATCTGACATTGCCAGCATTGAATCTGGAATGAAAATCCCGTGAATATTTGTTCCCTCCCTGCCGACTGTTTGACAAATCCCGCTCTGTCTGGTGACCTCTGCGCTGTGGCAGTGTGTCTACCAACCAGTCCAAGACAGTGCTCTTGAATTTAGAGGCCAGCTGAGCTGTACCCTTAAAACTGGGGTGGGTGAGGTATTTGTACATGGCCAGCTTAGGAGCACCAGAAGCGGCAATAAATGTATCAGTGTTGTCTATTGTACATGGCCAGCTTAGGAGCACCAGAAGCAGCAATAAATGTATCAGTGTTGTCTATTGTACATGGCCAGCTTAGGAGCACCAGAAGCGGCAATAAATGTATCAGTGTTGTCTATTGTACATGGCCAGCTTAGGAGCACCAGAAGCGGTAATAAATGTATCAGTGTTGTCTATTGTACATGGCCAGCTTAGGAGCACCAGAAGCGGCAATAAATGTATCAGTGTTGTCTATTGTACATGGCCAGCTTAGGAGCACCAGAAGCGGCAATAAATGTATCAGTGTTGTCTATTGTACATGGCCAGCCTAGGAGCACCAGAAGCGGCAATAAATGTATCAGTGTTGTCTATTGTACATGGCCAGCCTAGGAGCACCAGAAGCGGCAGTAAATGTATCAGTGTTGTCTATTGTACATGGCCAGCCTAGGAGCACCAGAAGCGGCAGTAAATGTATCAGTGTTGTCTATTGTACATGGCCAGCCTAGGAGCACCAAGAGCGGCAGTAAATGTATCAGTGTTGTCTATTGTACATGGCCAGCCTAGGAGCACCAGAAGCGGCAATAAATGTATCAGTGTTGTCTATTGTACATGGCCAGCCTAGGAGCACCAGAAGCGGCAATAAATGTATCAGTGTTGTCTATTGTACATGGCCAGCCTAGGAGCACCAGAAGCGGCAATAAATGTATCAGTGTTGTCTATTGTACATGGCCAGCTTAGGAGCACCAGAAGCGGCAATAAATGTATCAGTGTTGTCTATTGTACATGGCCAGCTTAGGAGCACCAGAAGCGGCAATAAATGTATCAGTGTTGTCTATTGTACATGGCCAGCCTAGGAGCACCAGAAGCGGCAATAAATGTATCAGTGTTGTCTATTGTACATGGCCAGCCTAGGAGCACCAGAAGCGGCAATAAATGTATCAGTGTTGTCTATTGTACATGGCCAGCCTAGGAGCACCAGAAGCGGCAGTTAATGTATCAGTGTTGTCTATTGTACATGGCCAGCCTAGGAGCACCAGAAGCGGCAATAAATGTATCAGTGTTGTCTATTGTACATGGCCAGCCTAGGAGCACCAGAAGCGGCAGTAAATGTATCAGTGTTGTCTATTGTACATGGCCAGCTTAGGAGCACCAGAAGCGGTAATAAATGTATCAGTGTTGTCTATTGTACATGGCCAGCCTAGGAGCACCAGAAGCGGCAATAAATGTATCAGTGTTGTCTATTGTACATGGCCAGCCTAGGAGCACCAGAAGCGGCAATAAATGTATCAGTGTTGTCTATTGTACATGGCCAGCTTAGGAGCACTAGAAGCGGCAATAAATGTATCAGTGTTGTCTATTGTACATGGCCAGCCTAGGAGCACCAGAAGCGGCAATAAATGTATCAGTGTTGTCTATTGTACATGGCCAGCTTAGGAGCACCAGAAGCGGCAATAAATGTATCAGTGTTGTCTATTGTACATGGCCAGCCTAGGAGCACCAGAAGCGGCAATAAATGTATCAGTGTTGTCTATTGTACATGGCCAGCCTAGGAGCACCAGAAGCGGCAATAAATGTATCAGTGTTGTCTATTGTACATGGCCAGCCTAGGAGCACCAGAAGCGGCAATAAATGTATCAGTGTTGTCTATGAAAGTAGCTTCAGACTGGAAACAAGCTTCTCTAAGATTTCGGTTTGTGGGGAAAACAGAATTATTCACATTGTGTCTACCCTTTGCTGGAATTAAGGAGCTGAATGCTATTTTTGAAGTAGGGAACAGGTTAATCAACACTGTGTTCATTGTTGAACTGTGACCTGTCCTGACGGGCAGTCATTTATGCCAACATGGCCGATTAGGGATTTGACTTTGTGATTAGCTGGTTGACGGATAGGCCAATGCTCTAAGTCATGGGCTGAAATTCTTGACACACAGATTTTAGACATATTATAAGAGCGTAAGGCTAGTCTCTTGGGGTCCAGGTACTGCAAGACAGAGTCACCAATTAAGAGCGCAGACACTTGAACATTCACAGATATAGAACTTAGATATCACGGGGAGAGAGTTTGGGTCTTGTTTTATCGGATTGAGAGTTTACATTGTCTGCTTTAGCTTTCTGCTGATGTTGAGAATACATGTCACTGGATGTATTTTCACATAACTCACTACTAGACAAAGGAGCAAAAACATTACTGACAGGAATGGAATAGTCAGTCATAAGATGAGCAGACGAGGAAGCGTCATCACAAACGCCAGGTTTGACAGGAAGGGCTGCTGAATCAGAGAGTGAGGCACTGGGTGTGTTGAATTCAGTGGGTATAGTGCCTTCATTATCAGGATCTGTGAGCGTGGGGGACTTGACAGGATGTGAGGAAGGCTCCCCACTCTCCACACAGCTGCTGTCACTGCCATGAACAGTTGATTGCTGAGCTGGCCGTGGGTTAGCAGGTTTGGCGAGATGGCATTCCGTATTATTCAGGCTGTCAGTTGGAGAAGTCGGCTGAGAAACTGACGGATGAACAGGTTTAGCTGTGTCGTCTGCACTCCCTGAGACCGCTTCTTTGATGCTGAACTGCGTGCTGGTGTCAACTGTTGACTTCGTGGATTTTACTTGTTTTAAGTTCTGAACGGAGGTTGCCAGGTTGGGATTTAAGCCATTTGTTTTCTTCCGTTAAAACATTAACGGAGTCCTTCAACTGGAAAATTGTTATTTCTAAGTCATCGATTCTTGAGTTGAAGGAATCCCTGTCAGATTTAATATGGGATTTTAGTTCATTTTTTGTCGCCGTTTTTGCATCCTCAATCAATGAGAAAAACACATTTTTCATGTCTTGCTGGGAAGCATCTAGATCATCCACTTCTTCTTTCAGCTGGTGAAATTCTTGTCTTCACAAGTGGACAGAGGAACGCGAAACTTTGTTTTGGTTTTGTCTGAGACAAAGAGTCCGTCTGCGAAGTCTTTTACTTCTAGGTCCTAGAGGTGTTGCCTTGAATGTCTTTGACTTTGTCTCGGTGGAAGATAGTAGCGCTGATGCGGAGGGGGTAGGTGTGTGCAACACAACTTGCTGAGGGGTGCACTGACAGGGAGAGAACTATAAAACCTTCATTCTGGGCCACTTTCGCCCTCAACCAGTTTTCGGGCGAAAGTGGGCCAGAATTAAGGTTTTATAGTTCTCTGACAAGTAAGACGTCAAAACCAAAAATAACGATTATCTACAAACAAACATACTGTGCAGGGTTATCCATTTTAATACTAATTTACTAAAGTTTTCAGAGAGTAGCGTAGGGATAGTAGCCGGGACTGAACACGCCCCATAGAGTAACGTAGGGAAAAGCATCCGTGACTGAACGCGCTTCATATACAAACGGTGTCTGTTCCCACGGCTCTCTTTTCAGTACTGTCAACTCTGTCAGGGCGGTGTCAACGGGCCTGCTTTGCAGGTGGCAGGTAAGCTTTTAATTGCTAGTTGCCGGCCTACCTGCCCAGCACTTGGGGTGTCACAAAATATAGCTGCAGTTTTAGAAGACAGTGCGGATTCTAAGTTAGAAAAAGTTTTTGAATCACAAATACTTTTTCAACAGCTTTATAGATTAAATTGTGTGGAAGACATGGAATCAGCTACAACTTTATATATAACCACACACACACACACACACGCACGCATACACACACACACACACACACACACACACACACAAACACAAACACGCACACATACACACACACACACACACACACACACACACACAACACACACACAACACACACACGCACGCACAAGCGTGCGCACTCGCGCGCGCACACACACATACACAGTAGTGTCTGCGTTGGCCAAAAATCAATACTGCTGAACCCCCTCTTCTTCCCTCCTTTTCACCCCCTTCCTCACGCCGGTTACAATGTATTGCATCATGCAGCGAGACGGCGCGCCAAAAAATCAATACTGCTGAACCCCCTCTTCTTCCCTCCTTTTCACCCCCTTCCTCACGCCGGTTACAATGTATTGCATCATGCCGCAAGACGGCGCTGTCACAGCTGGGCCAATCATCGAGGGCGCAGTGCTTACGGGCGCTCACAGGACTAGGAACACCAACATTCTCCCACTGACTCCCGGACTTGCAAGGACGCTTTATTGCGCTGTGTACTGTGTTTGGTGTCTTATTCTAAAAAATGGCTACCCGTTTCACTGAAGAGCAGGCTCTTGCCATTGAACACCACAAGTTTTACCATACTTTCATGTCAGAGTATTGTTGAAAAAAGAACGAGGTGAAGCATGTTCGTTGCCGCCGAAACCGAAAAGAAGTATTGCTTTCCTAGAAGGAACAGAAAAAGAAAAAAGTGAACCGACTGCTTTGGAAATGGACGACTATCTTAAAGGTTGTTGGTTCAAGGAAATGAAAACGTTGAAGGCAATATTGCTGAACAAAATATAGCCAGTTTTAATATGTGTTTGACTATCGATGAGATGGTTCCTTATTTAATAAATGGTGCTGCATTGTTGAAAGCCGGCCAAAGCAAAACAATCCATCACGCGTTGATTGTTGGGCGTTGGCTTGAGACAGCCCAAGTCATGTTTAAAAAACAAAAAACGCATCAAACATGGCGTTTATTTCTTAAGACGCAGGTGAACATGTCTGATTCGTATGCTAGGAAACTCATTCAACTTTCTGTGTGTTTTTATAACTATCCTAAATTCCGCAAGCTAGGAATTAGTATAAATGAACTGTGTAGCAAACGCCAAACCATTATTAAACTTATGCAACTGGATGGCGATTTTCGGGGGTTCTGGCAAAACTAGATAGGGCTAGGCAGACCTTAGTACATCTACCAGTATGGAGAGGAGTAGTGTGTGGCCAGCACTATCTTCATATAAATGCTCCAAATATACAATGACGGATGTACTACTACTGGTGATTAGAGCCGCCATAAAAGCTTGGCTACAGCAGTAATTGCCTGTAACTCTGCCAAAAGCCAGTTGCAAGCCTGGTTGAGAAAAGAGGAGCACAGCAAACTAGGCCAAACAACCCTATGTGATCGCTTGCCGCCAATGACGTCAGCACCTGCAAAGCTCGGTGGCAAACTAGGTCAAACGACCCTATGTGATCGCTTGACTACAAAGCGCGGCAGCACCAGCAAAGCTCAGCGGCAAACTAGGCCAAACGACCCTATGTGATCACTTGGGGTTGATTGAGGTTGCGCGCGGGACACAGCCTGGTAGTTCCACTTCTTGTTTGTTTGTTGGTGTTTGTGTGTTTTGGCCTACCCCACGCACGCACGTCCCTCCACCCCACCCCTGGACTGTTTATTGTGTGTTTGTTGTTTGTTTGTGTTTGTTGTTTGTTTTGTCCTACCCCACGCATGCACACCCCCCTACCCCACTCCACCCCACCCACCACTCACCCCACCCCCCACCCGCCCCACAGCCAAGTTTTTAATAAGTTCTTGATCAAGTTCTTAATTAAGTTCTTAATAAGTTTTTGATCAAGTTCTTGATTAAGTTCTTGATTAAGTCGCCTCAAGATCATAACCAAGTTCTTATTCAAGTTCTTATAATTATCAAAAAAATACGTTCTATGTTTTTATCTTAAATAGCAGATGTCTAATATAGTACACACACGCCTCAAAAAACGCGTCATCGTGAGGATGTCTTGCTCAGCGTTTTCTGCATAGATCTTAAGGAAGGTCTTACATCCGAAGCAACCGCATTGATTACAATTCTGGTCTATGGAAATGTCTTTTATAGACTCCATGTCTTTATTTATTGACTTCATCATTTTATAATACGCCATGATCTATTTTTATTAAAAAAATTTTAAAATATTATTCCATTTGAAATGGATCAAAATGATGCTTTGTTATTGGCGGTTTTGGCGTGCTGTTGGCTTTTTCTGTATTTAGCGGTTCAGGTTGTTTTAACTTCTTTTGTTTTTGTTGCCATTGGTTATATATTTTATAACCATAATAACTGCCCCCAGCAGCAGCAAGGGCGCCAAAAATGGCAACAGTTTTAAGTTCAATATTCCATGAAGACTTTGGGGCCCTTGAATCACATGGTGTTTTTATAGCTGGCATTGGATCAACTTGTTCTGGCGTTGGCGGTGTTATGTTTTCATGATGAGTCATATTCTGTAACATTAATTTTTTTTTGTCTGTTCCACTCTGCTAATTTTTTTCCTGCTTCAACACGCCCAGGATTTTTAATGGTCTCCACCTGATTCAGCGTTTTCTGCTGATTTTCTGGCTTGGTTACTTTCTCCACCTGATTCAGTGTTTTCTGATTCTGCTGATTTTCCAGCTCGTTCATTTTGAAGGGAAACAAAATTTATATGATTAAAAGTAATTAATCCCATGATTACTGGCGATAAACAATGTTCCAAATTTGTAGTATAGATCACACCCTAGAGACTCTAATGACTTTGTTAAAACTGGATCTTGCGTTAAATCATACGTAAGATCTTGTTCAGAATCAATGGGAGCAAATCTACTGACTAGTTTAGTGTACAAACTAAGAACCGTTTGCCCAACGCTTTTCACCATTCTAGACCCAGCTGCGATTCATACCTGTTATGATACTTTAAAATGTCTTGTGGCGACATCTGTTGAATCTGTTCAATGCTGAATTCAGTTCCGAGGAACTGTTTTGTTTTCCCACATGCTGCCAAAGAATACAGCCTTTCCTTTTTGGGCATAATAGCTTGATCATCAACTTGGTCATTCATAAGTTCAGGAAGGTTTAGGCCGCCTTGTAGCTGTAGTAGATCATCACTGTTCATGTTTTTTAATAATTATAATTATTTTATTTTATAAAAATGAGCACCGAAAAAACTGTTGCTAACCTTGTATACCATTCTGCTGTTATTGGAGGCCTAAGTGTAGGATACTCAATGCTTGGTAAAAGCTTGTTAAGAATTAAACCAGCAGATCTTGGCAAACTAGACTTTGAGGATTCAGCAAAGCTAATTGCTATCATTGCAGCTTCGTTTGCCACGAAGATTTTCTAGTTAAGCAAGGAATAATTCCGGACAATATAAATATGTAAGAAAAAAATACATTTATAAAAATGGCTTCACTCGTAATGATGATAGGCGGCGCTGTGGTTAATGCGCTCGCTTTTAGTGGAAGTAATTACGCATTTAGTAAACTGCGAGATGAAGGCGAGAGAAAAAGACATAACAAAGCTGTGGAGCAACTAGCTGCAGCACAAGATCGCTATGAAAAGCAGAGAATTGAGCAGTTAGATTTTATTAATAACACACTGAAAAAACAGGGACATGCAGCTTACACATTTAAAGATGTTGATCAAGCAATAAAAGAATATTATCTTGTAACAGGCAAACCAATCGAGACATTACCCCACCAAAATTTAGCGACTTTTATCATCCATCAGAAAAACAAAAGATGCAAGAAATCGCGTTTATTGCCTTTGGTATGACCGTCGTGTATTTTGTTGCGCATAATATTGGCTGAATAAAAAATGAACAAAATCTATTATTCGCCAAAAGGATATTGGAAGGGATCACAGCAATCAAAAAGCTAAGCGAAGCAGCTGGAGTCAGTGAACAAACAGCAAAAGAATGGCTATCTAAACAAGCGATTTGGCAAATTTATTTACCTGCGCCTAGGCGAATACAGAGACCACACTTTGTGAACACAATACCGAACGACACCCATCAAATGGACCTTTTATATTTACCCTCTGATAGGATTAGACGAAAAAGATTTAAGTACGCACTCACAGTCATTGACATGGCTTCAAGATACAAAGATGCAGAACCATTAACACAAAAGAGTGCTTCTGCTGTTGCTGTTGCCATACAGCTGATATACCAGCGAGGCCCGCTAACTTACCCTCGCATGATTCAAGTTGATGATGGAAAAGAATTTAAAGGGCAAGTGAATCAATTATTGTTGAAACATAGAGTTACCATTAAAAGAGCATTCCAGGAGTTCACAGATCACAGGCTTTAGTTGAAAACTTTAACAAACAGTTAGCCGAAAGACTTTTCTCCTACCAGTATCACAGAGAGCTGATTGACAATTCTCGCAACACAGAATGGGTTGGGGAAGACTGCCCTCAGTTTTGCGCGCAATGAATAAGAAGAATTTAAAGGCCTAAAACCAGTACAAGCAATCAAAGAAAAACAATAAATGTTGCTGAAGACTCCAGTACACCCAGCAAACTTTTTACCGTTTGGTTTGAAAGTAAGGTACCTTTATTTTACCGGGAGAAGCAGAAGGGGACACTCGCATCAGGGCAACCGATCCAGTTGGAGTGTTGATCCATATGAAATAAAAAGAATTGTAAAAATGAATCCGCCCGTGTTTTATTTACGAGAAACTGACAAAACAAAAACACAGTCCTCAAAGATCTTTTGTGAAAGAAGAACTGCAGATAATCCCGCCAGGCACCTTTCCCCGCTTTAATTAAATTTACGTAAACATATTTTGGTTTAAAAGGAAAGGGCAAAAGGAAGCGCAGAACGAAACAAGAATGGTAAAGGAAGAGACCTTGAAAATGATACGGGAAATCATTTCAGACGTGTAATGCTATTAAGGAAACATTTTCGAGGATTAATCAATGCATGCTAAATCATCCAGACCCCTACAACTCAAACCCCAAATTTGGGGAAAAAGAATATCTTGAAATAATAAAAAAAATTCGAACTCGTCAAGCAAACATGAAAAAGATTTAAATGAATTGGATGAAGCTATGATTGATTTTATAATAAAAGTTGATAAAAAATTTATAAAAACCCCTGTTTTATGGGGTCCTCCAGTGCCCGATTGCATATGAAAACTCTGGATTAACAAACACCCTTTTTGTGTTTGTTCTATCTAATGACTTCTTTGTTACAACGTTGTGTTGATCTCATGTAGATTAGATCGTTTTTACGTTGTTGATGAAAAGTCTTATTGCCAAACAATGCTTCTTGTAGTTGTCATGCGATATGTTTGACTGCACAACGCTGCGAGATATTCCTTTTGCTTTTTTAAAGATTTTCTCCTGGCTCAAATACTGTACATTTTCGATCTTAACCCCACATACTCCTTGATCACCTTTCCAGATAATTCATCCTTCATCTTTCCTAAAACCTTCTTATTTGTAATTGAATGCAAAGGCGAATCTTAGGGTAATCAGTTTTAAACATAAACCCTCCCCCATGGGCCTTTAGCTACTTCCTTTCCATGTCTTTATAGATGTTTCAGTAGGAATATCTATAACAAAACTGTCTGTATCTGTGTAAAGTACTCTGGACTCAGGATCGAGGGCTTAAAGTTTGTCATAAAGAAACTCTAACATCAAAAGCATTGATAATTCTAAAACAGTAAACCCAATAAATACAGGTTTGTCCAATTTGGGCTTTCTTTTTTTCATTTATTATGCCAAAAAGCTGATCATGGGAAAACTTTAAAGTCCTGATAATTAGGTTTTGAAGTCAGCTTAATTGCTTCATTCTCTCTGGTGACCAAACTAACATCTTTACGCTTGTGCGGATTCTCCATAGTCTTTCCCAAAAAAGCTGTTGTTTTATCAACTTGAAAAAGTCTTTTTCTGAAGCATCTGTGGATTTGGTTCTAGATCAGTGTTCTTCATGATGTATGGGTTTTATGAACTGTTCTTGATCGAAAACAATTATGCGATGAACAGTGTTAACTTCAAACCATGTCTTAAATAAAATTGTAGAAGTCTGTAATGACAGACATAATTTGTTTTGCCGCGAAGATTAGGCACAAGTTTAGGTGGCTCTCTTGGGTCCATCTTTAGACTTTCTGCTGCTAATGGATAGTCCATTATGCAGGTCATGGAGTTCATGAGGATATTCTAAGTTAACTTCTAGAATGAGCACGCTGCTGATCAGGCGTTAAACTGTTCAACCACTTTAATGCCTTTTGAAATATTATTCGTACCTGTGTACAAACTTGAAGTTACGTAATGGAATGATTGCGCCCTAGCCCCAAACCCTACAGATTGTTGCGTCTAATACTGAGATAGTTAGACCTTTTACTCGGATCTTTGTCGTCCAAGTATTTGTTGTTTTCTTTACAGGGAATGATGGGGACGCCAACTAATTCCTCCACGCAATCCGTTTTCAATCATCTGAATCATTGGTAAATCTGACAATAAAAACAAACTGTACTCCAGTAAACTTTAAGAAAGCCCTCCCAGCTCATCCCGGGCGCAGAAAAAATAATGCCCAGGATCCAAACTGTAATGTTTCATGCTGGTCTTTCTATAATTTTCAAAGACGTTCCGCCAACAAACATACCATCTGCCATTAAATAGGAGTCATGATAGTCTCCCATCGTTTTACAATCTAACTTTTGCCAAACATCTTGAGCATGCTGGTATCGGTGTCGTGATGTCCTTTCCTCTAAGACTAGAAAAGAACGCGCCTTTAGGTGGAAGTGTATCTTCATCAAACCTTTCCCAACTGTTCATGTATCAAAAGGGGTAAACGCCTTTCTAACAAGAGTTGAGTCAAAATATTCTTCCGTTATTGGGCAGGACTTTAAGGACATAGCCAGTGCCTCTAATGGAGCCCATCATGTGTTGCATAGAGTCGTAGAAAGACATGTTATTTAAAGTGAAACACATGTACTTTTCTGATGACTGTGCAATGCTTTGCTACCCTGAAGGCGCTGGTTACTGCTTGCATTATAAGGTGAGAGTCATAACCTCGCAAGTTGTGAAGAATACAGGCAGCTTCCATGTCTTTGGATCAAACTTTAGTTGAAGATTGCATTTGTTATGCGCCGCTCCTCTGAACTTCCCGTAATTGTGATCATGGTTCTTACTGTGGGGTTTACACTCTTGGGCGTTAGCTCTAAACCGCAAATCCAACAATGCGTGGCTGAGTCATACTGTTGTTGGTCTTCAGGCGCCATTATGATTTCAGATAAGTTTAGATTATTAGAACAGGCGTTACGCACTTGCTGCATGCGTTTTAAGAATGTTTCTGCAGCATCTGGTCCTCTATATAATTCTGGCTCTGAATAAACGCCATCCGACCTAACAATAATGAAGGCAAATGAACAAATCTGATGATTACTCATTAAGACTGTTTTTCGAAGTTTTTGTGGTGCTGGCCCTTCATAAGGAACAATAAGCGACTCGAAGTCTGCGTAAACTTAGTATGGACTTGTTTGCAGCCGTTTCCAGTTCTTAAAACTAACTTTAGATCCTGGCGGGGGCGTAGTTAGTTCTGTCTTACAGTCTACAGAACTTTTACAATGTTTCTTATGTTCGCTCGCGGCTTGAACAGATGGCATTCTTGTTAAACATTTTCTACAGAATTCTTGTTTGCTATATCTTTTGAAGTATGCTGCATTAGTCTACTCATTGTTCGTATCAATGTGTAATGGGGCAGCCCTGCTGGCGAAAACATTAGGAGTAAGTCCACATGACTTTTGGCTGGTTCGCCTATTGTTGGACTGTTCTTGGACACTTTAATTGGCGCCAAATTTGTTTCCTCATCCCATGTGTATACATTAACATTTATTGGGTTGTTTTGTTCTTCAAACTGATCAATTTGGTCTACACTAACAGGAAAGGATATTCCATTGAAGTTAAGATCTTTGGCGTATTGCCGATAGTTAGTCACTCTCTCTGCGTGTTCGCGGACATGATGCAGCCTTGCAAGAACACACCACATGAAACATTGGTTGTCTGAATTTTTTATGTTTAAAACTGCTCTCTTTAAAACCAACTCCCGAGGTAGGGGAAATTGTAAGCCTTGCCTACAATCGGTGCATACTTAGCCTGTTTTAATCTAATCTCTAAGACTTCGCCCTCTGACCAACCAGAGCCTCTCATTTTAGTTCTTCAGCGGCAGCATCAAACTGTGCAAGCAGTTCGTCTGCCCAACCGGGTGTTAAGTCATTATGAGAAAGAATAGTTCTGCTGTTTAGTTGAGACCCAGACTTCTAGATTTCTTCATTTATTGTTACATAGTCGATTAAAACAGCTAACATTACTTTAACTGGCGGGTCTATTGTTAGTTTGCCTGGAACTTGAGAAATTGCATGAACAACACTTGCCTGTACGTTTGTTGGGTCAATGACTTCTAAATCAATATCATTCAGTGCTCTTGATAAACGCTCTCTCTCGAGCATTCCTTCAAACAATTCGTCTTGTCCTTCATTATCTTAGCCATGCTGTCTTTCTTTTCTAAGCCAACATATTTATTTAAATTAAAAAAAATTACAACGGCTTAATCAGAATCAATATCGACGGTCTTTTTGCGCTTGGACTCATAAACAAAGTAAAAACCTTTTTGGTGTTGTTAATGTGAGCTGTTTAGAACAGAGTTTAAATGTCTCGTTTACTTTTTTTAAGCATTCCTTTTTTATCTGCTCGGGGTCTGGCTGTTGAGAAAAACTTGTCCTCGCCTTTCTTTGAAGATCAAACTTTTGTCTTTTGTAGTCATCAAAATCGGCCTGGTAAACGATTAATTTCTTCATCCGTGATGTTTGAGTCAGCTAGCGCTTTATTTATTGTCAGTTTAAACGAGCTAAGTTTAGCTGTTATTAGTTGAACCATAGCTGTGTGCTTTTGGAGTTTAGTTTTTAATTTTTTGCTAGCAGCACCTACAGCTAATGAACACAGACCGAGAGCTAAAGACAAACCTCCTAGAGGTAAAGCTGCGGGTGGCCTATGCCGTTGCTAAGAGACCAACACTCGTTCCTGCTGATAGAGCACTTATAGTCGATCCCCCAGTATTAACATAAGTAACAGCATTAAAGGCAGCAGAATACCTTCTTTTGGGTTTTGCTGTATTTTGAAAGGTCTTGCTCTAGTACTTGCTGCATTTGCGTAATGTTTGTTAATCAAAAGGTTTTTATGTTAGGGTTTCTACTATCTCTTTTTTTGGCGGCGCTGTAGGCACGTTTGGATAAACCTGAACAGACATGCTTTTTATAAAATAAAAATAATTTAGTATTGTATATCTTTTAATCTGTTATTTTCAATATTCAGCTGCGCATCATATATTAAAAACAAATGTACATTAAGCGGTTTATCGGCTTCTTCTTCTTTATCAATTTGAATGTTATTACGTCTCTCACAGCTCTCCCGCTTCCATGCAACTGATTATCCTCTGTTGACCTTAGGTCAATCCATAAACCGTATTTCGTTGTTAAATAATCATCAAGCTAACATTGTGAAGATGTAAATCTTTAGACAAAGGTCTGCTGTTAGACTTCTACCCCTCCCACCCCCAAACAATTTTCTTATTTCGTCAAAATGATGATAAGGTCTAAGCCCGCTAGCGTAGATTTGGTTAGGACTACCTCAATTGTACATTGCACTTTCGCTATTTTAGGATTAAAAAACTTTCACTTGCTCTTTTGAACGGTTCTTCATCTTCACACAGCAATAAAATCCCTTTTTAAGCGATCTTGCTGCGACACTAAAACTAAAATTCCATATAGTGTCTGCCCTGCTTCTGGGATATGTTGTATGATGAATCACTCTTTCGTAATATATTGATAATTTTGACTGATATTGTTGCTCATCAGCCTTGCTAAATTAGGGTTGCTAACAACGTCAAACTCTAACGAGATGTCAGAAATGCTGTACATTGCTTCGGTGTCTGTTGATCTGATAACACGTTTGTATTCTTTAAAAAGTTAGTTCATATGACAGTCTGTCTTTAATGCTCCTTGAAAGTATGGCGCATGCGCTTTTAACAACTCAAAATCTAAGGGAATGAAAAGCGATTTCCATACGCAAACTTTACGGCTACATACTTTTTGCCGTCTTTAGTATCTTCAGCGCCTATTCTATGTTTTAGTGCTTCTTCATTTTCGATTCCTTGAAACGCAAGATCAGCCCTTTCATTCCCGGTTAGCCATAGATCAGAATAGTTAAAAATATGTCTGCATTGTGTAAAGAAAATATTCTTGCCCCTCAAGTTTTATAGAAATTTTCTTAACAATTGCCCGCCCCAAATTCTGGACAACTGTCCTGTTTGTGTCTGTTGTTGAATCGAGTTACTATTTTGAAAGTAAGACGCGCAGAGCCTGGCACAATCACTTCATCTGCTCCTAGGCCCGGAAATTTGACAGTAAGAATTTGATTGCATCAATAGTAGATGGATATTTGGAACAGTAATATTCCGTTTATTTCCCTTCACGCCAAAGGGTTCTTTCAGTCTTCTATGCGGGTCAAGAATCGAGCCTATGCATGTAACATTTTTTTATAAAACAAAATAAAAAAATTAATTATTAAAGAAACATGGCAGGCATTGAAGATGAAGATTATGATGTTTTGATGTGGTGGGACGACATGAGTGATTCCCCTTGGGAGCGGCATCGCTCGGGGCTCTCATTGCATGATGAATTAGCAGAATCGGGAGTACATTACCAACAAGTCGTTAAAAAATTAACAGAAAGTAAGGTCAGATCATTATACCAAAGTTTAGGCCAAGAACCTCCCGAATTTAGACCCTAATGATTTTGAAGTAAAAGATGACCATTTGTTTGTGAGGAGCGACCAAGGACAACTTGTTCAGCTTACAACTAAAAAAGACCCATCAAAGTTTTTAGCCGTGGGTTCAATTAGAAATAGACTCAGTGTGAAAGATCAAAATCGCCTTGGCCTTGTTAGGCCAAAATTAAGGGCGGAGGCAGTTGCTAAACTTCAAAACACACTGCAAGAACTCCCAACAGATAACCAAATGCAAAACATGGAACTTAAAGAATTAAATAAATCAGCAGGTGATTAATAAATGTAATAGAAGCAGAATCCAGTTTTCAGAAGAAAACAGCGTTAAGACTATACACGACTCGCCGCTACCCATGCGAGAAATAGCGGCCCTTGATCGTACTTTAAGAACCATCAGAGGCGAATTAACAAACAATTTAGCAAAACTAGGTGAACTAGATGAGCATATAAAAAGAGAAAAAGAAAAACTCGTTGAGGCTGATGACGCCAACTTAGGGCCTGATATTAAAGAAAGAATAACCCAAAGACTAAAAGATCTTGAACAAGAGAGATCAGCAAGACTAGAAGTGCTAACTACTAACCAAGACCAATTACGAACTCAAGTGAATAGAATAAGAGAAACTATCCGGAAAATTTTATATGAAGACACAACACTAGCAGAAAGAATACGAACACTGTTTAGAGAGCAAGGAGTCACATTAGCAAGCTTTTTATAACGGCCTTAGGACTTGCAATAAGTACACTGGTGATGGCTATTACGGGCGGCGGTGGTCAAAGTTCATTACCTCCGCCGCCATCGCCTCCACCTGATAAAAACATGGGTAAAAAAAACAGCTTGATCATCTTGCGAGTTTATTAAAAAAATTAGCCGTAAAGTATAGACTCTTTACCGGGTATATTAGGAGGTATTGTCAGCTGGCTTTTGTCTACTGCAAGCAAAGTAGTTGGCTTTATGGCCGAGCACTTATGGGCATTAGTTCTCTTAATAGTTGGGTTAATTTTTAGTAAGATAAAGACCAAGTAATCCTAGGCCTGTTAATCCAAGAACAAGCGCTGTCTTTTCATATTCATGGTCATCGCGAACAGAGTCCGCGAGCTTTGCTGAGTCTTCAATGGCCTTTGGCTTTGGACTCCGGGAATTAGATGACTTATTCTTGGGGGGCCATCTTGTTTTTTTACTGCTTGCAATATTACTGGCTCAGAATTTATGTTGTTTTGTCCAACCCTTTTGTTCATTTCCTGCAACGAGAATTTCATTGTTGTAGTTTATTATTGTTCCTACCTGGAGTCTGAGGTCAGAAGGTAGCATGTATAAACCAGTGCCAACAGCAAAGTCTACTTTTGATCTTGCGTATTGTAAAACATTTTGGTACCTTTTAATACTTGAAGGTAAATCAACTGTAGAATTAATGGCGTCCTCTAAATTTGCCAAGTACTGTTTTTGTGCATCAAAGCCAGTAGAAGGATCAGTTATGCTCGATCTTGCTGTGCTTGTGAACCTAGCAAACACCAAACGTAAAATACGAATAGAGTCGTTTATTCGTTCTATTCCCGCTCTAGTTAGGCCCTTAGAAGTGTCTAAGATAAATGTTGTCCATGCTGTTTTATGCTCTTGCTCTATGGACCCTAGGTGAAACAGCTGTGCCTGAAGAGAAGATGTTTTAAGGAGGATTCCAGGCATAGTTATACTTTCTGTGCACGCCCCAAAAATAAGGGGGGCCTAGACCATGATTAAGGTCAACTTTTGTCTAAAGTCTGTCTTGATGTTAATATTGAATCGTTACAGATCCTTTCAAAAGCCTTCATGTCTATCGGTTGCTAAATGGATTAAACGGTTTGTCGTTTGGTAATGGTGCTTGCAGTTCAGTCAAAATACGTCTGAAGGTGTAATAAAAATGAAATCTGTACACTGACCTCACCAAAGGATCAGGATGATTTAAGTGATCAGCATACGACACTCCACACCCCGTTGTTGCACCCAAAACACAGCAAAGTTTAGCTGGTTCTGATAAAACTGCATCGGATGACTAAACCACACTTTTGCGATGTAGTCTTTTTTAATAGGGGGGTTAAGATATCTGTTTAATGGCGTACTCACCTTTACTTGAAAGGTGTCAGTCTGGGTCACAGAAATGTCGAGGGTGTCAGTTGTTATATTTTTAAGATTGTAGTGTGGCCCAACAGAATATTTTGCATCAGTATATTTGAATGCACTCATTTTTAATTTGTTTTAAAAAATGTTTGTAACAATAACAACTCAAGACCGCCCTTCGTTTTTAGAACATGCTATTGATAACAATTGCCCGGGGGCCAAAACGGTCGCGCTCCATGAAATATTTTACAAAGTCGTATGGTTTAATATAACTAAGCCAAGGGGGAATAATAAGATTACAAATATGAAAGGAGAACAAACGACGTTAAACAGTTAACAATACCTGATGGTTATTACGGGTTTTGCTCACTAAAAGAAGCAATGAGTAACTTAGACATTACTCTTAAACTTAACAATGCAAATCTAAAAAACAATATTAACATTCAAACCTGGGAAAAAGCAAAATACGATTTTGATAGAGAGCTAGCTAAAATGCTAGGCTTTACAACTAGCAATCTACCCACTCATAGTTTTAGTGTTTCGCCAGATGAAACTACGTTTGAGGGGGAAAGTCCGCTCAATCTTGCATTACATTCATTACTCTATGTTCATTTAGACGAACTAAGCATGATTGAAAACTTATATGATGGAAGGCCTCAACTGTTTTAAGAGCTCTTCCGTCAGGGAAAGCTGCATATTGCGATTATGAAATTATACAATTCCCTAATTTACAGTTTAAAAGATTAGTTTGTGGGAGGGTTGGATCATTTAATATAAAAATTGCAGACAAAGCAGGAAAAGTTGTAAAATGTGATAACCTGCACATTGTTTTAGAAATAAAATAATACGTTACTAAAAAATAATGTCGCGTGGGCCAGAAGAACCAGGAGTTACATTAGCGCCTGTGAGGTGTATAACTTTAGAATTAAAAGACCTTGCAGACGTTGCGGACTTTGAAACAGAACGGTGAGATAGGCACTTTGTATGGGTTTGAGTACACTAAAGATGGTGATTATAAACGCAAAGAGGTTAGCGACAGCAAAAAGTTTCTAAACTAGAACAGCTGCGCAATCTAGAAGCAAATAATGTTGGCCAGTATGAATATAAATATAGTTCGAAAGCCTGACCTCAAATGGCACTTAGAACCATATTAGAATGGACATAAAATTTGAATTCATAAGCCCATTTACATATTTTAGCCATCAAAAAAGTTTCAGAAAAGCATTCAACTCTGGCCCTTTACATGTAAGTCTTATGCCAGACGACAATAGTCGGAAAGAGATTGAAATAAAGCCGTTAGGGAATAAACAGTACATCCTCCACAGAAGAGAAACGGTTTTAAAGGATGCTTCTACAAAATTACAGTTCATTCCGCAAATGAAATTAGGAGACACGTTCACAATGATATTTGAAATTTCTGTCTTAAAAGATAAGGAGAGGGATGGGGTTGTGGGCGTTAGTGACGTCCTTCTAAAGGGAATTCTAATTAGCTGGCAAAACTTAGACGTTGAAAAACTTAAAGTTACCGTCGTCATTCTTCACAATGACGAGGATATTAAGGTCATAACAACAAGCAACAAAATCAATATTAGTCTAAATAGAAACAATCTTACAGAACTGAATTGGATTATCTTACACATTTAGGCCTCGTAGGGTTTTATTATACTGAACAAGTTTTAACAGAGAGCATGATAAAAAAAAATAACTGGATTAGATTAAATTCTGCTATAAAACTATGGAGCAGTTAAACTTTATGACAAAAACTCCTCATTGCTCATTGATTTGTGGGCAGACTGGTTGTGGAAAAACAATATTTATCTCGACCTGTTACAAACAGTTTATCGCTATAATTTTAATCATATTGTGGTTTTCTGTCCAACACTTAAATGGAACAAAGCATTCATGATAGAAGGTTTATATGGACAGATGATGACATATATTTAGTTGACCCAGCAATAAAACTGAGTGAGTGTTTAGAACAGTTTTATAGACTGTTTGAAGGAACGCAGACACTATTTATTATAGATGACTGTTCAGCAGAAAGAGACATAGTTAAAAAGAGAAACACTTTGTCGAAACTAGCTTTCAGCGGAAGACATGCTGGAATAAGTGTGTGGATTTTATGTCAAAAATATAACTCGGTTTTAAAAGACTTTAGAGAACAGTTAAAGACTGTAGTTCTATTTCATATGAAAGACAGAGACTCATTTGATGAATGTTTGCGCGGGAAAAAGATTATTATTGAAAATGACCAGGAAAAACACAGGATTAAACAAAAATTAAAGTCTGAAAAGTTTAGTAAATTAGTATTAAAACAGATAACCCTACACAGTATGTTTGTTTGTAGATAATCGTATTTTTTGGTTTATTGAGTCTTACTTGTCAGAGAAACAGGAAACCCTTTTTTCTGGGTCACTTTCGCCCGAAACTGGTTGAGAGCGAAGGTGGCCCCGAATGAAGGTTTCCTGTTCTCTCAGGGACTCAACAGGTGAAGGTCACTGACGGACACCGGTGGTGATGTTTCCTGTTCTGTGACTGCTCTTGGGTCCCACAGGGACTTGATCCATCCTGGGGGTCTGTCACCGCTGCAGGTTCCCAGTGAGGGTCCATAGTGGAGGTGGTCAGGGACACGGGGCCAAGGGGATGGACAAAAGTAAGAGGGACGTGAAGAGTGGAGGAAGTCAAAAATGTCGAGGTCCTTGTTCAGCAGAAATGCACTGACGATATGTTTTAGTTTTTCACACTCTTCAAGATCCCAGAGGGAGCAATGTCTTCCTTGACACAGCAGTGTGCCCGAGTCTTGATCAGTTACAAAATAAAGAGTAATAGTCATTCTTTTTGTTGATTTCCAAAAAAAGACGTATAGTGGTTTTAGCTAGAGCAGTGGGGAGATCGGTGATCCAGTGTAAGGAAGAAATGATAATATCTGATCGTTTCGGTTGTAATCAGTCACTTGTAGTTTAAAGGAGCTGTCAGAGATCGCTGGGTAACGATATAGAAGAACATTTCGCCAACACATAATTCCTGTACTCCGCACCAAAAACGTTTTTGTATTATGTCAGCGGTGTGAAGAAGTTTCTTTTCGCTTGAAATCTCATTGTTTTCATGTGCCTGTGGGCTTTCGTTCACGGACGTTTGTTCTGACATCATGCAGGTCAAAAACACAGAATCACTCCGCACATACGCACATGTGTCAGCAGTGCCATAAATCATGGACTTTACACACGGAGCATTGTTTCACAGAACAGTGTTCAACATTCAACGACGGTCATGGCAGGGCACAACTATTTTCTCAGGTACGCACGTGCACCACACTTCTTTGCCGGGGATTTGAAAATGGAATCGATTGATAGTTCACATCTTCTGAATTAAGTATTTAAAAAAAGAAGCAATTAACACAAAATCGAAAAACGATCAGCAAGAACTAACAAAACCAACTAATGGACAGTACCTTCATACAACTTCCTGAAAAAGAATTCACACATATGTCGTTTGGAAGTTAAACAACTTTCACATTTTTTAGGACAGCAAGAAGAGTGCGACGTCCTTTGGCAGTGCCTCACAGATGTATCTAGGTGAGTGACAAGCCTTGCACACAGAGCAATCATCAGCAACTATTGGCACTGACAGCATTGACCGTAATCATTTGAAGAGCGGCATTCTAAAGTAAGTTTGCAGAGCGGTCGATCACTTTAAACTTTCGCGTGTGCTTTAAACGTAATCCATGGACCATAATTAAAGTCGGGAGGGACTGTAATTTAAGTATTCCCTTATGAATAAATTGATTACCAACAAAGCAATCTGCCATAAGATTGAAAATTCAGGTTTCAAGTTCAGTCTCATTAAAAGACGATCATTTCTAAATTGAAGGGTTACTTGCATACATTCTGGTGGAAATTTAGCATTCAGTGTTTCAAGGGGGTTTTTTGTTTTGTTTTTTTAGAATGGGGTTTCAACAATCAGATGTAAGGACATAACTTTAACTTTCATCTGCTGATATTGATTCCACCGCGAAAATACTCTGTTTGCCTTCACTCTAAGTAATAATAGCAAAACA
This sequence comes from Conus ventricosus, assembly GCA_018398815.1. Taxonomy (NCBI): domain Eukaryota; kingdom Metazoa; phylum Mollusca; class Gastropoda; order Neogastropoda; family Conidae; genus Conus; species Conus ventricosus. Next base: position 8,653,734 of record CM031595.1, read on the forward strand.
CCCATAGAAAATGTCAAGAAACCTTTACGTTCACAAACCTGGCTAACGAAACCAGCATCACGTCATGCGCATCGATCTCTCCCCATTGGAAGAATGGCCTCACAGCCAGGATGCTAAGATAATACAGATTTCCCAACTTCTTTGAACGAGGTTGTACTTGGACCCCCTTTCCCCCTCCCCTCCTCCACCTTTGTGACCACAGCCATGCCAGAGCCCGTTCTGTAGACCCGTTAGAAGTGTCTGACCCAAAGAACATCAGGGCTCCTATAGTTGCTCCCTGACCCCTGTTATTCCAAAGCACGGGATCAGACTAACAACAGGGGCGGACCACCATGTAAGTGAGTGGTTCTGAAAGGGCGTAGGGGGGCTTCAAAACGAATCTTTCACCTTGATACCATGTCTGAGGCGAAACTTGCACTTAATTTCCACGTTTTTGAAAATCAGCCCCTATAAAAGCTTAAGCCTTCCTCAGCAAAATTAACATTAGCTATGGCATCACAGAATCCTATGGCTGTTTCCCAAGCCATTGATTATTCTTCCAAACCAAGCCGTCCAGACCAGTCGTGGTCAAGTGTCTGGGCCTGCAGAGTGACCACAGTCGGAAGGGCACTTCAAAGTTAACCCCTCACTCTGATCCAGTGAAACCGTACATGGGTTAACTCCCTTGCTAATGATCCCCCGTATCTGTGAGAATTAACATTCCAAGCCTCATTACTTGGAATTTGATCTTAATTTAAGGCCCCATCCTAATGTTTAGGGGACACGCTTCTAAAGACTGTCTCCTGCAAGAAGTTGATCAGAATTACGCCCTTTACACTTCTATTCTTTATTTTGCTAATTGCGAAATGCCTCTCTAATTATTAAACGTTAAGGTCATTCACAATCGTTCTTACTTTTTTCCTTTTCAATTATTTTCTTGTTCTATCCTTACTCCTACATCTAATCAGCTAGGCTGATTAAATGCTTCACAGAAAATGAGTACTTGGATTTGTCAGTCCAGAAAGGAGGCATTCCGGGAGTATCTGGCTGTGTAGAACATGCCGCTATGATTTGGGAAGCAATCCAAAGAACTAGGGCAGAGAAACAGAACCTGGACGTGGTCTGACTCCAGTTGACAATTATAGATCAGTTCCACACATTGTGATTCAAGTGGCCCTCCAGATATATTATGTCCCAGAGAACATCTGAGAATTGAGGAAGCATTCCAATGGCTTCTCAATGTGGTTCTCTACAAAGGAATAAACAACAGACTGGGTCACTCTGGAAGCTAGCATGGCAATGGGTTCAATGTGGTTCTCTACTAAGGAATAAGCAACAGACTGGATCACTCTGGAAGCTAGCATGGCAATGGGTTCAATGTGGTTCTCTACTAAGGAATAAGCAACAGACTGGGTCACTCTGGAAGCTAGCATAGCAATAGGTTCAATGTGGTTCTCTACTAAGGAATAAACAACAGACTGGGTCACTCTGGAAGCTAGCATGGCAATGGGTTCAATGTGGTTCTCTACTAAGGACTAAACAACAGACCGGGTCACTCTGGAAGCTAGCATGGCAATGGGTTCTGCAATAGCTGTAATACTGTCACGGTCAAAAATAAACACAACCAAAGTGTGGTCCGTCGCCGGCCACTTCAACTGGACATAAGTCCAAACGCAGACATCTTGGCGCCACGAAGACGGCTCCATGCGTCTCATCCGGCCAATTAAGCACATTAAGGAGACAGCAGACAGTCTGAGTGGCTGGACCGACAGGTCTCGGTAGGTTTGGTCAGACGTCGCGGCGCCTACCCAGACTCATCTAGCCAATTTAGAGTGACCAGTGCCCACGAGTTAAGCCACACGGCGCCAGTTAAGTAGGAAAGGGGGGAAGGTAATGTGTGGTGGGGGTGAAATCAAGCTAATCAATTAAATGACCAATTGACCACCACAGAGAGTAAGGCGTGTAGGCATGACTGGCATGATTTGAATAGCCAATGGAATTAGAGGGAGATAACTTCGGGTACGAGGCGGTAAAAATACTGACCAATGGTACTCGCCCTTGGACACATAGGTAGGGAATAAAGTAATGTGTGAGAGAGAACAAGAGGGAGAACGAAGAGAGAGACAGAGAGAGGAAGAGGTTCTAGGTCTGCTCGAGAGAGAAGCAGAGAGATGAGGGGAGGAGAGAAGAGAACCAAGTTGAGAGATTAGCATGAGATAGTCCGCAGAGGAAGGACTAGGGAGAGATGTGGAGAGAGAGAGTTGCTAACTAATGAAGAGGAAAAGAAAGAAAAGAAAAAAAAAAAAAGAAAAGCAGCCATGTCCATTTGATAGAGCAGACTAGAAGAGAGAGAGAGAGTGCATGCGTTAATGCAGGAAGGAAGAAAGGAGAACAGATCGATGTTGATAGTCACTGTTCCACCTTAACTGGGGTTCGACCTCATACCTGGCAGCGTCACTTAGTCAAGCAGAACCACAGATCAACGCCAGTACCAGCAGTCTAACCTGACCAGGCGCCAGCAGACCAAGCCCAGTGCCAGCAGTTGTGTCGTGCTTGTGAAAGTGACAGTGAAAAGAAAAAAAAAGAGAAGAAAAGACAGTGATTCGTGAATAGTTAAGATCACCTGGCCAGGTAAAGTAGAAATCTGTTTATACCCGGGTTAGTTAATGATGTTTTAGATAAATGATTTTGTGAAGTTCAGGAAAGAGAGAATGTTTTATTTTGTTTGATTCCATATGCATTGATGGTTCGTTCTATGAACATGTGTAGTAAAGTTATAGACTTACTAGTGGTTGATGTGACGAATGCATGATATATGAATGAGATCGTAAGCAAGCTGTGAGTGTGTTTGGGCTGTGCGCTAGTCCTTCCTCCATCGATATCACCCGAGGTTGACAATTTATTGGCGAGCCTGCCAGGATATTCTGGCCCATTTATTATAATTGTTCAACTTCTCAGAGAGGAAGCTGGGTGGGATTCAAGTATTGTAATCCTAAGACAAGGGGTTGTCTTACTGTATGTTCCCAAGATAGTTAATACTAGGCTTGGCATTGCTTCCAAGATAGTTAATACTAGGCTTGGCATTTCAGCCCCAGAGTACTTATTTCGCACAGATTGCCTATAATTCGCTCTCATAGTTGGGTCAGGCACTGGCGTCTTATAAAAACTAACTATGTTGTCCCAAGCTAATATTATCATTCATAGGATTGTGCTATTACGTCACTCGTGTCGGTAACCACCAGTTTGGCTGTCGTAGTTATAAATCTTGTTCAAAAAAAAAAAGAAAGAGATATAATGGCGGAAGAAAAGAACACCCTATTGAACAACTTGTGAGCGTCGCTCGTGATCTAGGTTACTCAGGAGATGAGTTGCGTGCATTCGTTGAAAACCAAACAAAAGATGGAAAGAGATGAACGCGCGGAAAGACGTCGTGTTGCAGTAGAAATAGCAGAGCAGGAACGGACTAAAGCTAGCGCAGCGCAGGCAACAGAAAGAATGAAGCAGGAAACAGAAAGAATAAGGGAAGCGCAGGAAACAGAAAGAATGAAGCAGGAGACAGAAAGAATAAGGGAAGCGCAGGAAACAGAAAGAATGAAGCAGGAAACAGAAAGACTAAGGAAGCGCAGGAAACAGAAAGACTAAGGGAAGCGCAGAGACAGAAAGAATGAAGCAGGAAACGGAAAGATTAAAGGTTCAATTTAGAGTTAGAGAAAGTGAGAATACAAAGGGAGACCACCGAGGATGGGAGTTCAGTCTCCAGTGACTCTGTGCGCAGCTATGCCCCCCGACCCAAGTTGCCAAAATTCTCGGAAGGAACCGATTCGATTGATGCATACATCAGTCGTTTCGAAACGTTTGCGACCAGTCAGGGTTGGCCTCCAGAAGAGTGGGCAGTCATTTTGTCAGCGTTACTGACGGGTAAGGCATTACAGATTTCACTGCGTTACCAGCAGAACAACAGTCTGATTTCGGCGCTGTGAAGGAATCGTTGATGAAGGATTTGGACCTCACAGAGGAAGGATTCAGAAAGAAATTTCGTTCAGCTAAATTACAAGCAGGTGAGACGTACACTCAGTTTGGTGCACGTTTAGATCACTATTTGAGAAGTGGTTAGAGTTGAGTGGTACGAAAAAGGAGTTCGCTGAATTGAAAGAGCTAGTTATGAAGGAACAGATTTTGTCAGGTTGCGGCCCTGAGTTACTATACATTTGAAAGAGAGACAGCAGAGACAGCAGGAGAGTTGTTGAAGTTCGCAGAGGTGTATAGAGAGGCACGTTTGGGCACGAAGGTGCAGGAGAAACAGGTGCTAGGCACAGGTGAGAAGAGTGCAAGGAGACCAGGGGAGTTTCTGCAAAGTCTGAAAACCCCAGTGGTGGGGCAGAAGGAAGGGCAAAGGGACATTAGGTGTTTCATTTGTCACAAGAAGGGACATGTGGCGAGGGATTGTCGCATGAGGTTCCAGAAGGCAGCAGCCTTGCAAGAGGTGGATAAGGGTCGTCAAGGGAAACGACCTGCAGTGGAACCAAAAGGGATTCAGTCTGAAGAGGGTGGAGTGCAGCTTATGGCTAGCACTGGACAGCAGTTCAGTGTCAGGGATGGAGGGCACTAGGCTGAGTGGTTCGTTACCAGTGGAAGAAGGGTGGATTGGCAGCAGAGGGTGAAAGTGTTACGAGACACTGGTTGTTCATGCGGTGTAGTACGAACAACGCTGGTCGAGAAAGGGGATTTGACAGGGCAAATCCAGACCTGTACTCTAATCGATGGCACTGTGAGGGAGTTTCCAGTTGCTAAGATAGAAGTACGTACCCCTTACTTCTCATGGCGAGTTGTCTGCGCTGGTGATGGAGAAACCCTTCATGATTTGATCATTGGAATATTCCAGGGGCAAGGGATCCAGGGGATCCTGAGTTGTTGACTGCTACAGGGGCAGCAGTTCAAACACGGAGCAAGAAGGAGAAAAGGTTGATAAACCGTTAGTTGTTCCAGCAAGAAAGTCAGGCTTAGATGTGTCGCCTGATGAGTTTAGGACAGCACAGGAACAAGACCCTTCGCTCGTGAAGTCTTGGGAGTTGGCAAGAGGTGGAGAGAAACAGGAGGTTAGAGGAGGTGAGACAGAATTTCTTGTGAAAGGCGGGCTGTTGTACCGAGTGTTCACAAGGGGAAGACAGGTAAGGTGACCACTCAGTTAGAGGTACCAGCAGGTTATCGTGACACTGTCATGTCAGTGGGTCACGAGTCGCTCATGGCGGGTCATCTCGGCACCAGCAAAACAGCTGACCGAATCTTTGATGACTTTCATTGGCCAGGAGCAATGGCAGACTTTCAAGCGTTCTGCTTTGTCATGTGACGTGTGTCAAAGGTCAGCCACAAGAGGGTGAAGAGGAAGGCGCCTCTTAAACAGCCTCCTTTAATTGACACACCATTCAGGAGGGTGGTGTTGATCTGATTGGCCCAATCGCCCCCTGTTCCAAAGGTGGGCACAGGTATGTGTTGACGCTCGTGGACTACGCGACCAGATACCCAGAAGCAGTTGCATTGAAAGGCGTAGATACGCAACAGGTCGCTGAAGGGCTGGTAGACATCTTTTCTCGCGTGGGGTGCCAGCACAAATTCTCAGTGACAGGGGGTCACAGTTCACCTCAGGCGTGATGAGGGAGGTCAACAGGCTGCTAGGGATCACACAGCTTCTCACTACCCCATACCACCACAATGCAATGGCTTGGTGGAGAGATTCAATGGTGTGCTGAAGGGCATCTTAAAGAAGCTCTGTGAGGAAAGGCCAGCAGATTGGGACCGCTACATTCCAGCGGCACTGTTCGCCTACAGGGAAGCCCTCAGGAAAGCACAGCTTTTCGCCATTTGAGCTGCTGTATGGGCGGACAGTTCGGGGACCAGTGTGCATTCTCAAAGAGCTGTGGTCCGGAGAACAGGAGTCCGAAGAGGTCAAAACCACTTATCAGTATGTGGGTGGACCTACGCAATAGGCTCGAGGAGACATGTAAGGTCGCAAGGGAGAGTTTGCAGGAGGCTAGGGTCGTTCAGAAGAAGCAATATGACAGGAAGGTGAGGAAAACAATTCCTCAAGGTGGGAGATCAAGTCCTGTTACTGCTTCCCACGGATCACAACAAGCTGCTGATGCATTGGAAGGGACCATTCACCATCATTGAAAAGTAGATCAGGATTACCGAATCGATGTGAATGGGAAATCAAAACTTTTCCATGCAAATTTTGCTCCGCAAATATATTCAGCGTGAGACTCAGCACATAGGCCCCAGCAGCAATCATTGATGGAGGTGAAGGAGACCCAGCAGAAGAAGGGGAGATTTTGTTGCCTGAGTTTCCAGGAGAAGAGTCATACAGGGACGTGTCACTGTATGAAGAGCTAGACAGTAGGAGACAGGAGGAAGTTAGGGGGCTCCTAGAACAGTATAGGGCGTCCCTGATGATAAACCCGGCAGGACAACTCTAGAGACATGTACGGTGGAGTTAACATCGCAAAAACCCGTACATGTGAAAGCCTACCCGATCCCATATGCCACCAAGCAAGTGATCGAGGAGGAGGTAGAAAAGATGTTGGACCTTGGGGTGATTGAACCGTCCAAATCATCGTATAGTGCACCCGTCGTCTTAGTGAGGAAAACGTCAGGTGAGCATCGATTCTGTGTTGACTATAGACGTCTGAACAGTGTCACCAAGGGCGATGCAGAGGTCATACCGAACATGGAAGACCTGTTCGCTCAGATCGCCACAAGCAAGAGCCAGTATTTCACCAGGATAGATCTGAGCAAGGGTTACTGGCAAATAGCCCTGAGTGAGGACTCAAAGGAAGTCACAGCATTCTCCACTCCTATGGGCTATACCAGTGGCGAGTACTTCCTTTTGGGATGGTCAACGCACCTGCAGTCTTCTCTCGGATGATGAGGAAGTTATTGACGGGATTGGAAGGCGTTGTGAATTTCATGGATGACATTGTGATAGCATCCGAGACATGGGAGGAGCATATGAGGCAGCTAGGAGCAGTTTTAGAGAGGTTGAGACAAGCCAATCTCACAGCCAGACCAACAAAGTGCCAGGTTGGTTTTCCAAGCTGGAGTTCCTAGGTTTTTTTGTCGGAGGCGACACAAAGCAGCCGGAAAGAGGGAAAGGTGGAGAAGATGATGAATTCAGAGAGACCAAAGACCAAAACAGAAGTCAGGAGTCCCGCTAGGTTTTATTGGTTTCTATCGGGAGTTTGTTCCAAAATTTCGCAGCAATCACGAGTCCTCTCAGTGATTTGGTCAAGGCAGGGAAACCGGCAGTGGTCGAGTGGTCAGACGCTGCAGAGCAAGCACTGCAGACGGTGTTGGAAAGACTAGGTTCCCGTCCCCATCCTGAAGCTACCAGATATGTCCAAACCATTTTTGTTGCGGACAGATGCATCAGGCGGTGGGATAGGTGCGGTATTGTTGCAGGAGCATGAAGGCGTCGAGTTCCCTGTGAGGTATGCTAGCAGGAAGTTGACAAAGTGTGAAGAAGGGTACGCAACTGTAGAGAAGGAGTGTTTAGCCGTTGTGTGGGCCGTGCAGAAATTCCACAAATACTTGTATGGGAAGAGTTCGTGATCGAGACGGATCATCAACCACTCAAATTCCTGCAGGAGGCGCAGTTGAAAAACAGCAGAGTGCTGCGTTGGGCAATGGCATTGCAGCCCTACAGGTACCGAGTGCAGTACATTCCGGTCGACAGAATGTCGGAGCTGACTATTTAAGCCGTGTAGTCTAGCAAGCTGCAACTCAGAGGAAGTCAGTCATATCCGGGGTGCTTTGTGATAATATGTGTTGATTACAGTTATGTTGATTGGATATGGGTTCATTCCCAGTTGGCTATGGTTCATATTTTTGTGTGAGATTTGTTCATGTAATGTAGTTATGCTTGGAGCATACAGTCGCTCGTGTAGTGATGCATTATTTGCAATAAGTGAGGATGGAGATTCCTCAGTGAAGTGTCATGGATCGTGATCATATTATATTGTGCTTTGCATAAGAATTGTGAAAAGGAGAGATGGCAAATCCGCAGGTAGGGGAATTGCATAAGTGCGCACAGAGGTCGTTCTAAAATGAGTTGAAATAACGCAAGAGCGCACGTCAATGATAACTCATTGGAGTGGTATTCACTAATGGTATATTTTATAATTTATAAACCGTTGGTTGTAAAGTATTTTTCAAACTTTGCGCGTGTAGCTGTGTGTCAGCAAATTCGGTTGTTGTCTTTTTTGTACCGTTGTTTTGAGACAATGCTGTGCATAGTCTTTTGCAAGGGGAAATTGTCACGGTCAAAAATAAACACAACCAAAGTGTGGTCCGTCGCCGGCCACTTCAACTGGACATAAGTCCAAACGCAGACATCTTGGCGCCACGAAGACGGCTCCATGCGTCTCATCCGGCCAATTAAGCACATTAAGGAGACAGCAGACAGTCTGAGTGGCTGGACCGACAGGTCTCGGTAGGTTTGGTCAGACGTCGCGGCGCCTACCCAGACTCATCTAGCCAATTTAGAGTGACCAGTGCCCACGAGTTAAGCCACACGGCGCCAGTTAAGTAGGAAAGGGGGGAAGGTAGTGTGTGGTGGGGGTGAAATCAAGCTAATCAATTAAATGACCAATGGACCACCACAGAGAGTAAGGCGTGTAGGCATGACTGGCATGATTTGAATAGCCAATGGAATTAGAGGGAGATAACTTCGGGTACGAGGTGGTAAAAATACTGACCAATGGTACTCGCCCTTGGACACATAGGTAGGGAATAAAGTAATGTGTGAGAGAGAACAAGAGGGAGAACGAAGAGAGAGACAGAGAGAGGAAGAGGTTCTAGGTCTGCTCGAGAGAGAAGCAGAGAGATGGGGGGGAGGAGAGAAGAGAACCAAGTTGAGAGATTTAGCATGAGATAGTCCGCAGAGGAAGGACTAGGGAGAGATGTGGAGAGAGAGAGTTGCTAACTAATGAAGAGGAAAAGAAGAAAAGAAAAAAGAAAAGAAAAGCAACCATGTCCATTTGATAGAGCAGACTGAGAGAGAGAGAGAGAGTGCATGCGTTAATGCAGGGAAGGAAGAAAGGAGAACAGTCGATGTTGATAGTCACTGTTCCACCTTAACCGGGGTTCGACCTCATACCTGGCAGCGTCACTTAGTCAAGCAGAACCACAGATCAACGCCAGTGCCAGCAGTCTAACCTGACCAGGCGCAGCAGACCAAGACCAGTGCAGCAGTTGTGTCGTGCTTGTGAAAGTGACAGTGAAAAGAGAAAAAAAAGAGAAGAAAAGACAGTGATCGTGAATAGTTAAGATCACCTGGCAGGGGAAAGTAGAAATCTGTTTATACCCGGGTTAGTTAATGATGTTTTAGATAAATGATTTTGGAAGTTCAGGGAAAGAGAGAATGTTTTATTTTGTTGATTCCATATGCATTGATGGTTCGTTCTATGAACATGTGTAGTAAAGTTATAGACCTTTATAGTGGTTTGATGTGACGAATGCATGATATATGAATGAGATCGTAAGCAAACTGTGAGTGTGTTGGCTGTGCGCTAGTCCTTCCTCCATCGATATCACCCGAGGTTGACAAATACTGTTTGTGTGGGCAATGGAGATCGCCTTTAAAACAGAATAAGTGGTTCTGGCTCCTCAGACCACATGGATGGAATTCCAACGTCCCTCTAAAAGCCTTCACGGCTGATGTAACAATCCTTCCAACCAAGGAATGTGAAAGATAGAGAACAGGTCAAGAGCCTCAGAAGGCGGTATGATGACCCCTTGACAGGCACCAAGACATGAAACAAGCATAGACCAGTGCGGATCCCGGATAAGTTCAAGATCCTGTGTTTGCAGATCATGTTGATCCTCTGGCCTCTGCTGAGAAACAATACTAGCACTAGCACAGTGGAATGAATGGAGACCAAAGTTACCACGTACACAAGAAAATGGCTTGGTTTCCCTCCTGGTCTCACTGACGCTGCTCTCTACTGCCGTCAAACAAAGCTAAAGCTATCCCGGAATTCCATCCCGAAAGAGTACTAAGTGGGTACAGCATAGTTACTATGCATGCTTAAAGACTCCGAAGACCGTGAGTTCAATCCAGCCCAAGCTAAAAACTTGCAGAAACGGAAAGTTCAGGATGCTACGAACATGGCAAAGGAAACACTTATGGTCAGGGAATAGACAGGACACACACATAACCCAACATACAGGGCTGGGGGTCAACAGGAAGGAAGGGATGGTCAAAGAAACAAAGGACGGCAAATACAGAAGTTGAAGAAAGATGATGGCAAGAGATTCCAGGCCTTCCAACAAGGCCAGCAGGGACAGTGGACTACAGGGGAAAATGCGCTCCAAAGAAGTCTCAGCTGCAATGAAATATAGCACATGGGGCCTCTCATGATCAGATTCATCCTCGGATCTGTATATGGCCTCTTGCCCTTGAATTCAAACCTGGTAAATGGGGGGCATCACATGACCGAATGAGGGTACGCTCAGTCAGGGCAAAGCAACAGTGGAACATGTCCTGAGTCCATGCAAAGCATTGCTGACCCACGAAAGGTATTTATGGACACACCCAAAGCATTGCTGACCCACGAAAGGTATTTATGGACACACCCAAAGCATTGCTGACCCACGAAAGGTATTTATGGACACACCCAAAGCATTGCTGACCCACGAAAGGTGTTTATGGACACACCCAAAGCATTGCTGACCCACGAAAGGTGTTTATGGACACACCCAAAGCATTGCTGACCCACGAAAGGTATTTATGGACACACCCAAAGCATTGCTGACCCACGAAAGGTATTTATGGACACACCCAAAGCATTGCTGACCCACGAAAGGTATTTATGGACACACCCAAAGCATTGCTGACCCACGAAAGGTATTTATGGACACACCCAAAGCATTGCTGACCCACGAAAGGTATTTATGGACACACCCAAAGCATTGTTGACCCACGAAAGGTATTTATGGACACACCCAAAGCATTGCTGACCCACGAAAGGTATTTATGGACACACCAAATGCTGAGAGAGATCGAACACCTGATTATCACTGGCTGACAAAACGCAGCACCACCTTGAGTTCTGTCATCGACGTTCGACACGACAGGCGACCACAAATCATGGGCTAGAACAGCCGTGACATCAACAGTATGGAAACAGGGTTTCGTAGATGGAGTGGAAGACTGTGAGAGCACACCCGACCTTCCACGATGGAAAAAGAGTCCAGAGATCATCAGGAAGAATGGAAGGAGACCGGATATTGTGCTCCAGTCAGGTTCATCAAAACAGTTGATTCTGGTTGAAAATAAGAACGGAACAATCACGCCTAAAAGCCTGAAAAGTCTGCCAGTCTAGCCCAGTAGCTTGAGGAACTCTAGCTTCCAAGTGAAAGTCCTCGCCCTTTTGGTTGGAGCAGGTAGAGGGAGGATGTATGCTCATCGGCTGGTGACCTCATGCAAAACCTTGCCTTTCTTCTTCTTCTTCTTCTGCGTACGCAAGCTGATACTCCTGCGGACACTTCCTGTATAGACAGGCAAGGATCAATCCTATCTGCCCATCAAAGGCAGTGGAGTTTTGTGTGTATGACCTTTTTTTTATCCCGCTATTAAGGCAGCCATACTCCAACTTCGGGGAAGGTGCATGCTATGTGTAATGTGTCATCCATACCAACGGCCAAACTGGCCTTCTCTTCCGAAAGTTGGTGATGGGATTTTACGTGTGTGCAAGATGTTGTGCGTGCGTCCACACACGGAACCTCAGTTTATAGTCTCATTCGAAGGACTGTATGGGAAATGGAGTCAGAACCAACGTTAACTCCGAGGGAAAAATCCCCTGTACCGAAACGACCCGGCGGAGATTCGAACCCGCAGCTCTTAAATTACGAGTCCGGCGCTCTACCAACTGAGCTATTCACGCCCCCAAAACCTTGCCATTTCTTGTTAGAAGAGGACCAGGACCCTGACTGCGATAGCAGAGGCAGCAGAATAGAGATCCAGCTGGATCTGGTCAAGGAGGAATAAAGTGAATGTCGTAGGCTTAAATTTCCTGACTTAGAACAGGTGTTCGACAGTGATGTGGGTGAGATCGTCCATCTAAAAGCAGAACGCCTAGAGAGTCCATCTAAAAGTTGCTGGTTCGGATCCCGGCTGCGCCAGGGAAAAGAATCGGGCAGCAGAAGGGTCTCTAGGAGTCATGATCTGAATGCGGCCCGGCCCCCTCTGGGTGGGAAGAGTTCAGGGCCGAAACAGTTGTCGGGGGGGGGGGGGGGGGGGGGGGGGGGGGTCTGCTCTGAAAACGTCCCTAGAGTGTGTTCCTTCTTGATTTATTCCTCCCTGTTTCATTAGTCACCTTGAAATTCCCAATGATGAGAGTTTTAAGCGTTCCTTTCCCTGACTGCCAATCACCAACTCAAGAGAACATAACGCTTACCATACTTCCTGTTCACCAGTTGCACAGCAGGGGAAAATGCTCAGATTCCTCTCACCTAGGTCGACCTGTTTGTTCTTCTTGTGTCTTTGTCTCAGTCGTTTGTCTTGCCTGTAGAAATTAATGAGGTCGAAACGCTTTGCTTTTTTTTTCTTTTGTTGTTGTTGTTGTTGTTATTTGTTTTGTTTTTTTTTGGGTTCTATTTGCATGGTAACTGGTAACTCACTTTATTCTCTTTTTTCAATTCCCATCAACTTGCAGTCACCTCATTTTCAAACTTAAATAAATGAATTAATGATGGATTATATTAATGAAGGAATAATATCAGAGAGAGAGAGAAGAAGAAGAAGAAGAGAAGAAGAAGAAGAAGAAGAAGAAGAAGAAGAAGAAGAAGAAGAAGAAGAAAAAAAAGAACAACAACAATAACAACAACAACAACGACAACGGCAACAAGAATAGAAAGAAGATAGAAAGAGAGATCGAAAAACAGACAGAATGAAAGACAGAAAGAAAGACCAACAATTTTAGTGAGTATGCGTTGCTGTAAGCCATTTGTGATCTTCGTTCAGAGTTCTGACGTAAAATCAAAGCTCGATAATTCATTCTTATCGTTGTTTGCAAACCAGTCACTGGCATTATATCTCAGCCATCTCTCTCTCTCTCTCTCTCTCTCTCTCTCTCTCTCTCTCTCTCTCTCTCTCTCTCTCTCTCTCTCTCTCTCTCTCTCTCCGTCCGTCCGTCCGTCCGTCCGTCTGTCCGTCCGTCCGTCTATCTGTCTGTCTGTCTGTCTCTCTCTCTCTCTCTCTCTCTCTCTCTCTCTCTTCTCTCTCTCTCTCTCTCTCTCTCTCTCTCTCTCTGTCCGTCCGTCTGTCTGTCTGTCTGTCTCTCTGTCTGTCTGTTTCTCTCTCTCTGTCCGTCCGTCTGTCCGTCCGTCCGTCTGTCTGTCTATCTCTCTCTCTCTCTCTCTCTCTCTCTCTCTCTCTCTCTCTCTCTCTCTCTCTCTCTCTCTCTCTCTCTGGGCAGTGACGGATGATGCACGTGCTCAATCAGTGTCGTTGCAGCATCCTCTGCCCGCCTACGCCAGCGGCCGCTAACAGCCTTTGACTGTTCGGCTGTGTACAGCCTGGGCCAACATCTGGCGGCCAGCTCTTGGCATTCAGGGGGGAGGACTTGGGTCATGGGGATGCAGGGAGACGTGGAGGGAGGGGGGGGGGGATGGACAGGAGGAGGGGGGAGGAGATAATGGGGTCTGTTACGTCCCTCTCTGTCCTACTGGCCTAAAAGGGGGGAGAGGGGAAAGGGGGGGGGTGTATGGAAGGTGAGAACAGGGGAGTGGGGAGGGTTGTTGGGGTGAAAGTGGGGGGAGACTTTTGGTTCGCGCAGACCCGGTTGGTAAACGCATCGTGAAGAAACACTGCAATGCTTCTTAACATGCTTCTTAACATGCTTCTTAACAGTCTATTCCAAGTTGGTTGTGTTCTGGTTTAACATTTACACCTACTTAAAAGCAACAACTACAACATAAATTAATTACTGAGCGCGCAAAACGAGAGGGAAGGGAAAAAAAAACATTTACAAAACAGACACTACGTGTTTCGACCTACTGGCCTTCTTCAGGCAGGACAAACACCATTTACACCTAGTCAGATAACATGGCTGGCAGTAATATCCATTCCATCAGAGTGGGGGGAAGGGGGGGGGGTGGCTGGGGAAAGGGGAGGGAATGGAGGAATCTGTTTAGTACTGTACGCGACAGCAGAATGACGACACACTGAGATGGGCAGTGAATATGGCGATTGATGTATTAGGTCTGAGCGGAATTCAAATTTGCAATGTCTAACACCTGACTACGAACTCCGTGCTCTCAGCCAGCCTGACAACAAACAGGCTGACCACTTGAAACTCTGGAGAGAGAGGAGAGAGAGAGAGAGAGAGAGAGAGATTGGTGAGAGCGGTGCGAATGGGGGGGGGGGGTGAGAGGGCGAGGGAGAGAGGCGAGGGTAGAACATTTTTGCCGACTCCCAATGATGCGGTCTGACATTGCTCTGTGTTGGCGTTTCTGCTATGCGATTGGATGTCGTAAGCAGGCTGCACACCAAAAAATGACTGCGCCAAGGCCTTGCTTAAAAAGTCGAGCATTTATAGACAGACATAATTACATTGTTCTGAGAATCTTTATTCTATCTGAAAGTTGATTTACCTTCTTTTCTTTCATATCCCGTCAAAGTACATGCCGAGTGGTTCCAAGCAGACAGATTAAAATGAAAGGAATGGGACTTTTGAGGGAGAACCACCTGGTGCAAATAATTATGTGGTCACGGGTGAACGAGAAGGCCTGATCTGTGACGTCTAGGTAAGGAAGTAGCTCATGTATTTCAAGATCGTGAATGATTTCATCGAGAGAATTCCCTAAAACAAGAGAAATTATTTGCGGGGGATGTTCATTGGATCCATTATCTGTTTTTATGTCAGTGTTTGGCTCAAATTTATGCTACGCCTCAAAACTCTTTCATGGACTATACAGAAAATCAGTGCAAAATTTCAATTGTGGTGTGTGGCCAACAGCAGTCGCTCGGAGTTATGGGCGCGTAATTATTTCATCATGGGAACAAGATCTACCTTACTTGTTTGTTATTTACTGTTCTCTCTCTCTCTCTCTCTCTCTCTCTCTCTCTCTCTCTCTCTCTCTCTTTTCTCTCTCACACACAACACACACACACACACACACACACACACAACACACACACACACACACACACACACACACAACACACACACACGCGCGCGCGCACCACACAAAACACAACACTATCAACGCACAACACATACACAAACATCACAACCACAGCGCGCACGTTCGAGCGCCCGATACTGTTACAAAACGGTACTATGTGATCAGAATTAGTCGTATGGGTGACATGGCTATGAGGGTCATGAAATTTTTGTTGGCAAAACTTCAAATCTGTACTATAGCTATCAACCAGCGACAGGCAAAACTTCAAATCTGTACTATAGCACACAACCAGAGACAGGCAAAACTTCAAATCTGTACTATAGCACACAACCAGAGACAGGCAAAACTTCAAATCTGTACTATAGCACACAACCAGAGACAGGCAAAACTTCAAATCTGTAATCTTCAACCAGAGACCGGCAAAACTTCAAATCTGTACTATAGCACACAACCAGAGACAGGCAAAACTTCAAATCTGTAATATAGCACACAACCAGAGACAGGCAAAACTTCAAATCTGTACTATAAACACACAACCAGAGACAGGCAAAACTTCAAATCTGTACTATAGCACACAACCAGAGACAGGCAAAACTTCAAATCTGTAGTATAGCACACAACCAGAGACAGCTTTAACTTAATCTGTAGTATAGCACACAACCAGAGACCGGCAAAACTTCAAATCTGTACTATAGCACACAACCAGAGACAGGCAAAACTTCAAATCTGTAATCTTCAACAGAGACCGGCAAAACTTCAAATCTGTACTATAGCACACAACCAGAGACAGGCAAAACTTCAAATCTGTAATCTTCAACCAGAGACAGGCAAAACTTCAAATCTGTAATATAGCACACAACCAGAGACAGGCAAAACTTCAAATCTGTAATATAGCACACAACCAGAGACAGGCAAAACTTCAAAACTGTACTATAGCACACAACCAGAGGCTGCTTTAACTTCGCATGTCCAGATAAAGTCAACAGAACCCAAAACGAGGTGGACAAAGTTGTTCTTCTGAGCCATTCTCTCACATTTCCGGCCCTTCCAGTACGGGATTTTCAGAAGCGTTTTTCATCTGCGGGTTCTGCCAGTTTGGTGGTCTGGAGCATAAATTTGGGTTTCTTAGGATAAATGGCACCACTGACCAAATTCGTTTTCAAGTAGAGAACACAACGCACACGCGCGCGCCTGTTCTAGGATCGAACGAAGAGAAAGGAATAACAAATGATATGATTTGTGGAATATCGGGAAATATCTGCTTTATTTCTATTGATTCGTGACATCGACCACGCGCGCGCCCGCCTGTGTGTGCGTGCGTGCGTGCGTGCGTGCGTGCGTGCGTGCGTGCGTGCGTGCGTGCGTGCGTGCGTGCGTGCGTGCGTGCGTGCGTGCGTGCGTGTGTGGTGTGTGTGTGTGTGTGTGTGTGTGTGTGTGTGTGTGTGTGTGTGTGCGTGTGTGTGTGCCTGTGTCTGTGTTTGTCTGCTGTCTGTTTGTTCTGTGTCTGTGTGTGTGTGCCAAAAAAAAAAAAATCACTCCAAAAATGCCTTTCCAAGTTGATTTTGCTGTCAACAAGAAGAAGGGGGAAAGTCTGTGTCATCTATGAATATTCATGAACACCCCCACACCCACACCGCCTATTCTCCCCCAGAGGAGTCGCTGCGTTGCAGCTGCTTTTCTTTCAGAGGGTTTTTTTTTTTATCTGTCTGATTTTCTTTCTTTCTTTTTTTGGCGTTCGACAGCTACGTAGTCAGGGTCGAAGTCCGAGGGATGTCACAAAATCGGACGTCGGCGAAGATCGGCTGCCGTCCCCCAGAGCTTGGTATTGAGGTCCGCACCCCCGGGCAGGACTGATGCTGCATTCCTTGTGCAGGGGGCAGTCTTGGAGAATATGGGATGGGGTCTGGTCAGCCTGGCCGCATCGCATTGGGATGTGGCTGGCACTCCAATCCTCTTCAGGTGTGCTTGGAGGCCGCAGTGTCCTGTGCAAAGGCGGTAGATGGTAGTCTGGTGTCTCCTCTCTAGTGTCCTGATGGGATCCTAGTGCGCCTGGTAGCCTCCGTTCAGGGTGACCCAGCCTCTTCGGAATCTGCGCGGAGGAGACTTTTGGCTTCCTCATACATGGCAGGAACGATCGGCTGTGTGGGCTGGCTTCCTTCCTTAGCAAGGTGGTGTGCACGCTCGTTGCCTGGGAAGCCTACATGGGCAGGCACCCACTGGAGGGTTGTTGGAGCTGTTTGGGTAAGGGCTGCGAGGGAGGCCTTGAGGGACTAGATCAGTGGACCAGGATCAGGGGAGTCAAGTTTCTGTCTGATGTTCCATGTCCTCTCAATGACGTGCCTTCCACGCTGTCACCCTGAGCACCACATACAGAGCCACATCAAGCGATGTTTAGTGGTGGCTGTTCTCTTTAAACATCCACAGGACACCACCTACGATGCCCCTACCGACATGAATGATTGTTTTGTTCGGGAGCCAGTGTGGAACTCGCAAACAGCAAAAACACTTTTTCATGATAATCAGTAAGATCAATACGAATGTATGTATTTCATCTGTAATCTAACACATTCATCAAGATCTACTATCAAGATCTGCTCCAACTGCATATTGTTGTTGTTTTTAAATGGTTGAATATTTGAATGTGTATGATTAATGATCTGTATGAGAATTAGTGGACCCAGCCGCACCCCCTGCCCTTGTTCCCCCTCCCCCACCCCTGACCCCGCTTTTGTTTTGTGTATTTGTTCTTGATTTTTTGGGGGTTGTTGTTGTTGTTGTTTGTTGTTGTTGTTGTTGTTGTTGTTGTTGTTGTTGTTGTTGTTGTTTTGCAATCAGTTGCTATATCTATTTAGTTTGTTATGTATGTGTGTTTGAAAAATGATCTGCTATCGTTTTTTTAAATGTTCATTAAAAACATTTTTTGTTCCAAAAAAGTGACAATCAATATGAGAAAAATTATGCAGTTGAGTTTTATTCTGATGTGAGACGGCATGGTATGACAGAGCTGTAGTCTATGCTTCTTTTCATAATACGCCCGGGCCCAAAAGATACAGACATCTCCAAAAATTGAGCAGGCAATTTGAACAACGCTCTCAAGGACGCAGTGGGCGAAATTCGACTGTGTGGGTCCCGTCTTCCCTTTCTGTGTCCACAGCAAACTGAGCTCTGGGTAGGAGCCAACAGGAGCAGAAAGTTCCGCAAATAAAAGCTCCTCTAGGGATTCAAACCCACGAGCTGCCAGCTGGAATCGAGACACTGACCACTCCTGCACGCAGATAGCGTTATATGGATGTTGTGACAGATAAACAAGAGTGTTTGAAGCGATCTGTACACAGACTCGAGACCGACCTGCAGTGCTTGAAGTGTGTCAATCTACAACTTTGCTCGCTCTTACTGTTCAGTTAACTATAAGGCTATCAATTCAATGAAGGCTAAACAAAATCTGATGCCCAGGAGACGTGGAGGGAGGGGGTGGTCCGGGGATGGACAGGAGGAGGGGAGGAGATAATGGGGTCTGCTTTCGTCCACTCCTCTGTTATGGCTAAAAGGGGGGAGAGGGGAAAGGGGGGGGGGTTTATGAAGGTGAGAACAGGGGAGTCGGGGAGGGTTGTTGGTTGAAAGTGGGGGGGGACTTTTGGTTCGCGCGACCGGTTGTAAACGCATCGTGAAGATACACTGCAATGTTCTTAACATGCTTTCTTAAACATGATTCTTAACACCAGTCTATGCCAAGTTTGGTAATTGTGTTCTGGTGTAACAATACACCTACTTAAAAGCAACAACTACAACATAAATTAATTACTGTTGGCCGCAAAACGAGAGGGAAGGGAAAAAAATAAACATTACAAACAGACACTTCGTTTTCGGGACCTACTGGGACCTTCTTCAGGCAGGCCAACACCATTTTAACCTAGTCAGATAACACGGCTGGCTGTAATATCCATTCCATCGGGTGGGGGAATAGGGGGGGGGGGTGGCTGGGGAAAGGGGCGAGGGAATGGAGGGAAATCTGTTAGTTACTGTACGCGGACAGCAGAATGTTCGACACACTGAGTATGGCAGTTGAATATGGCGATTGATTGTGTATTAGGGTCTGCAGCGGAATTCAAATGTGCCAATGTCTAACACCTGGTCTACGAACTCCGTGCATATCAGCCAGACTGACAACAAACAGTGAACCACTAAAATGGGAGAGAGAGAGAGAGAGAGAGAAGAGAGAGAGAGATTGGTGAGAGCGGTGCGAATGGGGGGGGGCGGGGAAGGGGGGGGGGGGTTGAGGAGGGCGATGTGAGTGAGGGGCGCGAAGGGTTTTAGAACATTTGTGCCGACTCCCAATGATGCGGTCAGACATGCTCTGTGTTGGCGTTTCTGCTATGCGATTTGATGTCGTAAGCAGGCTGCTCACCAAAAAAATGATCTGCGCCTCAAGGCCTTGCTTAAGAAGTCGATAGCATTTTTAGACGGGACATAATTACATTGTTCTGAGAATCATTTTTCTATCTGAAAGTTGATTTACCTTCTTTTCTTTCATATCCGTCAAAGTACATTGCCGAGTGGTTCCAAGCAGACAGATTAAAAATGAAGGATGGGACTTTTGAGGGCGCGAGAACCAACCCCCCTGGTGCAAATAATTATGGGTCACGGGCGTGAACGAGAAGGCTGATCGTGACGTCTAGGTTAGGAAGTAGCTCATGTATTCAAGATCGTGAATGTTTTCATCGAGTGAATTCCCTAAAACAAGAGAAATTACTTTGTCGGGGATGTTCATTGGATACCATTATTCTTTTAATGTCAGTGTTTGGCTCAAATTTATGCTACGCCTCCAAAACGCTTTCATGTGACTTACAGAAAATCAGTTGCAAAATTTCAATTGTGACGTGTGGGTGGCCAACAGCAGTTCGCTCGGGAGTTATGGGCGCGTAATTATTTCACTCAGGGTGAACAGATTACCTTACTTGTTTGTTATTTTCTGTTCTCTCTCTCTCTCTCTCTCTCTCTCTCTCTCTCCTCTCTCTCTCTCATCTCTCTCTCTCACACACACACAACACACACACACAACACACACACCACACAAAACACACACACACACACACACACACACCCACCACGCACGCCCCCGCCAAGCACACACACAAACATTTTCTCCTCACGCAACAACCACCAAATTACACTCGCAACTACCATACCAAACATTGCACACACACGCGCGCCGTTCGTGCGCCTGATTACTGTTACAAGACGGTATATATGTGATCAGAATTAGGTTCGTACTATGGGTGACCATGCTATGAGGGTCATGAAATTTTTGTTGGCAAAAACTCAAATCTGTACTTTAGCTATCAACCAGCGACAGGGCAAAACTTCATAAAATCTGTACATATAGCCACAAACAGAGACAGGCAAAACTTAAATCTTGTAATATAGCAACAACCAGTGACAGGCAAAACTTCAATTCTGTACTATAGCTGCACAACCAGAGGACAGGCAAAAACTTCAATCTGTAATCTTCAAACAGAGACCGGCAAAAACTTCAATCTTGTATATAGCACACAACGAGTCAGGCATAACTTCAAATCTGTAATATAGCACAAACCAGAGCGGCAAAACTTCAATCTGTACTATACAAACACAACCAGAGACAGGGCAAAACTTAAAAGCTGGTACTATAGCACACAACAGTGACACGGCAAAAACTTCAATTCTGTAGTATAGCACACAACTGAGATCAGCTCTTTAACTTATTCTGTTAGTATAGAACACAACCAGAGACGGCTAAACTTCAAATCGTTCTTGATATAGCACACAAACCAGAGACCAGGCCAAAACTTCAAATCATGTATTCTTCAACCAGAGACCTCGGCAAAACTTCAAATCTGTCTATAGCACACAACCAGAGGACAGGCAAAACTTCAATTCTGTAATCTTCAACCAGAGACAGCAAAACTTCAAATCTGTTAATATAGCACACAACCAGAGGCAGGCAAACTTCAAATCTGTTAATAATAGCACACAACCTGAGAAGGGCAAAATTCAAACTGTATATAGCACACCAACCTGAGGCTTTGCTTTAACTTCGAATGTCCAGATAAAGTCAACAGAAAACCAAAACGAGGTGGACAAAGTTGTTCTTCCTGGAGCCTTTCTCTCACATTTCCGGCCTTCTCAGTACGGAGATTTTCAGAAGCGTTTTTCAATCTCGGGTTCTGCCAGTTTGGTGGTCATGGAGCATAAATTTGGGTTTGTATGGATAAAAATGGCCCACTGACCCCGAATTCCGTTTTCAAGTATCGGAGGAACACATCGCACACGCCGCGCGCCCTGTTCTAGGATCGATCTCGACTGTGAAAGGAAGAACAAATGATATGATTCTGTGGAATACTCGGAAATATCTGCTTTATTTCTTTTGATTCGTGACATCGCCACGCGCGCGCCCGCCTGTGTTGCGTGCCGTGCGTGCGATGCGTGCGTGCGTGCGTCGCGTTGCGTGCGTCGAGTGCGTGGCGTGCGTGGCGTGCGTGCGTGCGTGCGCGTGCTGTGCGTGTGTCCTGTGTGTGTGACTGTGTGGGTGTGTGTTGTGTGTGGGTGTGTGTGTGTGCGTGTGTGTGTGCCTGTGTCTGTGTATTGTTGCCTGTTCTGTTGGTTATGCTGTCTGTGTGTGTGTGCCAAAAAAAAAAAAATCACTCCAACATGCCTTTCCAAGCTGATTTTGTGTCAACAAGAAGAAGGAGGGAGAAAGTCGGTGTCTAATCTATGGCAATATCATGAACACCCACACCCACACCGCCTTTTCTCCCCAGAGGAGTCCGCTGCGTTGCAGCGCTTTTCTTTCAGAGGGTTTTTTTTTTTATCTGTCTGATTTTCTTTCTTTCTTTTTTTTGGCGTTCGACAGAGTAGTCAGGGTCGAAGTCCGAGGGATGTCACAAATCGGACGTCCGGCGAAGATCGGCTGCGTCCCCCAGAGCTTGGTAAGTATTGAGGTCGCACCCCCGGGCCAGGACTGCATGCTGCATCTCCTTGTGCAGGGGGAGCACAGTCTTGGAGAATTATGGTGATGGGGTCTGGTCAGCCTGGCCCGCAATCGCCTTGGGATGTGGCTGGCACTCAATCCTTTATGGTGTGCTTGAGAGGCCGCCGTCGTCCTGTGCAAAGGCGGTAGATGGTTAAGTCTGGTGTCTCCTCTTTGCTGTTCCTGATGGGATCCTAGTGCGCCTGGTAGCTCGTTCAGGGTGAACCAGCTCTTCGGAATCTAGCCGCGGAGGAGGAGACTTTTGGCTTCTTCACCATACATGGCAGGGAACGTATCGGCTGTGTCGGCTGGCTTCCTTCTTAGCAGGTGGTGTGCTCGCTCGCTTGCCTGGGAAGCCTAACATGGCAGGCACCCACTGGAGGCGTTGTTGACTGTTTGGGTAAGGGGCCTGCGTGGGATCAGGGACCTTGCGGACTAGATACGTGGACAGGATCAGGGGAAGTCAAAGTTTCGTCTGAGGCTTCCATGTCCTTCTCATTGACGTGCCTTCCACGCTGTCACCTGAGCACCAATTACAGCCGCCACATCAAGCGATGTTTAGCTGGTGGCGGTTCTTCTTAAAATCCACGGGACACCACCTACGATGCCCCTACGACATGAATGATTTGTTTAGTTCGGGAGCCACGTGTTGAAAACTCGCAAACAGGCAAAAAACACTTTTTCATGATAATCAGTAATGATCATTACGAATGTATTTATTTCATCTGTAATCTTAACATTCATCAAGATCTACTATCAAGGATGTCCATCTGCATTTTGTTGTTGTTTTTAACATGGTGATATTTGATGTGTTGATTAATGATCTGTATGACGAATTAGTACGGACCCAGCCGCTAACCCTGCCCTTGTTACCCATCCCCCACCCACTCTGACCCCCGCTTTTGTTTTGTGTATTTGTTCTTGATTTTTTTGGGGTGTTGTTGTTGATGTTGTTGTTCGTTGTTGTTGTTGTTGTTGTTGTTGTTGTATGTTGTTGTTGTTGTTGTCTTGCAATTCAGATGCTATATCTATTTAGTTTGTTAGTATGTGTGTTTGAAAAAATGATTGCTATCGTTTTTTTAAAATGTTCATTAAAAAACATTTTTTGTTCCCAAAAAAGTGACAATCAATATGATAAAATTATGGCAGTTGAGATTTATTCTGATGTTGGAGACGCATGGTAGACAGAGCTGTTGTCTATGCTTTCTTTTCATAATACGCCGGCCCAAAGATACAGACATCTCCAAAAATTTGAGGCAGGCAATTTGAACAACGCTCTCAGGACGCAGTGGGCGAAATTCGACTGTGTGGGTCCGTCTTCCCTTTCTGTGTCCACTGCAAACTGAGCTCTGGGTAGGAGCAACAGTGGGAGCAAAGAAAGGTCGCAAATTAAAGTCCTCTAGGGATTCAAAACACGAGCTGCCAGCCGGGAAACTCGAGACTCTGACCACTCCTGCACGGCAGATAGCGCTTATATGGACTGTTTTGTCTGTGACAGATAATACAAGAGTGTTTGAAGCGACTGTTACAAGACTCGAGACTCGACCTGCTGTTGCTTGAACAGTTGTGTCAATACTAACATACTTTGCTCGCTTCTTACTGTTCAGTATAACTATAAGGCTATGGACAATAATCCAAATGTAAGGCTATGACAATAATCTGTTTGTAAGGCTAGGACAATAATCCAAATATAAGGCTAGGACAATAATTAGATGAACTTTTGGTATGCCAATTCGTGCTGGGAGTTCATTTGTTTTGGCTATCGATCTGAGGGAAGGCGTTATTTGGAGTGTTTTGGTGGTGCGCGGTTGATGATTTGTAAACGTTTGATGAAAAGACATGTTTGTCGAAAAGTATTTGTTTCGTATTGTGTAATAGATAAAACTTTTCTTGATACCTCTGTTTCTGTGTGTTTGTTCTTTCTATTGCCTTCGTCGTCTCAATGCATGTGGGGTTTGTTTCAGTCTTCTTGAACGGCATCCATGTTCACAGGTATTTGATGGGACATTATGTCATTCTGTGCCTGTGTTGTGTGTGTGTGTGTGTGTGTGGTGTGTGTGTGTAGTGTGTGTGGTGTTGTGTGTTGTTGTTGTGGTGACGTGTGTGTGTGTGTGTGTGTGTTGTGTAGTGTGTGTGTGTTGCGTGCGTAAAATATGCGTGCGAGGTCGTGGTGTGTGTGTGTGTGTGTGTGTTAAAGTGTTGTGTGTGTGTGTTGTGTGTGTGTTGTGTTGTGGCTTGTGTGTGTGTGTGTGTGTGTGTATGTGTGTGGTGTGTGTGCGCCGTGAGTGAGTGTGAATGTGTGTGGGTGTGTGTGTGTGTGTGTGTGTAGTTGTGTGTGTGTGTGTGTGTGTGTGTGTGTTATTCTGACCATAATGGTGTGTTATTTCTCTCTCTCTCTCTCTCTTCTCTCTCTCTCTCTCTTCTCCTCTGACTTAAGTTTATAATCTATCATGGGGGACTTTGTTGGTTTTTTGCCGTGACTTGTAATTTTTCTGCTTAAAAAGGGGGGGGCGGGGAGAAAGAGAGAGAGAGAGAGGAGAGATCGAGAGAGACGAGGAGGAGAGAGAGAGGAGAGACAGACGGACAGAGAGACAGACAGACAGAGACGGAGACCAGAAGTGGACAGAGAGAGACGGAGAGAGGCAGAAGGATATGCGGGGGGGGGAGGGTCTTCTATGTTTGTTGCTTCGGTCGGCAGCTATTTAAGGGCATGCTATGAAAGTTGTTTAGCTTATCCATTAAATCTTCAAGAAGGAAACCAGTAACATTTTCGTCTTCTCTCTTCTCTCTCTTCTCTCTCTCTCTCTCTCTCCTCTCTTCTCTCTCTCTCTCTCTCTCTCTTCTCTCCTATCTCTCTCACTCCCCCGTGTGACCGACACAGGACACGCTTCACTTCAATGTCCTGATTTTCGGATATTCTATGTGATTCCGGAATGGAGTGCTTAATTTTTACACGCAATGATTCTTTTAGTTCAGTGCGTTTCACCTCTGAAAGCGTTGTTTGTGCCTCTACTGAGCGCACTAAGTGGAAATATTCTAGTCTATGTGTTTGTGATTGTGTGTGAGTTCCCTCTTTATCTTGCCCCCGTCACTGACCTCCGCAGCGCGTGACAGCAAGCCAACTGCTAATTGTTAAACGCGCAGAGGTAGGAAGGAGGCCAGCGCACAGCCTGGATATGCTTTGTACTATTGTAGCTGACCGGCCACTGGACTAGTGCTGCCGCACTGGAGTCAGAGGACTGACTGAGTGATACTCTCTATTATGTGTTTTGTTTCTAGTTAGTGGTGTTTATGACCATGTAAATAACCATGTGCGACACGCCCACTGCAGGCTCCGACTTTACGGGGCCTGCAACAGTATCCAAGGACACCCCTCTTTCTGGCTTACTCTGTGACACAGTGACACCCACTACAAAAAAAATCCACTGTTAGCAGACGTGAAATGGCCACATGGAGACAATGCCTCTATCACAGATAGATACCACCTGACAATCTACCCAGCGAATTCTCAGAGAAACGTAGAGTCATAGGGACTTTGACGAATGTGCCTTCATAAACAATCAGTGAGGAACTTTCCCCAATTAGCTTGTTTGCTACCCAACTACCAGCTAACTTCGCCAAATTGTATAAGATTATTAGTTCAGGGGCGTCAGATAATCGTTATCACACTCTATGTTAAGCAGTGGTGAAGGTGAAGATGTTGAGGGAACAGTGCTATTCAAGGTGCTGGCTTGTCCTACGTTTGGTGTAGGACGAAATTGACCAAAATTACGCCCAATAGTAGGTCATCTTTTCAGCACAGTGACTTAGCGCTGACATGGAACAAATACTTTTCCATGTAGGATTCCTAGCTCTACCTCTCCCCTGATCTGGAAGGGGTTATAGATTGGGTCGGGGGGTGTTTTTGGAAATGGAGTGGAGATTTCTAATTGTGCTCTTGCCCTATTTCTGCGCCCAGAAAAGCCAGGAGATACTCCCGATAAGGATAAAGGTCAAGTCCCTTTTTCGTTGAACTAGAATCACCTCACTAATTATTGTTCAAAAAAAAAAAAAATATAAATTAAAAAAAAAAAAAAAAACAAAATATCATAAAACAAAAAATAAAAATCCGGGCCAAAAAACTTACAAAGACCCTACCCAGACACATTTTCTTAGTACACAGTCTAATCAGTGGGTGGTTTGGGGTCAAAACGTGCCACATGCACGGAAAGGTCACAGATAGTTGGGTTTTCGTGGTTTTCAAAAACAGTTTCATTTCGGCCCGCACACCCTGTCAAAGGGCGGTACCCACTTCACCAAAGATCTCAATGGGACACTAGTGCAACCCTGGCAACGACTTGACCTTTGCAAGAGGGAGATTGATTTGCAAGGAACGGAGAAGTGGGAAAATGGTGTGTGGACGACTCTTCGCAGGGAGAATTGGAATTGTTGCGACATACAACACACACCGTTTTTTTTTGTCTCCGGATATTAGACAAAATATGGATTTTTTATGCAGAACAAAAAGGGACAAAGGAAGAAAGGGAAAAACAGGGGAAAAGGAAAATATGGTCCCCATATCCCCAAAAAGGATAAAGAAACAGCAGGGAATTTAGTTTTAATTGTATGCAGAAAAGGGAAAAAGAAAGGGGAAGGGGAAAAATAGAAATAGTCAGGGGAAGAAGGGAAAAAGGATTTTTAATTTAATTTTTAATTATTTAGCAGGATGAGGGAAGAAAAGGAAAATATTGTCCCAATTTTCCCAAAAGCCAGTATTCTAGATTTTTATTTATTATTTTTTTAAAAGATCAGATTAAAAACTGTTAGAACACTCAAACAATAGCTTTCTTTGCCAAAGGATGAAATTAGATAGTAGTAGAGTAAATAAAAAGGTCTAAAGTCCCTTGAAGTGAAGATTCTAATGCTTGCAAAAATCACTATCTACTAAAGTTTTGTTATAAAACATTAGAAAATGGAATCACAAATTGAAAATTCTGCATGTTGGCGCGACCGAGCATAAAAGAATTTTATTACAGAGATCTCAAGGAAGCGGCTTGCTTCTGCCTCTTGGCTCCCAGTTCTTCCTCATGGTACCCCCCATCACCCATTTGAATGAAACCCTGTCCCTTGCCTTCTTGAACCTGCCATGTCCACTGCCCCCCTGTTCTTTTTTTCCCTGCCTTGAAGGAGGACCAGCCTTGCATCATGCGACGCCAACATCACAGATTGCACAGATCACTCCTCCTGACCTGTCTAAGACCCACCAGCCCTCACCCCTTACCATACCACCCAAGCGGTCCAACCACTGTCCCACCTCCGTCTCCAAGTATAAAAAACTCTCTCGCCACCCCAGCCTTGTCTTCCACCCATTCCCACCTCCCTTCCTCTGACCTAGCTGGACACCAGTCTCCATTGCAAGTCCCGCCCCTCTCAAGTTTGACAGAGCTTCCATGTCTACTCCATCAAGTTATAAATCGTGTTCGATCCTATCACCTCCTCATCATCTAGGCATCATCTCAGTCTCCATTCCTGTTCATGTCTCCAAAAGACAAACAGCTACTCCCAGCCCAAACCATTGTCTCCAACAAACTCATTGGAAGAACAGACGGAATGTTTGATTATAGGAGATTCCTAATACATAACTTTGGTTGCACACAAAATGTGAACACAGGTAGCTACAAATCAGTCGAAAATCTGTGTGGTCCGGTTCAGGGTCCTACTCGACTTAAAAACAATGGCATGAATCCCGTCCACCCATGTGCCCATAGGGTAGGTTATTTTGCATGTAGGATTCAACGACTTGTAAAGGGGGAGAGATTACAACACACCAAAGGGGGCTCTCCTTTATATGTTCAAACGACCTTCCCAGAGCAACTGTCGTGGCACTTAAATATCCCTGGCGCATTTGTGTTGGCATTTAATGAATATCCAGCATTGTTCAATCAACTAAGCTTCAGATCAGTTTGCAGGGAAATGTCTTGCAGTATTTGTAGACAACAAGATTCCTTTCTTGTAGGAGTGGTGCCCCAGGAAAGACATGTACGCAAATCTCCTTGCATCAGCCACAAAGGTTTGCTAAAACTTGCTGGAACATCAACTACTGTGTTAGTGCCTCGTCTTCGCACGACTCCGCTGCTGCAAGCACAGATGTCAATACAACACTCACGCAACACACCATCAGGCCCCATGTTACGGCCAGCGCTGCTCAAACATTCCCAGCCGTACATTCAGCGGTTCGCGTATGCAGTTCACACGAGGCCACGCCCCCTGTTGAGAACCCCCGATTTCTGGTTCTTGCGGCCCCCTGTCAGTACTTGAGTGACTAACGCCAACGCGCAGAGCACGGTCCCCAACCATGCCCACTACGGCACGCTGTTCCCGCCCCGGTGCCTCCTCCCCACTAATCTCTACAGGCATTTGCTGAGCAGTGCGACTGCTACAGGCAGCCGTGGCTGTCTTCAGTTGTGAAGATGTTTTGTAAGCAGTCATCCCTTCCACCCACCAGCGCCTCCCCCTCCCCCCCGCCTCCCCCCTCGCCGCCGCCCCCCCCCCCAAAAAAAAAAAAAAAAATTCACCACAAAAAACTATTCAGGAACTAGACGTGTGTTATACGTACAAGTCCTTGAATAAGTGTGTGTGTGTGTGTGTGTTTGGTGTGTGTGTGTGTGTGTGTGTGTGTGTTTGTGTGTGTGTTGTGCGAACGCGCGGCTGCGCTGCGTGATGTGTGTGTGTGAGTGTGTTGTGATGTGTGAGTGTGGTGTGTGTGAGTGTGTGTGTGTGTGTGGGTGTGTAACTTCATCCTTCCTTGCCAGACTGAGAATTTAATCCTCGGATACTACTTGTGCGTGTCTTATGTTTCTTGGCAATAATAATATCTTTTCAATGGCATTATATTGACATTGATCACGTTAGGCTGAGCTGAAACATTTTGTGTTCTACTCATTTATATCAAGACCTCACTCGTGTTACACAAGCATTTGCCCATGTTTCAGAAAGATGTGCTGAACTGTGGGCTCATGAATATATGTGCCTTCACTGAATGCGGACTAATTTGTGTTTCTAAAAAAAAAAAAAAAACTTTTTATAACATCGCGTTGGTGGATGTGATGATTTGGAGAGCGCTCCATAAGTGCAACGCATTTGTGCAAAACGACTTGGAACCTACTAGGAAATTTAATCTGATTAATTCAACTTATATATGTGTGTTTAGATACATATGAGTTGGAAGATTTGTGCGTGCGACATCAGGAATTGTGCTTTTTAGTCTTGCAGTACTTCGTCCTGTTACAACTGTCAGCCAATTAGTGAGTGCACTTAACTTGTAAGGTGCTTCCAGTCACCTATTTGCCGAACCACTGCTGTGGTACCTATCTACCAGTTTGTTTGATTGATTTTTCGTGTTTTTGTTGTGGTTGTTATTGTTGCTGTTTTTTGTTGTTGTATGTTGTTGTTGTGTTTTCATTATATATTTTTTCTTTTATGTACGTGCTTTCTTCCCTTGCTTTTTTGTTTTTCCTTTTACTTGTGCATCAGGGACATAAAATGACACAAACCAGAACTCATGGCCATCCGAGAGTTGGACTGAGAATTTGCCATTTATAATATCAATAGAATGCAGTCAGTAAGATTCTTGAATATCGACCTGACTATCAAACCCACCAAAGCCATTCAATGGTGTTCTGGGGTCTCTCCGATCAAGATAATAATACATTAC
Source organism: Conus ventricosus (assembly GCA_018398815.1). Taxonomy (NCBI): domain Eukaryota; kingdom Metazoa; phylum Mollusca; class Gastropoda; order Neogastropoda; family Conidae; genus Conus; species Conus ventricosus. Next base: position 8,683,592 of record CM031595.1, read on the forward strand.
ATAAGTGATAAGATTGTAGCTAGTCAGGTTATTATATGTTGCAAAGAACGAATATACAGACAAAGAGACAGGTCTTCTAGCTGTAGGGTCAGTGAATCTCTCATCTTCAAGAGATTTCCACCTAGAACAGCATGACGTAGAATGCAGGGTGGATTACAAGAATCACACTGAACAAATCTACTCGGGATCCATTGGAATCGTCTTTGACTATCGGAACCCCAGCAGAAAGAGTCAGCTGGATGATAACAATTTGTTACTATGATGACGGAAAGTTCCTTAGAATGTAAAGACGATTGTTTTTACTCGGTTGACTTCATTGTAGATCTTTTGAAATAAACAGCAATGGAGCCAAACGATAAGTGTGTTGAATTGACATCAGATTATCAAACCCACCAGAGTTACACCAACTTCAAAGACTA
>CM031595.1:8689010-8690865 GCA_018398815.1 Conus ventricosus
CGACAGTTATTAAAACTATAGTAATTTGTTACTTTCATCTGTACATTCTCACAGTACGGATCGATCTGATGCTAGGACAACCCTGACACTGCCCCTTGTGGTCGACTGTGCTATGGACAACATTATGATATGATCTGAATAATAATAATAATTATATTATAGTATATTTCCAATTCATATATAAGAAAAAAATGTTGTTGAAAGTGTTTCATTCTATGGCCGAAAAACTGTCATCAACAGAAAATGTTTCAGTGTTGTTGCACACCAGAATCGTTGTACTGAGGAAATGCTGTTCAGTTGATTAGAAATATAATTCATCTCCGCACTCTGTGTGTGTGTGTGTGTGTGTGTGTGTGTGTGTGTGTGTGTGTGTCCGTCCAGCACCAAACTGAATTTCATTACAAAACACCTTACTCTTCCATATAAATGCCAAATAAACATTTATTGTTTCAACACATTGATCTTAACAGTTGACAGGGGGAAAAAATCTCTCCTTTGTAAACAAAATCATCTCAAGGCCTGCAAACAGAGGCTTCTTAATGAAAACCCTGTTAGTTACCGCCCTTGAACGTGTGGCAAGGGGCGTTATAGCGTGTTACATCAGCAGTCAAGGTTGACTTCTTGATACGTTTGACGTATGTAAGCGATTTAGTTTCTTTAATGTAGAAAATACATCACTTTGACGTCAGCCGTCTTGCTACCAACGTTGTACTTCATTACCACCAGATCCAACGCACATGAAACCTCTGAGACTCTTTTTGAACGACGATTGCTCTAAATGGGCCGGCTTCTGACATAAAGGCGTTATTGACTATTTCTGGAACTGATTCCTGGACTGGTACGCGTCGTCCGGCATTATCGTTTAATTCATTCTGTCTCTCCTGGAATAGTCTAAATGTAATGTACGAAACGATTATGTACGCAGGCACTTTGAAAAGAAAGAAAGAAAGAAATAGAAAGGAAACAAGGCGTACAGTAACGGAGATTTCATATTCAATGCCAGACATGCACCTTTTTCAGACGTCACGAACGACAAACTAAAATGCACAAAACAATACTCCCTGAAAGCCGCTGGCATGTGTAATATTGTTATCGTAGCTGAAGCGATAGAGTTATTTCCCTTGGGGAACTCTTCGACGACTCTTGAAGTGGATGGCCGTTGTGTTCAAGCCAATCTCCTACATTGACTCGTATGCTTGGTTCTAGCACACACCCAGACTCTTTACATGGTGTCAGAAGTGGGATGAGAACCCAAACAAACAAACAAACACTGTGATCATGACAGGTAAGGTTTACGAAATCCGAATTTAAGAAAAAAAAGCCAGTTTGATCCATACAGTTACCGGCCCTCCGACACTGTGCAATAACGTCGTTAGGCTTTTTCGGTTTTGCTGTTCGAACATTTCGGCGTTTCAGTGGCAGACCCCTCGCATGCCACTCTGAAAGTGGTGCGAGGACTGGTGCTCGTTACGTTTCGATTTTATACACCAAATCAAAACGTCATAACCTTCCATTAGCGAAGCAAAGACACATAACGTCGTTGAAGTAAGGGTGTGGTTTAGTGGTACGTATATTAAGTATGGCCTCCCACAAAATCCGACCATGAATTGGACTGCAAACAATTTAGACACAGAATGGACAAAATTCGAAGATCATGCTAGGCTGATGAGAGAACAGGGAAATGTCTGTTCTACCCCACTTGCTCCTCCGCCAAGTTTTTGGGCGAAAGGGCCTAAAAGCCGCCTTTTCCTGTTCTCTGACAAGTCTTACTTCAATAACAAAAAAATAACGATTATCTACAAACAAACTACGTAAAAGACAAATTATTATGGCTTAAGAAGTCACGAACACAATT